>CM052330.1:7979490-8070562 GCA_028455615.1 Lasioglossum zephyrum | reverse complement strand
AAGTGTCTAGCTCATCAGGAAGTTAGTTTAAAGTCAATTGCAAAATTTGTCACCGAACAGACAGACAAACAAGAAAGCGAGTTAATAAAAATTTTACTATTAATTACATTCATGTTATAATCGCAATCTGGATGGATTGTTGCGTAATTGAATCGTCGGCTCATGCCTCGAAATCAAAATTGCAATATTCACTAGTATGAACTGCAAATGTACGGTGCAATAAATCCGACAACGCAATTTAATCAGAAATGTGCACACTCGACATATATATTCATTATCATTTTCACATGTACCACAGAACAATATCGTATTTTACGTGCAACCCTTGTGGGACCTCCCGAGTTTCGCACATTCGCTTGGGAGAAAATTAATAATTGTTTTGATTTGTTTGTGCGAAAAACAATTGCACGCTGAAAAGTACGTTCGTTTGCCGCGAAACCATTTCGGGACAATTATTTTAGAATATTTTTTTGTCAAAAATGAACGAATTATCCGTTTCAATTACGTCTATTTTCTTATATCAATTTGTACATTATTTACATAAACGTAATATAATTCCCTCGCGTTTACAAAGGTACCTCTCATTTTTTATAGGCTCGGTTCTCACACATCGCCCATTGAGCGAAACCGCTAGATGTTATCAACATCACGATGCTGAGTACACAACACCATAGCGGCGCTCGTACCAGTCGAAAACTCTTTAAATCGCTCAACTTTAAACACACATAACTTTTGTACCAGTTAACCACTTAACATTGAAACTCGGATTTTCGACATTATCTTTTCAAAAGCTACAGGATCACATAAACAAAAGTTAGAAATTTTTGGTCTCGTAGGGTGAAGTTGATGAAGAAGAACCCTGAGGTCAGTCGATGTAATCTGTTTCTTATAAAGCATAAAACGTACAGTTGGAAAATATATCTCCAATTTTTTAAATAATATCAGAGATGCGATTAGTTTTACAGCAAATCAGCCGATTTGAAGAAATTGCTTATATGCATGGTGTAAATATGGAATCCGGGAGAAAATAGGAGGGGAAGAGTCTGTTAATTTACAAAACTGAAAACGTCAAAGAAAAAGTAAAAGTTGGCGGAGAGTTTATTCAGAGGAAGCTGTTCGATTGATCGGTAACCTCACCAAGGCGGCAAAATGTAACACAGGGGGGCCATACTGTGAATGCAGGCAATTAAAACTTTCCGAAAAGCTTGCCGGTACAGAGTTGGTCAACGCTTTGGCTCATTATTAAGCAATCTCGATAACTTTTCTCTCAGCGGTCTCTACCCGACGCGACGGCAGATGTAGCAAGAGTCGATCAGTAAAATGAACTCGCGGAGAATCACTCGGCCATTGGTCAGGGTAGCGAATTGTTTTAACAGTAAAACAACCGACGAAATGTTCGATCGGAAACATCGATTGCAAAAATCGTGTTAAAGTGTCTTTTCCTATTGACGCAAGGGTAAGTCAATACTAAGCATTGGCTGTTCTTCACCCGAGGAAACCAGAAACTTTAACTATTTAAAATGTGATCCTATAGATTTTCACGAGACAATGCCAAAAATCGAAGTTTCAATATTAGGAATTTACTGGTTCAAAAGTAACGTGTGTTTAAAGTTCATCGTTTCTGACCGGTAAGTGCGCCGCCATGTTGGTATGCATCGCTAAATGACAGCACAATATACGATAGATGTAGATTCCTATATTATCTACATATCGTTAATGCGAATCTGTATTTTATTATTAACTAATTGTGAATTTAAATTCGTCGAGTCTTGTTACTTTTTTCATTTTCGACAAACTTTGTGTTTTAATCTGAACACAGAATTGATGAAAACACGATTTTCTTAATGAATAAGATTCACAAGAACTTCGCGGCACGCCTCGCATCGATCAGATGATCAGAAAATTTCATTTTGCCGCGAGAACTCGATTACCATAGCGTCCGCGACTTCGTCTGAGGGAAAAAGAAATGATTCTCACTCGGTTCCGCGGTTGCACGGCGCGGTGCGGCGTCCAATGAATATTTATGCAGTTGACCGAGTATTTTGTTATATTTTGTTTTCCAGTGTTGTCATGTAGTGTTAGACAAAACAATGCGACACTTTATACGTTTCTATATTTCGTATATTTGAAAGTGGGACACTGTATACATTCTGTGTATTTGTACATCATCTGAAGCATATACGAAAGACAAGGCATGTAAAATTTTTATATGAAAATTCAATATTAACCTCAGATAATATTAAATTTTTTATGAAAAAATCGAAAGATGTTTTTCTTGTGTGCAACATTAATTGCAACAGTGATCTGTAAAAATGAACAAACAAATATTATCTCATTCCAGATGTGAAGAATCACGTGGTCGTGACACGTAATTTTAATACACCCTTTACAATGGGTTGAAGACAGTGAAATCATATTGTCCAGGGGTGTAGTCAACATTTCTCATAGAAATCTCGCCCCCTGCATCTGAGAAAGTGGCCGGGCGCGTGTAACGGGCGATAGTAAGCGTGTTTATCAGGCGATCGATCATTTCGATCAGCACGGAAGGGGTGGTAAAAATCGTTCGCAAGCCCCGGCGGGTATTTGGTGCCGGTAAAAGTTTTAGGTGGCCCGTAAACCGCATTAACTGCGCGGCGGCGTCGGTCAGTTTAAAGCGGCCCGAGGGCGGCCAGACGTATTCACTCCTGCAGACAAAAAGATCGTTTCCCTCCTGGTCCCTGGAGTGTTTTCCGCTTAAACGGCTCGAATTCTCGCTGTCATCGAAAAGTTTGATCCTCTAATGAGCGTCCCCGCTTAAATTCATTTAACTGCGAGCAACGATTCCCACGTGATTTCCCGTCGGCCGCCGCGGTCGACGAATTTAATCACCCGTAGAAACAGTTGATCGCCGAAACTGACTAAACTTCGTGTCAATTCGAACGTTTCACGCGTTCCAACGGAAAACGTGCTTTCGATCGGAAAACGTTTGATTTATCTACTTGGAAGAGTCAACTTGGAATCGAAACGCGAGCATCTTGAAAAATTAATTCGAAATATTCTTTTGGCCACCAACGTCTTTGATCGACAATGAATTTGTCCGACAACGAATTTGTTCGACAAAGATTTCAGATTCGTCGTCGGTGAAATTCGATGGCGGTCAAATCCGATGTCGATCAAAGTAGTCCTCGGTGAAATGTTGTCGGAGAAAGTGTCGGTGATATTTCCATGGGACCCGAATTAAAACTAGCAAACTATCGTGATAAAGTTCACTGTCGAGCACACGCGTCCCAGAAATCGCTGCACGCTGTCTCGGATGCCTCCTAAAATTTCGCATTGTCTTCCAGCCACTTGTAACTTGGGGGTAAACAGTGCTTGAAGCGAGTCCCACACCGCTTGCAGCTAGTTAGCGCATAGTAGGAACCTCAAGTTCGTTAGAGTGGTGGATTCGTCCTGGTGGTTGCTATCGTACGTAGTTGACCAGCAAATATGAAATAATTATTATTTGGAAACCGTTTATCATTGTTGCTAATGGAACATCTCACGAGCTCGGTGGTAACCAGTGAAGTTAATGGTAAACGGGAAGAGTGTTTGATTAACTGTGTGCTAGCAAAGGCCTCAATCCGGGGATGGATTTTGGCCGCAGGTAGATGTGCTGGCTCTCTCACTAAATTCAGCTTTTCCGCGGTATCGCATCATTTAAAGGAGGACACGCTTTGACGGCTGCTTCTTCAGGGATCGAGGCTTGATTAAACTCAAGATAGCTACCGGTAACAGGTGTTCGCCATCGGCGAGCACGCTGAATCAACAGCAAACAACCTCCACGGGATGATCCCCGTCTCTGTTCGGCGACTTTCCAGCCCGCCACTTTCGGCGAACTTATTTGCTTTCTGGCTTTCACTTGGCCGCAACACTGGATGAAAGGGGATTCTTGAATCCCGCCCCGGTGATTTACCGGCGCACTGCGGTTCCTGCGCCCGGTTCCTCGGCATAATTAGCAGACCACCGAGTCGATCTTCTTATTCGACAGGAACATTTGGTCTTCGTTTCATTTCTCTTTGGCTCCTGTGCCTTTGTACCCTGTCTTCGCCTCTCTGTTTCTTGTTACGCTTGTCGAGACCATTTATTGCATTTATTCGTACATTTATTCAATAACATATTTTCCATGCTGTTCTGTTACTTTTGGACATTTTCGTTCGAAATACCACTTGCAATACTGAAAAAAGTATTTAATTAAAGTAAAACTATTTAATTTTTAATGAGTTACATGGAAGGCTAAATTATTTAAACTTGGCCTTTTACTTTTTAAACCAATGGCCAAGGTGTTAGATAGTGGCCAAGTTTGATTGATTTAGCCCTCCATGTAACTCTTTAAAAATTAAATAGCGTTCTTTTAAACTAATTTTTACAAACGCTTTTTTCAATATTGCAACAAGTATTTCTAAGCTAACGAACTTGCCCGTATTTTCTTTGATCTCACAACTTTTTACGGCCATAAAGAACTTGGCTCCTGTTTACAGAATGTTTTTGTTGGCAACAGAGTGATCTTAAACGTATAACGTGTTTTGAAACGACACATCTTCGATTATTAACGTGACCAAAGAAAACATCTCGCGATAGAGCGCGGTATACTTTTCGATCACATCAAAGTGATATTTACAAAGGTAACTCGCACTGCTTTGTTCAGTCGCAGCCATTTGTCGGCTTATATTGGTCCACAAACGGTACCTACCATACCGTTAGCTTCGGATCCATACGAACGTCCAATGATTCCGACATTTTTATCAAATGACAACGAAGTTGAACGTCGCTTTGCCGCACGTGACTCGACTGGAATCACCGAGTTTTCGTTCGTCCGGGAACGACGGATATTTTCCGGACTAGAAATGGCACACAATGGGATGGAAAACACAGAAGTTATATATAGCTTCTTCTCCTCTTACGAAGATTCTTCAACTGATCAAAACCGTTCTATCCTTCCGCTACACTTTTTGCTCGTTCGATAAACGAAGAATTCCTCGACATACATGGGTATATGATATCTTTCTCTCTCTCTCTCTTCCTGTTTCCCAGTGACATCTTCGTCCCCGTTCGCTCGGCCGTCCTGAAAACGTACCGTGCATCGACGGTTCGTTTGTTTTAATCTTTATTTTTCTTTTTCATTTTCAGTGCAGCCGAGCATACACGAAATGCCGTCGATCGATTAATTCGGAACAAGACATTCCGTTTTTCGACAGTTTCCGCTCGACGAGCGGACCCACTGTTTTTTTCGGAATGCAATTTACAACCGATTGGCCGTCCCCGTTCCCGTCACGAACGGCTCGGTGCAAATATACGTGATTAGTTTCCGTCGATCTCTGACAGGTTATTAGCCTGCCGTTGATCCCCGATTCATTCTTTATTAAAAACCCTTTGCCATCCAATCGAACCATGTTATCGCCTATAATTTCATCCGATCATCCATTTCTGCATAAATTTTCATTTCTTTCGGATACAAATGTTTTATGCGATATTTTATATTCGAATATAATTTCTTTCAGTTCAGATAAAAAGATGACAGCTGTCACCAATTTGTTCGAAAATACCATGGACGTAGGAATAAATATTAATATTAAAAATAAATATTAGAAAATATTAAAAATGAATATTAATAAATATTATTAAAATATAATAATTAATAAGCATCACCTTATTCCTATGTCCATGGAAAATACTGGTAAAAATCAATATTTATTGCTGCTTGTAAGCGTCGTTTCTTCGCCTAATTTCGTGCACCAGCGAAGAAACATTTCAAAAGAAAAGTGTGTTCCGTCTTTTATACGATATTTTAAATTCGAATGTAATTTATTTCAGTTCAGATAAAAAGATGACAGCTGTCACCAATTTGTTCGAAAATACCATGGACATAGGAATAAGGTGACGGAGAATTAATACTGCCGTGAGAATAGAGGGAACAAAAAATTAATAAAATAAATATTATTAAAATATAATAATAAGCATCACCTTATTCCTATGTCCATGGAAAATACTGGTAAAAATCAATATTAATTTCGTGCACCAGCGAAGAAACATTTCAAAAGAAAAGTGTGTGTTTCCGTGGCAGATTCGGAAGAAGAAAAGTGCGCGGGGATGTGTTAACCAAAGTAACATTTCGAGATCGAGGTAAACGGTTCCAGCTGTTGCAAGCCTTAATTGCACGTCAGGACGATAAATTCCAACGTTAAAAGAAATCCTAGATCCGGAGCACGCACTGGTGATGGTGACAGGACCGTTCCTCGAGAAGGATAAAGGACAGGACGCTGATAAATCATGGTGTTTCGTGGAGGGAGACGGAAGGGGTCGGACCAGGCCGGAGGTTGTATGGGATCAACCTATAGATGTTTTCGTTTCGTCCTGGACTGACACGCTTTTATCTTCCGGAAGGACTTCCAGGATCTCGGGGATATTCCCGCAAACTGTTCGAACACGGTAATTCTATAAGAAGTGTCAACGACTTACAAAACGATTTATACTCTCGTCTTCATCAACATATTTCTAGCAAATAAATATGTCTCTTATATCGATCGTATTATTGTTAATAATAAATATTTAATGTTCTCGGCGCTACGGTTCGATCAATTACTACTGAGAAATCAGAAAACAATTTTGCAGATCATCAAATAATCATCGACGTTTCGATTCTAGTTTGAATCCTTTTCATGATGTATTTGCATTGCATCTGTAAATATATATAAATATATATTAAACTGCTTGAATGTAATAACAAAAATTGTTTGTAGATATTGTTCATAAAACCAACTTACTTGTTTTTCATGTGATTTAATACTTAAAATGGACATCGTAATACACGTATTATACGTTGTTGTCAAGACACTGAATATATTCGGAACGAGCTAGGTTATACCAATCGATATTAGGCGGTGAATTTGAAAAACTATTTTTGGCAATTTGCTGATTAAAATGATACCAATTTAGAGGTCGATCGACGACGAAAGATTTGAGTGCAAGGAAGAACTGCGTATGGGACATTCTTTGAACTGTGCTGCCGGCGATACACGTCTGACTGAGAACCTTACCCGCAGGGGCGTGGCTTCGAGCCCGCCGTTCTGTGTATGGCAGAAAATCTGGTCTGCGCGAGCTGTTTGTTCCTCTACACCGCTTTCGATGCGAACTTATGTTTGCCGCTAATAAATATCAATATTCCCAACCAGAAGGTAGTCAATCCCTTTGTCAGCTTTTTTTCCCCCACCCCCGGTAACTTTACCGACCCGCAACTTCCGCGGCGATGGCGTCCGCGCGCAGCATACGCAAACAAGTATTCCCTCTTTCCGATCGTAAATAAACAAAGACGAAAAGTTGGTTCGATGGCTGGCAAGAACTGACAGCACGCCGAACTACGGAACACGGATCCACCATTCGGTTTTCCGCCGGGCCGCACCGCACCACGGGGAATCGAAGGTTTTCATTCCCACTGACAGCTTCTTATCTAACGCGATTCAAGTCGAAACGCTCCTCGCGATTGTATCCGCGGCAAAAGAAATCCAATTTAAAGTTCACTTATCAGTCACGGGAGTTACATGTATCGGTAATGTTCCCCCCCGTTCGACGAGTGGCTGCCGTCCGACAATTGATCGGCCGTACGGAACTTCTTCTTATTCTTCTTCTTCTTCTCCTTCCCGGTTTGAAGATACATCAAAGTTCAAGATAAATCGCGTGTGGCTCGATAACGAACAGTCGGAGAGAAAGATGTTCTCCATCGGCGATACACTTCCAGCCGTGGCCGCGTTTCCATCGATTTTTCAAAAAGACTGCCCCCGTGAATGGGATGCTATTTATTTCGAAAGCTTATCGATATTCATTGTAATCGCTGCTAGGTAACAGCTAGGTTGCGCAGCTTCATGCAAAATGAAAATTGCTTGTAATGTCTATCATTTTTCTTTTATGGTTGTTTTATCAGTGTTCCATTGCAACTACAACAAATATACAGTGATTAAATTTACAGCTATTTTTAATCTTTGGAAACATTTAGTACAACATTCAGTATTTTTCAGACGCAAAAATTTCTCTTGAAAAGGATCCAGAATCGGATCGAAACATTGAGAAATATTTTATAAATTTCAAAATTGCTTTGTTGATTCTTTGATCGAACCTGTGCGCCGATATCATAAATTAATTTCTATTAATTCGTACGATGGGCAAAACGGAATATTTAATGGTCAAATGGTCAGTGTCACAAAAGGACAAATATACAGTGATTAAATTTACAGTTATTTTTGATCTTTTGAAACATTTAGTACAACATTCAATATTTTTCAGATGCAAAAAATTCTCTTGAAAAGGATCCAGAATCGGATCGAAACGTAGAGAATAATTTTATAAATTGCAAAATTGCTTTGTTGATTATCGAACCTGTGCACCGATATCATAAACTAATTTTTATTAATTCGTACGATCGACAAAACGAAATATTTAATATACAGTGAGCAACAGATTAACTTATTAAAACAGATTAACTTTTTTATAATTGTACAAAATAACGTGATGTTTTCAAGGTCACTGATATTGTATCCGATTTGTATTAATAAACTTCAATGTGCAGCAAGAAAGGGTAGCTAAGCTTCTCATTTATAGAAGCAATGATGAACACGAGATCACTGTATACAACATTGTTAGACTCTGAACAATTCGCTCTTTTAATAGTATAAACTTTTTCCCATATTTGTCTTTTTTGTGTAACGAGATAGCCTGGAACTGCACTAATGGATTTCTTTCAATTTCCCCGATTACTGTGTTCCCGGTTTGTTTTTCTGTGAAATGAAGATACGGTCTCCTGTCTGTTCTCGCGGGAAGCTGAAACTACTATAAAAGTCGCGGAGAGTTGGAATGAGGAAGCAATCGAAGGAAGTAGAGTCGATGGGTAGAAAGAATGAGATTTATAACTGAGAACTATCTGGAAACGAGTTTATGGAACTTTCAAACCGTTAGATGAAAATGACAGTTACACTATGATTTTGAAGGTACAGCCGAACAAAGAAATATTAATGTTCCAAATAAACTATTTAAACCCGTAGTTTTCATTCATCGTTCGTAGTTCGGCAATAATATAATCAACGCGTTAAATTGTTTCATTAATTGAAGAACTGAACATTCTGAATGAAATCAAATGTAAAATAAAAAGATCTAAAAGACATTATGCGGTTTCATGCGCGATAGATCCCTGTATAAAGAGATCAAGAAAACTCTTTACAAAAACTGCATACACGTGTTTTACGTCGCAGTAAATGTACAAAGAATGCTTTGTGCATTTACTGCTCCATAAAATACAGTCTACCGTAGCCTTACTGTATTCGAAAAAAATCTTATGCGTCCAGTACACGGGAGTTCCCTACACATTTTATGGTCCGCGGACCTGGGAATCGCGTAACGCTTGAACGAATCCTATTTTTCGATCTTTACCGGGATGATATACAGGGTGTTCCAAAAATGTTGTATTATATATCCTTGAAAGGTGTTCCAGGGGTCATTTGTAGCTGTGGCAACAATCAGGCAACACTCACCAATTTGAAGTTGTCGTTTTATTTAATATGTTTTGACTGACGTTATCATTTTGTTTTTAACAATGCATAGGTTTATTTTTTTTTTGAATATTTAACGTCGTTTTTTTGAATTCTTACATGAGAATTATTTCGCGACGGGACCTACAGTTTATTAAGGTGGGTTCCGAACCAATTAATTACAAATTAACAATAGGAAATGTTTAATCGACAAATTGTTTTCATAGATGGAAGATCAAAGAATCGAGTTGAAAAATTGTTACTAATATCATTACATTTACAATGCTACAAGTTATTAATAAATTTAAATAATTAACTTCAGCCTTACACATTTATTGGAGCTTTAACTCTGAAATAGCAGCTTCTCCTTTTGCGAAAATGTTCCCGGAGACTTTGTTCAGGAGTTATTAACGAAAAAGTCCAAAGTAGCCGCACTCTGCCTTAACAAAGCCACGGGAAAAATTACTTGAAATTACCTCGGGGATATCGCCCCTTTCGAGGAAGTACAACATTTTCGAGACACCCTTTAGGTTTCATTAATTGTGACCACAAGAAACGTAGTCGACGAGAGAGATAAAGCTGGCGGATGTTCCTCATTTGTTTTTATTACTTGTTCGACAGGCCTTAGGCTCTATTCTGGCCGAACTGTTTCTTGCCTTCGGGAGAAGAAAAGCAAGGATTGGCAGAATCTCGAGTAGAACGCTTACCCGGATAAAGGAAGAGCCTGGATCCGATGACAGCCAAGGGTCGCCTCTTCCACTGGGGAAAAACCAACCCCTTCAAGACGAGCGCGTACCCGCAACGACTGTATCCCGCCAGATCTGGCAATGGCGATGCGGGTCCTGCAACAAAAAGATAAAGAAGTGAAGAACTGCGGTTCTAATCAACGTGGAAGAAACCGCCGCACCGCTCACTACAATGTTCACCGTGATTCCCACAAAATCGAACATCCTGACTCCCAGTGAAAAGGAAACCGACACAATTCCTCTCATTTGCAATTTTCTCCCCTTCTTTTTACACGATTCACTTTTATACGGGTCTGTAACGTGTTCTATTGACTTTTTACAATTTAATATGTTTTTATCCAGTCTCTCGCATGGTTCTGTACCTTTTCGACAGGACTTTGTCCTGTTTGCGTCCAAACAGGATCGAGAGATTGAAAACACGTTTTTATCCATTTCTATGGGATTTTTCAGCTTTGAAAATACATTTTTTTCGATTGTCCGCTTTTTCTTTCATTTGTTTTCATAGTTTCAATTAATAAATTCAATACCGAGTAAAACTATCTAGTCATATCTATTCTATATAAATAAAAATTGTTCGACTGGTGGAACGATTTGGCTAATTTGAAAAAAATATTCGTAGTATTCCGAGTATTTATTTTAGGGAAAGAAAAATTGGAAAAGTTGCCCGGGAAAATGGAAAATTCAGGAAAAAATAATTTTTGTATGCACCGAAGAGCATAACCATTTTTTTTAAGTTCGTTATGGTCTTAGAAACGTTTTCAGGAAAAAATTCGAGAGACTTACGAAGGAAAGTTTAATAAATAATTTTTGGGGACAATTAATAAATAATTTCATCAGTTGTTCTGAATTGTGCTATATTGTGCTCGAATGTTACAACTATAATATAAAAAAATAATATGAAAAATTGAGAGAAACAATTTTTCGAGTAGCCCCCCACTTTTCATTTTTTTCAATTTTCTCAATTGTGCTAAGATTGTGCTACAGTATTACTTAAAAAAAATAAAGAAAGAATAATAAATATTAAAAGCAGGTAACTACGAAAGTGCGCAACGGTTATTTTGTTTATTATTGATTCCAAAGAACGTTACTTTCAGTCAGTTTCGAAGATAAACTACTTTATCGTCGAACTATAGGCAGGACACTTAAATTCAACATGAAGTCTTCTCCGTATATGTCTATGCATTATGTATCCTGTCGCTCGAAAGTTTCGTGCACCATTCACCATCAAGGCGAATGAATCTTCTTCTTAATTAGCTACTGTACTTGTTTTATTCAAAATACTACACGCCAAGGGAAACTTATGTGCATCCTCGGCTGAAGTTCTAATTACGCTGTAAATGGCTTTTAGGAGGAAAGTTTTTTAAAGGCTGTAAACTTACAAATACCTGTTTGCATAGTTAACATTAAAGTTTCCACTGTTCAGACAGGGTAACCAATATATTAATTTTTAATATTAACTTAAAACTGGAAATAAAAATACAGAATAAAACACTTTCACAGTTGATTCAATTATCTTTACTTTAATCATTGTTTAATCAACGTTGATCTACGATTAAATCGTGTTTCGGCACAAACTAAAATTACATACACTGACATATGTACTAAAACGAAGTGCAAACTTTCACCAAGATTGACAAGCTGTTCATTATGCACACTAATCAATCATCCACTGTTCCCGAACAAGATGCTAATATACAGTTTACATTCACTGTATCATCTGGCTCGTATGCTTCAAGCAATGTCAGCTGTTAGAGGACAATGATGAATATTAATGACGTTAGTCTTCTTATTAAGCACACTCAGTTTTGAAGAAACCGTAAATTATTCGTTGAACAGTTATACGCTTGTAAAGTCGAGCGATTTCAAGCGTTCCATTCGAAGCTGATTGACCATAAAAGATCGTGTATCAAGTTTTGAGGTCTCGTTGTAAAGGGGAATTGTCGATTCGTTTATAACAATGTTTTTTTTTGGGTACCATGGAAATCACCGACACAGATTTCCCCGACTCCAGATTTGACCAACAACGAATTTGTCCGACAACGATTTCAGATTCGTCGTCGGTGAAATTTGCGAATTTGTTGTTTTTTGTTGAAATCGGCGAATTTGTCCGACAACAAATTCGTGTCGGTTAAATGCGTTGTCGGTTAAATTCGTTGTCGGTCAAATCTGGAATCGGTGAAAACTATGTCGGGAAAATCTGAGTCGATGAGTTCCATGTTTCCGTTTTTTTAAAAAGTGTTTTTGCAGACGTTTGCAGCATTGTCGAGAACAAACGTGTCCTCTGTTTTCCATTGAAACGCGTACATAAGAATCCATCATTAAAAATGAAACACGACCGAAGTTAGAATGTCACAATCGAGAACAAGTTCGTGCAGATGTTCCATGTGAAAATTTCAATGGAAAATTCCTCGCAAAAAATGTCCGACGTTACCCGACAGCTGCGACAGAGCCTTTGTCCCATCGATTTGTTGGTATTTCGGAAAGGTCGTTGAGAAGATTGAAAAATAGAATCTGAAATCCCGCGCGAAGTTCCCGGGAAGAAGTTGTGCCGGAACAGATTTCGAATTCATGAAATTGTAATTTCCCACTATACGCCCCTGTGGCGCGAAATATTATGTGCGTGGAATTTAGTAACTTTGAGAAATACAGAGAACGTGGAAAATCAAGGGGATGGGGAGGGGGGCGATTTTATGAAAACCAGCATACTAGGGCGCAATGGAAATTCTTGCGAATAATATCAAAGGGACGTGCAATAACCGGGTGGGATTTATTAAATTTTCCTTATTATACATGCATTAGAAAACTGAAATTCCAAGACTCGTCTTTCTTTCTCTCTATTAGAGACTGGCGACTACATTGAATGGTTTTTAGATTCGACTTTGTCAGCAACGATATTCTTTATCCGATGCGAATATGAATCGTTTGCATTAATGTATTTCTGCGTTGGTATTCACCTTCGATATTACCGAAACGCGCCGTTAAATAACACTTCATGGCGTAAAGCATGCAAATCATCCCCCAGAGACTCTTTGTAGGCTACGTACGCCCCGACGTCATCATGTATATTTCATGGACGCGCGTGAACGTTGATACCGTTCACCAACTATTTCCGATCGTTCTACTTTTTTCTTTTTTCAATGAACCTTTTCTTCCGTTGTATTTCACCGTTTACCAACTTTATTTTAGGTACATCGAACCTGACATTGCAATACGCACGCTGCAAAACCACAAGGGTAGTTACAAGCTCGACACGGTTTAATGAATTATGCTCTATTTCTTCTGTTCTGCTCGACAAAGAATTGTGAACAAAATTCACGAACATTTCACCTGGTAGCACACGCGACAGCAAATTATTTCAAAATTTTTTTTTTAAAGTTTTCAGAATACCACGTTTACATATATCGTTATTGGACAGTGGATTTTACGAATTTATCACAAAAATGAACAGATGTGCATTTACGAGTAGGTGCGAGAGTGAATGTGTATTTGTTCCAGATTTTTCGGATTTTGCAAACAGCTGTGAAAAAAATGGGAATACCCAAAAATTAAATCCGTTCTTCATTTTCTTTTCAGAGATTTTTTAGTGTAGATAAAAAAATGAAAATAAATTTTTCCGATGTTCCTTTACCTTTTCGTAGGTGTGTTATGTAATATCGAACATGTTTGTATTCAATGTTATGTTTAAAAATATTATTCTTAGAATGTTAATTGTTTTCAAAGCTTCACCGAGCACGAATATGTTGGTACGAACATCTATTGCATTATTTTTGTTTTGCGGCTTTTGAACCGACGGGTTATGCATTGGATATTTCGACGCTTATCAGTTCAATAGTTAATTAGTGCTTCAGACATGGCCTCCTAGTAATCCCGACTTGTGCGCGTCAGTGGAGGAACATCGAATCATGAATGCGAGGGTGTAATCAGATTCCTCTAATTTTCACAGAATCGTCTAGCGGAGACCTTTTACCAGTGCAGGTAATTATACGATATGCTTGGATCTTATTACACGGTTACTATGCTTTTAATAGCTTGCCAACCAGCCGCGCTACCTTCACCAGGTTAATTGCGTTAGTTGAGCACTTCGTCATCTCTCACTTCATTCGTCATCTTACCGCCGAGTACTGCAACTTCGTTCCTGTATAGGGTAGACGATGTAAATTCGACCACGTAAATACAGTACCGCCATTAAGTGCTTGCTTGAATTTGGTCACGACTGGTTTTTATTAAGAAAATCTTAGTAGAGATTTATTGCAACGTTTGGAAATAATACATAAACATAAATACCGTACGTATAGTGTGTTATTTATTAAATTTATATAATATATTTATATATTTATTTATTAAATATTTTTATGACTATTATAATACGATTGCTATAACGAGTAACTAGTACTAGTAGTATCAAGCTTATCAACGCTATCATACAATTTATTTAACCCTCATTCGTCCCTCGTGTCAATTTGACAGTTTTCCCCGAAATAAGTTACGCTCTTTTGTTATTTGTAGATAAATTTTTCCCGAAAGTTTGTGTCAGTTTTATTTTTTTTTTAAATACAAAACGCAACCGAGAAACCTAAGATGTAAACGTTAACTCTACAATTTGACTAAACAAACATTCAAATTTCTTTTATTTTGTGTCCTTGTATTCGCAATTCCTGTAGAAAATTTTTGTTTTGCAAGGAAGATCCACAGACTAGTGATAACGAACGGAGGGCTACTTATAACAGCGCACATCCTCGTCTTAGAAGTTCGGCGAGAAGTCGATTAAACCGGGTGAGATACATGACAAGGAAAATTTCCGGGCCGGGAACGCACCGAGGATGTTTACCGGTCGTTACTTGAACCGATTAAGGGTCCTGCGAAATTTTGCACGACGTAGGAGCTCGCAAGCCGTTGAACGTAATTTTCGAAATGGACGAAGTATCGTTTGCGTCGGGGCGCGTTAGTTCCGTTCCAACTTCCGCGTCGAGTTCCATTTGTCATTATACTAAACTTCCAACCCGGCAACTTTCGGCCTGCGAGCCCCGAAATTTCCTTGTATTAGAGATCTAGAGGCGCACCTAGGAACGCGTGGTTTCCCAATCCGCTAAATATTTATGTGGCTCGTTAACTATTTAAATCAGCCGGCGCAAAGCGGTGTTCATCTAAGCTTCGATCAATGTTTCATCTATCCGCGATCGTTTCTATAATCGTCTTACGACAACGACCACGTTTCTTTGGAATTGGTTCCTTGGAATCTCGAAAAGGTCTGCGTACTCCGATTTTGATGAAATCTTAATATGTTATGTAGCAATACATTCTGAATAACTTTTTCCTTTTCCAATATAGGGGAGTCGCTTTTAGTTTCTCAGATATTTGAAAAAAACTATCGCGAATACTGTCTTGAATTTTTCGTATTCCTGCACTGGGTGCGTGTGAAACACTGGGTGTGTGTGGTATTATCGCTTCTTATCTCCACAACTTGTTTACAAAAAAAAAATAAACAGATGCGGTCCCGGAACAAGTTTACGTTGCGGCGGAACATGCAGGAATACGAAAAATTCATTACAGTATTAGCGATAGACTTTTTCAAATATCTCGAAAACTAAAAGCGACCCCCTATATTGTAAAACGAAAAAGTTGTTGAAAATGTCGACATCTATAACCTATTAAAATTTCATGCAAATCGGAGTACGCAGTATATAATTACAGAGTAGGTCATATAAATATCTCCTTTATATCTTAATTTATGTTTAATCAAGAGAAAAATATTTATAGCATACTTTAAATGGCATCGAAGGAGGAATATCATTATAGAACTGGTTTTACTATGCGCGTCTTCTCTATCAGGATGACTTCAATGACAAGTTTAAATTCGGTGAACCGCCTGCCAGTAGAACCGCCAATCGAATCGTGTCTTCAACTTTTTTACTAGACAGTCAAGTCCTCGTCAAACGTTCATTCGAAAATACCAGCTCGGATTCGTCCGCGAAGCTTCCATTCGACCCCTCTCCAAATGTCCATTTGAAAATACTCGTCGAGAAAAAAAAATTCGCAGACCACTCGCTCGAGAAATGTCCTCGTGTATGCGCACGCTATCGATTCATTTGCCAATTACTCGTTTCCAAGCATCCGGGAATTTTCTAAACGATTTACCAGTTTTACAATTGCTCATGTTGTTGTTGAAAACTATTTCAGGTATACGTACAATTTCGAAGATATTCGATATTTTGGTAATACCATTCACGGTCAGGCTCATCACTTTGCGAAATGTGGGTTAAATAACAAATGAAAATACAACAATTCTTAATACCTTGACTATCGAACCAGACTGCAGAAAAATTCCACAAAATCGAAACAATTTATTTAACGAGACAGACGGTCATTCATCGTAAGAAATAACGATTTTAGCGACCAGGAAGATATAAGCTCCGAGAGACCATTTAAACGTTCCATCAATTTTTTAAATTCTCGATATACATGGAATTCAATATTGGTGAAACGATTGTTTCATTATTCGTAGATTTCTGTTATTCGTGCCACTAGCTGGACCCGAGGAAATTCAAGACGTATTTTAATTAACAACCTTTCATACCTGTTTTTAAAGGTATGCCAGACTTTTTAAATTGAACCATTCGCGGGGGGTCAGATTCTTTGAATATGAACTTGATATTCCTGAGCAATCGAAACGAACGTATCGGATCCAATAATCCCGAGACCGGGGATTAAGAGCGTAAGTCAGGTAACAGAAGTTTTTAACAGGCCGGTTTGAAGTTTCAGAAATATTACTGGGAATACCTTTCACGCTGCATTATTACTTGCAAAATCGATTTTAAGTTTCCAGAAGTTAACGCATGGTCCCGCTGTAAGTTCCGCGGTGCTGGGAATTACTTCTAATTTCAATGAGACAGTCGAAGTGTAAAGTAGTTTTCGGACAAGTTAGAGTCTTAACATTTAGTTTCGTGGTATATTCAAATATACCGCCGTTCGATGCACTTGTTTTATCTGTCTGGTTATCTGTTGGCAAGAAAGTAATTTCGCTATTTTAAGGTGCAATAAAACTCAGTATGCGTTCATAAAACTTCTGGTTCTTATCATTCAAGTGCGATTTGTGGTCATCGTCATCCGTGAAAGTTCATTTTTTGAATAAAAAAAATTAAGTTTTATTTCACTTTGAAATTCCGAAATTTTTAATCAATAATATCGGAATTAATAAAAAATATATATATTTAATTAAATACTTTATAAAAAAAGAAATTTCTTTATAAAAGAAATTACTTTATATGTTGATACGTCTCAAAAATGCATATTTTCTATTTTAAATCAATAATATCGGAATTAATAAAAAAATATATATATTATTATGTTATTTAACATAGTACAAACTAGTATGTATAGCGCCAAAGATGGCATAAAGTTTAAAATAACGACAGAAAGAATTGCACAACTTTTTAACGAGCGTCTATATTAAACATTTTAAATGGACGTTTCGTATAAATGTACAAAATTCGAAGTCCATTGATGATGTTCCGTGTGTTTAACGAAGCGGATCAGATGAAATCGATTGTTCGAAATAATTGATGTTCGTCGAACAAAGAGGAAAATTGTTGTAACGTAGGTTGTTTGAAGATTCCAGTAGTTCGAGGAAGTTCCGCCTCGTATCTTAATTAAACTTTTCCGTTCCCGGTCGCACTTACAAAGCTTCCTACTGCATTATTTTCGACTGCAATAAAGCTCGTCATGAAGAAAGAAACTAAACCATAAAAATCAAAGTCTTGAATCGCGGTAACTCTCGCGAAGGTTTTTATTTCACTCGAGAATTTGCTATTGGATATCTAAAAGGCTACCCTTCAATTTCTCTGCATGGTTAGAAGAGTTATTAGTTTGATAAATAATTTTAAAAATTGATTTCTACAACTTTCTTAGCTAGGCCAATATAATAAAAATTGAAAAAATTCAAAGTTTTCTTTGTCATTCCCCCAACACGTTTACAAAAGAAAAAATAATTCTCCCAACGAATCATTTGCTGAGATCAGTAACACAGTTACTAATAGTAACACATAGGTCAAACTATATACGATTTGAAAATTGATTTCCACAACTTTCTTAGCTAGGCCAATATAATAAAAATTGAAAAAATTGAAAGTTTTCTCTCTCATTCTCGCAACACGTTTACAAAGGAAAAAATAATTCTCCTAACGAATCATTTGCCGAGATAAGTAACACGGTTACTAATAGTAACACATAGGTGAAACTATATACGATTTGAAAATTGATTTCTACAATTTTTTTAGCTGGGCCAATATAACAAAAATTTTAAAAATTGAAATTTTTCTTGTTTACAAAATAAAAAATAATTCTCGCAACGAATCATTTGCCGAGATAAGTAACACGCTTACGATGATCGGGTTAGCTGGGAGGGGGGCGACCGTCGAATTCCCCGGCGTCAATAAAACTATCAATTTCACTGGAGAGCCTAGCTCGTTGTCGTCGGTTTTCGAAATTTAATGGCGCGTTCGCGTGCGCCTTCTCGCAGTTTCAGAAATACGAAACGCGGTGCCGCGGCCCAGTTCACGCGTGCCACGGTAATTATAACGTTATTGCCGCTATTAATGAGCAATTTCAGGGCTTCTGTGCCGTCGCGCAAAGCCGCCGTAAACTCGAAGTACATTATACAAAGTTGCCTTATACAATTTGCCGGGCTAATTAAGTTAAAGTGTTATGTCGCGCGTGGCTACGTGATACCCGGCCACTGCCGCGTCGCTGCCGTTGCGTTGTCGTCGCGTCATCGTCGACCCGACAGACCCTTTTTCAACCTTCCGCTCTACTGAAAAACCCTTAGAAAGTCACGCCGCGCCGACGACGTGTTTTATGAAGCTTCGTACATACAAACGCTACACAAACCCGCAAACCGAGTTTTCAACTTCGCCGAAGTTGTTTGAAGTCTTTTAGAACTCCGCGGATTTCTTCGGTAAAATAGTACCTCGTGATTTTAAGTCGGGAACTTTCTGAATCGCGCCAGCTGAGAATTAGACGTGTAATTACTAGGCTAGGGATCTCGCGCCATTGCGCGGAAAATCGGCATGTAAAAGGCCAGGCAATAGATATTATTAACGCTAGAACTACCGAGCTCAAAACCCGACTGATTTACGTGGCGAGTCAACTGAAGCCCTATGTTCACGCTGCAGAAATTACGAGCAACTTTTAGTTGATTTTCCATGTACACAGCGAAGCCTTGACGTAAGAGAAATCCTTGTGTCGTTTCTTGGATCCTGTGGTTTCAGAGTCGCCAGAGGAAGTCGATGCAGTGATGCCAGAATCGCAGGAACCGAGGAACTTGCCCCTCCGGCTGGGCCCCCCACTCTTGCTTCTACCGCGCACGCTCTACACACGAACGTACCTCTACTCTGCACGTGTGAGGCTTGAGGTGAGTAGAGGTACGTTCGTGTGTAGCGCGTGCGCAGTAGAAGCAAGAGTGGGGGGACCGAGTCAGCTGAAGCAGTGGAGGAGAAAAACCCACGAGACACAAATCTGGCATCACTGAATCGATGCACAGTGGTCTAAGAACGCGATTTTATTGGCCAAAAGTGAAAATATTATTAGATCTTCCTATAAGTTGGTAATCAGATGTTTTCGAGATTACCGATAACGAATTTTACATGAAAAATTGAAAATGGTGGATTCAACACCAAACACGTATGGCCTAGAAACTTGTTTTTCGTGGTCAAAATTAAAGAGATACACATATACATGTTAATTCGAAATTATTCAAATATTTCAACATCAGTCATTCGATATTTCTTTTCATCCGAATCTTCTTCGTCAGCAATTTGGACGTGTGGAAGGAGAAGGTGGAGTGGGGACGCAAGCGTTAATCTGCCGATTCTCTGTGGGGTTCTACTATTTCTTTGCGACCTCGCCGACCGCGACGGTTTCAACATTCTTAAAGTGAAATCTAATGGAATGAAAGTAAACCTTTCTTCGACGAGAACGCAAATACTTAAGACTGATAGAGTAAGTAATTACTAGAGCCCCGGATCTTTGTGCAGATTCCCATTTTCGCAGATTATTTGCAAAACCTAGAAAATGAAAAAATCGATTTAATTTCTTTGAAAGATTGAAGTGTTTCAACATTGAACGATTGAAGTATCATCAATGCTCGTTAATCCGAAGCTTTCTTCGTTTCTTACAGGTTGACATAACCTCGATCTGAATATCTTTTCTTTTTAATATTGAGTATTGCATAAACTTAAGTCACTAGACCATTTTATATATAATATTGAATACATAATACTATTTTTAAAAATTCACATTCATTCTTTTACAAGGTAATTTGCATCTCGAATAGTTAAGGAATTTTCTGAAGGAACATGCTTCTGAAGGAGCATTATTTAAGAAAGATATAAAAGAAATCTTTCTTGAGAAAGATCCATATTAGGATCGAAACGTTGAAAGTTTAATCAAACCAGCAAAATTGAGAACATTAATACATCTTTTGTTTTTAACAATCTTACAATCGATAAATGGAATAACATTATTTAAGAAAGTTATTAATAATTCTAATAAGTGTCGAGGAGAGTCATTATTGCAACGTCTTCGTACTTTTGAAAGAATATCACTTTCGCGGGAAGGGTGTAATACAAAAAATATGGAGTTACGATAGGAACGATGCGCGGTTGGAAATACGTTCGGTATTCCTGTGCAGTAACCGTGTACCACTTTGCCTGGCAAAATCTGTTACAGAAATTTGCTAACCACCTAGTTGTAAGCCACCTAGTTGGCAATAACTTCGCCAAGGTACCTCCGGCTGCCGATCGATCCTTAAGTTACATAGAAACGCGGGAGCTGCACCGAATGCGCAACTGTCTTCTTCGAGGCATGCCTTCAATCATATACAAACGGGGGTTGCAGTGTCGAGGTAGTCCGCGAAACTTCGACCGAAAGTTCCTAATTTCACATGGACAGTCCCGACCAGAAACTCTTTGAGGTGATTGTTGTGCAACGCGTGAAGGAACGCCTTTGGCCTCGATTCGATCGCGCGGATCACACGAACCGGCGGCGCGGTGCGGTGCGGCGCTTTTGTCCTGCTTGCCGGCAACGTGCTATATCCTTTGTATAGTCTCCAGTTAACTGTATATTTCATGCATTTTTAATGCGACACGAATCGCGTCGCAACAAATAGAAAGTTTAATTACATTCCACCAGTTAAGAGAAAAGTACTACCAGAGTCTAGTCGCAACATTCAGGAATTAATTTCAATTGAAATTCAATTGAGATCAACATTTTCAATCTACACTAATTTCTTTGCATTGTTACTCTTAATAATGTTTCTCGTGAAACGTTCGCAAACATACTCGTGACATTTTTCCGATTCAAACGAGTCCAAACACGATGCGATTCTGTGCATATTTACTCGTTTAATCCACGGTGCAGTGGAGCCTCCATTATCCGAACAAATATTACCCGAATAAATCAGGGGAACTGTGTTCGAATAATAGAACAGTTATACCTTTTACATACAGAATGAACAAATACGAGAAATCACGGGAATTATTTACTTTGAGGGTCTCCGAGTTCGATGACCTTGAAATATGTTGTCACGGTCATCATTCTGAACAACTTTTTCCTATACATGTTACCGCCGCTCGATTTTAGTTTTCGAGATATTCGTAAAAAACTATTGCTTATACTCTATTGAATTTTTCGTATTCCTGCGAAAATCCTTTGATATTGTATATGTTGTATATTGTATACCTGTGTTATTAATTTTGTGTTTGGTTTGAAACGCCATTAAGCAATCGCCTACGCTGATATACGAAAATCCAAGAGAGAAAATTCAATACAGTATGAGCAATAGTCTTTTGCAAATATCTCGAAAACTAAAATCGATCGGAGGTAACGTGTATAGGGAAAAGTTGTTCAAAATGATGACCTTGACAATATATTAAAGTAAATAATTACCGAAATCACATGTCGGATCGGATAATCGAGGTTCTACCGCGTCGTGAATTTAACGAGTAATTTCGATCCGAACTGCGCGATGTTTGGTGTCCTTTTAATCGGAAAAATGTCAGAAATGTATTGGTAAATATTTCATAAAAGAATGGCGAAAAATAACGAAGTTCTGTCGCCATATATCTTTTTTCTGCGTTTGACGCTGGAGCTACGAGATGAAGCAATGACGTCTGTACACGATAGAAGTGACATTTCCGTGTCATCGGTTTCAAGGCGATTTAGCAGTGGTTCGCAACCACGTATTCGGCATCACTGTTAATGTAATTCGCATTAAAATTAATACGCGTAAATGTACTGGAACTGCGTACATCTATTATTTGATGTAGGAGCTAATTAAACATTTCGGCCCGGTCCAGATAGACTGTAACGACCGTAGTGCGTACATTGTTTTAGCTGTTGCTATCAAGGCTGTTAAATACGTCGTAACATCCTTTGTTACAACTGTTAATGGGTGTTCGTCGCGACACGGAAGTACCGCACGAGTATCGCGCATATGTCCATTACGTTCGCAGGGCCATGCGCAAGAATTCATCGATAACGAGCAAACGAGCAACATCGAAATTCTCGCACGTAATGAATTCTGTTTCGTCCAACGACACATTAATCAGGGTAATGGAGACCCGATCTTCGGCCGCGCGCCATTACAAAACGTACCGCGCGCCAGGTTATCGCGATAGCCCGGCGCACAGCTCATTTGTTGTTTGACGTTTCCGGCGACGCGAACTTGATAAACCAGAGAACAATTGACAGTACGCATGAATATTACAACACGGATGCCTGTGGGGGCATGCTAGTCGTCAATCTGCGAACGTAACGTCCGCTCGAATTATGTCAGTAGGGGGAATGGACCGACACGTTCTGGCCCGAAGAGATTCGTCAAGATCCTTCATCTCAATTATGTACCATGGAATTCAATTTCTTTTCTCTCTTTGCAGAAATTTTTTAGAGTTTTATCTTTGTTCGATATCGTCTGTTACAATTCAGTTGTTCACAGGTCAAACTATGTATATACGATTTGAACTTCTTTTGGAAGCTGGAGCAATTAGTTTACCACAGGATGTCAAAAGAAATTTTTTCAAAAATAGCAATTTATCATTATAAATAAATATATAAAACAATTTATCATTATAAATATTAATTTTATAAATGTATAAAAGTTGCGTTTTACAACTTTTTTTATGTGGGTTATATTGAAAATATAAGTTTAAAAAAGGGACGAAGAAGAAAGTCTAGATATATGGAAATAGCAATAAATAAATATCTGTCCTCGTTACCTGTATAAACCCTAACATTGTATATCAAATCATTCTAACTTCTCGGAAAAGGTCAAGTCGTTCGCGTTGAATTTCTCAAAAATTATTCACTCGCAAAAGGTGTATGTATAATAGGATATTAATAGGAGTCACTGTATACGAATAACGCTATAATCATGGTGGTGAAGGGTTTCGACCAACAATACAGGTGTTGTCACACGTGCGTCGCGTTTGACGACCTTCAAGTCAGTAAATTCATGTAGTCAGGGGGGCGGGCAGCCACCGGGCCAACCATGTTTAACCATAATAACCGCTAACGACTGAGAGTTTCCACGATGGAACTGCAGGAAACGGGACCGTTCATCTTGCCATGGAAAACGACCCAAGGGCTGGCGAAGCTGAAACGTTAAATGTCGATTACAGACTGGTCGACAGCTCGGAATTTCGCCTGCAAAGTTTCGCCAGTTACGCAGAGTTAATTAGTCTGTCTTATTGTTAGGCCTGCGCTGATCAATGATGTTCCCTTTCACGATGAAACCACGTCAGAGTTTTGACAGTTTGAAAAAATATTGCTAATTATATAGAAAAGGTCTGCGTACTCCGATTTTGATGAAATTTTAATATGTTTTGCAGCAACACTTTCTGAACAACTTTTTCCTTTTCCAATATAGGGGTGTCGCTTTTAGTTTTTCATATATTTGCAAAAAACTATTGTTGTCGCGGAGCATGCAGGAATACGAATAATTCAATACAGTATTCGCAATAGTTTTTTGCAAATATCTGAAAAACTAAAAGCGACCCTCCTATATTGGAACAGGAAAAAGTTGTTCGGAATGCGTTGCTGCATAACATATTAAAGTTTCATCAAAATCGGAGTACGCAGACGTTTCCTATAGAATTATCAAAATATTTCTTGCAATGTCAAAGTTGGCGCAATTGACACGTTCCGTTAATCTTTCCATTCAGGCCACATAGTACCATCGATGGTACACTCTAACATATATATAACTCGCTAAAAACATATTTTATAATAAATGAAAGCCTGAATGAAAAGTCAAGGAAAAACGGCTTGGTTGGAAAAATCGAGACCAGATTGAAGACTTTTAAATAAAATTGATATTTAATATTGCACGGCAAATGAATGTTCTAAATTATTTACAGGTTATAAACATTGGTGAAACGATAATGTTGAGAAGCAAGGCTGATGAAAACAAAAGGTCGGAAGGAACAAAGCGTGACCGGGAATCAAACTATTCGGGGGTTGCCTTTTCAGTCGAACTCCGGTTATAAATACGAGATTTGACTATTGTGGTACACGACTGATTTTGAATATACCATGGTAAATTCATTTTAAGCAAGCGTTTGAAATGCGGCAGAGCCAGCGGTCGCGTACTATGAATTTACAATAATGCGCGTGGACTTTATTGTAACGTTGCCTCGCGCGATAGACGATCTTCATGATCACCGATATTCGAACGAGGATTATCGATCGTGACTTTTCGAGTAATTTCGCGTATGTACAGCGAATGTTTTACATCGAGTTTGACGATGTTTGCCACCCAGATATTGCCTAATCGATGTAACTACCTTCAGGAGACGTTGCAGAATGGAGGGGATGACTCCGCGACTACTATCGAGGCGCTACCGTACTTCTGGATAAACCCTGCTTTCGTACGGTAAGCCGCAGAAGAAAAATTAATTAATGAAATGTTTGATTTGACTGCATTGAGTTTGCGAGTGTCTCCCCTGGGTAAGGGTTTATGACCGCATTGTTCCACGAGCCAGAGGTAGAAACTGGTGCTTACGGGACCCACAGTATTGACTCCGGGCTAATATACCCGTTACCGGTACACCCGTATGGAATTTTCAGAGCTTACGCTTATTGTTCCACGATGAAAATTTCCTACTAAATACGTTCCCTATTCAAACGTGGAATTTCATTTTGTTGCTCGAATATCGCTTTTACATTTAACACTTAGCACTCGAGTCGCTACTCGGTGGTACCATTAAAAATTGCCGTAACATTTTCGCAAAGGAAAAACGTTATAACTGCTTCTTTTATCTCGATCGACAACTTGTAAATAACTAAATCGATATTTTCGGCGCACAGATTCAATCCTATGTTACTAACTAAGCAGTTTTGTAAATTATTATAACCTTTTTCAACGTTTCGGTCTAGTTTAAGACCATTATCAAGAAATAGATAATTACGTCTGTAAAAATTAAACAATGTAAATCATATAGTTCAAGTTCACTTCCGTGTTAAACAAAAAAAAAGTTATACCGTTGAAGGAAGTACAACATTTTTCGAGACACATTGAAAGTGAAGTTTTCTATGAGAATTGATACGTTACGAATTTCGGGGTAGAAGAAATAATTTCGTTGCAACCGTTTATTTAATTACATTCTCGACAGGGATCGATATCCTTTAGTTTAACAACGTTCTATGTCGCCCGAGGGCAGGGAGATGTTCGAGTCACCGGAGTGAGCGTGCATCTAAGGTGGCAGGCAATTAGTAACATTATTTGATGGGCAAACAGCGATTAACCATTCCAAAGTGCTTGGGGGATAGCGAAAGGGTAGAGTGGAGGCTAACTGAGACTTTGTTAAGGTTATAGTCTGGACCGGAGATTGTGCAGAGCTACCGTCGAGTCCTCGCTGGGCTTAGTGGAAATGAGATACTCGGTTACCGCATGCAATTGTTCGCAATCTGCTGTCGATCCTTCCATTCAACAATCAGATGCATCGTCGTTGCATCTTCAACGAAAAACGTCTTTCACCAGCATGTATTATATAAAACAGTTTTTATACACATTTTAAATTGAGATAACTTTTTTAGAGTTCAAACGACCTAGGCTTCCTTGAAAAATTTCATTTGGCTATTTTGTTCTTGTTAATGTTCGTAACAGTTCGAACAAGATTTTAGGGAAGGTAAAAATTTGTCAAGTTGCCCGGAAAAATGGAAAATTCGGGAGAAACTATAAGTGTTCTTTTTAATCACATTTCAGTACAAGCAATATTTAAATAGGAATTTACAAGGACAATATAGAAAATTTTTTCATATTCCTGCTTGTTTCCGTAATAATTAACTATCTCAAGATAAATGGACCACTCTGTATGTACAGTGAACCACGAAAGTATTTGAACGCACTTTAAAACAGTATACAGAGATTGTCTCAAAATTTCTTCAACATCAGGAAATGGGAGGTTCCTGAGATCATTTGAAACAACATTTTCTTTTGCACAAATGACGTCCGCGGCTTTCTTAAGGAGTTATTAACAAAAAAAGACACGGACCAATCAGAGCGCGACCTAGACGCGTGTTGGCACAGTTGACCAATTGACAGATGGCGCGCCAGATCGACTGTTTCAACACGTGTCTAGGTCGCACTCTGATTGGTCCGTGTCTCTTTTTGTTAATAACTTCTCAACAAAGCCGCGGACGCTATTTTTGCAAAGGAAAATGTTGCTTCAAATGATCACAAGAACCTCCAATTTCCGGATGTTGAAGGAATAACTTTTTACCATTTATGGGATTCAATGTATGTCTACGCAAAATGAACGTTTCGAATTACAGGTTCCGCAGATCGATCTTTCGTTGAATTTATGACTCACCCGACCGATTTGAGCCGATTAAATCACGTAGTCAACTATAACGTAGTAATAAGTCATTACATTGCGCCGACTCGACGGTGGGGCCATTGTCACCCGTTAATCGGTCGATCGACTAACAGCACGGTTTAATGCGACCGAATTCCTCGCGGTGAATGGCGGTCACCGGAAATCGGATGTGTATTGTTCAAGATAGCTTTACGCGACGCTGTAGCCATTGCTGCTTCGATATGCAAGCTTTCGCGTGTCACATGTAAATCATTAAAAAAACATGCTTTCCGAAAGATTTACGAGCTTCCGCGAAGCAGAAAAGTTCTATTACGAAGATTACCTGGATTGCCAAGAACGAGAAAGTAGAATTCTCAAGTTAACGTTCTACGGAACAACTGTGCAAGTTTTATCAGTTTATACGTGGAACGTGTGGTCTGATAAGTTTCTGTACAGGATGTCCCATAAATGTTGTACCTCCTTGAAAGGAATGAGTCCTGAGATCATTCGAAGTATCTTTTTCCCTTCGCGAAAATGTTCTCCGCGACTTTATCGAGGAGTCGCTAATGAATAAAACAAGTTTAAAAAATCGTTGAGAGAATCTCTAAAAAATGAATTGAATTTAGTGTATTCCAATTCGATACACGTCTAACACCATAAGCATTAATTGTTTTAATTAAGAATTTTATGTTCCATGGAAACTTAATAATTTTTCTGGGAAAATTACAGTTGTCAGCATTGATTTCGAAGATCGACGTTAGTATTTGAATAGTCTGGAATGAATCTGGGTAAAGGGATGGGTATCGATCAAGCAAATTAATCCGATTAACTTCCCGGTACAGTTTACCGTTCCGTTTGAGTTATACACTTATCGGTATTTTCCAATGCGCATGTAATTAGCTCGATTAACGCCCCTAATTATACGCTTGTAAATGATCGACCGATGACCTCGTTTTAATTGACTCCGTAATTAGAGTTTAGCATAAAGGTGGCACATCCTCTCAGTCATGCTAATTTCGTTGAATCTACAAAGCTATTTTTTTTGTTTTTTCAATGGAGAACTTCTCTCTAATTTATTCACATTATCAAACGATTCTTTTCCTACCCTTTTGTCGCGAAAAGCTCGCATTTTCGTGTATACCCTTCCATCATATGGAGATTCAGTGTTTTGCTTAAATTCTTCGCTTAAACTACGTCGAACGAAGAAATTGCATTCATGCAAAACATTCACCTGGTCGCACCATTTATATTCCATTGAAGAGATTTGTTACGTCAGCGAGAATTAAGGAGATATTTAGGTAGACCACTCGGTATTGTATACGTGCAGATCGTTATGGAGATTTAATGATAAAAATAATGGTGTGTTCACTCACAGTGTTTCTCACTTAATCGTACACAGTGATCACCAATTTTTAAGCACATTGGCAGAACTAACGCACAATGTATTCTAACGATGCATTAGATTTCACAGAAAAGACGGTATGCAGAAACTAGTAATTTCACAGTCCGCGTTTCTTGACGACCTAGCTGAAGACCCAACGTGTGCGAAAGTTGCAAGAGGACTGTTGGCAACGGGATATTATGGCCAGTATTTCGGAACAGATGTTCTTATCCATGTGTTCGATCAGCTAAAAAAATATTCGACATATGAAATGGTGTCGTTCACCCTTCGTCCGATGTTGTAGGTTATACGTATACAGGGTGTCCCAGCTAAGTTGATTAACTTTCGGTTAGTTTTTGCTTAAAGTCCGCAGATTCTTAAATCTTTCGATACGTGTCGTTTTTCCAGCATGTGTATAATTAATAAGATACATCTACGAAACGCATATTTTAAATTTTCATCACGGGCTCTAATAAAAAAGGGTAATTATTTACATTAGGGGCTTCTTCACCGATTTTGATGACCTTGAAATATGTTGTCGAGGAAGCCCCTAATGTAAATAATTACCCTTTTTTTATTAGAGCTCATGATGAAAATTTAAAATATGCGTTGAAATATGTTGTCAAGGTCATCAAAATCGGTGAGGAAGCCCCAAATGTAAATAATTGCCAAAAAAAGTTATGTGCCTCTTTTACACATTCTCATTTAATTCTTAGCAACTGCAATTTTTAAAAAAATTTTTTGCATGCCATTTGGTAAATCAATTCTTCTGATTGCTCGAGAGAAGTCAAGTCGTTTAGTCTGATCCTAAAAAAGTTATACTGTTTCAAAGTGTCTGTATGCCTATTTTCCATTTTTCGAAAGCAATTTTTCATCACTTGTAATTATTGCCCGCACTCGAAACGACTTCACTTGAACAAAATGATCGCGTTACGACCCTCCTCCGTTTCGGGTCTAACGGCTATGGTCACCTTCCGGAGTACATTCTGCCCAATAAGAGGACAAGGGTATACGCAGTGTCGGAAGTGTAGCTGTACACGTGAAATTTCGTTATACGGTCAGTGTTTCCATGTCGCGGCCGAGGGGTTTGAAAATTTAAAGGGTGCAAATGAGAACTGGCGCGAACGCGCCCCATTCGACGTGGCAGCGCTTCAACCGACAGGGGCGCAACTCTCTCCGCGGAGACAACAGACCATTTTTTCTTCCATTTGGCCCATTTTTTTTTCCGCGTCACACAGTGTTCCAAGAGACCCGTGTTCGCTTGTGATACTTTTTTCCACCGACCCAGCCGCCCTTGCAACCCCTTAGCTCCGCAAACAGCGAATAACGTCCAGGGATTCTTTTTTTTCTCGATTTTTGTTTTGTTTTTTTAATGATGTCACTTTGCCGGATTACTATTTGTCGAAAGCTCGTTTCTCCCCTCTTTCGCGACGCAACTTTTCCTCCACAGCACAATGGAGACTTTTGGATTCTCCGCGACTTTTGCAAACTCGAATATACCCGAACAATGGAATTTTTAACAAGTTCACCTCGATGAACCTTTGCTCTCGTCGTACTTGAAAAACTTCGCGTGACTCGTCGCGTTAGCGTTACGAACAATAAAGTTTCATTGTTATTTAAATTGCTTATTTACGCTTCTGGCTGTTGGGCAGTTTTTGTGTACGGTTAACTTTTTCAGGGTGGTTTTTACTTTCGACAAAGTTTTGCTAGTTTCGCAGAGGTCTGGGTTAGAGTAGTTTTCAGTTCGGGCGAAAATGTTTAAAATGCTTGTTTCTGATAAATTAATAAGGAAAATACAGTATGTAGAAATGAAAATTTATTTTCTCTTTTGGTATGTTTGATAAGTTGAAAATAATATAACGGTATTGTTAAATTCTTTGAATATATTTACTGTTTGAAATGACAGTTAATGTATTGTTGTCATAAATGCGTATAATCCGAAGTCTAGTTAGAATTGTTGTTTCGTGATCAACGTTAAATTATAATTCGCGAGTCTCACGACTCTCAAATTATCATACTTAATTACACATAAGCAAGTGAGTGAAAAATTGTGAATATGTTTTTTCCCTTACATTAAACATTTAATAGTTAATACTTTTGAAAATTGTATGTTTTCGTGTTTATTTTTATTTTTTCTTACAGACGCAATTTTAAGTTAATCTTGAAAATGGTCCAAATCAGTGACCGAAACGTTGATTATTTAAAATGATTAGCAAAACTGCTTAGTTAAGTTTGTTTTTTACAATTCAGAGATCATTTAACAATTGTTAAATTACAATCGTAAACAGAGATAATTTTCCTTGGCTTTCGAGCTTGTAGCAAAGCCAATTCCGAACGGAGCACGTTTACACCGATTCAGCAGATTTTTCTGTTTTTCTGCAATTCCACGGGCTTTTTTTTCCTCCCTCCCCCCGGTAAGGGTGAAAAGAGATGGATCCACGAGCGCATTCCCTGATGCTAAAACAACGATCCTGGAATCAAATAAATCGCACTCACCCACGTGGAAAGCAACGAGGTGTCGTAATTCAGGATCGACTCCCAGTCGAGACCGTCTTGATACGTCCTGGTATCCGAGCTTTTGGAGAAATTGGTCCTGTATCTCGAGTGGCTTCTCGTGCGAACCCAATCTCCTTCCGGCCTCCCCGCCATACTGAAAAAAGCCCGTAATCTCTTAATGGATCTTGTTAACGCTTTAGCCACGGATACCGTTTGGTACTCTAGTATCAAACGAAATAATTCGCCGCCAATTAACGCTTTCCCTCCCATTCGCATTATCATTCGTACTATCACGTTCTTCGTGCACGCATACCGTCATACTTTTCTATATTTTTTCGTACCAACTTTTTATTAACTCGCTCTCTTGTCTGTTTGTTTGTTTGTTCGATACAAATTTTCCAATGATTTTAAACTAACGTCCCAATAGATTCCTTTCTGTACGGACCCTCTCTCTGTCCCCTGTTTTTTATACATACATTTCTTAAATCTCACAGTTTATTTCTTTAATGTTAATATTGTATTCGAAAATGTTCAACATATTCCTTAGTTATAGTTCATAAATTATCCTTGTAATGTTAGCATGCACAGCCATGTGCATGCTGCTAATAATCCCATGTGGGATTTCACAGCTTATTAAAAAAAAACTAACTTCCCAATGAGCTAGAGACTGGAAATTTTATACATAGCTCGCAAGGGAACCTATTCATATCATTTCGTCAATCGATCCTTTCAATTGATTATAAAAAAATCAGGTCGTTTGGTGCAATTGTAAAAAGGTTATTCTATTTTAAAGGCTGTCCAAAATACTTTGGTAATTATATAGAAAAGGTCTGCGTACTCCGGTTTTCATGAAACTTTAATAGGTTATAGATTTCGACATTTTGAACAACTTTTTCCGTTTCCAATATAGGGCGGTCGCTTTTAGTTTTTCAGATATTTGCAAAAAACTATTGTTGCCGCGGAGCGTGCAGGAATACGAGAAATTCAATACATTATTAGCGATAGTCTTTTGCAAATATCTCGAAAACTAAAAGCGACCACCCTATATTGGAAAAGGAAAAATTTGTTCAAAATGTCGAAATCTATAACATGTTAAAAATTCATCAAAATCGGAGTACGTAGACCTTGTCTGTATAATTACCGATACCTTTTCACCTCATTGTACATAAAATTTTAAATAATCATAGGTAATTCAAATATTCTAAATTGAAAGAAATGTTTAATTTTTGTTGTTAAACGTAATGGCGAAAGATGAATTTCTATTGTACATTTCTCACTGGAAGCAGAGTCTGATTGTGGGTCGATTTGGACCCGGCCAATAAAATCGAGTCGAGAAGAAAATTTGTCGTGCACGTTTTAATTAGCGTTCTAACGGCTAGAAAATGCTCCGAGTTCTCGAAAGCTTTTAGCCGAGAAGCGAGGAAGGTCCGTTTCAGAATGTAAAATCGAACGTATGGAAATTCCCAGGGTTCGAAGACGAAGGATAGGTGTTTCAAAAAAAAAAAAGAAACGAATTCGCGTCGCTACGTGATGCCGGAGGTACGAAGTTTCCTGGACTCCGGCTGATTGCACCTAAAAAGGGTGTTTGACCAAACTACGACTTTTTCCGTGAAACTTTTCGATTGACGTGACGCTGAGAGCTCTACTTGACGATCCGGGTGGGTGACTTCTTATGGGAGACCTGTCCTACACCGGAGCCGGATCTTCAACTTCGAAACTCGCCGAGCCTGGGAACACAGCGAACTCGAAAGACAGTTTTATGGTTGGCTATATTAAAATTTCGCTAGCTGAAGGACAAGGAGGTGGTTACTCCGAACCGCGGTTTCGATCTCGATCGGTCACTGTTTCACAACCATTTTAACTGCCTTCGAACCGACTTGATAATACAGGGTGTTTCAAAAATGTTGTGGTTCCTAGAAAGGGGTGATTCGAAGCACCTTTGTCGAGGAGTTATAAAGAAAAACATGGACCAACCAGATCGTGGCTAACACTTTTTCAAAAGAAAGAGTTACTTCAACATTTTTGGGTAAAGAAGTCAATAACAATTAAATTAAACGAACAACGTGTACACATTCGTATAGAGTTGATATGGTGAAATTCTTGCTAGAGGAATTATTTTTTGTTTCGAAGGATGTTTTTTGTAAATACCGGAACATTTGCACGATTGTTTAATCATAAAAGTAAAAAAAAGAGTAAACCAACCGGATGTAATCGCATCATGACGTTATTGGATGACACAAATATCTGCTTATTGGCACAGAAATGGGTCTCGCGGTGCTTGTTAAAAATGTATATCCGGGAATTATTAAAAATAATCGGTCGCGGACGAGTGGACGAGTTTACACCGTGCCGCACACGTTTCCCTCGGCCTAATTAAAATATCTTGTTTCCGTTTGAAATAAATATACGGTTCACGCGACTTTTTTCGACTCGAATATTTCCACGCTGACACTTATTTGTTGCGCTCGCGTGGAAATGCCGTCGCATAGATTCCATTATTATTGCGAATTATCAGGATTCCGCTACTGTCTATTGCATTAGTAATTATTAGACTGTGAATATTTCAGCGGAATAAAGAATTTTCTGCATCGATTGCAAGCCGCAACAATTAAATTTAATTAAATACAGTAGAAAATTTACTGGAGTATACTAGTATATAGTAAAATATACTGAAATATATTAGAATAGGCTAGAATATAGTAAAATATACTGCGATATATTGGAATATATTATAATATAGTCAAATATATTCGAATATATTACAATAAAGTAAAATATACTTGAATATACATTACAATATATTAGAATACAAAACAGCATATAGTATCTGCTATATGGCAATGCAGAGAAGAAACACGATAACATAATCATGTCTGTTATAATCGATGAAGCGAGACCCTCTATGAATCGCGTATTCAAGTACTTTGCAAACGTATGGTACCGAAACACTAATTATTATGGATGCGTTGATTTATCTGTTTGGCAGAGCTTCCGTTTAGATCTTCATTGCACTGTACATTGAATGCAACGAGGACAATTGCTTGTCTTCAACGAGCATGCTCGTTTATGGTAATCTCGGTATGCGACTAGCCGAGCTTCGCCCAGCGACCATAGTGGTTCCAAAGAAAGTTACGCGGAATTGCTGAACTTACGAGTAAGGTAGGTTTGCATCTGTGTCACGGGAATATTGCTGCATTTTTTTTCTACTACATATTGCAGGTAGAGTGACTTTGAAATTTGTTCGGAGAAACGCTGTCACATTTATTTCGTTGTTGAAAAAAATAACGAAGTTGCAGTCATCAAACTATAACGATTGCTACAGCATGGCGGTTCTATGAAATATTTAACATTTATTCGTTGTTCGTAATATAAAGCGAGTTTCCTCAATATTTTATCGAATCGTTGTGTTACACGTGATATCATGATTTCGCGAACGATTGCATGGATATGTATGAAAAATCAATATAGCGTCAACTGATTTGCGGTATTCGTTTAAGTGGGTACTTCACAGCAATTAAGATAATTCAATTGAAACGAATGTTTACCGTTACCGTTAGCAACACGCCGCAAATAATTCAGAATTCGTAAACAGTGTACACCGGTTATTAAATACGGAGCACGTGAAAAATAATTAACGTTTTCACGAAATGTATAAATTCCAAGCGTTCCACTGTAACACGAGCCATTTCAATTTAATTATCGCTGATTACTTTGTAAATTGATGTGTACTATTTGTTATCGACACTTTCAGGTTAATTACTGCAAATACATATCATTTATCACTGTACACTGTATTCACGTTATCGTGGTCCTTTTTCATTTCCTAAAATATCTTTACCACCCGGTATAATATATTATTAGAACGTAGAAAAATTAAAAAAAAAATCGTTTTACTACTTTCTCGACTTATTGGAATTACAAGAAAAAAATTCGTTCCAATTTCATTTCTGTTTCTTGCAAACGATGCAAAAACTTTCTATGTTGCATAAAGTACCGCGGGCTAGTTAACAATGTTGAAAGAGCCCGTTTGATTCTAGCTAAGTAGTTCAAGTTTTTTCGGGAGGATCCGCGAAAGTTCGCCATTTGCGGGGAAGTGCTAATAAGAGCAAGAAATTGAGTGATCGACCGACGAAAGAGAATGCAATGGCGTGAATAAGTCGGTGAGTTAGCTATTGAATGGCCCGGCCGATGGAAAGAGTAGAAAAGAACAAAGATGGGAGGTGGGGTGGGGTGGTGGGCAAGAATCCGAGCAGTTTTAGCTTTAAACTTCTCGTTAATGTCGTGAAAGCCTTATTTTCATTCGATAGAGACGACGCTATCGATCCGCAGGACCACGCGAGAGAAACTAGGCTGCCAGGGTCCCTCCGGAGACTCACACGTAATTAACAAAACTCATTATAAACGTCGTGCGCGCAGTGATATCCTCGGTTCGCCGCGGTGATTTCGTTCGTGTTGAAGATACCTGGACGTTAAAGTCCTAAAGACACGCGTCCAGAATTAGTTCTGTGCGACGAGACCCAGCCACTGGCTGATCTCCTCGACTCAACGATGACTTTGAATTTTTTTCTATAGTTAAATGTGTTTGCAATTTAATCCGCATCGCTTCGTTAAGCTTCCATTGACGATAACGTTCAAATACAATTTGGAATTTTTTTGGGAAGTTAGAACAATTGGTTCGCTGCACAACGTGACTAAAAGTTTTGAGAAAAATTGCAACTTATCGGAATCGTAGAGAAAAAAAATACTAAAATTTCATCGAAACCGGTTGATGCTTAAAAAATCAACAGGCATCGAAAGATGTAAGAATCCTTAGATTCGAAAATCGTGAAAATCTGCAATTTTTACATTCGATATTGACGAAATCTTCACAATATGTTCAATCGACACATATCTACAAAACGTTTTTTTTTTAATTTTCTATATAGGCCCACAGAAAAAAGTTGTAAAATGCAACTTTTAGTGTTTCCACTACAATTCCGATCAATTGCAATTTTTGAAAAAATATCTTTTCACATCCTGCAGTGAACTAATTGCTTCTCAAAAAAGTTCGAATCGTATAATACAATATTGAAAATAGTTATCGTTTTTCTTAGAGCATCCGAATATTAATCCGAGAATGAAATTGTTCTTTGCCTACTGGTTTAATTAATTTTAAAAAGTCGCAAAGCTACGGTGAATGGGGCACGGTGATTTGAAATCTGGTTCTCCTTCCGGAAACTTTTGGGTCTAATAGACGAGCCATTGTCGCTGATATAAAACGCTATAATTGACCACAAAGTTTAATTGCCTGGGCGAAAGTTTTTTTTCCCGAAAGACTGGAAATATTGAAGCGTTGTTCACCCGCCTGTCAATTTACGAGCTGTCGCGTTTAACGAGCTTTTTTTTACGCGCAAACGTTGTTTAACGATGGTTGCTTTACGATGGCGGATGTCGCTACACGATTGTTCGCTTTTATAAAAGGCCATCCCTTTTTATATTGTTGCTTTCGGAAGAGCGCGAAAGGGCATAATATTTCGTTTAATGGCGGCGATAACACCGCCGCCGCTTTGTCACAACAAACACTTTACCTTTGGCTAGGTTGGCCAGCGAGTTTTCAATTTTGTATAAAAAAAAACTCTATGTTCGTAATTATTTATTGCAACGTCGTGACAAAACTTTCTTCGAGTAAAAAATTGTTTCACAGCCTCCGGCTTCGAAGAGAACAAAATTTTCAACCCCTAAATTAGGTGACTGTTTTTACTTTTTCGTCATGGCCGGTGATCGAGAAAAGAAGCATCTATCAGCTACATATTTCTTTGAGAACGATTTGTCACGTCGGTAGATAAGAAAAACGTTGGCACACTCAATTTTCGTGGGGAAATGTAAGTAACAAAAGATAAGAAATAATTGCTTATGGTTATTCGAGGTCGCAGGCAGAGGAAACGCATTTACAATGGCCGTGCAAAGTGTTCGTACACCTCTTAAAATAGAATAACTTTTTCATAATTGTACCAAACGACCTGATCTTTTTTATAGATGTACAAAATATACATTTTAAATTTTAAAAAGTTTTAAAAAATTTATTTTCTATTTTTACACGTAACCTTGTAAATTATAATATCATTTCGTAAACCAATGCTTCTAATTGATTATAATAATAAATCCTATATTTTATACTAAAGTACATAAAAGTCTGTAATACAGTTTGAATTATTCTATCCACACTTTTTGGTACACTATAAATTCCATCGTAACTTGCACGTACAGGATGAGTTCGTGCCTTCGTTACACAGAATCATTCATCAATCTTACTGCCGGAGTGTGTAAGAGATTTTCCGCACGTCGTGATTGAAATTAGGACACCACGATCCCATTCAGAGAGCAGAACTCGGCGAGTCAACAATACTGATAACTTGAGCGACAAATTTCGCAGGATCGGCCACGCCGCCGCCACCGACGCTGTAGAATTTACTATGGGGCAGCTGTCGTGTTTGAAAACGCCGTTGAAACAGGTGTCCCCGACCTGGGAAACAGTTGCAAGAAGGTCAGGTAGTTTGTAACACGTGACTGACCGGTTCATGGCCTGAGCAGGTGTTTAATTACGTAAGGGAGGAAGAAATTCGCACGGGGTTAACGTAAACGTCTCACGTATTCTTCAGTCTCGAGGATGTTCTTCGGGAATACCCGGAATTCCTCAGCTTCGCGTTCGTCGAATTCTCCAGTGCACATACGATTCTGCAAATACTTGTCTGGTACGTGAACGTTCCGAAAAAATATCAAGGAAATTTTACAGAATCAAGATACTTTTTCAAAAGGAAAATTTACGTGCTCTGTGCAAACAGCATGCCGGTGAAAATCTGTGCGAAGTACAGTAAAGTCGCGATTCTTGTCAAACGGCCGTGTACTACACGGACAAGGATCGCATGTCGACATTAATTCTTATATGCATCTACCGCACTGAGACTACGAACTAAGCTGAACGTAGAAAAAAAAACTTTTTAAAAACCACGCTTATATTAGAATACATTGAAAAGGAGAAAATAATATAAATGACTATAAATAAAAGCGTGGAGCGCCAAACTATATTAACATAATCTTTGTGGACGCTCCACCCTTTTATTTATTTATAGTCGCTAATATCTAAAAATACTGTTTTCTCATTTTTAGTGCATATTAATATAAGCGTGGTTTTTAAAAAGCTTTTTTATATATTTTTTTATTTTCTACTTTTTAGTCTTTACAAAAGTAATAATAAAAAGGACGGGACCACTACTAATCCAATTCCAAAACTTCTTTAATTTTCATTATTTTTTTATGGGACTCTCACCAACTTCGGACACCCAGTATATCCTTGAATGCGTAGTCAACGTAAATTGTTTTGCATCGATGATTGCGTATATTTGTCAAATAAATATCGGCCTGTCGTTCTACTGATTCGATCATAATATTTTCATCGGAACCGTATACATTTTATTTAATTTCTGCCTGTCGCCGTTGTCAGCCAACGTGTAATCAATGCAGACGACGCACGATTAAACGGAAATCGTGATTGCACCTACACTCCCCGCGCAAAATATCGCATTCTCGTCAAAAACTGCTAATCCGGATGATCCGTTTAATTGATCGAAAGACTCGTTATTTTTAATTAATTTTCCACGAGACCGGTCTCACCGGGTATTGGCCGCGCAAGGAAGTAACGAAAAATTTTCAATGCTTGTTCTCGACGGTAAATTGGGTCAGAAGTCGGGAAACTCTCTTTCATTAATTTTTCCACGGGGAACAATTTCCTTAATACTTGATAAATCCTTCGTTTCTTGTCGATTCCTCCATATTGTACATCAATGGACTTTCATCGTTGACAATGATTCGATATTATTTGTTGTTATTGTTATCGATCGTATGATTGTTAAAACAGAAAAAAATATTAATGATTTCGGCGCAACGGTTCGATCAAATTCGATTATTATTGTTTGAAATAGCTTTTTTAATATTAAATTACACGATTCGAACATTTTTGGGAAGCTAGGGCAATTTGTTTGCTACTGGATGCAATTCCGATCAATTGCTATTTTTCCGAAAAAAAATGTTTCACATCCTGTAGCAAACTAATAGCTTCCCCAAATTGTTCAAAAAAGTTATCGTCTCTTTTAGAGTATTCGAATATTGTTCCGAGTCACTGTATATTTTTACATCGTATGAAAGTGTGTGTAAAACAAATTCGTTCACACATGGAAAGAATACTAAAATTCTGAAATAAATGTTCCAGATAAAAATATTACGGTCACCATTACATTGCTTGCGAAAAAAATAGTACAACTTCCAGTCACTTCGAGCAAACGAAATTGTAACCAAGTCTTATTGTTAGAATGGAACAAGGACGGCACACATGTGCATACAGTCTCTGGAGGCATGACGGGTAAGACTGAGATGTCAAGCCCGTCAAGAACTCAAAATGCTGTCACTATACGGAACTACTCTGCGCTGCAAGATTCCTAGACAAGACATGTAGCAAAATTCCGAGATAATTTTCTGCGACGGTCTTAGCGTCCTCGGTACTAAAATTATAATACCTCATTAATTAGGATTTACAACTTTGTTCTAGTACGAAGCATATCTATCGTATACTTAAAGATAAACGTAAGATAAGAGGCGAAAAAAGACATCTACCGAGAACCACGAAAGTATTTAGAACGCACTTTAAAACAATATTACTTTTTTATGATCGGATCAAACGACCTGACTTTTTCTGAGCAATTAGAAGAATGATTTTATTGAATGATATGTAAAAAAGATTTTTAAGAAATTCACACCATTTATAACTTCTTCGTTTATAAACTCACTGTATATTTCTTAGACTCTGATCAAAATCTTCATCGCGAGTCAGACACGATGTTGTAGGGGGAGGGATTAAATTTGATTTGGTAGATTTGATAGAGTTTAGAGAGACGTTTTATCATTTGTTGGTGTTCATACACCATGCGTGTTGAATTGTAATTTAGTATTATAATAATAATCGTTTGTGACGGCACGTGATATCGGCTCGTGCAAAGTCTGTAATTCTAATATGCAGATCGTTGTGAGCTCACGTGTTACATGATAAATGTTTAACCCGTCGAGGCTAAATTTACAATTATAATAATGAATACTATCCACGTGTATACCTTGTAATATACCTCGCGATTATGCTTTGATTTATGGCTAGCAAGAAACCTGACATAAGAAGCAAGAAAATGTGTTCGTTCTTTTATTAATAAATGTTCTTAATTATCAGTTGATAAAAACATTGCAAAAAGATCTGTCTGTTCGTTTAATTCGAAAAAGTAAATTGGTAATTTTTCAATCTATTATTATATCTGGTAAATTGTTACATTTTATTGAATTAAAATGTCAGTATTTATTTCTCTTCGAATTTTATATACACTGAAAATATTAATCAATATTTTGTAATATCTAGGTCACACACACACACACACGCGCAACACACACACACAGCACGCGCGATCTTCGGTAAGCTGGAAGCAATGTAGACATAATTTTTATAATACAAATGAAAAAGATAATAAAAGTTCTATTTTCGGTTATTGTATCAATGAAATAATATTCGCCCTGCACGCAGTTTAAGCTTTCGAACAATGAACGAAAATATTTTATTGAAATATCGCAATCGTAAAACCGTGATATTTCCAGTAGCGTTTTCCACGCGACGTTAACCGATGCGCTTCCTCAGAAATGTGTAAAGATTAAAAAGACCCTTTTGCGAACTTGGACAGCAACGACCGCCGCGCCGCTAAAAAGAGAAATTCTTTCAATTCCGAGGGAAAGACTTTCTTAATTTCACCAGGCTCCGCCACTTAGCAGAAATAGTCCTCTGCAATTTTCCGGCATCACGGCATGGCAGCGCGCGCGCACGGGGGCGCGGGCGACGCCAACCCTTTGAATGCATTTAGACGAGCGTAAAAACGTCAGCGTTTCGCCGCTTAATCCGGATAATAAATGATCTTAAAAATATCCGTCACGTCACCCTTTTCACGTGGAAATAGGTGGTTGGTGGTTTGAACCGGTGCCGCGGCGGGGGTTCGCAAAACGAACAACGCGAACGGAAACCCGGGGACCTCGATTTACTTTGCCGCTCGCGCAAAACGGTTCATTTAGTATATCAGCCGCAGGAATAATATAGATAAATGGTAAGCCGTTCCGCGTTTTATTCCCTCGTTTCGCGGATGGAATTCCAATAATTATTGAATCCTTTCTTTTCAGCGGCCACCGCGCCGTAGTCGCCCGATTCGAGAGAGCTGCACTAATTAAAACGAGCCTCGAAACAGAACACGGGAGACGCAAATAGTGGGAGAACGTCACCTCTCGCCTTACCAGTACCAAGTTGGACAGGTCTGATATAAGTGACACTTCGGTCTTGAAGTTCGTAAAAGAAATGGAGACATGGTTATTATATAGAAAAGATCTGCGTACTCCGATTTTCATGAAATTTTAATATGTTATAGATTACGACATTTTGAACAACTTTTTCCTTTTCCAATATAGGGGGGTCGCTTTTAGTTTTCGAGATATTTGCAAAAAACTATCGCTAATACTGTATTGAATTTTTCGTATTCCTGCACGCTCCGCGGCAACAATAGTTTTTTGCAAATATCTGAAAAACTAAAAGCGACTCCCTTATATTCGAAAAGGAAAAAGTTGTTCAAAATGTGTTTCTGCATAATATATTAAAATTTCATCAAAATCGGAGTACGCAGACCTTTTCTATATACCTTTATTTTCTTCGTTAATACGTTCAACACTAAACCTACCGAGCCTTTAAAGTAACTGGTACTTGTCCCGTTATAAAAATGACAAGATTGATTTTATTTAAACTTTTTGCGGCCCCTATTGTAATATGTGCTCTACTGAAGATACAGAAGATACCTATACGATCATTCCTTACAAAATTATTTATTTATTATTTCAATAATTGTAAAATAAAAAAGTCTAGAACCGGTCGTGGTAGGTTTGGTGTTAACAGATTGAAAACAAGATGTATAATACCATTTTTAAATTGTTCCAACGTTGGTACTGTTTGAAATTACACCTATTCATTATTGTGATAAATTCATAAAATCTGCTGTCTGGTATTATAATCGTTTCAACAAAGAGTCAAAGAAATTTTAAAAGTCGTTCAGAATGTGTTGCTGCATAACATATTAAAATTTCATGAAAATCGGAGTACGCAAACCTTTTTTTATATAAATACCGGAGATGTTACTGTACCGATTCAAGATGGCAGCTCGCGGGGGTTTTGAGCTAACAAAGTCCATCAGGGCCATTGTGACCGTCGGCACAATGTATGTATGGTGTGCCTAGCTGACTGGAGTGCTCGGTAGCAGTTGTAACCAGCGAGAGCTTCTTTTAAGAGGCCGCCTGCTATTTAAGGTCTTAGCCTCCTTTGATTACTGGCGCGTACCTCGTTATCTTTGAGAAGGCAGGCCACGCCGTACTCATTATGCAACGTCGCTCTTCATCCGACGATGGCGAGTGGCGGGAGAAGGGGAGGAAATGTTTCGGGGCTAGCACAGCGAATTCGGTTTGTCGAGAGACGAGGGAGAGAGGGAAGATAGGAGAGAGAGCAAGCTTCGAAAGCAAATCTCGATGCCCCGAATCTTCTTTTTACTCGGCTCTCTTTCGACGTACAAAGCTTTGTTTTATCACGCAGAACGAGGAGAACGGGGGATGATGGCCGCTGGGTCCAACAAAGATTGAAAGCACGATTCGTCCAGTCGCATTGTTATTTTAGGGACGTCAAGGAATAATAAGTGGTACTTACTAGGTTCACCGATCAACGTGGCCTCTCTCTCTCTTCTTTCTTTTATTATACATATTATTCAATTAAACACAAGACGCTTTTAAATATTGTTCAAGCGAAACCGCAATAACTCTTCACTCCACTCCTATATTACTTCAGACTTGCAAAACAGTCTACAGTGGAAAAACTGTTACGAGTAAACAGCGAATCTTTAGGCAAAATAAACATTTTCTACCCGGACTGCAACAAAGTGGAGTGAAGTGAAAATAGTGATGGGCACCCTCGATTAAAACTATCGACTAAATCGATAGTAGCCAACTACTATTTTCAGACGACTGATTTTTTAAAATATCGACTAAAGTGGTTGAATTTTAATGGGCGGGAGTTTTGAATAGATTTTATAAGACTTACTATCAAATACGTTCAGTATATCGAATAATTTATAGCTATATCGAATAATTCGTTCAATAAGCATGTGCATGTAGCATAAATAACAATTATTATACTAGAAATATTATACAATTATTAAATAACAATACTTACATATATTGTACTTATGGGAATAAAATTTTAATCATAACCTAAAGAGAAAGTAGTACTTTATATATATCAATAACAGATAATTTTCTAAAAGGTTCATTAACACTTTCCCTTTATATTGTATTATTATTAAAGGATAAATTATAATTTGTGAGTATATTCGATAGTATGTAGCAACTAAATAGTAATTAGTCGATGGTGCCCGTCACTAAATTGTATTTGATAGGCTATGTTGTAAATTGTTACGAAGGGAAAACGTCAGCGCCATCTAGGAGCACGGTGGCGAAGCGAGAAAGAGATCGCGCAAGCGCAGAAGCAAGTGTGTAGTCGGGAACGAATAATGGCGTCTAACCTCGAATCGTTACGATATAAAAGGGCACACTGTCTCATCTTAATTTTACCCTAGTCGTTTTCCTGTTCCTAACAGGCTGTAAGTTATACAAGTGTTTTGAAATTGTTCTAATGTTTTTGTTGCTTCAAGTGGCACCTAGCCAGCTTTGTCATGAATGCATAATATTTTTCAAAACCAGCTATCATTTACGAAATAACTCCGTGGAAAATGTTCAAACGGGATACCCGGTATACTCGAATGCATGCTTGAATACCAAGAGTGGCGAGAGAACGTTTGATGTCAAGAGTGGAAAGAGAACTTTTTCAAGAGGTGAACGTAACGTACATTTCCTTAATTTGTCAATCAAAATTTTCCTGTTAGAGTTAAATCATGTATCGTTCCGCAGAAATGAATAGTATCTTATGGAGTTATTCGAAATTTCAAGAACGCGTTAATAAAGTACATTTAGTATGTTAATACCGCAACGATATAAATAATTCAATATTATAAACTACAATACAAACATCAAAAAGCCGGACAGCAGTCTAACCAAGTACTTCTTCAAACGTGAAATCTTCACTTTCACTTTCTTCGGTTGTTTTCGTTTTTCAATAGTGTTGTTGCGCTTGAAAACAGACGGGGAAACTAAAGGTTTTTTTCCGGAAATTGTTGCATACTCGAATGTTTCTATGATGTTTACAAAAATTTATTTCGTTTTTTCAAACGCGTGTTTATTGTGCAGTATATTCGTTGAACGATGTTTTCTGCATCGATATTGCAGAGGATTTATTTTCTAACCAAAACCCGGATGAATGTAAAAATATATACAGCGACTCGGATTAATATTCGGACGCTCTAAAGAAGACGACAACTATTTTAATATCGTACTATACGAATTGAACTTTTTTGGGGAAGTTGGAGCAATTAGTTTAATACAAAATGAGAAAAGAAATTTCTTCAGAAATTGCAATTGATCGGAATTGTAGGGGAAAACATACTAAAAGTTGTATTTTACAGCTTTTTTTATGTGGGTCTATATTGAAAAAATTTCTTTTCAAATCCCGCAGTAAACTAATTGCTCTAGCTTCTCAAAAAAGTTCGAGTCGTATAATACTTAATTAAAATATTTATAATTTATTGTCACATATAATATTCTTGTAAATAAGACAGGACTCCTACAACAGGAAATCGAATCATGTTCACCTTCGTTTGTATGAAATTATTGTGCGAAGCAGCGAATTTGCATAATAATTCGCAATCCAGTTATTACCGAACAAGTGCGTGTTGTGCAGTGATTATAAAAGTGATTTTGTAACAACTGCAATCTCGAATCTCACTTTCTAGAAATGGCAGTTATTTCATAGTTATTACTTCGTTAGTGTGTACATGTATGTATCCTGCCTCCATTTAACTCCTATCGTAATTAAAAAGATTTTGTCACTTTATAAAAATATAAGGCGAATTACAACAGCGAAATACAAGGATACAATGGACTTACTACGGTATCTCAATTTAAACATAAATTGACTTGGGCCAGTTTCAAAATAAACGGCTAAATTTTACTTTGTGAAAATTTGGTTAAAAAAATGGCGAGTATGTAGTACTACTTCATGAGCTTGTTATGATACAAGATTTAGAGTCTTGAAGCATCATGACCCAGAAACCTTGAAACGCGATCGTCTTCTAGAACCACTACCCTTGTTGAATATCTACTTTAGCTTGACCCGAAATCCAGGGGGTTGCTATTGGTTATTGGAGATTCTGAACAATCACGTTTTCAATATACATATTATCCAGCGGGTATAAAGAGAAAGTTAATAAAAGCATCTCGAGTCGACATCGATTTACAAATATCGCCCCTGTTCGGAACATCGAGATTCCCAAACTGAAAGCCAGTGAGCAAGCACGCTGCCGTATAAACTACACCCTATTCTTTTCATTTCGTTCTCGACATTCAGGCTACTGGCAATATCGAATCGTTGGCAGTTTCAATAATACGAAATGCTTCAAACGAACAAAGGTGGACTAGAACTGTATTTGACTTTGTTATCGCCTTTTTTCATAAAGTACAAAAAACAAACATTCAATCAAATAAAATCCACAATCTAGTCATAAATTAGACAGCAGATTTTATGCATTTATTACAAAAGTGAGAAGGTGCCGGCTTGTATACCAGCATAGAAACAACATGTGTTTATATATCTTAATTTCATCTTTAAAATTTTCATAAAGCAGATTGGTAATTTATTACTGTATTTTGAACTTTGTATTTAAATCCGTTGCCAGTACAATTATACTGAAATTTCTATTAAAATTTACAGACGCAGTTTTCTTCTTTCTTGGAAAGGATTATGAAAGTTAAAGGAAATTCCTTTAATTTATATTTACGATCGATAATCACAACACATTGACTTACATATGTTTAAAAAATGATAGAACATCCAACCACACTTGAAAGTTGTTGATCAAACAAAATCAAGAAATGTGAGGAAGAATTATAATTTCGATTGAAATTTTCTGTGATATTTAAATCTCTTTCATCAGTGTCATCGGGAACGTATTTTCCAAGCATTGGTGGACCTCGCCTCAATACAGAGACTCGATTTGAATTCAAGCATCCCTTCAGCACGGATGTAAATGACGGGGAATATAAATGACATTTATCCTTTGTTCGCCGAGAAAATGATAGTTCGTCGTCTGTGCATGTCCCCGCGAAAATGACGAAACGAAATCGTGCGACTTATCCCATCACAGAGGGATCCCTGCGGTTCGCCAGGATTTCCGGTTTGCTCTGTCGCAGACGTCGTTAATGCTCGGGCACGCGATAAAGCCTGGGGGATATTCCGTTGAAACCCTTCGCATTTTTTCCCTTGCGTTTCTCTCTACTCTCTTCTCTTCTCTTTTCACGTCCCTTCTCCCCGGATCATCGTCGATTTCATCTGGCCCCATTCTACTCTATTACATTTCCCTCTTCCCTTAAATCGAGCTTTCTTATCACGTTTCGCCTCGCTTCGTGATCATCGAAAACTTTCGAGCTCCGCGTCCCGCCCCCTCCCCCAAACCTGTCATATCTTTGTTTGCCGAACGATTATCGATACACGTTCGAAAACCGGTCCCCGTTGCATCGACCAAATCGAATCCGATCGACGATCCTCGCGATATCCCCGGGCTTCAAAACTGTTAGAAAATTGATTTCGCTTCTGAAGAACCTCTATTGCGAATAACTGTTATGGAGCTACGAAATTGCCAACTGTTATCTGTATCGGTTACGGTTAATCCTTATGTCGATGCCTAAAATTTTCTGCACGCTCAATACCACCGTAGTCGTTCGATTTCATGGTAATTACCACGTTACGTGGTGGACAAACGTATTTGCACGCTCTAAAGGGCTTTTTGTTAATACCTTTTATTATATATTCTATTCTACACATACTTTTTTTATAAATATTTTTATCACGTATTACACGTTTTAAATATTTTTATTATGCATAACTTATATATTCTTTTATGAATATTTTTGTTATACATACACAATGATATATTATATATATTATTATATATTGTTTGTCGACGACCTCCAGAGACGAACAAAATTTCGCAGAACAATTTTTCATATCAGTATCAGCCAGAATATGGACGTCATATGCAAAATACAATTTTACCTTTCGGTAGTGTGTATCAATTATTCCAGTTAATTTGAAATGTAAATGTAAAAAAATTTACTCTATGATTCACCGTGATTATAATAATAATAAAGTAAAAACATTTGTGACAGATCCCTGAGTGCTCATGAAAATTTATATTTCTATCTCTTGACATGTATAAAAAAATATTAAACAGAGATTTTCTTCTTTAATGAGTACTTTATCAAGCCAGAGGAGAGACGAAGCATTATGCGTTATTAAATTAAATGAGATTTCGTTTGTACTTGCAGCTTTTACGTAACTGTGTTACGTTCGGAATATGGTACCGTAATATTTTTCCTTATAATTATGTTCCGTTTGGATGCATGCATTTTTTTAGAGGATTTGTAATGAAAATGTAGCTTTTACTTTGACCATATATTTTTTGAAATCTATGTTTATCCATGTTTACTGTTGTGTGTCGTGTGGTGGTTCACTTTCTAAATTTATGCTATTCATACCCCGGATCAACGGTTACCATTCAGGGTTGTTCGATTGGTCATTTAAAAATAAAAAATTCAGTTTTGTTAACAATTAAAATTCTATACGTTCCAAATAGAGAAAACAAATTTTTTTTATAAGTAGCAAAAAATAGAGTCCTTACGTTAGTAATTGTATTAGATCGAAAATAATATGTACCGACGTTCTTAAATTCGTGAAAATTTCATAATTAAAATTGTACGAATTCTGTATAATTTAGGTATGAATTTCTACGAGGGAAAAATATTTATGAAAAAAATAATTTCAGAAATTCAAGCTAACTTTAAATATATTTTATAAACGTGGAAAGTAGAATTTCAGTGTATTCATTATTGTAGCAGTTTATTACAAATACAAAGAAAATGTGGTAACGCGACAATTAGTCGTTTTGATAAAGCAAACTGTAGTATTAAATAGACTGCGGATCTTTATGCATTTATAGCAAAATTGAGTAAATAAAATTCGAAATGGAGGAAAATTTTCAAAATTCAGGATGTCAATGTATGATTTCTCTTGATTTCGTTTCATTTGGTTTGTATTTGGTAATACATGTAGGAATATTTTTTTTCAGCAATTCTGCCTTGTCCTGTAACGTATCCGTTCTGGTAAAAGAATACACGGTCACCATTGCAGCGAGACGTATCTCAATAATAGACATTGTCAGTAAAGAACATTGTCAGCCAGGTGGAAAACGTCATCAATAATCTCGTGCCGTGAAATGGCGAACGAAGTCGGGAAACGAAGTCGGGAAACGAAGTCGATGAGCTATAAACAGTAAAGGTAGTATCTAAGTTCAACCTTATCAGAACATAGAGAAATGCATTGAAACGTGAGAAAGATAATTTGATTTGTAGTAACGCAAGAGTTACATTAGAAAAATGTCCTGATATATGAGAAAAAGATGTCCACGATATTTGTGAAATATGTTTCCCCGCTAAGGTGTTGCTCTTGGTGGGCCTTGAAACTAAGCCATTACAAAACTCGTTTGTCTTTAATCATTTCTTTATGAGTCTTTAATCAACATATTTCTGGCAATTTTATCATTAAAACGAGACCGAACTGTTTTATTTCTAAAGCTGTAAAAGTAAAGAATTCATTTTCAAAGATGAAAGAATGTCCGTTAATATAAATTTGTATGAAGTACGTGTGCACTGAAAAGACTCGTAGAACGTAACAATGGGTTTTAAATAACCAAGAGATATTAAAAGCATATGGAAATAAAGTTTGTATAATTTTGAAGCTAGATGAAACATTTCAGTTGATTTAGTAAGTGAATTAAAACTACAGGGTATATTTTATTATTCCAAATTATGTTGCAACGATATTTGGACGAATCGAAACGAAAATTAAATATATTCTGCCGGGTTGCATTGAAAGTGTAATTTAATTTCATTGAATAGCCCCGTGGTATTTGAAATCCTTGTGCAGCGTGTGAAATGGTTTTTTAAAATTCTATGCAAACGAAAATAATTACACTGTAATAGAAATTCTGTCCTGTAGATTCAGCAGTTTCATGAATTTTCAAATAAAATGTTTGTAGAAGTTTGGAAGAATGATCTTGTTTGGGTAAAACACTTGAGGCCATTAAAAATTGCTGTAGCAATATTCAGAACATTATTAAATTATTAAATATGTTGGGATCTAGTAAAGTACTAAATATTTAAGTATTGTATGAGCTATCACATCAATTTCATATCCATAAAATAAAAATGGATGGAATTGTCGTAGGTTGGTAGAAATGTTTAATTTTCTTAGTTAAAATAGCTTCGAGTGCGAAGGGTTAATACATCATAAACAACATTCCTCGTTAGCGTTGCGAACCAGCTAATCCGGCCAGGTACGCAACCTTTGGCGGCATAAATGAGACGCCTAATTCGTCGTGGAAATTCGAGTCCGCTTACCTGAATAAACAGAGACAAGTCGTCGCCTAACAGCATGTCCCTGCAGACGTCTTTGGCGGTGGTATCCAGAGTAAGATAGACGAGGCTGCTTTCAATTCCCGTGTGGATTCTGACCCAGCCGCTTCCGGTGCCGACATCCACACCGACTCCGGAGTCCCATGAGGAATTAAAGGTCTCTTGGAGCCTAGGTACCTTCGAGCATCCCGAATTCGACAAAGGACTATCGATTTCGATGGAATCACTGCTGAAACTGTCGATCTTCTTGTCGTCGCGAGACTCCTCGATCCTGGCCCCCCTGGCATCCGGTTTTTCGTTATCGAACCTGTCGATGGTCTCGTCCAGATTCTCCAGAATTTCGTGCTCCAAGGCTTCCTGATCGATCGCTTCGCCCCTGGTCCCCTCCGAGGACCGGCAAACATTATCCTTGTCCTTCTGATCGATCCGAAGTCGCGCAACGCTTGTTTCCCTTTCGTCAGGATTACCTGGCTCCTCGTTCTCTTTCTCGTTCGCGTCATCAATTTTCACTTCGTTAGAGCGATTGGTATAGCTCTCCGGGTACAATCTGGAGCTCCCTAGACAATCGGTGTCGTCATTGATCGGCAGTTCTACGTGCCTCACCGAGAAATCATTCGTGTAAAAAACCGAGCTACTCTGGGCTGGCTCGTTTCCCTCGTTCTTCGTTGATCGCTCGCAGTATTCAGTCCTCGTAGCAGCTCGTCGAACTTTATCGTCCTCGGAACCGTGGAATCCGGGCTTCGCCGTCATGATGAAGTTCTCATTATCGCAGGAGATCCTGGATCTCGAGAGCGTCTTCGATCGTTTCTTATCCACCGAGTCTGACCTGTCCTTACCGGCGCCGGTCAGCTTCTCGCAGTGATCCTTGGAGAACGTGAATTTATTGATGTCCAATCTCCTCTGCATCAAGGAGTCCTCGCCTTTTTCAACCACGCACTCCCCTTTCGTTCGGTTCTTGCGCTTCACCTCCGCGTACAGCCGATCCTCCTTTCGTTCTTTCGCGTCCACCGAGGGGAGCCGACCTCTCGAACAGCTATCTCTCGATACACCGGCTTCCGGGATCTCCTTCGAGTGACTCCGTTTCGATTTCTGCTGGAATCTCTCGTAGTTCGCCAGGATCTTCTGATTCAATTCGTGAATCAGCTCTAGCCGTTTCGAGATCGAGTCGTTCGTCTTATCAGCCTTCTTCCTACCCCATTTATTATTCAGCCCGTCGTCCTCCTCGTTCTTCGTCGATTTCGGTGCTTTCGTCGACCCTGAGGACCGCCGCTGTTTAGACTTTCTCGACGCTGACGAACCCTCGCTTGGAATACCGATCTCGTACTTCGAATCACTTTTAATCACGTTCCCCTCGTCGGCTAATCTACCGACCACGTCGATATCGATCGACCAGGAGCCGCGACGCTTCTTGTCGACGTCCTGATGAAAACCGGACACGTTCATCAGCTCCAGACTAGCCCGATTGTTTCTGTTCTCGCGACGATCGCCACCGTTATCGTTCATCGCTTGTCTTCCATCGATTTCCGGCTTCTTGCGATTCTCGCTGAACTCGATACCCTTTCTGGCGTCCGGACGAACAGCCAGACCCGGACTCGAACCACTGCTCAGGCTGATTCTTTCGTTCAATTCCCAATTGATTACCGGCCGCCCCTTTGTATCGGCCACGTTCCTGCTCACTATGGGACACAGACCCAGCTTCTGATTGAGATCTTGCCGGGGAATCGCTTGCCCAGCTGTGTTTGCACTCGAGCGCACCTTCAAACCTCTGGTCGAAGACAATCGACGAGATCTTCTCAGTTTGCCGATCGTGTTGGACATCGTCTCGCCGGGGGATCCGCTCGCGATCACCATCCTGATTGCGGACTGTTCGTCAGATCTGCTGGACTCTTCTTCCTTCTTTCCACGGATTAAGGACGTCTTTTATGATCATTGTTTGCACATGGGGATCTTGTTTTATCGGCCGGTCGTGTGTATGTTCAACAGACTCCGAAAAGCCAGGTTTTCCACGCCCTTGTACGGCTTCGGGATCCTTCGGTGATGTTTCTAGTTTGCTCCTTCGTGCTTTATCTGGAACAATCGAATAAATTAGAATTTCTTGAGAATAATGACTTTCGTTGAACAATTCTAGTACGTTTATATAAATGGTTAACGTGGCAGTCTATTTTAAAGAGTGATAGTTTGATATTAAATATACTTATGTATAAGTTATTGAAGCAGATTACCAGACAATCCTGTTAACAACAATTAACAGAATTCAAGTAATTTCTGGTTTAATTGTTATAATTATAGGAGCTACGTAGACATTTACTTCCCTTTCGAATAATTTTAATGGGTCGGGAACAATGCAACAGTATTTTCAAGATTTTCATACGGCTTTATCGCTGTGTTTCTTTTTATTATTTCCTTTATCCTTCTATTCTCTATTCGAGCAATATGAAAATCTCAAGCATGTATTACGACAATATTATGTACTAAAAAGTCTATTGTGTCAACAAGTGAAAAATGTTATGTTAGAAAATAATGAACCGTACGAAAGACAAGTTTAAAGTTCTTTGAATCGAGGTAGAATATTGTAGGTTGAAAAAGTAACGGCTGTCCCTCGTGTTGATATAAATCTTGCGGATGCGGCGATAAACGAATTCTTCCCAACCACGACGGTGTGTCGATAGATAAATAGAAAGCAAGCTACGTGCTTTGCACGAGCAAACTTGACGCGTTCCTTCTTTCTTAAGCTTTTGTTCATCGGCCGGCTATTCTTCTCGGATGGTATGGGACATTTTATTGTAGCTGGGTTATTATATCTTGTTAAAATATGTCGTTTTGCAACTCGAAGCTACAATATTGTTTCTACATTTTCTTTAACGATATTAATGAAATTTATTAATCGAAATATTATTAATTACATGAAAATCAAATTACGAAGGTGTCGTTGCTTAAAGTTTGTTCAAACAGCAGTACAGTATATCTAACGTGACCATTTATTTTTTTCCTCGATAGTTTCTATTTATTAACCCTTTCAGTCACGAATTATTTATTCGTGGTAAAAATCCATGGCTTTGCTAAGCAGTTCTTTGAATTAAATTGTCGATTTGGTTAATTCAACCAAAAATGTTTAAAAAAATGTTTATAATAGTCCGAATAAGGTTTTCAGGAAAAGAAAAATTGGAAAAGTTGCCCGGAGAAAATAGAAAATTCTATGGAGGACAGGACAACATCTGTCGGGTCAACTATTATTGTAATAAAAATTCCCCGACATCTAAATAAATAGAGCCTCGGCATTTTTGAGAGCTAAAACATTTCCATCGGTTTTAGTATTAAAATTTGCATAAATATCTGCGACGTATAATACATGACATTTTAACTATCGATTCAGGTGCTCCGATTGTGTTCTACTCCGCGTTACAATAGTATTAAGTTGAGTATTTCAAACAATGACGAAGCAGCAATTCTAATTTCTGTTTGTTGAAAAGAAACACAGGTGATTCGGTTTTAGTAAATCTTCTTATTTAGATAGTTGAATGCTATTAAATTTGCGGATACACAGCCGACGTTTCTGCAACGACAAATACGAAAGCTTTGGCACGATAATTCCCGGGCCGGCACATTTGCACGTGTTTACGGAGCAACCGCTATATCATTTCAAATATTATCGAACAAATATTCCCTCCGGCCGGCGTTCTAACACGCGCGCAATTTGCTGTCAACCTATCGCTGACAACATCGACAGTTCCACCGTAATCTTCGATGGCCGTTCTAATTCCGAACGAGTCACCAATATAATATGAAGCACATCGAGCGGAAACTACTAAAAACAAACGGGCCGATATTTTCCGGAATGGTTTCGAAAATCGATCGATGAAAATATTTTCTGCCCGATAACCGGTAAAAAGTTTAAACGGCCATCTGAATAATAGCGGGGAAAAATGTACTGGGTTTGCTTGAACAGCCACGAAGTTTTATCGTTTCATTTGAGAAGTTCTAACAACCAAACTTTTCGATAAATTATGATTAAATTACACATCGATCGTTTTGCTCGATAAGTCATCTATCTGTTCATGAATAATAAACTTTCTTGAAGTTATCTGTAAGCAAGACAAATTAAAGAAAAGTACAATTTTATCTTTCATAATTCACAATCATTTTTTGTCATACACCTATGAAATCCTATTTACGAAATTATTAATTTTGCTCGAAGATGATCTGCACATAGATCGAAACGTCGAAATTTGAATTTGATAAATTGCAGATTTGCTTCTAAGTAATGTTTTATAAACAAATATACGGTCGATAGAAAGGAACATTTATTCAACTAGTCGTTAATGGATAAATTAAAATGGAAATAATGAGATACAATTGTTAGAATTATTTGGTTCGTATGTCTAATATATTTTCTCAATTAAATATGTTTTTGAATAATAGTTTAAATGATTATTTTGAATAATAATAAAAATTGAATAAGAATTAAAATGGAAATAATGAGATATAATTGTTAGAATTATTTGGTTCGTACGTCTAATATATTTTCTCAATTAAATATGTTTTTGAATAATTGAAAAGAAATGATTTTTCTCCAGCTAAAATCGAAACTGTTATCAGTGTGGAACGTAAAGCGAACGTCGAAAAGTAATCGATGACACCGAACTGCGATTGTACTTTATACCGTAGTTGCTGTTTGCAAGGACACGAAGTCCACACATGTGGATCGAAGACACTTGACATAAATATCGACTAACACTTACTTCTTCCGTTCTCGATGAAACAAAGGAATGCAATCTTCCCGCCGGTGCTCTTCCAGCAACAAAGGCCCTTGAAACGCACTTTGTTCCACTTTCACGGCTATCAAGGATGCTTCAAAAATCTTTCTCTCTTCCTCCTCCCTCGCTATCGAATCCTTAGTCGACACTAATCGAGTCTAACGTCGTGACAGAATCACGGGAATATCACATCTCCGATTGTTATCGAGTCACTTCACTTCACGCAAGCGGATTCACACACGTGCTGCAAATCACAAATATTAAATATCAATCTCCATCAGTCCGTGCATCCTTTTTCGCAAGCCAACAGCGAGAACTAATGGCCGTTTCAGAGGCCTCGAGCACATCCGACCGATTTTACAAAAAATTCTATAAATATCAGATTCGATTTTAGATGTTTTCTATCTCGCGGATTAGCGAACTCTCGATTATACGAAATGATAATATCTGTTTAGCTCGCGACAAAAATTACATAGAAAATCTCTAACAGTACACTTTGATCAATTTGTTTACTGTCACAGCGAGATTCTAGTCCTTCGGTTTTGGTGGAAATTAACGTAAGAAAAGTGTCGTAGAATTTCAAAGGAAAAAGATCGATAATGTTTTTCAATGAAAAGTGCAAATCAGCAAAATCCAAATCGTTCTCTTAAAAATATGATCACTTCGTATCATAATTTTAATATGTTTCAAAGAAACAATATCGAACGGTTTCGTCGATAGAGAAATGAAAATTTAAATGAAATCAGTTTTATAATTAATTTTTAGTCATAGTTCCTTCGGCACTTTTTTGATAAAAATGTTTCACTTTGAAATTAATTGTTGCAACATATAATTCCTTCACGCTATGCACCATTCATGTTTGATTGTGTTACGGAAAAATCGAAACCTCTGCATTCTGCCTATCACTGTCGCGTGTATTCGAGTCACTTTCAGTTGGCACAACAGAAACTGAAGGATTGAGCAATTAAATCCTGATCACCGAAACTTTTTCCCCCGGAACGACTCGCATAATACTCGAACACTGGAACTGTGTCACCACTTGCCATGCAATCGCTATTAGACCAAAGTCCGTCAAGGTGAAAGAAAGGAGTTCACCGACACGATTGTTCCAAGTTCTCGACTCGTGTATCGCGAGAAGATTGTTATCGATAGAGATGGAATCTAGTTCAATATATATCCTGACGCATCTCAATTACGCATTATAATTATTATAATTATGCATCATAGTAGATATAATTAAATTTAACCATATAATTAAAAAATATTTCCAATAAAAGTTGTACAGTATACAGTTCACAACTAATCATAAAAAAGTCTTTATAAAAAAAATTAGAATAAACTTTTTACTAATGGAACCTTATATTTTTGGTTTCAATTAGTTACGGTGCAAAAATTTCACGTTAAGTCTTGCAGAATGGAATGGTTCATCTACTGTATCTGCAAAATATTCGAATCGTGCAATGGCTGTATGCGGTCAGAGAGTGTAGTATATTTTATGTAATTTTTCCAGTCAACTTATTAGCTTGGATAAATTAAAAGCTCTCATAACGAATGAATATTGTTATTTTACGTGTTACGAGCAAGTAATAAATCACAAAAATAAAATAATCACAGTAGACCTTCGTATAACGCGATTAAAAAACTGTTTAGAATGACATAAAATGTTGTAAGTATATAGTACACATTATCGATTTATTGTAACAATATAACGCTTGATTACACGTCAAAAATGTTGGTCGCTAATTACCTCGATATTAACGCGAGACCACGTTAAAATAAAAAATTTCCGAATCGTACAATTTTCATTTATCTTGACAAGTATCTCGCGTATACCCAAAGACACCAAAACAATTTGTGTATTTCCCAAAAAAATGTGTATCACATACGAAAGTAATTGTAAATATAAACATAATTGTTTAAAAGTCCATTCACGATCAGAAAAAGATACAACCCGTAAGATCCGTGTATAAACAACATTTTCTGCCATTGTACGAGGTGCCTAGTTATCTTAACGTAACACAGTTGGACAAAAGCAAAAGGGAGCACAGAGCGATGGAACTTTCACCGAAAACAGATCGCTCGGTTGCACAGAATAGAACAATCCTAGTGAAAGTCGAAACAATAACTTGATCCCTGATGTGTCAAGGTCATACTTGAAAGTGCCATTAGCGTTCCTCCAAGTATTCGCGCAGAGTATTCTGGCACCGAGAGTTTACTCGCAAGTATGATATTTTCGAAGCGACACGACGAATCAGTCTGGCAGACATCACTTAATCCATTTCTATGTGGCACTGACTATTCACACCGGAAAACTAGCGACACAGGAATCGGCTGTTAGTCGAGACTCCGCGCGCGCGTTTCGAGAGATCGCGAACACTGACCCGGCTTCGGGATTGTCGTGTAGCAGCCGACATCATGAATATATCGTCCGGCCACCTGTCTGTCTCTCTACCTGTTGACCAGGCCGTACGAGCGTCGTACGCCTCGTGAATTGAACGGAGACAGCTGTAGGGACAATGAAACTGTGAACGATGAGGAGGGGAGCAAACGGATGAAGAGGGAGGACGATGAATTAAGGGAGTAGGAGATGAAAAAAGAAGCGGATAGGAGGGGAATGTCCGAAAGTATAGGGGAAGGGGTTAGAGCGATGGCGATAGGGATGAAGGGAGGAAGGGACGAGCACCGGTGAGATAGGATAGCGGTCTCTTTTCCACGTGCTCGTTTCACGTGGCCACTGTGGAAACGGTGCAAGAGGAGGAAGAAAGGAAAAGGTTCTCTCTCGTCTCCTCTTACTCTCTCCACAGCTGTCGACCGTCTCGTCGGGGGAACCATTGCAGGAGAATCATGCACTTCCGTCCCGTAATATGCTCTTCTTTCCGTCTCGATGCCTCGGATTAATTTCGGCCGCGTTTCACGTGCTCGATCGCACACTGCTTTTTCGCGCTGCGATCTAAACAGTTTTCGTTCAAAAGCGTGCACATTCGTTTCAGCCAGAGGTGAGCATTATTTGGCGAAACAAGTATATCAAATACTATCTAATATACGATCACAATATTAAGATAATTGGAATTAATTTTATCGGCGCATGGTTCGATCAATTTCTACACACTATAGCAATTTTGTAAGCATACTGAAACGTGTCGATTCGGATGTGAATCATAACGCATTGAGGCCACGTTTGCTATAAAAAAATGTTTAATATTAAATTTTCTATATAAATTTCATAAAATTATAAAAAAAAATTTACCTCTAAAATCTCATTATTTTTTTAACAATTAATAGTAGGGAAAAGAAAGGTGGTGTTTAGTCTTAGACCCGCTAGAGGATTCATCAGTAAGGCTTTTTGAGTATGTTTACGAGATTGCTATAGTGTGTAAAAATTAATCGAACCATGCCGATAAAATTAATTCCAACTATTTGATATTTTAAACTTTCCTGTCCACGTGCAAGTCCTGGTTGATTATTAATGTAATTAAATTTCCAATAACCAAGGTGGTCTCAAATACAGATAAAGATTTTATTTTGAGACAAGGAAATTTATCGAAATTAATTAAAGAATTACCATAGTGGGTAGGAATAATTTTTTTTATGAATTTTAGTGGAAATTCTATCGAAGAATTAGTAAAAAGGTCTATAAAAAATTTAATTATATTGACCATGTTAATCCCTTCATAGCTGAGAATGAACCTATCATTATTTTCTCCCGCAATTGTCAGGTATTTGATGTTCTATCGACGATAATTCCAACGAGCAATGAATATGCACGCACGAACGAGCCTAATTGCAGAAATTAGAAGATAATTATCGAAGTCAAGAAATATGCTAGGTAAACGCCCAGTTTAATTGAAGGGATATAAACGTCGATAACTATGACGAACAAACGGCATGTTTCAAGGACGTTCAATTTCTTAAGACCACTTCGTTCTCTACGTTTGCTCCCTCCAACTTAAATTACAGATCCTTGAAAACAGGGTTCCGACTACTACGCCTTGGCACTCAACCCAATAAAACGATATCGATCCGAGAATTTTGTATTCCGACTATAATCATCTACCGACTTTTCCTTTGTCGTCTGGTTTTAAGACTAGGGTCATGGAGGTCTAGAAATAACTATTTCACAGTATTTGTCCCAGCATCTTTGCAATCTTAATAATCACAAATTAGGAAAATTGGAACCCGTCATTTTAACGGGTCCCGCAAACCTAGCGATAATGAATTCTTCATGAAATAGCAATATTTAGATAATCCTGAAAATAAAATTTCAATGGCGGGCCTTCGTTAGTTTTTACGATATTTCGAATACATAAAGAAAAGTTATTTTTGACTGTGTTTCTATTAAGATCTAAGAAACTAATAAAGACTCTCTCTCTCTCACACAAACACACACACCATTAAAATTATTCTTTTTGAAATCTCAGTACATAAATTCCTGTGGGTGATACCACTACAGCCAAAAATTTTAACGCTGATTGTAACGCGTTGAATCAACCCGCAGATTTATTATCGTTCTCTCTTCTCCTTTTTAAATGCCCGGACCGAATGATATTCGGTCTCGCGTGGAACGGATTTCGCTTGATCAACGGGTTCAACGTTTCGGCTGATTAAAGTAAACCGAAACCTTTATCCGCGCACGAATTATATCGGAAGCCATCCTCGCGGCTAACCCACATTTCAGTTTACTTTCTCTTACATTCCTATTAAGCGTACCATAGAACAATTTTCACGCGAGGGAACACTGAGCTGTGTTCATTCGTGCCAACCGTACCGGCGCCGTTGCAAATGTTACGCTCTTTTTTTCTCGCGATCGATGAATCTGATACGCGGACACACGCAGAGTTCATATATTACTTTACCGATTAAAAGATGCGCGAGGGATTACGTTTCTGTAATTTGGATACTCGTTTAATAAAAGTGGCATTGTAACATCGTTACAGATTGGTTTCCATGGAATGAATAGCTTGCAAGCTTGCCAGTATTAACGTTAATAGAACATGGCAAGTTTAATTTTCATCTTCATTCGAAATAAATCTTTTTTCTGTATTCCGATTTTGATGAAATTTTAATATGTTATAGATTTTGACATTTTGAACAACCTTTTTCTTTTCCAATATAGGGAGGTCGCTCTTAGTTTTTCAGATATTTGCAAAAAACTATCGCGAATACTGTATTGAATTTTTCGTATTCCTGCATGCTCCGCGACAACGGTTTTTTGCAAATATCTGAAAAACTAAAAGCGACCCTCTATATTGGGAAAGGAAAAAGTTGTTCAAAATGTCGAAATCTATAACATATTAAAATTTCATAAAAATCGGAGTACGCAGACCTTTTCTATATAATTACCGAGCCTTAAAAGTAAACTGGTACTGGTCCCCTTATAAAAATGACAAGATTGATTTTATTTAGACTTTGTGCAGCCCCTATTGTAACATGTGCTCTACTGAAGATACCTATACGATCATTCCTTACTAAATTATTTATTTATTATTTCAATAATTGTAAAATAAAAAGTCTAGAATCGGTGATTTCGACCGATGATGGTAGGTTTGGTGTTAACAGATTGAAAATAAGATGTATAATAATATTTTTAAATTGTTCCAACGTTGTTACTGTTTGAAATTACACCTACTAATTATTGTGATAAATTCATAAAATCCGCTGTCTGGTATTATAATCGTTTCAACAGAGAGTCAAAGAAATGTTCAAAGCAAATCTTCGGTCCACGAAAATTCTCGAGAATTACCATGTAGTTTTCTGAAATCCACAATTCACCTGCTTTCTTTAAGACGAATTCAAACCGCCACGCTTGCTCGACTTTTCCCACGCATCCCATCTACCGAGTCCATATGCGTGACCAACATTTCAGGAAGCGGGCGAAGGTGTGCCGTGGTCACACACGGAACTATGTGGCTCCCCAAAAAGGTTGCTCCGAGGCGTGTAATCATTTCCATGTGGACTGGCATTAACCTATCGACGATAAAGGATGTGTTCCTCCTGAATCGTCCCTTTCACGAATAAATAATAACTCTATAGAAAAGATTCTGCTATACATCAACCACGAATCTTTATATCACAGATCGAATAACAGTTATCTTCCGTTTTTATTAATAATCTTCGTGACTCTTGTATTGGAAATAGTTGCCACAATTTTTTACATTTGTCTTGCAAGAAAATATGGTGAAAAATGTTCCAGCAAATTCAATGTTATTATTTTTAAATGACGCAACTGCAACAACAATACTTACATGTTGCTTCTTTTCTTTGAAATTACTATTACTACTATTAGAAACAATTACTAAATATTCAAGTATTGTATGAGGTATTACATCAATTTCATATCTATCAATTTAAAAAAAAATCATAGAGAATGGAAATATTGTAGGTCAGAAGAAACGTTTGATTCTCGAGTTAAAAATAGCTTCCAGTGCAAAGGGTTAAAAATGTTAACGTCCTTTTGAAATTAGTTCGAAAAAATCGGAGATTTTTCACACGATTACCACCATTATATTGCTACGTTATTGTCAACTGACCAAAGTTATCGAAGAAGGGAAGACTTTATCTCTAATGTTTGTTTCAGATGAAAATTCTGGGCGTTCTAACTGCTTTTTAGACACAGCTCGTACATCCCTGCCGAATCGAATGGATTTTGGGTTTACAGAGACGTTGGGAGTTACAGTGGGAACCGCGTAAAGGCTTGCGACACGCGAGGAAACTTGCATCTCTGTAATGTGTACAGGATTTCGAGAGACGGGAAGAGGGTGGGGTACGGTCGTCGTCGGTGACGAGTTAATACCGACCCCTTCGAAACTTGTTGCATGGTGCTGTTGTGTCCTTTCCCCTTCCCTTTCTCTATGTATGTATGTATATACGGTTCCGTGGGATCGCATGGGAAATGGGTGGATCGGTTCTTGAGCAGGGGCGGGCCATGAATGCAAAGCGGCGAATTCTGCTCGCAGGAAACGGCGTTGATATGGGTCCGTCGCAGCCGGAGCCGAGGGTCCTCAATGAGGCCGTTGAAATTTCGCCGGAGTTTGCCTGGAATCGGATCGAAAGCTGCGGGATTGCCGGACTGATTGAAGGGGCGATGCAATGCGGTTTCTGAGACGTGCAGGTTCGCCCCGCTACGGTTCACGCCTAGACGTGTTCTTGCGGACGGGCGAAAGCTTAACGCTCACCGTCAGGCTCCCCTTGAAATTGCTTCGAAACGAACTATTCACTGTGTGGGTGGCCCATTGACCGAAGCTGCAACCAGGTGTCTAATAACCGGCCGATGAGTTACAAACCTTGTTACTGATTCCAAAGAAATTCAGGACGCTGTACAATGGACAAAAAACAAAATAATCATGGTTCGATTCTAATCTAATTATCCTACAAAATAATCAGTCAGTAAGTAACGAATGTGTATGTAAAAAGTAGTATCCAAGAAAATCAATAGGGGATCAGTAACAGCCAAGAGTTTATTGTAATATAAATACTAATTGCTCTTTTAGGTTCGTTTTTCTTTTAAACTGTTTGTTACAACTTAGGTAGGAGAATTTGACCAGAGGTATGTATAATTTTAACTGGCAATTTGGAATTGTTTTTTTCCTTAAAATGCAATTACAAAAAAAAAAACGGTTCAAAACTGCTATAATTTTGGCTGTTCTGTATCAACAACATGTTGTAGTATATTGCTATATAATTTTTCTGGATAAACTCAAGACTCGACGTTATTTAATTTTTTAATAGTTTATTGTTTATGTAGTTAAACTTTTTATTTACATGTACATATTATATTTATATTAAAAGTACTGTGTTGTGTATTGTCAAATAATTACATTATAGTAGATATAATCAATTTAACCATATAATTAAAAAATATTTCCAACAAAAGTTGTACAATATACAGTTGACAACAAATTGCAATAACTAATCATAAAAAACTCTTCAGATCGATCAGTCTAATGATATTAATGTAGTTATACAATGTGTACAATATATTTTACGATTAGTAAAATATTCGCATGAAAACATCACTAGATGCACTTAGCTACGAACGGCAGCGAATTAGTAATGAGTAGTTAAACCAAAGATTATACCCTCAAACATGAAATCCGAGTCTATTAGTGAATCCACGTGAATTTCAGGCTTTAATTCGTTCATATTATAATTACTCTACGGTTTCTAAGTAATCTTCTCATACGTGTCTGCTCGATTAAGTCCACCAAATGATTAAACTCAATTCTACTCAAACTGCTATCTCGATTCCCTTAAAAAGTTGTATACAATCTTGTCGTGTATCATCGAAAAATCAATTATTAGTAATAAATATTCGTTAATGTTAATTACATATATCTTTACGTTTCAGAAGAAAGAACATGTGTTTTCAAATTTGAACAAAAAGGGAATTGGAATGAGTACCGGAGAAGATGATCAGAGAAAGACAGTGTAATTCGAGGGTCTGAAACGGTTAGCAATGGAGTGTGAAGATACTGAGAAGGGTGTCAGGATCAAAGATGTAGGAGTAGGAGGCAAGGAGGGAAGATTATACTAGAGAAGCTGTAAAAGAGAGAAGAAGAGAAAAAAGATAGAGAGGATAAAGAAGAGAGAGGTTTTAGGGTAACCAGTTTGCAGAAGGGTCTAGGGTGTGAGTGGGAGCGCGAGGGTGAGTGAGGCAGCTGTGTAAGTGAGTATACACATTCATATAATATTAAAAAGCGATTCAAATTTTTCATTCAAATGTACGTACAATATTTATTTTATATTAAGTGACAATTTTTTTAAAATAGGCAGAAAATATCTATTTCATATTAGGAGAAAAACATTTTTTTCTAATTTTTTCTTCTTTTTAATTGAATGTTATTTAAATATTGATTTCACATTCTTTGTAATATTTACTTTATATTTTTTTAAATATCTAGTTTATATTCTCTGAATATTTACAATTTCTTAAACATGCATGCAATAGTTAGATCCAATATTTGTCTCATATGAAAAAGTGTGGCTAAAAAAATATTTTTCCAATATTTGAGAAAGATATTTATCCAATATTTTTGTGTTACTAGGGTAGGATTACGTAAACCAGGTCTTAGCTGTGAAGTTTGACTGGAGCATATTTCGCTAGGTGTTCGAATGCGTCTGATCGGGTGAGTATACACTGGCTGACACTGGCAGTCACGCGTTCACCATATTTTGGCACGGACAGCGAGGTTACGTAGTTGACCGTTTAGCCCGGAGCCGCAATCACCTGGTTTATCCGAAAAGGGAGCTTTCGAGTTCCCGAAAACCGAGAGCGGGCCAGTAGAACCGAAGGAGTGGAGTCCTCGGGGGTGGGCGAACAAATTGCCGCGAAAGGAGAAACGAGGCCGGAAGTGACACGATCGTTGTCAAACCCATTGTCTCGGCTTTAGCGGATGCAGTGAAACGTCGGGGCCAGGCCATTTAGGCTCATCCGCTTTAATTGGCTTCGTTTGTAATTACGGTGGAAGTGGCTTGCGACGGGGCAGCACTGTCGGAGACAATAAGAAGATGGGAAAGGCGGGGGTGGCCTGCGCGACTCGAAATACCTCGAATACTGCACGTTGACGTGGATTGCGGCCTGAAGAGATCGTGGAAGTGGGTTAGAGGAGTGCAGCCATTGTGAGAGGGTCCTTCTAGCCCGGAAAGCCCTGGTAGAAGTTCGCTGGTTGAAACAAAAGCCCCGACCCTCGTTTCGCTCTTTCTTTTTATCGTAGTTGGGTATTCGATGCCCGATCATCGCTCCCACCCTCGCTACGCTATAGCTGAAACATTAACCCCTTGCGACTCCGGACGCCAGGCGAGATCATCTCGGACCTATATTTTTATTTATCGAGCAAACGGTAAATAAGTCGCGGCTCCTTCCTTGCGCGATAACCGTTTTGTCTCGACGCAAGAACCTCCGTTATACGAATTAATTTAGAGGGAATATTCTAGTCCAATAATTGTTTTTTTTAAATTATTATTTAACGTCGCTTTTTGAATTCTTATGTGAGAATTATTTCGCAACGGGACCTACAGTTTAGATTAAAGGTGGGCACCACAATATTTAGATGGTACATGGAATATTTCCAATAATTTATTTACTTTTACGTCGGCTCTCAACTCTTCGCTAACTCTTTATGACCTTATTCGTTACGTGGATACAACGGTGCACCCGCCAGGTGCAATTGCACTAATAAACATATAACAATTATATGTTACTATATATTATTGTAATTATTTCATTTATTCGTGGTGAAATACTCGAGATGCGGCGTTAAAACAGTTAGGTAAAAAAATATATGTCGTTCTGGACCAGGAGAATAGGCGTTTTGGCAACGAACCGGTCTCGAAGTTGCTTCTTTCAAGGAATTACATCATTTTAAAGGACACCCTGTATACTCTTGATTCGGACACGTCCTGTTTCCGATTTTTTGATAAATTCTCAATAGGTATGATAAATGAACATTGATTTCTGTGACGAGAGTATCCAATCGATAGAGAATATCAAATTGATTATCCTTTGTCCGGTTACGATCTTTTGTAGCTGCGCGCTCTATTTTTCACGGTTAAACAACGAAAAAGTGGTGCACACTGTGATGTAATTAACGTTGAAAGATCCAGTTCTACCTTTGACTCTCAGTTTTCAAACGATTCCAGTAAATTAATCTTTCTGTAGAGTGCGCCTCACGTACACATTATATACGTGTGGGTTCGGTCGACTGCCATCATTACACGCGTTTAACGGAAAATGGCAGATCGAAAGTAGACGAAACTGCACCGCGAATGTCTCCATAATACGGTCCATTAAATAAGAATTTCACAAAGCTAGGCTCGTGCGCCCGGTGAAACGTTACGTGACCGAAGCGGTCACAAGAATTAACGTACTGTGAACAAACTCGGTTTCACTGTGATTCCAAAAACAATGGTTGACTCGATTATTTGCGAAATACTACAATTGATTTCTTTCAGTTTCATTTTTTTTTTTGGTGACGCGACGTAACGGCAATATTCTTTGCACTTTGACTTTACACTTTAAAGACTTACTGAGAAATAACATTTTTACCATTAATTGTATTTCGTTGTAATTATCGATTCAATTCGACCAATTTAGTCTCGAGTATTGCAATTCAATTAATCACGTTCCCAGTTTCTTTTACATTTTACTGGAAATGCACTCGTAGAATTTCTTTTACATTTTCGACTTCAGCGTTAACAATTTCGTACAAGGAAAATCAAAGTCGTACTTGCAGAGCTAAATTTTAATATGTTATAGACTTCGACATTTTGAACAATTTTTTCCTTTTCCAATATAGGGGGGTCGCTTTTAATTTTCGAGATATTTGCAAAAAACTATCGCTAATACTGTATTGAATTTTTCGTATTCCTGAATGCTCCACGGCAACGGTTTTTTGTAAATATCTGAAAAACTAAAAGGGACCCTATATTCGAAAAGGAAAAAGTTGTTGAAAATGTCGAAATCTATAACATATTAAAATTTCATCAAAATCGGAGTACGCAGACCTTTTATATATAATTACCCTTTAAACCTTCATAATTTTTGATCCATTGATCGTAAAGGATTGCAACTTGGATTTTTCACATCTTCTCAATAAAAGGTATAAATTTATAAGGGAAAGTCAAGAATTTCTGGTTACGCAAGGAAAAGAGCAGCCAAATATAGTTGATAATGTGGGGACTGGTACACTGGTAGTGGGAGTCGTGAAGCGGGGAAGAAGTTTCCTGGAATAGGTTTTGACAGGCCGCATCCATAAATAAAGGTTTACCGTCGACGATATCAGTCTTAAAAACGTGCGGAGAATGCAATATGGCTTACTGCGAGAGGCGCAGCGTTTGAATTCAAGGCCCGATGGCCAGAATCCTGTTTTCGTTTCATTATACTCGTTTATGCGACTATGCTCGTTCAGGCAAAGCGGAGCCTCGATACAGCTATTACGCTCGGCCAATATTCGCCCGCCACTCGGAAACAGACATTTTTGAGAACAGTTGACCACGACGCGACGGATGCTTTGAAAATTCGATTTCGCCGAATCGATACGGAAACAAGTGCTATAAGCGACTACTGAACACATTCCCATGTGTTTGCCTCCGATTCACACAGTGCAAATAAATTTTTAACTGCGATGCGAATCGTTGTATCAGTCGACTACGGATTTTATGCACTCGTGACAAAAATGATTAGGTATAAATTCAAACAGTAAACACATTCGAAGAATTTGAAACTACTGTTGTATTATTTTCAACCTATTAAACATATTTAGAAAGAATGTAAATTTCCATTTCACTCCAGTTTGTTGCAAATCAGGTAGAAAATTTTTATTTTGCATAAAGACCCGTTTTGTACTTATTACATACTATTATCAAGTTCGATAATATAATACAATATTTTCGGTATACAGAATAAAAGTGTTTCTCATAGAAACATTTTATAATACGTTCAGTTTTATCGCGAAGCTCTGAATAATAATAAGTGATGAAGTAGTTCAAGAAAACTACTAGGAAAAGACCGAGCGTTTATAATTATAACATTTGACGTAATTGTTCGTTGAAAACAGATGGTCTCGTGACGGTTGTTGAATGACGTGCTCCAGTTCGAGGACAATTCGTCACGAAAGTCACACGGTTGCCAATTGTCGGATACTCGCATCAAAGAGGCAAAGACTATGAGAAGTGTAATGAAACTCTGTGTGTATACGATCCTTGAGAATTTCTATGGAAAAATTGTTTAACCTAATGATCAGTTTAATTCGGCAGTATTAATTAATTAATGAAACTATTATATTTATTTTACACTTTATTATAATAAATAATATTATTATAATAAAGTATTACAAATAATGGCAGTATTCGATTAAAACTTACTCGCGTTTGTTCTATTGTCATTTTATTTTCTTGCACTACAACGTCTCACTCTTTCTATTTCTTGCAATATTTAGTCTCCATTAATTTGTGCATCGTTTATATTTCTTTATGTTTTACACTGTAATACTTTACGTACGTACTTACAATATTATTATTGTCGTGTGTGTACCATATGTAAACACGACCATCTCTCAATCATTCTGTCATTTGCATACCTTTGTTACCGACTGTCTGTGTGTTGCCACCTAATTGTAATGGAATCTTAATTAAGTTCATCGGCCACGCATCACGAATAATCGGGTTTTTCGGATAATCGGACAGTCATATTCTGATGCGGAAATAAATGCAATGACGAATCGATTATATGGTCAGGTTAGTACCGAACGAGACGTCCAATTCGTCAGAAAATAGACCGGCGATACATTGATGCAAGAATAATTATTATATAATTTTCGTGCATGCGTGTGTGTGTGCCATTATTAAGTAATTACATCGTAGTAATCGGTACAATTAGCCCGGGTTTAGAGTAGGCCACTGTAGTAGCGCGAAGCGTTGTTGTTGTTACGTCGTTTCGTAAAATAAACTTCCTCGTATCCATCTAATTAATAAAATACAAATAAAAGTGTAATCGTAACGAACACTTGAAGTTGGACATTTTGAAAATAGTATATTTCGCAGAAGAAAGATACTCATTGGCTAACCAGTTTACTATTTTTTCTCCGTTTCTTTTTTTTAAATGGAGAGCATTCCTTTATGAGAAGAATTCACAATGGCAATTAAAAATTAATTTATATTATGTATTGGAAAAGATAATGCACAGTGAAGGCACGGAAATTGTAAAAATTTCTCGTCTTTTAGAAGGAATATTTTTTTGAGTTCCAAAGCACCCTACATCAAGGGTCGGCAACCTTTTTGTTGGAAAAAAACAGAGATTACAAAATTTAATGGAAAGTGATATTTTTACATAAGATTTTTATTTCACGTAATTTAATTTATATTTCATTTTTTTCATCTAAAGAAAATATTTGTTGAAAGTCGAAAAATATGTTTTTTTGTTTAAACTCAAATTTCTCAAAAACAGAAAAGATTTTTGGCTGTTGGACCGTGTTATTAATGTTTAAAGCGTTATGTTAAAAGTCCTGATCAAATTCCTCGAACAATAGCGGAGGAAGTTTTATTTAACAAAGATGTCTGGAGACGACAAAGAATGGCGTCCTCAGGTTTTCGAAATGATGGCCGCACAATTTTCCTTTTCTGATTGTCATAATCCAGTCTGCGCCTCCCTTTCCGTTCCAGCTCCTCTTTTCCGACGCCCTTCGTTCCAGTCTGGTGAAAGCTGACTCGCCGTCTCCCTTCGGCCGACGGTTCTTAATAAAATCGGAATTGTTAAGCGGCTCATTATAATTTGAAAAGGAAACTTCCAACGTAGGGAAGCCGAGTCCACGGACGAGAGCTAGAGGGGTGGAGGGGAGAATTCCGAAAAATTTGGTTCCGTGATTCGCCTCGCTCCCTTTCCCCCGATCTTGATTTCGCCAACGGCATTCTAATTCCACGGATTCGAGAGCGACATCGCGTCGCGCGTCGGTGTGCGCATTTTTGCCTTTCTCGAGGCAAATATTTGTCTTCCGCGTATTTTATAGTCTATACGCGAATTCTCGTGTGTTCGTTCGTTTAAACCTTCCGTCAATAAACCGTCCACCCACTTTCAACTCTTGCGTTTGAGAATTTTTTTTCTCCGCTCCTCTTGAAAAATCACAAGGTTGCCCCGGATACCCGGTTCTTTCGACGCTCCTCCATTGGTTTACACTTATTGCCTGGAAATATAGTTACTCGCTTTAAGTCCCGAGCAATGAAATGTCACGATGTTTTTGCAGAAACCGTTCTTTATTATTTATACCATTATTTATTGTACGACTTCTACCAAATGGAATCAGCGCAAAAAACTCTGCAAAATCCAGCCAACAGTTATTTGGAAACATGAGAAAAGTTGAAATTTGTTGGACAGTGTTATTTTCTGCGATATTCCTTTTGGATCCTAGAAGCTTTTAGAATCTACGTTCAAAGCGTTCCAAAAATTTGTTTTTGTAATCGTAATCTGGAGGATTCAAAGTTTGGGTGTAAATACATTTGCAAAGAACAGACAGTCTCGACTGCAAAATTTCTGGACCTAAAGTAGAATAACTGCACCAGTGAATGAACATTTAAGAAATTGTTCAGGAAGATATTTTATTTAAAAAAAGTGAATTAAAGGAATCCCATATATGCCAAATGGCTCCCTATGCTTCATTTGTCAAAAATAAATGAACACAAATAAAATGAAATTATTATTATTTTCCTTTATTAAACGTTACATAAAAAATATAAAAAATACCATTCAACGAACACTACATTCTAGTAATTATTGGTAATAATTATTATTATTGATATTTATTGATAATACTTATTGGCCCAAGAGTCATTATCGTTGAAATATACAAAAGTGTTCATTTACCGGTGCAGTTACCCTAATTGAAAAATAATGAACAACCATTTTCCATAAACATCAAAAACAGGTTTACCCAATTTGGTTCTATCGCAATCTAAAATTCTTGTATTTTATAGATTATAATGACTCATACTACCGCGAGCTCATTACGTTTGTTGAATAGAAAGTCACACGAGTCGATTAAATGGCGACTGGGCGAGAGCTGTGGCAATGGAAAAATGTGGACTCGAAAATCTTTTGAAAGTATTCCGTTAACCGAATCGGGCGAAGAAGGCAAGATGAAAAGCACGACGGACGAATAAAAGAATCAGTGAATTTCGATGGCCGGGCTCCACGAAATGTCGAGGCTCTCCCGGCTTTTCTCTTTCCACGTCGCGCGCTGCTGCGAAAACCGCCGCCGTTTCGCGATTTAATCGATAGCTCGGCCGAGAGTTCCGGCACAGAATAAACTGCTGGTAAATCGGAGTCGAAGAAGCAATTCTTGTTGTTCCATATCTGAAAATCAACGAGTCGCTTCAGGCCGATAGCGTCCTAGATCGACCTTTTTATCTATTTTCCTGTTTGTTTCCCCAAAACTTTGGGTCACTTTTATTTCTTTTAATACGGAACACATTATCGAGAAAAATCCAAGATTTAACACATCAATTTGACTAATTTTTCTGTTATATAAAATAGTTTTGTGGTTTCTGTCGCCCTAAAACGCCGAGCGGGTTGCCTACTGAAAGGGACCGAAAATTGAGCGCGAGAGAAAAGGAGAGAGAAAGAGCGGGTCATATTTCAAGGTCATCAAAATCGGTGAGTAGTCTCTCAAAGTAAATAATTACCGAAATGGTCAAAGTCAATTTAGCTGTTGCTTTTTAACAGATCTCCACGTCCGGTGGATGCTGCAGGTGCGAAGCGTGGGGGGAAAGGCGTGGTGGAGCGGGAAGGTAGTGTGGGAACACTTAATCTGTTGACTTAATCTCCCCATACACCTGCGTGCGTCCAGTAATCTAGGATTAAATATCCATAGAATCTATCGAAGAGTAGCTCGCAGGGAAAATGGCGCGGAGAGCGAGCTACCTAATTCTCTTCCCGGTAAACAACGATATAAAATGGGCGCACGGAGCCGAGAAAATTCCCCGAGAGGGTGGATAGAAAGTGTGTAAATAAAGACGGGCGCGAGTTACAGGCGCGAAGTGTCGATCAATTCGAGTGACTGCTCGAACGGCGACGAACTATCGATCGTTGGTTTGTCTCTCTCGGGCGAGCAGCGTGTCGTCACGTCCACACGGTAACCGGTAACGAAGACACGCAATAACACCTGTCGCTTGTTCGAACAGCGAAGACCGGGGTTCAAGTACACACCACCGGGCAATACCTTTTCACTCTCGACATCAGTGCAAACCAGTTTAAAGATTCTATTCGCCGCGTCGTGGTATTGCTTTTCGTAGTCCGTCATCCGTTACGCCCGACGCATAGTAATCGTCGCCGGTCATGAATACCTGAGCGAACGAACGCCTCGACGAAAGAAATGTTAACCGTGTCTCGCGGTAGAAATGGGAGGAGACGGTTCTACGACCAGCAGAATCTGATGCTGAGGAGAACGATCGGACGAAGGGAACGGAAACGCGAACGGAAACACGAACGGAGCCGGGATGAATGAAGAATTGAATTTCTTGCGCCGCTTTTAATCTGTCCCCGGATAAGAACACTCTCGGCCAGCCTCGGCCAGCCTCGGCCAGCTTCCATCGCGTTCCCTCTGCTACCGTGCACTCAGTTTTATACAATTTTAGTTGTCCAAGAATAATCCCGTTCATTCACCACCAATGTTGCTCCCTCTCTGTCCGTTCGAATCCCTGGTTCGTAACTCGAATTCCTTCTTCGACATTGAACAAATTCATTTTACAACTGAACCAAATGATTTCTACCTTGCTGGAGGAAGTCTAAACGAATCGTCCAAGAATAATCCTGTTCATTCACCACCAATGTTGCTCCCTCTCTGTCCGTTCGAATCCCTGGTTCGTAACTCGAATTCCATCTTCGACATTGAACAAATTCATTTTACAACTGAACCAAATGATTTCTACCTTGCTGGAGGAAGTCTAAACGAATCGTCCAAGAATAATCCTGTTCATTCAGAATCGAATAGAATCGAATAACTTAATCCGCTGCGAAGAAAAGAAATGAAGAAAAAGTTCCAACGAAAGTTGCATGGTATCGTTATATCTACCAAACTGTGTAAAAAAATATTTATTTATATGCATCTTTCTAATTTTTTTTCATTTCTTCCGCGGTTGCACTTCTGCCGTTTGAACGTCGATACGGTAAAGAATGAATGAAAATAGAACGCGGGAGATAAGAAGAGAAGTACGGACTTGAGAAGTTTCCACAGCTACCGGGAAACACCGCCGGGATAGGAGGGAGGGATGGAGGGGAAGGAAATTACACTGAAGGATTACTTGAGTAGATTTTTGTCCAGCTTTCGTCGTCGGTCTCGATAGTCACGTCATTTGGCGGGGCACGTACTTTGTCTCTTTCTAGAAAGGCGAATTGTCTGTCGTGCAACTTCAGATGTAACTCCACGTTTGCTCCGAGAGGGAGAGAACTGCGGCCGCTGTGGGGCTCTCCCGGTTTTTCTCATAAAAATGGTAAAACGGAGAAACGCTTTCTCGTTCAGCCTACGGCGGACAATTAGTTCCTTTGAAAGATTATACTTGTAACCAAGACAAAAGAAATTATAGGGGAGAAATTTCTACTGAAAGGCATTCCGCTTTTTTTCCCCGTCAATGCTAATAGCCCGATGGCCATTGTAATTGTGACGGTATCGTATTTGTGGACAGTTTGCGTTGGGAATTCGAGACGGAAGACTTCTGGAGAAGTTCTTAACGAGCTCGATGCTTCCTGATAATTAGCTTGACCGCGTTGTGAATTTTGTATTCGTTATTTGTCATTTTAGATAAAATGCGAAACGGTGAAAGTAATCCAAGAAACAATAAACTTACTGAAATTATTACGAAACGAAACAGACAATATCCTGTATCTCCTAATTAATGGATACAAGGTTTTTTTTAATATGGTATATATTAATATTTAATATGGTATATATAATAATAGGTTATTTTTTAATATTTTTAAAAATATTTTTCGTTCTATTTGTTCAATATGCTACTTATGTACACCGTGCATTAAAATATTTCAGTGATATCAAGTATTCGTAAAAAGATTTCCACGCGTGCGTGATTTACATTACATGAATGTTTAGAATATTTACGTATGCGATACGAGTGAAGATAATTTCACGCTTAGGATAAATTCGTTTTTGTATTTGGTTGAAAATGTCTACTTCTTTGAATGAATTTTCGGGTATTTTCATATTCTGCTTTCTTGCATGCTGTTGACTGGATATCGTTGGGTGTATACAACTTTTTTCTTGCATCTATGTATTTGGGACAGCTGCACAATATGTGTTCCATGCTGATATTAACGTTACAACGGTCGCAAAGTTTTTTGGTTCATGATTTTTTTATAAAGCTGTTATTTGGAAAGTTACACCGGGCTGTATCACGAATTGTTTTTTCTTTTTTCATTAAATTTATCAAGTTCTCTCTTATTTGCTTAGTTTTCTGAGCATCAATTCGTTTTTATAGTAGAAGTTATGAAATAGGAGTGATCTCTGAGGAACTTTCTTTAAAACGAAGGAGCTAGCATATTTGAATTTTCGGTACAACAAAATATACAATTACGTAATAATGATACTATTGTGTTCATTGTGTTTACGTCTGGGTGCAATTTCGTAGGGAAATTTTAAGAAAGTGGAATCAAATAAAATTTTATCTTCAGTGGTAGTAGCCTTTGTATTTATTTAATTTATTTAATTTAATTTCATTTCTAGCATTTCTCAAACATATCCTTATGCCGTGAATGCATAAAGATCCGCAGTCTAGTCGCGACATATAATTTCCATTTGTAATACTTACCAAAAATAGAAAAATATCATTAAATCGAATCGTTGGATTTTGCAAATATATTTTCAAGGTTCACTTGCCAAATGATTTTCTCGCATAACGTTCCGGGGCGGCGCAAAAGATATTCCGAATGTTGATTGATCGCGGAACACTATACAATGAGTGACCCTAATACCAGGGTATTGTGGGATATTATCGAAGCGTCGGTGCAGTGTTTCTAAATTATCGAATGGCCAACAGACCTGTATTCGATCTCACAATCGTTAGCAAGCTGCGAACTGATTTCCCGGGGCCGAACAATTCGAAATATCAATTAAACGTCGTTTCTTTTCGCCGACACGAGTTGGAAGAGTAATTTGTCGAGGAAATGGCGTTCCGGCGCCGGTGCCGCGATAGAAATCAATTTCTCCGTTGTCCATCCATCCTGCCTATAATTCCTTGTGCATTCGATGGCTACTCCGATAGCGTCGTCCTAATCCGATCCTACTTGGTTTACACGGCGGCGAGTCGAATTTAATCCGCATCTAGTTCCGCGCGAACACGCTGCAACCGGTTGAGGGGCTTTCCGTTCGCCGTCGGATAGAATCGAACGGCGACCCACGAGTATTATTAGACGGTGTGTATCGCGGTAACTTTCCCAGTTCGTCCACTTACTTGCTCGTCAATTTTTCGGCGAATTTTTACTCGGCACACAGAACACGAGACGCGTTTGAAAACTATAACGAGGCAGCTATTACGTTTCACGGAAATCCACCGTGGCATCGATGCCCCGATATTTGATACTTGCGCATCTCTACTGTTGGCATTGATCTCGATATTCCAGTCAGATTTCATAATTACATTAAAGTCGCGATTATTGTCGAACAATTTGTATTCTGCACGGACAACTAGCGTAGACCGACATTGTTTTTTTTTTACCACGCTTATATTCGCTTGCTGAGTTGTCATTGTCGTTTTGTGCGTGAAATCTTGAAATCGAATTTTAAACCTTTTAAACAATTTTTCCGAAACATTTTTTTACGAGCACTACGTCATAAGTGCACGAGGCACGAACAGTCTTGTTTGTCATTTTTTAAGAGTCAATAAAGACTGGAAGCCTTGATAAGCATTTTTTCTTATACACAAGTCATTCTGACTGGCTTTGCTAGAAATAGGTATATTTAAATTGCCGATAAATATAGTGCTAAACAATATTCGGTAGTGCGTCATCGCGTGCAGCGATCCCCACTCCGCGCGCTCCCTACTCCACTACGCGTTCCCCTGGCACTGGCACACTTCGCAGAAAAGGAGCTCTGTTTACTTATTGGGTTTGTTTGGATTAGACAGGCGGAGCGGACAAGGACCGGCGGTTCTGCTCGGTAAGCGGGCCTTACTAAATACGCTTTATTACTTTAATTTATAGACTTAATTTATAGTCACTAATATCTAAAAATATTACTTTCTCTTTTTTAGTGCATTCTAATATAAGCGTGGTTTTCAAAAAGTAACCGCGACGACAGTTCGAACGAAAGCTGAACGTAGAGGAGAACAACATGACCGTGGAGTGGGTAAGTACCTGACACCTATCGTATACTCGGTTCTTGACAAGTATCGCGACTTTATTGTATTTCTCAACAACTCCCTACTATTATTTTTCTTCGTTTATTAATTGTCTATTATCGATTGAAAATGTATATCGCGTACTCGGTTGTTGACAAATATCGCGACTTTATTGTATTTTTCAACAACTCCCTACTATTATTTTTCTTCGTTTATTAATTGTCTATTATCGATTGAAAATGTATATCGCGTACTCGGTTGTTGACAAATATCGCGACTTTATTGTATTTTTCAACAACTCCCAACTATTATTTTTCTACGTTTATTAATTGTCTATTATCGATTGAAAATGTATCTAAACTGATAATTCGAACAGTTGACGCGGTTGCCAGGAGCAAAGTGAAAATGTCGTATTACCGCAGCCTCGACGGTGAAGGGGTTAAAGCATCCCCTCACATGTCGACACCTCGGACGCAGTCTTGTTGGTAACCGAGTCGCGCCATATATTCCGCAAAACCTTTTTTCCAGCGGTCTGAAAGCTAGAATGCGCCAGTTAGCATCGTGGGAGGAATTTTTAATTTAACCGGGGGTGACAGTTCGCGTCAGTGGCGCGGAAAAAGGGACCTCCTGGCCCGACCGCCTTATGGCACTTCTTTTTCGTACGTGGGAAGCTACGTCCCCCGTCTCGCTTTCACGCGTCTCTCTAACGTTCTCTTTTCTCCTTGTTCTCTATTTTCTCGTTTTTTTTTTAACGCACAGGGTGGTCCCCGAGGGTCTCGCACATATACATACGTCAACGTAGGAAGTAAGCATGGCTGGGTTCTCCGCAAAGGCGATCCCGTGTCTGCGACCGGTGTGCAACCTGCAACCGTATAGTTATAACGTTTGCTAGTAATACCCAACTGATTTCCCATATGGCGCCACTATGAGAGCCGGATTCCCGGCCAGGTGAGAAATTCCACATCGATGCGTGAGATCGTTTTATTTTCACCGAGATATCAACGAACCAGGGGCCTACGACGATTTCAGCTATTATTTATTGCTCGCCCACGCGCGGACATACCGGGTGGTCCGCATAGCGCGGACAACCGATTAGGTATAATAATTACAATATTTATTTTATATTAAGTAACAATTTCTTTTTTAAATAGGCAGAAAATATCTATTTCATGTTAGGAGAAAACTATTTTTTTCTAACTTTTTCTTCTTTTTAATTGAATGTTATTTAAATATTAAATTTATTCTTTGTAGTATTTATTTACTTTATATTTCTTAAATACCTAGTTTATATTCTCTGAATATTCAGCTTATACTTTGTAACTTACTTTATACTTACTTTATACTTTATACTTTGTGAGACTTTTCTTTCTGGGACCAATAATTTTACATTTTTTTGTCACACGATCAAGTAGACTGTCAAGATTCCTATATAACACGTAGTACTTGTATTCGCTGAATTTTCAAGTTCAATTTACTCGGGAACGAAGCGTCAAATGAAAAAATTTTATTCTTTCTTTTCAACTCACTGCTACGCGGTGAATTACTTCCCGATCGATCGTCTACGGTATACGGGACACCCTGTATACCGCCGGACAAATGAATTCGGACACAAACATTTCTCGTTGTGCTCGTTGCCTTTCGATCGTACAAATGTTTTGGTTCGCGGGCTGTTTGCATGCAGACCCGCTACAACTGTGATGAAAGTTGCAGAGAACGCGGTACACAAAATAAAATAGATTTTTATAGATGGACCGGATATTTTTAAATCGTTATGTTTTCGTTGAGAGAAACGATTCATACAATCATAAGCCTGGAATCATTTTAAAGCTTGAACTTTTAATTTCTTCAAATCCGAATGAAAATAATCAATAAACATCAACGAAATCGATAAAAATGAAAAGAAAAATACACCAAAGAAAGCATGTTTATTATAAAATATAAGAAAGCAGAGAAATATGAACAGAATAAAATCCATATAATAATACGAAGAATAATAGTACATTGAAATATGTATTATTATTTCCTGAACGCTTCTTATTTTCCAGATCGGTGACCGCCACAGTAAATCGCCCTCGTAGTAAACACACGAGAAGACTCGAATGGCGACAGTTCGGAAGCAGAATTGTTAAATACGAGTAAATCGCGAGCAACAATGATATAACCAGCCGTTTGTAAAATGATCCGCGATATTATCGCATCTCGGAGAAAGGCGGCGATGTTTAATCTAGCATAAAAATCGGATGGTAAACAAGGCGAAATAAAAGTCGTGAGACTCCGGCCGAGTCTCGGCGTGGCCGATCAACCGATGCTCGGCATTTCGTAACGCTCGAATTTGCGTTCGGCTCGTGTGACGACGAAATAAAAGGAAAAGGAAAAGGAGGAACGAAAACGTAGGGAAACGGCTCCGTTGCCGATCGAGAGATCGTTAGAAACTAATTGCAATCCCACCACGTGTCCTCCTCCTCGACGTTCCGGCGGAACGCTTTAATTTCGCGTGGTTTTCAGCCGGAAATCCACCGGTAACCGGTTCGCTCGAGTGTGTCGATCGTGGCCCATTATTGCTAACAAATGCGCGACGGAATTGAAATCAATGGCTGGCCCGATCGTTCCGTTCCGTCCACGTTCCCCTACCATATCTCCCCGCGTTTCAGCGCACAGCTCACGGAAGAACAGCAAAAAAAAAAGGGAGAGAGTCGAAATTATATCGCGTGATTTCAATTAAGGCTGTCGACCAAGCGTAAGCAATTAGAATGTCCATTCTACCGCGTGTTCTCAATCACTATTCAAGCTGGCCCGGAGGGGCACTGATTCGATTATCGGAGAAAATAAGAGTCGAATTTCACGGATAACTTTCAAGTGCTATCGATCATCTTTTAAACAAGAGCAGCTTGTACAGGGTGTTTCCAAATTGTATGTTGGCCGAAACATACTTCCGGCACGATTCACCTTGACCTTGAATCTCATCGTCAAGTTTTCTCATTGCATCGAAAAATTCTTTCTTTTTCATTGCATAATTTTTAATTTGAATTAATTTTTAATAGCTATGAAAATACTTGTATGATTTCAAGCGAAAAATGTGGGGCGCATGCAATAGATAATTGATGCATTTTGCGCTCTTCATTGCATTTTTTCATTGCATCGAAAAATTCTTTTTTTTTTCGTTGCATAATTTTTAATTGGAATTAATTTTGAATAGCTATGAAAATACTTGTATGATTTCAAACGGAAAACGTGGGGCGCATGCAATAGATAATTGATGCGTTTTGCGCTCCACTTTTTTCGTTTGAAATCTTACAAGTATTTGCATAGTTATTAAAAATTTACAATCAGAAATTTTCAGGAGTATCTGTACGAGGTTAGGAATCTGTATGGGACTAGGAAAAATTATTTTATACTTTTTAGTCCATTTTTAAAAACGTGGTATTTTTAAAAATTTATTTTTTCTCATGTAGTTCGCGAAACTGTGAAAATCGTTTTTTAAGAGAACTTGTGACCTAGATTGTTTCTTGCGATGGGTATTGCACGATGCGAAAAAGAAATTTCACCTTGATGCTCAAGGGCAAGGCGAATTTTACCGTTAGAATTATTTCAGCGAATAAAACGTAACAATAGATGGAAACCATATTTAGGGAAGTTGCGAACGTCAGTGGTAAGAACCAATTAATCGTCCGACGAGCAGTCGGCGACGTTGTCGTCGCGGCTAATGAAGTTCTTCGTTCTGGATCGAGATTTATTCTCCAATACCAGATGCCAAACTGTCATCGACTGGACTGTTGCCAGCGGCTTCGGCCATCCGGATGAATATTTAATGTTCGGTCGCGCAATTCTGTAGGCCGTGCAATATGTCACTGCGCATTTTACTGTCATACGGGAACGCGGCCCTCTAATGCGTGGCTTCATTTCACGCATCGTGTAAATACCGGTTACTCGTTCGGAGAGATGTTCGACAAGGGTGTACGACATGGATAAATAGAGAAAGACAGAGAGAGAATGCCTGTGAAATCGATATCGGAACACCTTCTACCACGCGCTAAGCGGTTATCTTTTTTCGTTTTGAAAAAATCAATTTTTTGGATTTCCTTCAAGTATACCGTGTTGGAGAATGTGTTATAGCAATATAATTTTTATTATTATTATTATTTATTATAGACGGACAGAAGCCCTTTTTACATGAGTATTTATAAAGAAAAAAAAAGAGAAAGATACAAGACTACTTATCTAATAAGAAAGAAGGGACATGCACAAAGTCAAAGAAAAAAAACAAAATAATACTGGTAGAATGGGTAGATATTATCATATAATCGTGCGTAGTTGCATTTGAAAATTTTGCAAAGATTCAATGACTAAATTAATACTGTTATAAATAGTGCATGATTTTTGCAATAATGTGATTCATTGGATTAATTAATCCACAAGTAGATTTTGCTTTAAGTGCCTGAAAACTCGTTCTTGCTCTGAGTTCACGTTCCAGTATATAAAAATTGATTTACGTAAGTAGAGAAGAACAATTAATATAATTATTAATTAATTTAAAAATAAAGCTCTGGTCGGATATTATTCTTCGAGCAGATAATGGTTCTAGGCTCATTGTAGTTATTATTGCGAAGTAATCATGATTGACATAATTTATAGTATAACCTTTAAGCGTCTTAAAACGTACTCTATAAAAAAATATGTAACTCAGGTAATTTGGATAATTTTTCCGTTTAAAAAATAATTCGTGTACTCGAAACGTCCATAAACAAGTGTGAAAAATTTCAATCTAAAAGGTTCAGTGGTTCTCCTGAAAAAAATTCGTGAAAATCGGTGAAGAAATTATCTCGAAAACCAGAACACCCACTGAAATGATTTTCTATCGATTGCGACAGTCATTGCTCCCTTTTTTCGGTACGCCTTTAATCCAACCCTTGTTCTGTGCTTTTCTGTTTGAACCGTGCGCTCAGCTTCCAACGTTTATCTTCGACGCGAGATTAAAAATGCTCCGTCAAACGGCGCGCGATTTCGGATAGATAAGAGAGAGCGCTTTTACCGATAGAAGCGTTCGACGTGATCGATATTCTTATCCGCGTTCGAATCATTTCGTACGTTTGAGAATAATAATGCGAATTCTATTCGCGTGTTTGTCTCTGGATAAACGTTTTTAGTTTATTTAAAAAACGTCACATCCCTTTCGCGGTTATCAGTGACCGAATTTACAAACGTTGATACACGAGCGCGGAATTTCAGTTATAAAATTATAATATAAATTGGGATTTTAAATTGCGATTTATACCTAACCCATATTCCTTTTTTTAACAAATCAGCTTATATATTTTACGGTTGTAATGGCCGACCCTCCCCGTTTTCGTTCACTTAATTATTAATATACTGTTATGGAGATTTCATATTTTACCCAATAATATCTTTCCTCTTCTACGACAGGTTGAATAGGACGACAACGTTTTCTATCTTCTTGCTTATTTATTCTATAATACTATTGACCTGAAATATGGAGACTAACGCGTCTCATAGAGAAGAGATTGTTTATCGCGTCTCGGAAAGCACCCAGCATCAACATTGTCTCGCAGAATGTAAAACAGAAATTGATTTCGTTTACCCAGAGAATGGATAGAAAGTTGCGAAGAAATGCAAGGGTGTACAAACATTATTTTATAGTTAATAATACAGCAAAACTGAAATGCAAAATCTTATATCGTTCGATCGTTCACTTTTTTCTGTACTGCTGCTTAAAAATCTTCAAAAAGGAGAAAGTTATTTCAAATAGCCTTAGGAATTACTGTTCAAAGGAAACACAATATTCTCGGGAGCAGCCTGTATAAAAATTTTCTTTTATTTCGATCGACAACTTCTAAATAAAGCTAAATTGGTATTTTCAGTGCAAAGATGCGATCCTATGTTAATAAGCAATTTTGCAAATAACTATAACTCTTTTTTCAACGTTTTGGTCTAGTTTAAGATCACTATCAAGAAATATATAATTTATTATTATTATTATTATTTATTTTCTACGGACCGATGTCCCATTAAACAAAATCAATATTCTTGTAAAATATGTTCGAGCTAGCAATAATGCGATTTAATGGATTTATTACTCCATTGTGTCTGTAAAAATTAAACAATGTAAATTATATAGTTCAAGTTCACTTCCGTGTTAAAAAAAAAACAAAAAGAACAAGGAAAGAAAAACGAAAACCAACAGTTTTATGGAGCAAACTTACTTGCCAAGTGCAAAATTATTTAGGAGTTATTATTAATAAACACGTGCTGAGACTACATGCCGGCATAATACACAGTGAGGTGAAATGTGACAAACGTTCTGATCTGAAAACGACAAAGTCTTGGTTTGGAGAGACAACGAATCAGATGGTGTAGGTCGAACCAGTTATTTTCAAAATTGCTTAGTAACATAGGATCGAATCTTTGCGCCGAAAGTACCAATTTAATTAGCCTACATAAATCTGTATCAACTTATTCTGGACCACCGTGCATACATTATTCGTCGGAAAGATTTTCCAGAGTAATTTTGCGACGCAAATATTCTAACATGCCGGTCCTCGACTTATGCAAGAGCCGATCGAAAGAGAGCGAGAGAGAAGAGAGTGGCTCGGTGGCGCGAGATTAATTAAATAATCTAAAAGCATCCGTACGGTTCTACCCGCGTTCCCTGGTCGTGTTCATTCGCGCAGCAGATCGTACCTAATCCCGATGGAATTCGCGGGATCGTTCGGAAAAAGAACAAAGTGACTCGCCGCCGTATCGCGTTTTACCACGACGATCGAAGGGTGCAATTAAGTGTGCGCCCTGGCGTTGAGTGCGAGAACTACGCTCTCTCGCGCGTATTGCAATTTGTATGGAAATATGAGCTGGCTTCGAGTTTCGTAGGCAGTGGCTGAACGCGTTCAGATATATATTCGCGGCGCAGAGTGCATTTCCTGTATGGTATCGCGAGAACTCACCCTCTCGTTATCATGCGGAGACGGCCCGGTGGCCCCACCCTACCTCCTACCCCCTTACATAGTCCTAACACACGAATGCTGGGGAGGGGATGACGAATACCTTCCCGTACACAGTGTGCCTCTATTCTTGATGCAAATGGCCCTTTTCACGCAGCCCCGCGTCAATACCTAATGTATTTACCATGCCATTCGCGGATAGACGCAGGAAAACGCTACGCCGGTCTGTGTTGGTCCCTCGCCCATCGACCATCATCATTTTCCGACACCGTTACTCGCGTGTCGATGCTTCGGCGAAACCAGGCCATCGAAAAGTGGGAATTCGATGGCAATTTGCGGTCTACTGCCGGTGTTTACATCCCGTCACGATGTTACACTTTCGAAATTAACCCTCGTCGGTCTCCCACTCTCACAACTTAATGCGTCACATATGTCGAAAACATTAGGCGAGACGAAACGATAAACAATTTAACTTTGCTGATTGTTTCATCGATGGTGAAGTAATAAAGGTAATTATTTTCGTTTCAACTTTTTTGTAATATTATTATTCATTAATTATTATAATTAATTCATAATTAGAAGAATTATAGCTAAGAAATATAACTAATTCAATCATTAATTATTCAAATTTTTTGTTCTTGAGATATTTCACGAAGAACTCGGTTCCCCCCAATAGCGTTTCACCGCGCAGCGTGACGGATCAAACGCATTCACATTCGTTCGAAACTTGCATCGACGCGTCGATTAAATCACTGAATACATTTGAAATTATATCGTGTTATTTTAATCAGAAATATATAATGTCTCTACACGATATTTCTCCGTATCGCGAAACAGTATGTACTTCGTTTCGGACAGAACCTCTTTCAAGACGTGTTATGTCTGGGTGGGAGTGGGGCACTGTGCTTTTCGATTAAATTTGTTGTTCATTAAGCTTCCATCATTCGAAAGTATTATTTCCTCGGTGTTATATAGTTTCTTGTTCTTGAGATATTTCACGAACAACTCGGTTCCCCCGAATAGCGTTTCACCGCGCAGCGTGACGGATCAAACGCATTCACTGCCCAGCAATTGTATCCGCTTGTGCGCCTACAAAATTTTTCACTTCAGAAATCAATGTTTAATTAGCCCAATTTTATTTTACACTATTTATAACTTTGCGTATCGAAACGAATTCGTGCTTACCTGTCGCCGGGTATGGAATAAGCGAGAAAATCAGAAATCTTGTTTCACATTATTCAAGAAAGTTACAGGGCAAGTTAATCGTTCGATATCGTATGTATATGTACGCTGTATAACTTTACTGAATTTCTTAGCGGAAAAATATCCACGTTTCATCGGTCGAAGATCTCCGCGGCTGGTCGCACTCGGTCCTGGTCATTTTTCATCATCCGTCTATGTGTTCCGTTCCATCGTAGAACGCCGCCGGGATAATGTATCGTCGACCCGGTCGCTCCACCGAGGGGTTCGTTGTTATTGCATTTTTAGGTTGTCGCATGTCGTTCCGCGGCTAATCTCGTTACGTGCTCCAGACTACGTTATCTGGGTGTATCGAAACGTCAACAGGAATTTGATTATGAATGCGGAGCGGTATGTGCAGTGGCTTGACTTTTCAGTACCGCGCATTGTTGCACAAAGAAGTTCATATTTTTCCCTCGATCTGGCTTCGACGTTTTGCAACTGCTGCAGAGAATTTACAGTATTTTATTTTTTTCCACGTTTTCATTAGCTCGCTTTCTTGTATGTTTGTCTGTCTATTCGGTGACAAATTCTGCAGTTGATTTTAAACTAACTTTCCTAATGAGCTGGACTCTTGAAATTGTACACATGGCTCAGAACTGTGGTTAACAATGCATTATTGAAATTTTTTTTTAAAGCATATCCGTTTCGGAGAAAATAACAATTAAATATTTACCTTTTCATCCTCCCACGAAACTACGTCATCGCGTTCAGTGATCCCCACTTCGCTCGACAACGCTCTCTACTATGCGCGCGCACTCTGACTCGTCCCCACTCCACGGACCCACTTTGTGCCGACGAAGCTCAGTATATAACAGTACGTCGCCGCGCGACGATCGGCAGTACATTATCGCTTTGTTTACCAAGTGAAATTTACAGTGAGCTTAGTGAGTATAAGTGTTATAAGTGAGTGCAAATATTAATAAAGAGTGATACAAGTATTAAAACAAGACTAAAAAGAAGAAAATAATTATTCAAATAAAAATAAATTTTTAAAAATACCACGTTTTTAAAAATGGACTAAAAAGTATAAAATAATTTTTCCTAGTCCCATACAGATTTCTAACCTCGTACAGATAGTCCTGGAAAATTTGTGATTGTAAATTTTTAATCTCTATGAAAATACTTGTAAGATTTCAAACGAAAGAAGTGGGGCGCATGCAATAGATAATTGATGCATTTTGCGCTCCACTTTTTTTGCTCCACTTGAAATCTGTATGGGACTCGGAAAAATTATTTTATACCTTTTAGTCCGTTTTAAAAAATTTGGCATTTTAAAAAATTTATTTTTATTTAAATAATTTACACGATATTTCTCCGTGTCAACAACACCTTTCAAGACGTGTTACGCCTGAGTGGAATTGAGGTACTGTGCTCTTCATTTAAATTTGTTGTTCATTAAGCCTCCATTATCCAAAAGCATTATCTCCTCGGTGACGATGTTCCCGTTCCTTTTATTATTATTCCTCCATCGAGCGGAGTGTACAGGTCGCCGCCAGTTATGTTTCCAACGTTTAGCCACTGTTCCTGTGCACTCTGCGCGCACTCTACAGAATATTCTCCCCCGGCCGAAACTTTCTTTTCGGTGTTCCGAAACTGCCGGCAGTGGCGCAAAGTGTACCGAAGAAGGCGCGGAAACTTCTTTCGGATGAGCCGAGCATGAAAAGCTATTGTTCTAAGCAGAACTATTGTTCCGTCGAGAAGTGATCCTCTAGAGGATTTCACGGATTCGCTTTAATCGCGTATACCTCTCGGAAGAGATATATAGTAAGGGCTCTTGTTGTTTCTGTAAATCTTTGACTCGCGACTGTACAGGGTGTCTCGAAATTGTATGTCTCGCGACTACAATGCCGTGATTCTATACCTCCGCGTGGCGGAGATTCGTTTTATTCCTTGTGTCTATACATGGTGTCCCATAATCGTGATGCAATAGTTGCTGTAGCTTGACAAGAGTGTATATCTTTTTACATAATCTTCGGCCGTGTGGAAATGAATATTTTTGCTTGGGTGTTTGCTTGCTGCAAAATTGATTATCACGGAAACTAGTCCAATGAACAATAATTGCGCGTTTCAAAGTAACCACAATGGAGCGACAGCTGTGGTCATTGAATCGATGCCAACTCGTAGCAAGGTTACACAGACAGGAATAGCTTGGAGGAAAAATCGTTATGCATGATCGACGAGTTATAGCGAGTTGCGCTTTTGGTCCGTCGTTGACCGCTAATTACAGAGTAATCCCCAAATGGAACAGCGTCCGGCTTGTTCTCGATGAAACACCATCGCAGAGACGCGTACATCTATCGCGAAATCGCCGATGTTTGATTTTCACGAAAGCTTTCACTTTTACAAAATAATCCATGGTTTTTCATGAACAGATAATACCTCTATTAGCGCCAGGAATTCAATATTATTTTTAAGATTATACACCGAGCAGCTCCATTTCCTTTTCATTTCTATCAGAGAGTATTATTGCTTTTAAATCCCCTTTTCTATCAGCAAGCAAAATTTCGACATTTTTGACGGATGGGTGACTGCCAAATCCATCTTTTTCACATGGAACCTAGTCTATTGTACTTTTCGAATGCTCGGCGAGAATTCGGAATTTATCCGGGTCCGACATTTTTACAAAAAAAATGGATCAATGTACATTGGCAAGTGAAGAATTTATAGGTACAGAAATACTTTTCCGTTCATTGAAAAAACTGTTGTTACTTTTAAGCAACGTCATACCCTGATAGTTTAATTCATCGGAATCTTAAATTTTTTGAATTAGTTTTCAAATTGAAATAACTCTTTTTTAAACAAATATACGGTCGATAGAAAGGAACATTTATTTTTGTCGATAATACTGTCCATTTCTTGCAAACTTTCGTCTCTAAAGGATTTACCATAAGTTTGAAAATTTAGGTTTTCCATAATCCCTTAAAAGACTGAAACCCCTGCACATGCCTAACAGTTTTAAGAAAATTCCAAAGACAGCTTCGCGTCGATGGATCGTAGGTGGATCGACAAAGGCGGATCCCGGTATCTGTGATCTTGCTAAAAAGACAAGGAAAAATTCGACATTGTTGAAAAACGACGATCTGCCCCAAGAGCGCGTGAACGGGAATTGAATTATGCAGTGGGGGAGGTGGGACGCATGAGAGTTATCAACGACTGAAAAGGGGATGGCTCGAGAGGGTTAGGAGTTTGAAAAAATTGGACGATGCCAGATCAAAGTAGAACGAAGTTGAAGATTTCGACTAGTGAGGCGATAGCCGCGCGAGGGAACGTTAGATAAAGTAAGAAATCCGAGCGAAATGATCCGCTGAATGTTAAAGAGATGGGCGTGAACAACTGTGCAAATTGGGAGAGAAAGTTAGCTGGGAATCGCTGTAGAATTTCTACCTTGATCGATATCGAAAGACTTCCTCCTCAAAGGAAGCGAAAAATCCACTTAGGGGATGTTATCAACGACCTGAGATTTTTGGTAAAAGTTAATATTATATATTTTTGGTAAAAGTTAATATTATATATTTTTGGTAAAAGTTAATATTATATATTTTTGGAGAATTTAATATTGTACGTTTCCATGATAAATCAACGACATGAGATTTTTGGTAAAAGTTAATATTATATATTTTTGGTAAAAGTTAATATTATATGTTTTTGGTAAAAGTTAATATTGTACGTTTCCATGATAAATCAACGACCTGAGATTTTTGGTAAAAGTTAATATTATATGTTTTTAGTAAAAGCTAATATTAAATATTTTTGGTAAATTTAATATTGTACGTTTCCATGATACATTGAAATTCTTCTCGATCGAAATTGTAGTAATACGCCGATATCGCAAATTTTTAGTATTGTAGGTTTCGTTTGAAATGAATTTGGACTTAATCCATTAGCTGAAACAGTCCTCAGCTTGAAATAGATCGTACCATATATCGTTGTCTTTGGAGGTTCGTATGATTATCATAAAAAGTTACACCTTTCTGGTAGAACGACCACGAAGTGTTTCCAGGCTGGTTATTAATGAACTGATTTTAATATAAAAACTTAGATAAGTTTGAACGTTTCTCCTCAGTTGGCTGTCTTGGGAAATTACTTCAACAGAAGTCGAGAAAGATTGAACGGTGTCAGGAGATGGCGCTTACCACTACCTGTAACTACGAACTTCAACATAAAAGTTGCCTTAAAAAGACGCGGAAAATAAATGGTAAATTGACGTGCAAATAATTTCACCTAGTGAGAGAGAGAGAGAGAGAGAGTAACGTGCATTATTTAAAGTAACACTTTTCATATTGAACTTGGTTTCGAAGCTTTTACAGACGAGGAATGTTTAAAATATTAAAAGTGATTTTCTCAGATAAATTTATTATTTATTCGTCTAAAACAAAATAAAAAATTCGAGTTAGGCGGAGATTGTATGTACTCGTTCTTAGATTATTTAAATAATTATATTCTTTAATTGCGAGACTGTCAAGTTTGAATAGTATTGCCGCGGGGTGTGTTATCGGTGACAAAATTTGAACATCGCGATATTTCCGGAAGAAATTTCAAGTCGAGGTGTCAGGATAGTATTTTGTCACGAACACGGCCTTGTTTCTTTCCAGCGAAACAGGGCGACTCGGTGCGACGCACTTTCGTTCTCATTGCACGCGGACGTAATGCAGTGTAACACACTTTGTTTTTACACCGAGTCGGTTCCAGCAAGCGAACAAGGCCGGTCAAATGCGGCGTGAAAGCAGGTATCGTCGAATGACCGGGGCGACGACGACGATGTACCAGACCATGTTGCGGGTCAATAACGGATCGATGGGACGCGATAAAACGAAACTTTCCGAAACGGCCAAGGAACTTCGACATTAACCTAAAAGCTTCACACGGAACAGTTGCCCCGATTAAGTCAGCTTTTATAAAGTGACGGCCAGGCAGCCTCGGCTGCTGATCGAATTAGTCCCCAGGAATCTCAATCTCTATTAGCCCATCGTTGCAACCGAGTTGATCGTAAACACCGAATCCGATCGGAATTTCGCGCGACAATAAACGGCGAGCTGCTAATCGTCGCAGGTGCGGAACCGTTCGCGGATTCTGCCACCAGCTCAACTTTCGATAACTCGAATTTATGCGCGATTCCGCCGTTCGAGCGACTAAGTGGAAAGTTCGAAGCCGAGATTCCGATTTCGTTAATGGCCACGCCATTTACGCGAAAGAAAGTGTATGTTCCGAATGAACGACAACGCTGCGAACATTGAAATCCTGCTGTACCAATTCGTTCAACGGATAAAGGCATTTGAAAAATTTGTTCAAATTATTCAACTATGTGATTATTCTATGTGATTATATAGAAAAGGTCTGCGTACTCCGATTTTGATGAAATTTTAATATGTTATGCAGCAACACATTCTGCACAACTTTTTCCTTTTCCAATATGGAGGTCTCGCTTTTAGTTTTTTAGATATTTGCAAAAAACTATCGCGAACACTGTATTGAATTTTTCGTATTCCTGCACTGGGTGGGTGTGTGGTATTGTCGCTTCTTATCTCCACAACCTGTTTACGAAGAAAAAATAAACAGATGCGGCCCCGGAACAGGTTTACGTTGCCGCGGAGCATGCAGGAATACGAAAAATTCAATACAGTATTAGCAATAGTCTTTTGCAAATATCTCGAAAACTAAAAGCGAGACCCTAATTTTCCTAATTGGAAAAGGAAAAAGTTGTTGAAAATGTCGAAATCGATAACATATTAAAATTTTATCAAAATCGGAGTACGCAGACGTTTTCTATACAATTACTCAACTATTAAATGATTTATTGAAATTGATGGTTTTCGATCAGGTCAAATCCATTACGATATGACAGAAATCAATTAGACACTGCGAATGTCGAGGACTGCCAACACCACACAATTAGCGAACGATATTTATTAGTTCTCCTGATCCAGCTCTACGTGTCTTCTAAACCGTGGCGCCGCCGTTACTTTTCCAATTCCACCTGTGTTTTCTCACTTTAGCTTCATTACTCTCTTTGCTCTACATCGTTAATCCCTCAAGGCTACCTTCAATGGTGCCCCACTTTAACCCCATTAATTCTCTCGGTTCGAATGTGTTAATCCTACCACTATGCTCGCGCTAGTCTCCCATTTTCTTCACGTAAACATCACGATATGTGCGGACACCTTCGCAGTCTAAGATTATCGGATTATCAGATAAATAATGTGTTGTTTTTTCAGTGGTAGTACTATTCTTTGACTAGACATAGAGAATCAATACTTCTTCTAAATTAGTACTAGTGATTCAGAACCTGTCACACAACTTGACAGACTAGACTCCTGTCTAAATTTCAATAAAGTTTTTCTTGATAGAAATAAACTAACTGGCGGATATTTATAACGTCGATATTACAAACAGACGTCGATAATGTAAATTCCCATTGAAATATTAATTAGAAATTTTTTTAAAAATTATTTAACGTCGCTTTTTTTATTTCTTACGTGAGAATTATTTCGCGACGGAACCTATTAGAAATATAGACAATTAGAAATAAGATTCGAAAACCACTTTTAGTGTTTCTCGAATTTTCCAATGTTTCTTTTTCTAAAACCTTATTCAGACTATTGCGAACATTTCGAAAATAAAAATTAGCCGTTCTCAAGCCAGATGCACTTGCTAGCGAATAGCATTTAATTTTCATTTGTATAGATAGATATCCAGGAGTCTAAAAATTCCTTCAACTCGACATAAATTGTATAAAAATTTCATCAGAATCGTTAGGACGCGCAAGGCCTGTGAGAAACTTGACTTTTCAACGTCGGTTTCATTAACTGAGTTGGGTCGACGGAAAAGGATCCGTTAGATCAGATGATCAATAGCAGTGTTCCCTGCGAGTGAATTGTCTGACGATTATCATCACCCCATAACTGGAACACGCAGCCACCGGAAGTCCATAGAACTGTCTGTTGCACACGACACGATCCGGAATTTCCGAAAATTCGAATACCTTCCGGCTCGAGGAACAGCACCCGTGAGAGTCATCGTGTCATACTCCGGTTCGTCGTTAGAATCCATTCGAGAGCATACTCGTAACGTCGAAATACCGTGAGCGCTCGGTGCGGTTATGATACCTCGTCAACTGTGTCTGAGTCCGCATTAATCGTGTCTAAGACGTTCGCAGCATGCCGAAATAGTCCAAGATCGAGTTGTTCCACGTGAATTCAGATTCCGGGATACATTACCGTTGATAGAGAGAGAGGGAGTGAGAGAGAGAGAGAGAGAGGTCGTGCTCGATGGTTGATCGAGAATCGAAAAGAATCGGGTAATATCGTCGTTTCAGCTGGAACCGTCGAGATAACTGCGCCAGTTTTTGAACACGGGACACGGCAGTGTGTGCATCCTGAAATCGATTCGCGATACCACGTCTAGCTGGAACAGGACCATCCGGCACGGGACCATCTGTATTCATTTCTGCTACACCCATTCGCTTTTGTAACTGGTAGGAAGACGTGGAATTCGCTGGCCCATTCTGCCGGCTACCGTTCGACATTTCCCTGATAGCTGTCAACTCCGCGGAATGAAGGAGAGCTTCGATGCTC
>CM052330.1:7960008-7979390 GCA_028455615.1 Lasioglossum zephyrum | reverse complement strand
GAAATTAATTAAAAAATGATTAGAAAAAATATATTTATTACGACAGTTATTATCGACCAGGATTTGTTATTGCACATGAACAAAGTCGCGGGTAAAGCTAGTTATGCAATAAAACTTTTGCAACGAGAGAGAGAGGAGCCTGCAGAAGCTCGCAGGGAACGATGCAATAAGGATCAACGAAGTAATACCAGAGGAAACTTTCCAATAATTTACAAGAATTCGTTAAATATTCGAACTTCGATCGTGCCACGAGAAACGAATCGAGAAACGAAGAACCGCACGGTTCTCCGATTGTTCGCGCGACTGGGTGACGGAGACAACGAAGCTTCGCGAAAAATGCTCGTTAACGGCGGAAGTGGGATTGCGAAAAAATATCGCGGTTTCCGGGCATCGTCGTTAATCTGGCCAGTAATTGCATCGCGACTAATTAGCGCGTGATTTTCCGTTCCCTTTACGGGGGGTAGCAGTCTGTTAATGATGGAGCTCCCCTTATGATCTTGTATATCTGAAACACTTTGATATAATTATGCTTTACGAGTAAGTTGCGCCCGGCGTCGTTTCACCGAACGAAATTATCATGAAACAGCAGCGGGGCAGCCTTTGTAAGGTGCCTCGAAGCGAGATCGTAATACTAAGATCCAGTTTTCTGATCGATGGATTAAACCCTCCGGTGGCGCTGGTCTCGGATCGAGGCGGACTCAGGCAAATGCTGAGTCATTTTGACCCATAGCTGAAATTCCATTAAACGCAGGCTTTAGCCCTTTAGCTGGTATGCGCTAGTATAGTGGATTCACTTTAAGCCATGTTTTGGGACGAGATGCCACTGTACTGGATCTATCAATTATCTTGTGCTGGGAACACGGCCATTTTGATCCATCGGAAAAATTGATCTCAGCTACGGAGATGAATGTTATTGAAAAATGAAAAATATTACTATATTAATTGTTATTCGGGTTCTCTAAGGATTGGACATTTATTTATTTTGCAAGACGATCAGCAGTCTAATCAGACCTAGGCTGATTTCAATTAAAATAATTTTAACCCTTTGCACTCCTTTTGTTAAATTCTTTATTTAATTTCTTACTTTTTAGTTAAAGACGAATACAAGTTCCACAAATATAAATTACAACGAAGTTCAAGAGCTACATTTAGTATAATTAGTAGTAGTAGTACTTTATTGTGTTCCCCTTAGGGTTACATTTCTTTCAACTTCTCCTTTACGATCTTAACTTCCGTCCCTCTACTAGTTTAGTATAATTAGACATTACTATTGTTTAATCGTACTTTACGAACGTTACAAAAACATAATGCAAGCTGTGGTATGTCGATCCCCTGTTTAATGCAACTGCAGTCAGCTTAATGTAATATGCAGTTATCACAGTTCAATAAATTACGTTACAGTCCAATTAAATTTAATTGAACATGGTGAGGCAGAACAATATAGCTTGGTAATTATTACATTGCGGGTTTTACGCGTTTATGGCGGAAACGAGTTAGTAAAAGTTCAAATAGTTCGGTTGTTAATAGAATTTAAGAATTTCGATACATTGTTTAATCGTAATAGATTGAAGTAAAGCAATTCTTCTAATTGAATATAAAAAAATCTTTACGTGGATCAATGTATATTATTCTCAGTCTACTAAAAATAATTATTTTCCGGGTAGCTGCGTGTACCTCGTCTTTAGTATTGACAGTACAACCATAAATTATTAATGAAAGCATAATCAAAGGCTCGATTTTTAACTTCGCAGCGGAGTTGTTGATTAACGACGTTATTATACCAATCTTACGGTCCTTTGGTCGACGCTATTACGTGGTTAACGAAAATTGGCAGTAACTGCAGAACACTTTCAGCCTTGACTCCCTGCTAAAGCACTCTATCGAGCCTAGCAATTCCCTGTTCCAGAATTGCTTCATGCATGCGCAATGGCGATTTCCTTCAGTAATTTCGCAACGATGATTGCCTAAGTAAATTATACGCGACACATATCGTTATTTTAGCTTAAACAGTAATTAACAATTCTACGACCTCACGATTGCTTTTAAAACACAGTTCTTCAAATTTCTTTGGAAAATTTTCTGCAAATATACATACGTAGAATGATCAGTCCGTCTGGATATTCTTCGCACTACGGAGGACACGTTCTACAATTTACAATTTTTACGAATCAAATTTGATTTCACTTAAAACGAAAAGCGTAACATTCATATTTACTCGGCTTTGTTTAAAATATTTATGGCGAGCGTGATTCGTTAAAATACGGCGAGAGGTTAAGAGAAATGATGCCAAGCTTCTTATTTAAAAATACCACCGTGAAATAACTGGATCGTTATTTTAGAAATGCTCTTCGCACTGAGCGCTTCTGACTGTTTACCATATATTTCGATGGGATCAGTTATTGTCAGAAACAGATATGCACGGATAAAATAAGATCAGCGGAATCGATGAAATGCTCCCAGCGTTCCGCTAGCATCGAACACTGCGCAAAAAGTTCTGAAAAATGGATGTACACATGAAAATGAAATGGTTGATAAAGTCAGCTGTCAAGAATTGTCGAGCATTGTTCTAACAGAAACAAATAGTATGAAAGCAGAAGATATGATACTATATTCTAATCTTTATTGAAAATTTTCAGAAGCCACGAGTACATGGAGATTCGCAGTCTAGTTATCAGTTATGCTTCCAAGTTTTGATCGTCAATTGTAAGAAACGTTGTTTCTAATGTTAGAAAGTCGTTGCGGGGTGAAATTAATGTTTATATTATTCCTGCTTCGGTGTACTTATAAGGTTAGGGGTTAAATGCGAATTGTGACGTCACTAGAAATGAACACTAAAAAAATGGTCTCTTTCACAGCAATTCCGGTAATTATATTTTAATATGTTTAACATGTTTTAATTTATATTTTAATATATTATGCAGCAGCACATTCTGAACAACTTTTTCCTTTTCCAATATAGGCGGGTTGCTTTTAGTTTCTCAGATAATTGCAAAAACTATGGCGAATACTGTATTGAATTTTTCGTATTCCTGCACTGGCTGCGTGTGAAACACTGGGTGAGTGTGTGGTATTGTCGCTTCTCATCTCCACAACGTGTTTACAAAGAAAAAACAAACAGATGCGGCCTCGGAACAGGTTTACGTTGCCGCGGAGCATGCAGGAATACGAAAACTTCAATACAGTATTAGCGATAATCTTTTGGAAATATCTGAAAAACTAAAAGCGACCCCCCTATATTGGAAAAGGAAAAAGTTGTTCAAAATGTTTAAATCTATAACATATTAAAATTTCATCACAATTGAAGTATGCAAACCTTTTCTATACAATTACCTTTGTCATTTCAAGCACATGCCTTCGTTGGATCTAAGTCGCGTCCGCATTTATGTAGAATTTATTCCTTCCGACAAAAATATCTCCATTTGAATAAATGACGTATGTGACCAGCGAACGTACCTGTCACCCTGTTAATAGCAATGTCACGATGAGAAGCATATTAAAAATAAAGGCAATAGTTACGGTCGCGGATAAACGATCCGGCCTTTAAAGCCGCTTTATATTTGGAATAATCCAATACGTTGGTTATCTGACAATCGAATAAAACGGTCTGCACGCTTAAGAAGACGGAAAAAGCAGGTGGTCGTCGACGGGAAGTTGAAACAAAACCGTGAAACCAGAGACTTCCATTACCGTGGACGAGTCGAAAATATTTTATGGAGTAGGACAGACTGGTCCAGCGAAATATGGGTAATTGCATAAAAGCCGATCCTCATTAGTGCCGATTGTACTTTCATGACAAAATGTTTCTTCTCCTCCGCCATTCTCCCTCGCTATAATACCGTGGTCCAATGGTTTCCACAGTTTTCGACGTCGTCGGACGTCATTTATTTGTCACGTGCAATTGCGGAGACGGCTTCCTACCTGTTCCCCGAAAGCGATCCATCACTTTTAACCGTGATTATCGCCGATGATTGATTCGTCATGGTTCTGATTAACGATCGTCATTCGTTCGTTAATCAACGTCGTCGGAAATGTTTTCCGCTGGTAGAGATTAACGATTCCAGGAAGTGAAATAGTCGTTCGCTAAGGATAATTGAAAACCATCCTTGCCTGTTGTTATCGGAAGACAGTTATTCGTTCGCCAATCGTTCTTCGCATAATTCTCTTGCGAGGTACAACACAGTTGTATCATGTGTATTTTTTTTAGCTTAGATAGAACTTTAAATAGGAATAATTATTAATACAAGTTGTCTTTCTGACCGCACTTGTTGATATTTATGCTCAGTATAGTCTGGCATATCGTCGTGATTCGCTCGAACAACGCTACCAAATTATCCAAATTAATAATGAATAACAACGGGTTTGCATAATAAGCAAATAACCGAGTTATTAATAAAAACGGAGGCCAGCGACGCGGTATGGTATCAATGATAAAATTTGATAGCTATAAATTACGAGCATAATTCAACTGCGAATTTAAATTAATTTTGCTTGGAAAAGTACGAATCGCCGATAAATACCCACGCAGAAAACAGCGAGGAGATTGTTGTGCAATCTCGCTGGATGATTCGGAGTAGCGATGAAACTTGTTTCATCGAATTTCGCGCGTAAAAGTTCGGAGTCCTTCAGACACGTTTTACCCGTTATCCGATCGAGCATGTCCTTCAGGCGCATTATTTTGTTCGAAATTGGAATCATTGTAGAGGGAGCATGGCTTCATAAATCAATTGTCCAACGAATTGTCACTCGGCGCAAAACAACTTTCCAATGGCGTCGCAGTTACGTGCCTGAAGCGGAAAAATTCAAGATGACGACGCTATTAAAACATACAACTGTTACAACTTTACCGACACGAGTTCGCGGATGTTCAAAGTGTCGCCAGGTAAACGACTTTGTTTTCCAGTTTACACTTCTCCTTCTACGACGGTATTCCCCCACGCTGCCGCCACGGGCCGATCACGTGACGCAGCTCGTCACGTGGCACAATGCCACGTGACTAATCCGGCACTGACAGAGATAGCTACCTTTCTGAATTTCTATTTAATTGTTTTCTACAATTTATATACATAACTTCTAATTTGCATTAGTTTCCCAATCCAATCAATACGTTGACGTTCTCAAGTTTTTTTTAAATCTTTTAATCATTGCTTTAAATTGAACTAATCCAACTTCATCGTAAATTCCTAAAGACTGTTAATTGCGTCAGACAAAAATACACTCTGCCAAGTTTTAAAGAAATATTTGAAACAGAGAAACATATTACGTTGAAACCTCTAAATAAATACATGTTTGCGTAACATTTAGATAACAACTATTCTAATTTCGGTCATTATTTCATTCTGAAAGTTGAGTCTCTCATAGAGCCTCCAGCGGAAAACTTCTACACCCGTGTAACCAGAAGCGTAAACATACATTAAGTTTATTAAAAGCATAAAAGACTACACGCACACACGTATGCAGATTAAAATACCATACTAATGAATTTTAGTATAATGCAAACTAGACACCATACAAAATGAGTAGTAGAAATGATTATTATTGTAATACAGTAGTCGAGGACTTGCTATAGGTGTGACAAAAGAGATTTTAACAAATATTTCAATCGGAATACATTTTTTACTGGCCCTGTATATGGAGACCACCCTCTATTTTTTTTAAATTGCACTGGAACAGAAAATTCGGAAGAAAGTACGATTTATATTTGAGTGAACCTCGCATAAAAGTTTCACAGGACATCTCGAAGGGAACGTTCGAGCAGATTTAATTTCCAGTAACAAGGGATAACCACCGTGTATTTCGATCCCTGAATTTACGAACGATCCTGTTAAAGCATCATCTTAAGCTATTACCGCAATCATTAGGAAATAAACACGCGGAACATTGGTAGCGATCCAGCGATTAGAATCAGCATCGTTTAGTGCTCGCAGCAAACACTCCACTTGCTGAATCGATTAATCGTTGCCGCTGGATCGTTGAATATCTGTTACCATTTTCGTATCGTGTTTAACCAACGAGGTTATCGCTTTTGTCGACCGACAGAAGCACTTTCATAATTGTTTGTAAGATTCGTTGTTGGGAAACGATGATGCTATAACTGGTTACGTTTCCGATGGACCACGATTCTCACAAAAAGATTTACTTGTTACGATTATCTGTTAACTTCAGCGAATAAAATAAACAAATTGAAAAACCACGAGTTCCTTGAAATCGTGCGAGTTTAACGAATTTTCTCAAGGTTAAAAAACATTCGTACTATAATCTCCCTATTTTCCCATGTTCTACAAAGTTTCAGCTTTAATTTTAAAAAAATTTCATCGCTCTATCTCATTTCTATCGAAAGTTATTCGATTTTGTCGCCGATTTCGTCCGAAGTAATTCAAACCGGGTATATCGGTGTGAACCACTACTAATCCAATTACGAAACTTCTTCATTTTTCATTATTTTTTTATGCAACTTCCGCCGACTTATTTCTGGCATTTTTCTGATTAAAACGACACCAAACACGATATAATTGTAACTGTATTTAGTGGTTAATCGACAACGCACATGCAATATTTTTAGGCGGCTTGTATAGGTGGTGTTGATACAAAAAGCACACATCTCGTTGCACGATTATTTCGAATAAGAGATGTATAGCTATAGCAGCGATCCCCGGAATAATGTCAAACGACGCGTTGTTCCGTGAATTCATCAATCACTATACCCGCTAAACTGACACCTGAATACAGGGCATCGCAGCTACGGAATGAAACATTTCCACACGTTCACTAGCAACGCTGCCTATTTGTAACGTTCATGATCTCGTATTTTCCATGGAGAAAGTCGAATTAATTTTGTATACATTGTTGTTTAGAGTATGTAATACATGGAGGCGTTATGGAAAACTCGATATCTCCGCATTGACGTATTCGATAAATATTTTGTTGCAGAGAATACACTATTCTACAATTTTTTAATTTATATTTTGTTATTAATTCACGAATTAAGTATTTTGAGATGTTGAAACAAAATATTAAAAGTTTTAATGGAATCTAGTCCAGTCCTGTTGATTCTATCCATTTGTTCGTCTAGAAGGAAACCAGTAACGTGCGAAAAATATTTTGTTTCATTTAAGTCAAATAAAATAATGTTGACTGCATTAAATTATTTACTTTACGATTGCCAGTTTAATATTGTGAATCGGCTCCGCGTGGAAACTCTGACCACGTACAAATTCAAATGTGCATTTCCACTGAAAAAATTATTGCTCTTCAAACAAGTAATAAAATATTTCCGAGCAGTAAAATAAATGTGCCGGCACATTTTTATTCCCGAGCAGATATTCGTGTTAGCGAAAAGTATAAATGAAAATAGAATATTTTAGTTTCGTGCTCAGTACTTACTCTGGATATTATTTTGTAGTGCCTGTATAATTGATAAAAATTTCGTAACGATAACAGTAATAATGTACAATTTAATATTAATAATATTAATAACAATAAAATATTTTCAACTCTGCTTTGATCAGATTAATTAGATGCATGGAATTTTTAAAAGATTCGTCGAATTAAATGGAATAAGATCTATTAACAATAAAATATTTTCTATTCTGCGTCGATTAGATTAATTAGATGCATGGAATTTTTAAAAGATTCGTCGAATTAAATGGAATAAGATTTATTAACAATAAAATATTTTTAATTCCGCTTCGATTAGATTAATTAGATGCATGGTATTTTTAAAAGATTCGTCGAATTAAATTGAATAAAATTTATTAACAATAAAATATTTTTAATTCCGCTTCGATTAGATTAATTAGATGCATGGTATTTTTAAAAGATTCGTCGAATTAAATGGAATAAGATTTATTTTCGTGCACATTTGTATGTCGCCGTAGGTGAAACAGCCGGTACAAAATGGCGAACGCACTGCATGGCAAGCTTTGATTCTTACACAAGGATTTAATTATCGTCGACAGACTCGGTTCGAGCTCTGCCTAAATTTCAATTCGCTTACATATTGTCCTGTCACGTAATCCGACCGTATTAAGATTCGGAATTAAACGTACACGGTGTTCCCTTTATTGTCGTCGAACGAGCACGTGTTACGAGGACTTTTCGAGGAGGATTGCAGGCGAACGTTACTAAATTACGCGGCTGCATTAATTGCGATGCAGCCAGGGGTAGAGAGGAAGTGCAGCGGTGTAGCTTTGACCCGGTCGTTTGTAAAATTCTGCTAGAACTAGAATTTCATAAGTTGTCTGCTCGCCGCCATTGCGTAATTTCAAAACTCCTCTATTGCCGTGCAACCGGCGGCGGCGACGCTGTCGGCTTAATTAACTGGATCTTTATAAAGAAGTAAAATAACTGTACGCTGGCCAACTTCTCTGATGAGCTGCCTAGCCAACTTTCACGATTTGGTTACCCGTTAATTATTTGTCGTTAAACTCCGCTGAAAGATGCCGGACTCCGAGGGATGAGAATTCAAACGATACTTTCGTGGCCGAGAGTTAAAATTCCTCGTGGAAAGTTATTCGCGGAAATAATAATGCTTCCGTTATCGGATCTGACGCGTTTCATTCGTTATCTCAGTTTTGTCTCGTCGTCAAATTTACTTGTGAAATAATTGCTAGTGGACGTATGGCAAGCATAATATTTTCAATTCTAATTTATTCTTATTCTTAATCGAATACTTTTATACGAACGTGTTTCGTAAAAGCAGAATTATTTAAAATAAAATATGCATATCAGATTTTCACCGAAGCGATCCGAAATTAAAGAGATAGGCAAAGTAGAACGATTTCCGCGGATATTGCGGACGTTCCAATTTGACAACGTCGAAATTAATACGGTCAGGCATCGTCATAGGTTTTTACGGTAACAATTACTTTTTACCGTGTACTGAACCGTAATAATTGATTGGCGTATTTCGCGTGAAAACAAACATGGACAAATTTTCATCTATGTTTCTCATTTTTCTTTCGTGTCTTCGCCAATAAGCTTGCACGTGCTCGAACATTTTTTGTAGACAGTGTACAAAATTAATTACACTCCCTTTGTCGGGGCGAATAAAATCGTACTGCTGTAAAAAATGTTGGAGTGAATATTTAAATGAAAAAAAGTTAACTTCAAAAAGATGTAATTTCGTACACTTGTTAAATACTACCATGTCTCAATATTGGCAAAACATTAATCTTCCAACATTAGTAGGTTCCGAGATATAGGACCTTAAAAATTGCTAAGTTTCTCACTGACTGACTGACAGATCATCAAAATCTATTGGGGTACTTCCCATTGACCTACAAGCTTGAAATTCAGTACATATGTCCACCATAACAAACCATCGAAGGAATAATTATCAAAGTTTGAAATTCTACATCTCAAAAAAGAAAAGAAAGAAAAATGGCTGTATACCCAACCTCATGACGTATGTAGTCTTTTGAATTAAAAATAATAATAAAAAATGATCCTGATGGAGCCCTCCATGTAACTCTTTAAAAATTAAATAGCGTTCTTTTAAACTAATTTTTACAAACACTTTTTTCAATATTGCAAGAGGTATTTCTCAGCTAACGAACTTGCCGGTATTTTCTTTGATCTCACAAGTTTTTACGGCCTTAGAGAACTTGGTTCTCGTTTACAGGATGTTTTTCTTGGGTTAATTTCTACGGCTGACATACGTATTCGTGTAGGTACATCGTCGATAATAGCGTACAAATGTACACCTTTCCATAAACATTGGCAGATTAACAATAAGTTTGAGTAGGTTGGTAGCGACGCGTTACAAGACAAGCTTCGAGGTACAACCTACCCTAATCCTGCAACAACCCCGAATCCACGTAATCCTGTGCCCTCCTGCCCCTGAGTCTCGGTATAACTTGGAGGAAGAAATCAACGCAGGCTTCATCAGTCGATATTCGTAGTAACCTCACGTCTACGCGGGGGATGAACGAGTAACTCTCCCTCTCCTCCGATGGAACTGTGTCAACTGAATTCCGGCGATTCCTTTGGAACTTGGGGAAACTGGCCCGATATGAAACACTGGAATGTAGAGTTTCTTCGATTTGACGAAACACGATTTCTCGCTGGTCTCTGTGACTCGATGAGGAAGCTTTTTCCTTAGACCAGTGCTGGGCCAGAGAAGCCATACGAGGGGAGGTAGCGCGAATTGCGAGGGAAAAGTTACCCTTACCTCTCTCTGCCAGTACCGGATTAGTCATGTGACGTCGTATGCACGATGAATAGTAAAAAATATTTTATTCAAATGTTTTGGAAAGCTCTCAAAACAAGCTACTAGAATATGCAATAAAAAATAGGGAGTTCTATTTAAGAAATTGAAGATGACGTTCAGATTTAATATCACCCTATGTATAATAGAGAATATTTTATTTGAGCAATTTTCAAATATTCTTTTCATTTATTATAAAAGTAAATGATTGGAATCAACTTGTTATGATTATTCAAATAAGTATATATTTGTATTTACAATTGATCGAATTTATGTTATACCACCCAATAATTATTTAGAATAACAATACAAAGAGAATAGGACAATATTCAAAGTAGAAGTTAAATAAAAATTGACTACGGACAATAAATTAGAAAAAGATGAAGGGGTGAGAACGAGGAATTTACATTTTAATGTAGCTTTACATCTCGCTTCGAAGATTTTTCATTTTCAAATGCTGTTCCAATATTTCCAGAGGATCCGGAACATTATATAAGAAATTACGAAGTACTTTAAATCTCGAACTTCCACTTTGAGGTTTTAAGGAAAAAATAATTATGTCCCGAAGCGATTCAATCTTAAGACCGCAAACACGGCACCAGCGGAAAGAAACGGACGTCGCTCGCATCAACGGGGATTTGCTGTGTCTTTGCCGTCCCGTCCATTTTTGTCCCGCTAAGAATAATTCCATCCTTCTTTAGTCGTTATAACGTAAATACGCGATTAAGGTTTGCGACGTAAGTCTATTTAATGAAATGCAACGGCTACTGTTCCCCCATCTATTTTCTTGTACAATATTATTCACAACTCAGTTTTAGGATAAAATCTCTAGATGTTTTGCAGTTTATCTCCTCTTAATTTATTCTATTCCATGTTCTTTGATACGAGAAAGTTATTACGATGAAAATTAAGCTCTTTAAATGGTATAAAATCATCCAACAATATTGTCGAGTGACTTTATACCAATTAAATTAGGCCTAGCAAATATTTTAAACTCCCCTTATAAAGTAATTGTAGCTCGATAAATGTGTAAATTATTTCTATGTATACTGTATCACCTCTTGTAACGTTTCTAGATGTTAATTTAAACGGTTCACGTGATTACACATAAAATACGTATCTCTATAGGGAATTATATTCTCATTACAGTCACTAATTATTACTTTTAGCGTGCACAATAAACGCAATTACTTTCGCATCTATTGAAACTGGGGACAATCGTACAGATTCGCGAGGAATTATTGAAATTGTTATCATTACCATTTCCAAGGAAACTGTTTGCAAACGATTTATATTGTAATTCCAATTGTGTCTCGTTTAATCTTCTTATATTGAAAGCGGGAATGAAATAAAGCAAACGGGGAGGATAATATGGTGAAAGGACGGTGTTGAGAATATTTCAAGTTCCATTGTTTCTTCCCGGAAGAGCATCAGCATTCTAAAATGTTATTAAAAATGTTAATATTCTTTAAGGACCATATTTAAATGAATATATGTTATACATTTGTTGTATAATATATCTGTTATACGCTCCACGATATTAACTTAAATTTTATCATTGTTATTTGCTGTTAAAATCACACGTTTATTTATTATTTAATTATTTGTTATAGTAATTTCCATGCCTTTCGAATTCCTGCTGATTTTTTCGAAGAACGAAGTCTCGTATGAAAGAATTGTAGTCCACATTTATGGACGATATTTTTTCACCAGCATCTTCGAGTTGTACCAACTATTACCGTTCACCCTTATAGAATTTTTCAATGGTAATATGCATAGCCTCGTTCTTGATCGATAGTTAGGTGTCGCATCGGATAAGGCGTTCCACTGGCGCATATGGATGACTGGTTACGCAGCTGGAACATTGTACAATCACGATGCCGTCGCGAAACGGGAACAACCCGTCTTCGCTGCACTAAAATATCACAATAGTGTGCTACGGTTCCGTTCACGATACGAATAACAGAACGGAGGAGCACCCTACGACAACGAAAGCTAAGACGCAGCTAACAATACGCACCAAGTGAAACACCACCAAGTACAATTGTGTTTCAAGTTGAATGGGATGACGTTTGAAATAGGAACGACACCCCACACACTCTTCAGGTCAACAAACGCACTACTATTAGCAAATTCTCAATGATTATACGGAATGTCTAATACAATCGAGTGGCGCCTTCATTTTTAATCGTGGAAATCTGCCATCTGTTGTCACGAATGGAGAACAGATTCCGGTCAGTGTATAGAAAGTGAAAAGCAACTTTTTTTAAATTAGTGAAATGCAGAGAAACTTTTTAAATGTATCATACCATGAAACCTAACATTTTTTAATCACGCAACATTAATATTTTGTTGCATTCCCTTGGACATCTTACCAATATTAGTTTCAACCCCCTCCCGTACTATTTTTTTTACAGTTACATTAATTAAAACGTCTGTAAAAGGACAATTTATATTTTTTCTGGTAATTATATAGAAAAGGTTTGCATACTTCGCTTTTGATGAAATTTTAATATGTTATAGATTTCGACATTTTCAACAACTTTTTCCTGTTCCAATATAGGGGAGTCGCTTTTAGTTTTCGAGATATTTGCAAAAGACTATTGCTAATACTGTATTGAATTTTTCGTATTCCTGCATGCTCCGCCGCAACGTAAACCTGTTCCGAGGCCGCATTTGTTTATTTTTTTTTGTAAACACGTTGTGGAGAAGAGAAGCGACAATACCACACACATGCACCCAGTGCAGGAATACGAAAAATTCATTAGAGTATTCGCAATAGTCTTTTGCAAATATCTGAAAAACTAAAAGCGAACCCCCCTACATTGGAAAAGGAAAAAGTTGTTCGGAATGTGTTGCTACATAACATATTAAAATTTGTTTTAAAAATATGTGAAAAATTAACTTCCTTTGCAAGATTTTCTCGATTGACGCAAATCAAAATTTGTTACAAAATTGTTTCATTAAATTATTATGATAAGCGTACTGAAATCTTGATCTCGCATGTGAAATTGTGACATTGTATGTCAAGAGTATCTCGTTGAGCGTGAATTTCATTCCCTCCTACAGATCCATCAATTTTTGGTAAAAATCATTAATAATTCTACAAAACGTGGATTCCCGTGAAATTATTTTTCAATAAAAAAAATATTGAAGAGACACTCGACATTCGTGGAGCACCACTTACCGTATGCAAACTGGAGCCTTTGTTAATTAAAAATGTTACTGATATCAGATAGCCTGTTGTATTTGTTTCAAGAGTGCTTACACCATCGACGAACGTAATAACAAAAGCCTGTTTAATTCCAATTCTATTTCGTATAAAGTTTTTAGCACCGTTGCAGTACACGGATTAAATTCGAACGGAGTGTAGAGCTTTTATAAAATTCTCGTCGGATATTCTTAATTAGTCGGTTACAAGGCTAAAACTATAATTAATACCTCGAACGTGGCCTAGTAACTATTTAAATCCGACGTGACGACGACACGAAGTAATACTTAAATAATATATTTATTGAAATATTCAATTAAAATTCAAAGGTTAATGCATTGTGAAAACTGTATTGAAATACAGAAAATATAGAATTGAATTATATATCTGAAATATATGAGAGAATTTCAGAGAAATTAAGTGCGAGGTACGAGAGAGCACAGTTCTTGCCATGAATGAATAAGTTTAAAGTGATTTATTATCATCTCGTTATAAAAGGTCTGACAGAAAGTCATGCAAGACTACCTAATGGCAAAGAAGCGAGCTCCTTAAGGCCAGATGAGAATCAAGGGAGCCTGAAAAACACTCTCGAAGTGGGCACGACATTCACTCGGTTTCCACGGAATGGCCAGTTACGCCGTAATGGGAAAGCGACAACATAATCTACGATAAAAATGAGAAACGTAGTGCTGTAAAAATTGCGTAGTACACGGCCGGCAGCCGGGGGGTCACTTCTGCTTCACTCCGGCGTTAATTAAAGCCAGCAGGCTACCATTGGAAACGGGAACAGAAGCTAATAATTTTATTAAAAGTGCAAGAAATGAAATCGTTAATTGATCCAGTTCCACGGCGTTGCATCGAGGCGGAGAATTCAGGAAAGAATTCAATTAACCTTCGTCGCCGAGTAGATTATCGTGAAAGTGAAAACGAAGAAGTTTTGAATTTTAATCCTTGAAATTGAAAATAAGTTTTGGCCATGTTGGTAGCCAGTGTCGTCATATAAGGGGAGCAGATAAGGGTGATACGTGGGGGAAGCGTGGAGAAATGGCGTCGCGGAAAAGGAAGATAGAGTGTGGGGACAAGAAAATGGAAAAGCTTCTGATATTTTAAAACTTTCTGCTCTTAAAATATTATTGTACTAATTTTACAGTATGACTTCGATTAAAATAAAAAATAAAATAAAAAATCGATAAAATAACAAGTGAAACAGTCACTTTTCTATATGTTTTTCATTCGAATGGATTAGTTAACAATATTTACATCCTAGAAAAAATAAAAGTCACTTATTTCGATAAAAATAAAATATTTCACATTCAGATTTTGTGGTTTTTAGTATATAATCAGAACACAGCGTTTAGACTTTTCGAAGGAAAATCAAACTTGAACGCCATCAATGTTAAAAAGAATTACATATTCTCTATTACAAACAGATACATAGAAAATCGTTCTCGATTTTCCGAGAAAAATAGAAACAATTGCCGGCACCGATAATGGAATAATGTCTCCCTCAAATTACCTAGGAAACAAAGTCTAACAAGATTCCCAATAATCCTCTTTTTTCTCGTTCACCCTACTCAGCAGTGAATTCTTTCGAAAAGCTTAATCCGCGTAAAAACTTCAATCCCTTAATGCACATAAAAATCAGTCTGAAAGTTTTATTACAGGTAGGTGGGTAAAGCAGCAGATACGAAATAAACGGTGAAATAAATCTAGCACGGAAGCGGAATAAATGAATCGTAGATCTAGCGATAGGAACGCGGCCGCTTGTGTTTACAGATGAGCTGGCAATTATCATTGAGCCGGGGCGAATTACTCGTCTGCGAGTTTCAAAGAGTCGAAAATGGCGGACAGGGGGTGGCTTGATTATCCGATTACGGAGCGGCTTGTTTCAGGCACGATCAAACTCCTAACTAGCTGGTTTCCCGCAATACGATCTCCGATGCGTCTTAAAAGTGGCATTCGCATAAGAACGAAGTGGAAATTCCGTCGCGGGATACCATCGAGGGCCGGAGATTTTACCCGCGAATGGCTAAATAAACGAGCTTCGTTTCCTCCCTTCGACTGCTTCGGAAGGCATTCCCATCGGCTACCCGCGGAACTTCGATCCCGTAGACCCGTAGTTTGCATGCATTTACGGTTATGCAATATATTCCGGCCTTTCCGGTTTGTTATGCGCGGCTGTACCTAACACCCACCGGCGGATTGTCTGCCTGGCTGGGAAGCATCGTGTGTCTTCCTACAAGCCGACCCATTTATCTTAACCACTCCGAAACACTTTCGTTATTTTTCCCGGTAAGAAGTTCCGAACGATTTCTTCGCGATTTTAAAACTTTTGAACAGCGTTTACGGAATTCGGACATCTTAGATTTTAGCTTTTATGCTAATACCAACAATTTTCTACGATCAGATATTGTCTGGCAATTTTTGTAAATAAAATTACAAGATCGCGAATAGGGGAGAGTTAACTTAATCGATTAAATATTTTCTTATTTATTATTATTTGTGAAAGATCATCGAACAGAAGGGAAAATAGTTTATTCAAAAACATCGAAACCATTAACATTGATGTTATAATATTTGTTTAACAGATAAATACCCATCTTTACTTTCACCGTGTTACGACAAATATTAAATGAAATTATTTATCAAAGTCCCAAAGCAAGAATATAGTGATATATAATGGATTTCAATTCCGGTGTGTGCCTTGTTTTAAGGTTATACTACTTCGAAATGTAAGGACTCATATGTATATACGAAGTGTCAGTAATTTTTTTATAGAATAATCAATATTCGTATAAATATACACTGATTCCGATATATTTCTGCTGTCAAAGAATGAATAATTGCCGTTCGCGTCGGTAATGCTTTTCTGCGTGCATTTATAATGCGTTCTTCTTTCGTATCTGCACAAGGCACTCCGATACGTATATATCACTGTAGCCGTTTTGCAAGTGACAATATTTATGGGATTCCTAAGTAGTTTTGCACAATCTTCTTACTTATTTTTCTGTCTCTAAAAGACTTTTCTCGTTAAATCATGAATTGAGCGCGGTGCGTTCTCTTTAGAATGAGCCCTCATCCAAAATTTGCTTAAACAAGGACCGATTCTCGCAAACCCATGTTTCGACCGAAAATCTAGTTAAATTCTATTGTAGTTCCTTCATAGTTCTTGCAGTCGGCATCTTCCCTGTCAATGAAGAAGTAATTGTATTACTTCTTCAATTGTATTACTTCTTCTCCCCTTACGGGTTACAAGGAGATCCCGGTCCCTGTACAATATAATGTTTCAATTACAATAACTTATCTCTCTCTGTACAAAATATATTTTTTTTTGTTCCCTTTGGGGTTACAATTCTTGTTTACACACTCCTTTTTCTTCCCCTTTCGCATCCTCATACATCTCCTTAGCTTATCCTTAATACTACCTTATTCTAACTTAAACGTAGACTTAACCTTAAACTTAATTACACTTATATACTAATATATATATAGAGAGAGCGAAAAATATATGTATATAATCTTCTCTTTCACCCTACTTTCTCTCTCTCACACACACACATCCCTCCCTCATCTCTCTCCCTTGTCCATCTCCTAGTCTACTTTTTGCCAGTTCCCTCATGTTACTTTTACCCACATCTCCACCAGTGCCATTGCATTTCTTCTTGTCATATCTTTCCAGGGTCCATCTTCTTCTCCTATCTTTTCTACAACCTCCCAGAAAATCTGCTTTTCTTCCTTCCTCCGTCCCCTTCTTTTTCCTCCAGCTCTTTTCTTAACAAAGAAGTAATTATTGTCCCCAATTCGCAACGAAACGATCACAGTTTAAATACGGACCCAAAGGCAACGGTAAAATGTAATTTTTTTTCAATAGCCAGAATGATTATAAGTGAACCATTCCGTCCTCCATTAATCAAAGGAGTCGAACATTATCCGACAAGGTTGAAGAATGTTCAGTTCTTTTGAGGTACAATGGCCGGCATTATTCGTTCACCGGTCCGAAAGCTGGCGAGCCATTTCTCAGAAAGTTGGACGGAAAATGTAGGACACGGTTTCCTGCGTATCACAGTTCGTTTCACGGTCTTCTTTTCGAACAACTCAGCGCAACGTTCGGCTCCCGAATTGCATCGTTAAAGGCCGTTGGTACAGCATCATTCCTATTCTGCCGCGACGTCGAACCGCGATTTAGCGATCGTAATGGCCTTCGATTATACTCCGTGGCTGTTCCACGCGAAAGGGTACCCGCCTTCTGTTCCTCTTCCTTCCCGGCCGATAAATTCTCAGATTCGAAGAGTCCGGAATAGAAATCGCCTGTAAGCTGCGGCTCCCTCCCACCGAGCTCAAACAGACGATTTACCTAGAAACGACGCTGGCCGGAACGGTGGATTTTATAACTGCGAACGTGGACGTGACCGTTGTCCAGCCTCGGCGACCATTTTTCTCTCCACGGTCAATGAAGTTCCCAAAATGGTCGGTTCCTATATTTACCGATCCGAAAAGCTGCAGCGATATCATCCCCTCGCCTAGCCACCGCAAGTCTTATTCACCGAATTGCAGTTTTAAGAGTTTTCGAATCCCACAGAGCAGAATGGTCAGTTAAGTCGGTCCATTTCCATAGAATCGGCCTCCTCGCCATCGAATGCGTCGACCATCTTGACCCACTTTCGCTGACTTTTAACGCGGCTTGCCATGACTATATTCGAATAATAGTGCGTCCGGTTGTTGAAGTTCATCGACCACCATTGGACAGAATCGCTAGATCACTGAATCACGTCTTCCCTCGATTAGTGTTACTTTTATCTTCACGGATAACGTTATTTTTTTGTAATAACGAATCGATTGTATCACTTTTAGTTATTTAATAATTTTTTAATTTTATTTATTAATAATTTTATTTATAATTTATTTTTTTAATTTTATAAAAGCTATCACTTTTAGTTATTTCGGTAGGAAACCTTAACTAATTTATTGGTGAAATTTTTGCTGATTACAACGGGACCAAACACGAGACTTTAATAAATACGAAATCCCAAATTGGTACTGTAAATTCAATACAGTATTAGCAATAGTTTTTTGCGAATATCTCTAAAACTAAAATCGAGCAGCGGTAACATGTATAGGTAAAAGTTGTTCAGAATGTAGTAAACTAAATAATTACCCAGAAATATTATTCTCTGTTGTTTCTGGGCCAGTAAAATGGCGAATGGTTTTCAAACTCGTTTGCATTAAACAGTGATTAATACCGGTTTCATTGGTTAGGTCAATTTCAAATTTTTCGAGGTTTCGTAACATGCGGCATTCTTCCTTACAACCACAGATTTTACACCGCAAAATACTAACAGTTTTTAAGAACAATATTCCCAAGAACCACTTGTTCCGGCCTCCTAGCTGACAATGAGCACTTATGCACGCAACGATTGTCAATTTCATCCTTCAAACGAAAATTCTTCTGGTTTCATTGCATGTGCATGTACACGCGCCTTTTTTACCTCGAAAAACCGACATCCGTTTCCTTTCATCTCTTCATCGAATAAAGAAAAGTTCCGTGGATGCCGGTGGATCTTTCTTCGATTCGGCTTTCTTCGTTCGCCGGATTTCTCTGACCTCTTTCAATCTTCTTCCGCGACTCTTCTCCTCCACTTCCCCTACCACCGGTGGCTACAGATTTACGATGGGCAAGTACGTACTTTCGAGACAGTAATTCCAAAAAAGTTTTCTTCTTCGCGCGTTCGGTTGGTTTAGGGATGTGCCTAGAAAAAAAAGAAACGAGGACTCGGCACTTCGCGGGAATCCAATTCCTTAAATTATTTCCCCGCCTGGAGACTCTCCGCTTGAACGACAGAACCAGCCCCTTTCGCCATAGCCTTTTTCTTCGTCAAGTTTAATCGAATACACCGCGCCGGAATTTTCGGGAACAAACAACTTTTGTCTGAGTGGGTCGCCGCGAGATTCTACTTGCCGTTAAACCTG
>CM052330.1:7945006-7959908 GCA_028455615.1 Lasioglossum zephyrum | reverse complement strand
TCCATTTGATAGTTGAAACGATGATAGTTTCTTTAAAAGCGCAAGTACCCACGGTCCACTCGTTACGATAAATTACAGGAAGCGGTAGTGGCGCGGAGGGATCCGAACAATGCAATTCGTGGAGAAGCGATTGTCGCGTCGGGAGCGTAGAGTCCATTGGTTTGTCCGTTGGGGGTAACGACGTAAGGGGGTTGCGAGGTTCGGTACGTCGGAGCGTCTTCTTAACAATGTCTCGCGGGCTGCTCGCCCGTGGAATTGCATTTTGTCGTTTAGTGCAAATGCTCGTAAAATCTCCTGGTTTTTTACGGTCGGGCCAACCCGTAACCTCCCGGCATCTCGACTAGACACACCCGTTCGTCTTTCATCCCTCGTTTACTTCGCGCTGTTCCGCCACCCTACCGGCGGCGGCATCCCGCGGCACTCCCATTTATCCCCGCGCGCAGACACCGGCGACAGTCCATAACGCGGCTGCAATCTTGCCAGACACGTCCGCGTAAACACGAAACCGGATTAACGAGATCAACGCAGCTGCGAAATGTTATTGCGCCAGCGGAAATTTTCCGCGAGCGCGTCCCGACGCTGAATGTTAACAATGTTACCGGGACCTGGGAGTCAGTCGACCGAGTGACAGGCGAGTTCGTGAACAGGAATATTGCGCGAGGAATCGGGGATCAACTCTTCTTCCCAGATGCCGAGGAAATTGGTGTTTTAAACTGGGGGATCAGACCCTCTTTGGATCAGAAAATTCCATAATAGAATAACGCGACGGTTATCGATGAAGTGTACCGGGTGGCCAGCGACTTTTTACATGGAAATGGTTCCAGCGAATATAGGAATTGTGGTAATTATATAGAAAAGACCTACGTACTCCGATTTCGATGAAATTTTAATATGTTATGCAGCAACACATTCTGAAGAACTTTTTCCTTTTCCAATATAGGGGTCTCGCTTTTAGTTCTTCAGATATTTGAAAAAAACTATCGCTAATACTGTATTGAATTTTTCGTATTCCTGCATGCTCCGCATCTGTTTATTTTTTCTTTGTAAACACGTTGTGGAGATGAGAAGCGACAATACCACACACCCACCCAGTGTTTCACACGCGCCCAGTGCAGGAATACGAAAAATTCAATACAGTGTTCGCGATAGTTTTTTGCAAATATCTGAAAAACTAAAAGCGAGACCCCTATATTGGAAAAGGAAAAAGTTCTTCAGAGTGTGTTGTTGCATAACATATTAACCTGTATACTGTGGATTACTGATATTTCTTCAACTTTTATAGAACAACTTCAGCTATCACATATTGTTGGCAATAATTGTTAGCAATATATACGGGTTGTTATAGATTTCTACATTTTGAACAACTTTTTCCTTTTCCAATATAGGGGGTCGCTTTTAGTTTTCGAGATATTTGCAAAAGACTATCGCTAATACTGTGTTGAATTTTTCGTATTCCTGCATTTTTCACGGCAACTACACAGAAGATCTGTCTAAAAAATATGTGTTTGATTTTTAATGCTTTTACGTATAACAAATGCAATTTGATTTAATATTATATTATTAATGGGTACCAATAACGTTCTCAACTTACACAATTTCTGTTCATCCATATTCATAAATAGACATTTAAAATCCCCGTGCCGTAATTCCGCATAATGATCAGCAGAGATTACGGTGTACGTTGTAAAACGCGGTGTGTTGTATAATTAATATTATAGCAGAATCTAAAGGGACACGATTCTACGTAGAAAGATAAGTTGAACGTGTAGAATAACTCTTTTTTATACGAGCTCCCATTTTCGATAAAATCGGGTTTCGAAGATACGCCGTGCACGCGCGCTTTCGAATATTATAGTTGATGTTATCTGACTTTTGCCCGGCATTTCCATATTTGTAGTTAACATTGATTACGATACGGAATTATCTCCGTTTTAACAAACTTACTATCTTCCAATTACCAATTGATATCGAATTGTTATGAAAAACAATAATTCTCGGTTGCTGATAACGTTAATGATTATACATGTTAATACATGACGAAATTACCGATAACAACTACTTGAACTAAATTATGTGTGCATGTAAAAAAATTTATTAACGATATCGACATATTACATTAACGAATAAGCAAGTTGCGTAACAATGTCAACCTTAAAATTGTATTTTGAAGTAACCACTAAAGAATATATAAAACACTGTATAAAAAATGATTTGTTGAACGCTGAGATTCAATCGGTTAAACAATAGACAATAATTCTCGGTTGCTGATAACGTTAATGATTATACATGTTAATACATGATGAAATTACCGATAACAGCTACTTGAACTAAATTATGTGTGCATGTAAAAAAATTTATTAACGATATCGACATATTACATTAACGAATAAGCAAGTTGCATAACACAATTTCAACCTTAAAATTGTATTTTGAAGTAACCACTAAAGAATACATAAAACACTGTATAAAAAATGATTTGTTGAACGCTGAGATTCAATCGGCTAACATTTACAATGAGAGTATTCATTCCCCTAACCATTCGGTACATCCATACAATTTCAAACAATATTGCTCAAACTAATGTCACATGTGGCGCTTCACTGTAACTTTACATTTTTCATATTTGACAATTAACTTTCAACGTTTCTGTACGAAAGGTTTTTTGTTACTTGGAATATTTCATAACATTCTTTTTGAAGTACGGTGCCCCCATTTTTTCGTAAAATAAAATATCACGCAGTTTTCGTATGTTGGTTAAAGTAAAATTCCATCTGAAATTGTATCTGTATTCCGGTACGTTCAATAGAGAAATTTCAATCGTATAAATAGAGACATTTGTTTGTAAATTATCCTATATTTCTTTATAAAAATTGTCGATACAGTACAATTTTTATTATGAGAAAAAAAGACCATCGAGCAGTTGTCCATCTCATTACTTCTAAGCCATTTCGTTTTCGAGAGTTATGAATTCGTCCAATATTCACCAGAGTATAAAAATATTTGTCCCGTTAGCGATTTTCTACCAATTCCAATATATTCACAAATATTGACATAAGCTGTCCATCCGATGAATATAATTTCTGTACATTCTGTCTTACTCATGAATGCATAATTTTTCATTAACAATTTCAATCTTTGTTCATGCAAAATCGCGCAAGTTAATCACTGGAATATTGATTCAAATTTAACATTAAATACGATAAAAATGTAGATTGTTTTATATATGAAATCTCATTTAAGGAAAATATGAGGGTAAACACCCTTCACTTTATCATTTTTTTCTCGATTGTTAATTAAGATATTGAGATGTAACAAAAAAGGAAATACACGAACTTACCTCCTGCAAATTGTATATTTTTTCACGATTGTGAGCCAAAGCATTAAGGATAGAAAACAAATTGCAACAATAAATGTGAACTCGTTTTAAAGATTGATGACTTTTGTGATCCATCCGATAATTTTTTTTCTAGAATATATTTAAGTTTCTTTTCGAAAATGCTACTTTAAACGACTCGAAATATATTGGATAGTATTACGCATGGCTGAATTCTGCCATGTCCTTGAAGACCGAACCTTTCTCTTTACAACGACCCCCCTAAAACTTGGTATACAATTTTTTATCGTTCTCTTGAGCTCCGAATGAAATATGTACTGCAAACTTTACAATAATATAAGGCAAGCACACCGTGAGAGATTTTATACGAGCGAACCGACTGTTCCCCATTTTTGTCCCATAAAACAGCTAAACAAAAGCGTACACCTTTTGGAAGGTCACTGTAAAGCTTTAATCTTCTGTTGCAGATTTAGCGACGAAATAAATTTTTAATGTTCCAAGAGCAGTTTAAAAGATAAGCATTGAATTATACAAGTACAAGCTTCTTTACGTAATTACAAATAAATCATTTTTTTTTTGTACTATACAAATTATAGTATAAAATTTTTAACGGGCGGAGCCACTGGATGGCAGCACTACATACCAATATGGCGGCACCCTTACCCGTCCACTGCGCTTAAAATTGCTCAATTTTAAACACTCATAACTTTCGAACTAATGATTTCCTAACATTGAAACTTGGATTTTCGACATTTTCTCGTAAAAATCTACAGGATTACATTTCGAAAAGTGAAAAATTTCTGGTTCCCCGAGGTGAAGTTCAGTGTAGTGTATAGAAATCCTTATTCTTGTAAACAGTTCTATCAATCTAGTATGGAGGACAACGGCGAAGTTGCAAAAGACGGCAAAGAGAAATGAATTTGTCACGGATGAACGAGAAATAGGATTCGCCTGGCAGGAAGTCTCCTTAAGGCATCTTCGTACAGTAAAACGTGTACCAGTATTATTCGGTCAGTTCACTATAAAGAACATGAAATAACAATAACGAAAGAGAGAGAGAGAGAGAGCTTGCAGTGGAACAATCACAGCGACTTACATCGTCGGGAAGAAGCCTCGCTTCGTTTTAACTCTCAACTCCGAAACGTACTTAGCACTGAACACAGAATCAGAGAATTACACGACTCCACGGACGCAAATCTGTGCTTGCTTGCATGTACAACTGTGCCGCGTTCAATCGAGCGAGTAAGGTATTATATAAATCTGTCTTTCACGGTGAATGGAACAGAAGCTTTTCTTCCGAAAATATTCGACTCCGGTCATTTTCACCGAAAGAGGATTATTTCATTCAGAGACGGCGCCAATTTCGCATTCAAGCCAGGAGATACGCGGTAACGAGGAATGTGCCCGATCCCGGAAATTCAAAAAATTATGAAACTTTCCAGATATGTACTGCATTTTGTTTTTGCTAACCAAATTCACTTTAAAAAGGGTGAAACCAACCCTGGAAAATTCGACTACTTTCCGATTTCGCAATATAAATCGTAAATTTCAACGAAAAAGGTATCACTCTAATATACTAAAAAATGTACACCTCCATGTTAGAATAATTGAAACTTCTTATTAATTTGTAAACTGTAGTATTAAAAAGTTATTGTTAACTTGCAATCTTTCCAACAAGCATTTTGTCGTGTCTTAAATGCTTCTCTTGAACTTTAAGCTACTTATTGATAATACTTATTGACAATTTCTTAATGAATAGATCCGATGGATAATATGTATCTTCTCGAGTGCATTTTCTGTATTTTTATCTTTTCGAATTCTCTCTGAGCACCTCAGACTAAGGTACGACGAGAAAGGAAAGAAATTTCGTATTTTTCACACTGGAAAGTGGTGGATCGACGGTTACTTCAAATAGGACAGCGATTTCAAGATATGAGAGTGTCTTTTTCGAACTGGAACAGGAACCTACATCGCTAGATCAAAAGACAAATCTTCCTTCGAAAACCTAACATCCGATTTCTCGATGAACAAGCATTCTGAAATGAAATTTAATTTAACAGAAATGGAAGAGGCGAAAATATGAAACTCCATCTTGAAATCAACTGTATATGCAATCTATATTTATAAATATTTCTGCTATTAATTTTTCGAGAAGATCTCCACCGATTGAAAGGTATAGAATCCAGTTGTGATAGTTTTTACACATAACACTTGGTTTAAAGCAATAATAAGTAAAGAAATAAATAAATATCGAATTCGATATACATATGAGCCGTTCATATGTTATTCCTTTCAGCGAATCTGAAACAATATCCTAACAACAAACAACATATAAACTTTCTGTGTTTTCTACGAAATTACAAATGACAAAGAAGCAATGTAAACTAAGTGTAAAACTAAAAAGGCAACTGTAAAATAAACTAAATTTTAATTAATTATTATATTAATTAAATTAAATTATTATACAATTAATTATTATATTATATTAATTAAATTAACTAAAAAGCAAACTGTAAAATAAATCATAGTGCAAGGGGTTAATTGTTAAGTGTTTGTTACAGATTGGAATTTAGAAAGTGTCCGAGAATATTGCCACAGATGCTAGAGGCTAAACGTAACTTCAGTTCCTAAACCCGAATCCGTATTAGATATACTATATACTAACCGAACAGAAACGCAACTCCGATCTCGGTAGAAACGTAATCCCGAGGGAAAGATCGTCAATTACCGCAACGAACGCAGATTTTAAGGATACCATAGGGCCTCCGCCTGGAATTCGATTCTAAATCTTGCAAACAAAATGGTCGTGGTATATCCGGTTCCAGTCATGTTGCGGTTCGGACTATAAATTCCCTTGTAACCAGCACCGGAAATCAGCGGAACAGTTTACACGCGAGATCCTTGTCTCTTACGTTACATCGCCTGTATACAGATCACCTACAAGCAACATGCATTATCTAAGTGGCAACAATCTACCGAATCAAGGCTGGAAATAGCTGGATGCCATCTTGGAAGTTAAATTGATTGCAAAAAAATCTGGGCCAAGGCAAAGGGAAATTCTTCGCGTGCTACTTCGAGAAAAATTCGTCGCTTAAGTTTATTTCTTAAACGCGTCGTTTAAAAAATATCACGTTTATTGTGTAGTCGACGTATGCTCCACGGAAAAATTATACAGCCATTTAAAACAGCTGAATAATTTTCTTCTTTTGTATCACAGTTGATTTTCAAGTGTTAGACAGTATCAGGTTGTTGCGCGTGAAACGTCCGATTTTTCGCAGTGAATAATTCGGCGAAATTCTATTCACCTGTTTATCAAAAACATGTCGTTTTTAATTATAATTTAAAGTCTGCTCCATGAAATTTTAAACAGCTGCAGTATATTGACTGTAAAAAGGTAGCAAAGGGAGAACGAAATATAAACTGTTTCAATATTAAAAACTTCATTTAAATATTTAAGTAAAACTGGTTAAATTTTGTTTAAAGAACGATAAGACCCTATAGAAGTGAAATTTTTTTTTAAATTCTCGAACCATTCCCAAAGGTGTGCGAGAGAAAAGTAGAAGCAATATTGAAAAAAAAGTAACGGGAACAACTCCGTGAATATTAAACCTGGAAAAAGTGCGTCTATTAAGCGGATATTAAGCTACACATTAAAATCTAATTTACAGTGAACGCGAGATCAACTTCCGTTTGCCAGTGGTAACAGTTGGCGCCAAGGGGCAGGTAAGTACCTTCCCTGTCTGAATGAGCAACCCGCTGGAAGAGGGGAGAGGGAGAAAACGTAACGTGTTCGCTAAACCTAGATAGGGAGTAGTAGAAACCAGAGACTAGTCGGTCGAAACAGCCTTTCGTCGCTGTCTTAGAGCTGTTCGGAATTCTCGCGAAAATTCACGGCGGCGAACGCCTTGGACTTTGAAACATGGGGTTGCGCCGCTGTTTCTTTATGCCCCTCTCTGCCTGTACTTCTTTTACATCTGGCGCGGCGATCCCGCCTTCTATCAGCTGGGTATCTCTTTATCTGCAACCTTTTACGACTAACACGATGTTAATCGCGCTTCTCGGTTTCTGAACGTACAGAGGATCTTCCGTTTAAGGATAGATTCCTTTGGAGCTCCGATCGAACCTGCACACTGTGGATTACTGATATTTCTACTGGCTAATATTTGGGAATATACGGATATGATATATTTTCCAACTTTTATAGAACAAATTCAGCTATCACATATTGTTGGCAATAATTATTAGCAATATCTTTAAAAAAAATATTGCATAACAACACATTTAATGTATCTTTGGAAACAACAAAGATGCTTGAGGTGACAACGTTATGTGACTCGCCCTGTATACCAGAATTTAATAATATACTGGCTAGGTTAAAATACAGTAGAATACACGAAAACATAATAGAATATGATATAATGAACTAAACTATATTATAGTACACTAGAATACACTGGAGCATACTATGCATACACTAAAGTTTCAATGAAAAAATAGTTAAGTAGAAAAAAAATTGGTAATATATTATATAGAACAGGTACTCCGATTTTGATGAAATTTTAATATGTTGTAGATTTCGACATTTTGAACAACTTTTTCCTTTTCCAATATAGGGGGTCGCTTTTAGTTTTCAAGATATTTGCAAAAGACTATTGCTAATACTTTATTGAATTTTTTGTATTCCTGCATTCTCCCCGGCAACGTAAATCTGTTCCGGGCCGCATTTGTTTATTTTTTCTTTGTAAACACGTTGGGGAGATGAGAAGCGACGATACCACACCCACCCACCCAGTGTTTCACACGCACCCAGTGCAGGAATACGAAAAATTCAATACAGTGTTCGCGATAGTTTTTTGCAAATATCTGAAAAACTAAAAGCGATACCCCTATATTGGAAAAGGAAAAAGTTGTTTAGAATGTGTTTTGTTGCATAACATATTAAAATTTCATCAAAATCGGAGTACGCAGACCTTTTCTATATGACCACTTTAAGGTCAGCTAAATATGTCTTCAGGTTATTGTGATGTTGAAAATCGATGTCGATCGAATCTGGAGTCGGTGAAAACCGTGTCCCGGAAGTTTGTGTATTTCCATGGGATCCATAATATACACTCCTAATTTCTCCACCCTCGTTCCACACTTCACAGGAGCTTGGTGGGGAGAAGCTACGAGTAACCGCATGCATAATATTTTTGAAAGCGGGCACGAACTTTTGCAGTCACCTAATAGAATTGCGTTTCAATTGAAATTTCCTTGCACCAGACAGGGCAGTTTTTCAATTTCGGTAAAGGGCTGTATGTAATTCGCGGTGGCGTTTAATTTTGCCACACAAAGGGGTCGCGGAGAGTCGTATCTCCATTTCTGTCGGAGTGAGAATATTTCGATTCGTGGGATAGGGGAGAATATGAAAATGAGGGAGACAACGGCGGTTTCTACAAAAAGGACGGAAACCTTCGTCTTCTCGCGGAGCTCGAAAGAAGGCAGGAACGTAAAAGCACGGTCGGGAAGCGCGCTCGTCAAGTCAGTAAGAAACAAAAGGTAGAAAACAATGCGATTCCTGATACACGGGAGGACGCCGCTGTCACTTTTGTGCGGAGCTGAAATTCTAAAGCGACTGCGGCTCGCCAGACCTTCGCGAATGAATTGTCGTCGGCCTTCGAACAATGAAATCGTAAAATACAATCTGCAATATCACAAAATATATTTGTCAAAGGTTTGCGTTATTCAAACGTTCACAGGATAATATCAACGATAACGATCAAATTACTTGGCCCTAGCGACTGACTGGTAAATTTCATTAAAATTTCTAATTTCATTAAAGGTATAGGTTGAACTTCACTTTCTCGGACGAAAATTTTGTCACTTTGTTTTTTCGATTACACAATCCTGTAGATTTTGACGAGGAAACTCCAGACATGCGAGTTTTAAAGCGCGGAATTCACTCGTTCGAAAGTTATACACGCATACAGTTAAATCTCTATTTTTCATTTATTTTCGCTTTACTCATAGTTTTGTAATAATCCGGAAAAACATTTACCGGTGAATTCGTAATTTTCAAGAATATCCTGGCACGTGTTACAATTTTCAATAATCGCCCGTATTAAATTATGCCAGCTGAGAAACCAAACGTGAACATGAAATTAAATTCTTCGCGTAAGCAAGAAAAAACGAAAATCACTTTCGAGTAAAAGCGGGGGAAACACAAACTGGCCGAAGCGAGATTTACGTCGAGAGATTGACGTATTTCGGAAAGTAGAAGCCACAAGAGCTTCGCTAGAGGCGAACTCGACTTGAACCTTCGGGGTCGTTCAGAATTTTTGGTCGTACGATTTTTCCCACTGGAACGATTAACGCTAGCTTAAAAATAGTAACGACCAAAACTCGTTTCGAATATTTAGAAACGAAATGTTAATATTTAATAAACAAATTTACGACTTCACAGCTCGCTTTCGTATATGTGCCCATAATTGTGAAGGTGAAAGTTTGAATTCCATATATGATGTCGAAATAACAAGCGAATAAGCTCTAAATAATGTGATGTGAAATAACTGATAAACTCGTTCTTTTTTTATCACTTTCATGTAAACCACTTTCATAATAATGGGCAAGTATCTCAATTTTTGTAAAACTTTTATACATTTTCATAGTTTTTCTTAATTTTACACTGGTTACTTTGACGTATGTCATTTTTTGTACATTTGCATTTTCATTGTTTCTATCTGTCATTTAATTCACGATACCGTCACATAATTATTCAACGAGTCTCGCATTCACTGGCTACTTTCGTTGTTCAATTTTTGTCCGCACTGTTACGTTTAGCTCAGAGTACAATGTTAGCCAGAATTATACATGGCGATTTTGAATGCATCGGACGCTGTATAAATCATTTGACGTCTCCGTTTTCCAAAAAAGTATTTTTATTATTTCATGTCCTATGAATCTCTTTGTTCTCCAACCTCGTTCGACACGGCGACGTCACTTGACAAATGTGCGTCGCCCCCGCGCTTTTACCTCTAATAAAAATTTATGACCGTCACTCGCGAAACATTTTTCGCGCTCCACCGATACGTATTACGGTTCCCGGCGGATGTTGGTACTTGAAATTCTTGTCTTTAAACCGGTGCCAATAAACCCGTTCAATCTTTTCCGAAACGATTCACCATTTACACTGTTGGTTGTTGCGAGAATTTATGCAATTCCAGATTGCTGTCGCAAATAGAACTATGCGGGCAACCTTCGAAAAACAGTGCGTAAACTACACGGAAGATCGTATAACAAAGGTCGTACAACATTGGCCCACCAATAACAGCGTACAGTAATGTTTCGATGTATAAATATTTTTATTATTTGATCAAATAATGATAAAACTTTTTGATTGAAATTTTTGATTGGTTTTGATGAAATTTTAATATGTTATGCAACAACATATTCTGAACAACTTTTTCCTTTTCCAACATAGACGGGTCGCTTTTAGTTTTTCAGATATTTTCAAAAAACTATTGCGAACACTGTATTGAATTTTTCGTATTCCTGCACTGGGTGCGTGTAAAACACTGGGTGAGTGTGTGGTATTGTCGCTTCTTATCTCCACAACGTGTTTATAAAGAAAAAATAAACAGATGCGGCCCTGGAACAGATTTACGTTGCCTCGGAGCATGCAGGAATACGAAAAATTCAATACAGTATTAGCAATAGTCTTTTGCAAATATCTCGAAAACTAAAAGCCACCTCCCTATATTGGAAAAGGAAAAAGTTGTTCAAAATGTCGAAATCTACAACATATTAAAATTTCATCAAAATCGGAGTAACCGGACTAAACGACCATTATGTAGGGTATAAAGTGTATTTGTTGCAAACAAAAAACTTTCGAGAAATTAAAGATAGCACACGGACGTTCTGATTGGCTGTGTATGGAGGGGACGATCGAGAAGACACCCCGACTGGTGATGCACATACTTTAAACCCTTCCGTCTCTCCGAATATATTTTCCTTATCTTTCTGGTGTGCGTTGTTATCGTTTCGTCTTTATTTCCCGAGAAAATTGAATCCTTTTGTGCGAACCGGTCCTCCGGCCGCGGATAATATTCACTGTAATTTTCCACATGTTGAACATCGATACCCTCGCCCTCGATAATAATCTACCACCCCCACCTCCGTGGACCTACTCCCTTTCGGACCTAACCCTACGGCGTTCGCTACATTTTACACTTTGTACGCCGCTTTCGGGGGTGTGTAATCTTTTATCGATCGGTCGGTTTTTATGACGCAAGTGGTTACGATAACAAGCACGGCGTATCGGAAATTCGAGGACTCCCGGCTCTGCTTCCTTTTTTTGTTTCCGGGATACCCAGGGAAAAATGAAAGGAGACGACGACGACGACGACGACGACGGCTCGCCCCGTCAATATCAAATTTTTTACTCGCGGTTTAATTATCCTCCACAGTGTAAAAATGTTTCCTTCCTTTTTGCACGTTGCTACCCCTTATACCAATACTTTATTAAATTTCTGATTTAGTGTCCGATCGCTCGTCTACTTTTTTTCACCCTGTCTCGGTTGCGGTCATGCTGCGGACCTTTTATACGTTTACTGTACCATTGCTGGCACTGCGGTATAGTCATCGGCAATTTTCATTTAAACAGCGTATATTAAGAATTCCTGTCATAGAACATTATTTTATATTAATGTTTATATTAATATAAATTTATATAAATTATTTTATATTAATTATTTTATATTGCTGCTTATTTATATACCAAAGCAACGTTGTCAGTTTTCGTAACAGAGTTTCACGTATGACTAAAAGAAAATAGTGAAAGTTTCCTAGTAGCACAAAAATATTGGATAGATATTTTTATCAAATATTGGAAAGGTATTTTTTAAGCCACATTTTTTTATGAGAAAAATATTGGGTCTGAGTATTATATACAAGTACAAGAATAAAGATTATCTGTACATTAGGAAAAAAAAATATTCTGTTTCTAATATTAAATAAAAATCTGTTTTATAATGAGAATAAAATATTTTTTTCCATAATATGAAATAAATATTATCTGTATATTAGGAAAACATCTAGTTCTAATATGAAATAAAGATTCATTTAATATTTAAAAAAAATATTTTTCTCGTAACATGCAGTAGATCTTTCTTGCATATTTAAAAAGAAATATTTGTTACTTAGTATAAAATAAATATTGTATGTATATTTGAGTATTATTAAAAGATTGAATCTCTTTTTAATATTATTTAATATTAGGGTTGCTTTTCACAGCTTTCTCTGTAGACTTGTAACAAAAATTTCATGAATATGCTACAAAATGGTCACATCTCTGTAAACACATTAATTTAATCTGTCATCAACCTATACATATCCAGTAACGCTTTTTTGTGATGAATACACCCCCTACCCCCTTTATTTTCTATTGTCGATGTCATTTAATTTTGTAATAAGACCTTATCAATTCGACTAGGAGTATAACTGCCTTTCACGCAGATACGGAACGTCTCTAAAGTTACTTTCGTCGAAGGAGAATAAATAGGGGATAGCGATTCCGACGATAAAGCAAGAATCATTTGGGAGAGAGAACAGCCAGTAAAACTGACTGTATATCAACGACAAATACCGCCGGCCGTTCGCGCCATTATTCAGCCACGTAATTTTCCTGCTTCTGGAAAGATCGAATGACTATTTCGGTGTTTAACTGGCTTCAATAGAATCGCTGCTACGAAGAAATATGTGGTACCCGCTTGTTTGTTCCACTATTTCGTTCGAACGTATTCTTCTTTCACGAGAATAATTTATCGCCATATTTGTCTTTTCATGAGTTATCGCTACGGGGCTAGAACGATTTTTGTTTAGAGATTTTGGAATTTGACGATAAGTGGCGACATTGAAATATTAAGTGATAAAAACGTTCCCGTTTTTCTATTTATTTCTTCCCGCGGGGCAGAACGTATAAAATAGTTTATTTAATTGATTTACGAAGAGTATACGATACTAGTGAAAGTAAATTCTGCAATTCGGGATAAAAATGATTGACCTTTAATCTTTTTATCAAGGACAAAAGGTGGTCGATCAAAACAGCACATTCTTGATTTTTTTATTTTGCAATTAGAATCTCAAAGTAGAAATTATTTTGCCATACAATATTTTTCAGTACATTATTATATATTAGATAATACAATACAATTACGTATAAATAATCGTTGGATGGTAAACAAGCAGTAAAAAGCTTGATTCATTTCTGCATTGAAATACGAAGAAACTTTGTCCCGAACTATAAATATTTTATTCCATAAGTTTGAAAGAGAACCAAAAATGGTATGAATGGTACGATTCAATAAAAAACAATGTTGACCATGATTCTCAAGGTCAAGGTCAATCTTGTGGTCTATATTTTTATATAGCGGTCACGACATATACATAGTTTTCAAACACCCTGATCTTAACTTATTAGTCACTCGACTAATCAAATACTGGCGAAGAGAAAGGGTAACTTATTCCCCACGATTCGAGTCAATTCCCCTGATCTGGCGACTCTGGTTTTACGATTCTGGAACACTTAAACAGTACGTTACCGGGCCCGCAGCGTTCTAACGAATTGGGGTTCAAACGGTAAAATCTTTGACGAGTGACAATTTCCCAAGCGCGAACATTAACATTCCCTGGAATGACATCGCCGATGGAAGTCACGATTAAGCCGAACCCCATTTTAGGATGATATAAAACGAACGGTGAGGAAGGCGAGCCGGGTGGTTCGTCTTTATGAGCAAAACGAAATCCCACGATTTTATTCACACGTGGTGGCTGTAAATCGCGGTATCCTTTTTAATTCCGCTGACGACGCGGCCGTTTACGCATGTATTAAATTTCCCGAAATGCAGCAACGAGGGAAACTGAAAAATCGTGATCACCTTCGGTCGAACGGGATTACGTGGCATTTGGACGTGGTTCGAATAACGTGGGAATTTATACGTTTATCTCGAAAAAACGTGTTTTTTTTTTCAAATGGATTAATGTTTCACCTTAACCCGGAGGTTTTATCATTTACCCCGAGAGAGATAGTTGGCGAGTGGGTCGGGCTGCGAGTGTCCGTCACATTATCTGCTTTCGCTGCTTCCCAGTGTTTGAAATAGCTCTCGCGATATACTTTAACTAAATTAACGTGAAATAACAACAGCAGATCTGGGTAAAAATATTTCAACTAGGAAACACAAATGGTGGTGCGTAAAGCTCCGCTCAAAATAGTTGACACATTTTTCTATGAATAGTGGCCAAATATTCCACGAAACCAACGATTCAATGCGACTAGAACTTTTCACAGAGGTTTTTAAAAAAAATTTTCTGGTTTCCCTTGCAGAACTTTTTTCGAATGGTATAGTCTACTTGTGCGGATGAAAAAGCACGATGTTTAGGTTCGATATCGTGTTTTTCAATAGTCTTCCGTTTTTTTAAAAATAGCAGTGTTTTTTAAAACGAGTGTGATAAAAGTTAGTGAAGCAATAATTTTTGCGCATTTCAGGGGGGGGAAATTATTTATTCAATTTTGTTACTTTATGAATGAAAATA
>CM052330.1:7913989-7944906 GCA_028455615.1 Lasioglossum zephyrum | reverse complement strand
CCAACCCGTGCAAATATCGAAGACTCGCGGATGCCAGCTTATCGAAGGCCGCTTCCATGCAATATTTTCAAAATCGTAAACGGGATACGTTGTTTTCGAGGTATATTCCTTTTACGCGATTGCAGTGTTTGCGCAAAATATTGGATCAACTGGATCGATTATAAAGCATTTTCACAATGGGAAAAAGTTACGGTAATTACATAGAAAAGGTCTGCGTGCTCCGATTTTGGTGAAATTTTAATATGTTATGCAGCGACACATTCTGAACAACTTTTTCCTTTTCCAATATAGGCGGATCGCTTTTAGTTTTTGAGATATTTATAAAAAACTATCGCTAATACTCTGTATTGAATTTTTGTTTTCCTGCTTTTTAGAAACACTAGGTGGGTGTGTGTGGCATGGTCGCTTCTCATCTCCACAACGTGTTTACAAACAAAAAATAAACAGATGCGGTCCCGGAACAGGTTTACATTGCCGTGGAGCATGCAGGAATACGAAAAATTCAATACAGTGTTAGCTATAGTTTTTTGCAAATATCTCGAAAACTAAAAGCGACCCCCCTATATTGGAAAATGAAAAAGTTGTTCAAAATGTCGAAATCTATAACATATTTAAATTTCATAAAAATCGGAGTACACAGACCTTTTCTAATTACCATATTTAATTACCAAAGTTACATCGGATTACGCCTTTCAAGGAAGTACAATATTTTTAGGACACCCAGTACGCACAGATGTAGGCTGAACTTGACCTTAGAAATTTTTTATATACGGTTTAGTCTTTCTTTTTAAATGGAAGTGCCCTTTTTAGAACGAGCGTTCGTTCAGCTTTAAGAGCTGGCGAAAATTTAAACATTTCTACAGAATCTACAGAAAAATTCAAGACTTAAAAATATATTATATGTTTCATCCACGAGGGGTCAAATCACCTATTTTAGATTTTTTATTTGACAATTATTGATATTGTAAAGGTGTGTTTCGATGAGAATTCATTGAATATATTTTTTGACTCCATTATTGTATGTTGTATTAAAAATCCAAGAGAATATAAATAAGTTTGATATTATTTTTGTAATACTATACACTACAGTCACTTTTGATGGTCGGAAGGGGGGGGGTTTAGTGTTAAATAATAAGCAAGAATTATTAATTGTTGGAATATCACTACGCTCACAGTATCAATATTATAATATCAGTACCTATTTCGCCGTGGTGTTAGTACAGAATGCCTTATCTGGCGGTCCGATCGATTCGTTTTTTATCGTCGAACTGATCTAAAGGTGTTACCGAGATGGAGATAGCAAGATGGTCCCTGAAAGTATAGTAGCCCAGACAGCATTTATGCAAACTGGAATACATTGATTTACATCCGCGTAACCATCCTACCGAGAATTCATGCTGATGTTGCAGAGATTCAAGAGAGAAAACTTACCTTATGTCGGCGCCACCAAGATGGCCGAAATTCCTGCAGGATGGCCAAAGCTTGTCGAATTGAGAGACCTGCGTCAGCTTTGTCCTCTCCGCCCCTCTCCCATACTGCACAGCTGTGTGAACATCGATCGAATATTTCTGGTTGTCTTGTGAACGTTAAAAACACATTAACCTGCCGGAAGATACGACATTAATTACTACAAAATCGCTTCTATTTATCTTTCCATTATACACAGTTTACCTTGCCGAAGAAAAATATTTAAACTGTCGTGTTGTACAGTTAATTTATATCGTTGGATCTATCAATCTCTTTGTACAAATAATTACACGGTGGAAAACTACGCTAATGTTTTTAGAAAAGTCACTATCTGCGAAAAAGTTTTCAAATTTAGTTAATTTATATCGTTGGATCTATCATTTTCTTTGTACAAATAATTACACGGTGGAAAAGTACGCTAATGTTTTTAGAAAAGTCACTTCCTGCGAAAAAGTTTTCGAGTTTAGTTAGTTCGAATTTAATTAATTTATATCGTTGGATCTATCATTTTCTTTGTACAAATAATTACACGGTGGAAAACTACGCTAATGTTTTTAGAAAAGTCACTATCTGCAAAAAACTTTTCCAATTTTTATATTCGAATGAAAACAAAAAGAAAATATAGATACTTTTAAAATGTTTTAGTTCATTTAGTATACGAACTACAAAATATAAAATACACTTTGTACAATGGCAACGGAGATCGGTTCACCCTCCAATATGGCGGGGCGCCCTTACCTGCAAGAATGCTTGAAATTACTCAACTTTACACACTCGTAACTGTCGAACCAGTGAATCTTTAACGTAGAAACTTGATTTGCAGCATTTTCACGTGAAAATCTACAAAATCGTATTAAAAAAAAAGTCAAAAATGTACGAAGTGATATTTTCAGAATTGAATCGTGTCGTACCGTTCGGGAAACGCTGGCCTATAAGAGTGGACGTTATCGCAGCGAAACAGAACGGCAGCATTTCTAAAACGCTGACACGGTCGTTCGTCTCTTTCGCATACAGAATAACGTTTCGCAAACGAGCTAACAAATTGCAGGGAAATTAGGAGGGACAAAGGGAACGCAACTGTAATCGATAATATCTCGTCGGATGGACGTTGCCTCGTAATTACACGTGGATGCGAGCAAGCGCTCGCTTTCTTCTCCATTAATACGCTTCTTCGACAAGAGAGTAGCCGGACCGAAATTCAATTTCCCCCGGGACGATACAACTTTGACCAAGCGGAATAATGTTTGTCCATGGCGGAACGATCCCCGCGCTGAAAGCTGATAAATTTGTTCGCGTTTAGAGCACCGTTACCGCGCTCCACGAGTGTTCTTTGAATCCCGTCGAAAGACCGACATTCCGGCAATTGAACTACCCCGTAAATGCCGTTAATCGCTACACAGATAAACGCTAGATGATGAATGGGTGATTTCGCGTTAAATCGTACACTTTTAGACCCGATGCCGGTAGTCCTCGCGAAACGGAAATATAGCGTAATTCGTTCAAATACTTTTTCTTCCTTTTTCTTCGGAATCTTTTGTTTTCAAGTACAAGGCGCTGACAGTCCAGTTTCATGAACAAGGGCTGCAGAAAACATTTTCTACTTCAACCCCCACAAACAAGTTGCAAATAGAAATTTTTCGAGTATATAAATTTTTTTGATCGGTTTTCAATCTGTCATCTCACTAGCCATGTTTAATAAAATCCGTAGTCTATTGAAAACATTTAACATCTAGCTTTTCCCAGCAGCTATATTGTTTCTCCATAAAACCTTTTAAACCCTCATTCACCCCATTCAGATTGTATCAATGAGCATTAAGACCAAGTATGATGTAAATCAGACCACGAACAATATATCCCTCATACAAACGTTGTAACCCCTTTTCACCCCCTTAGAGGATGAATTTTTTAAAATGCTGAAATAGGTGTTTGATTAATTATGTTAAAGAACATTAAGACCAAGTTTCAAGGAAATCCAACCACGAACAAAATATTCCTCATACAAATATTGCAACCCCTCTTCACCCCCTTACGGGTTGAAATTTGTAAAATGCCGAAATAGGTGTTTGATTAATTATATCAGAGAGCATTAAGAACAAGTTCCATGCAAATCCGACCACAAATAAAATATTCCTCATACAAATGTTGCAACCCCTTTTCACCCCTTTAGGGGTTAAAATTTGTAGAATGCCGAAATAGGTGTTTGATTAATTATATCAGAGAGCATTAAGACCAAGTTTCAAGTAAATCTGACCACAAATAAAATATTCCTCATTCAAACGTTGCAACCCCTTTTCATCCCCTTACGAGTTGAATCGTAAATGGGTTATTTTCATAAAAATATGAGCGAAAGTTCTCTAGCCTGAACCAAAAATACCATTTATCTTTTAATTTGTAAATTTCCATTGCACTATAGTTTGTTGCAATTCTGGTAAAAAATGTTTAATTTACATAAAGATCCGGTGTCCACTCGTGACATGGCAGAGACGTCTTTGCAGATGAAGAATTGTTCTACCACGAATGCATTCGCAATTAATCTGTGATAAATATCGCATGGAATTTCCGGAACGCGGCCAGACAATACTCGGTTTCAAACCATTCGATTATCTCTTGTTCCGTTAAAAACATCAACAAAAAGTGCATTCCCTTAGTTCGGAAGTGGTCGGAACTTTGAGAGGAATAACGCACGGCTGTAAAGCGAATGGGGTCGTGGAAAGCCACTTTCAACGTCAGAGGAAACGGATTCACAAAGACGGAGAAGGTGAAGTTACGCCACACATCAAATCCTTTGAGATCCAAAGTCTCAATCCGAACGATCGGGTTCGCGACCCTTTAGCGACAATGGTCACACGCTCGATTGAAACTGAAAATCGATGCGTTTGTAATTCCTCTTCGAATAATCCTGTCGGGTCCGTTGCTGTCCATACCGGAAACAACCATAAACAAAATCACTCTTATTCTAACCCTCCCTCCGCGTCAACGTTCCTTTTCCAGTTTCCTATTTTAATATAGGGTAGAAGACCCATTCACTCTCATCCACTCAATTACCGTCATCCTCAGTGGCGCGTTACTCTATGGGCAACTTGGGCAAATGGATTATTTATTATTTACTATTTAAAATATTTTTTTATTATAGAAAATCTCCTATTTAAAATATATATACAATTTTGAAAAGAAAATATTATATTTGATACAGTAATTTTTTAAAATAAATAATTTATTTGAGGCAGTAACTTTTGAAAATAGTATTTTATTTGAAGAATATTGAAAATATTTAGATTTCAATTTAAAATATTATTGTTGAAAATAATGGTTCGCGTTCAATAGATTTATGAGTGGAAATAGTTTCCTGGTGATAAGATACACTGTATGTTTATCAAGAAATCTCAGCAGGCACGAACAATACAATATTCTATTTTGTGTTTCAGATTATGGCGCGTTACCCTATGAACAACTTGGGAAAATAGTATTTTAAATAGTAAATAATAAATAATATTATTTATTTTAAAATATGTATACAATTTTGAAAATGAAATATTTTATTTCATGCAGTAATTTATGAAAATAAAATAATTCATTTGAGGCAGTAATTTTTTAAATTAGTATTTTATTTGAAGAATATTTAAAATATTTGGATTTCAATTTTAAATATTATTGCTGGAAATAATGGTTCGCGTTCAATATAGATTTCTGATACTCTATGTTGTGTGTTCAATTGTTAAGATAGAAATATTTTATTTACTGGTTCCGATTGTTAAATAAAAATCTGAAACAATTTTACGTGACGTAGCAGATGGGAAACTAAGGGTCAATTTCTTTAAAAATTTCTTCAAATAAAGTTAACTACTGCGTAACCATTAATTAACTAATACTACAATAGAAGAGCCGCCGGAAATGTATCAATACGTCCCGATACATTCTGATTACGTGTTGCAAACACAGCACGATGAAACGTTTGCATCCACCGTTTCTGTATACCCTTAAAACCATGCAGGGATGATGATCGTTTGTGTTGCATCGTCTACGTGAAATACACACTGCGACAAAGTAATTGTTATATCTATAGAATCGCTATAGATCGTCAATTGTTCCTTCAAAAGGTTGTCATTGAACTGGGTATTTCGTGTCTCTACTAACCCTGCAATATACTATCAATGCACATTATTTATGTATTAACCTTCTCCATGTTTATGACGAATATACTCGTCGTGGAGAGACAATTATTTCACATTTATTGTTTCAAGTGAAATTTGAAATAGAACAGGTAATTTAAAAATATTTTAGAATACTAACGATTAACCCTCTAACGCATGAATTTTTATGACGAGTTGAAAAAAAAATTATTATATAATTTCTCCTTCGAATTCGCTATCACATTTCAAAAATTATGAATTTTTATCTTGATTCAAGAAATCAATTTTGTCGCAATGTCATTCTATTTACGTCGACTGTGGTGGAATTTTTGTTAGCACGATTTTTATTTGCACGAAAAAGGTTCGAATTTGACTTAGAACGATGGCATAATGAAAATCGCATTAGATAGAACAAAGTGGCAGTCGAAACGAGATTGGTGGTCGCGACCGGGCAAATGTGCTGTTTAAAATTGATGGAAAGAGTAATTAACAAGTATCGGTGCTCTCCGTCGAAAGACAGATACGCAATCCAGAGCGGAACCCAATTCATCCCTAACTGGAATACCACATCGATACTATCGACCAGGTCGTTGGAAAGTGGCTTCAATCTTCGTCCGAGCGAATGGGGTTCGCAGTTGATTCGCAAACAAGATTCCACCGCGTTTTAAACGCTCAAACAAAGTGAAGTGGCCGGGCAGCTGATTTATTGTCGGGATTTCCAGCTCTCATCCGGGGATTCCCGGTGGTCTTTGTAAGGGCGGCCACGTGTGTCTGTATTAATTCGGCCGTCGGCGCAATTGAAATTTCGGGAAATTAACCTTATAATCCCGTGCATAATCGGGGCCACTCCGTGACTTGCTTTCCAGTTTGTCTTTCGCGTTAGAACCACTGACTTTGTCATGTTCACCTCTGGCTCTAACGCAAGTCAAATTTCATTCTCGAATCAGAATGTTGTATTTACAATATGCACCATAAACTCCGCAACAAAAAAGGGTAATTATTTATATTAGGGCCTTCCTCATCGATTTTGATGACCTTGAAATATGTTGTCAAAGTCATCATTCTAAAACCACCGCTCGGCTTTAGTTTTCGAGATATTTGCAAAAAACTATTGCTAATACTGTGTTGAATTTTCTCTCTTGGATTTTCGTATATCAGTATAGGCGACTGCTTAACGGCGTTTCTAACCAAACACAAAATGAATAACACAGTTATACAATATACAACATATATATAAAAGGATTTTTGTATGCATGGTTGCATGTGTACTGTAAATTCAATACAGTATTAGCAATAGTTTTTTGCGAATATCTCGAAAACTAAAATACAGCGGTTATAACATGTATAGGTAAAAGTTGTTCAGAATGATGACCTTGACAACATATTTCAAGGCCATCAAAATCGGTGAGGAATCCCCTAATGTATAGAATTACCCAAAAAAGATAAAGATAATTAATTTCGCATTTTTTTCGTTCAAGCTTCTGTCAAGGTCGTAACAAATAACTGTGCAATAAACGTGTATAAATAATTTTCGTTTGATAACTTCTGCCGATGACGTAACTTGATTCGAAATTAATTCTTGCCTGATAACATTGATTACGCCTATTATCCTCGATTAGGTATGATTGACTAACTACCAATTTGGGATTATCATAATTTATGGATCATACTGTATCCGTATATACAAGAATAAACAAACAGGCACGATATCAGGATCTCGTACAGAAATTGTTCTATTTAATTATTCGTTGGGAAACAAACATATGGCGAAACGGCCAACAAAAACATCGATCGTCGCTCTCGAATTATGTCGATAATCGATTTCTTCCTTTTTCTGGCGCAACTCGAGAGAACGATCGATTTATACCACGTAAAATTCCGCTTAATCCTTCCAGGCTTCTCCCCTTCTCGTATAAATAGCTGCGAACCATTAAGCACGTCACAAAGATAGCAGCCCCGGTATTAATTCCCAGCCGAACCTTCCGTGACAGTAAATCTGATTTATTGATAAAGTTGCGCTTTCATGTGTGCCCTAAAGTCTCGGCTCGCCAACCCTTCTTGCACGGTGGAATATTATATTAAATGAAACGTGAACTACTTAAGAATACTCTTATCATCGTTACTTTACCTCGAGCATAAGGTTCTTGGGAAACTATAACTTTTCATTTTCATCTCCAGATTGTCGAACCTGTGAATTATTTCACGGTAACACACATGGCGAATTATTTATCGATAGACTGTACATTTTATGGCGTTTCTTTTTCATAGAAACGATGAAACCCTTTGAAATGAGTAATAATAATAAAGAATAATTTTATAATTCATAAACATGCTTGGAATTTTTTTAGCCCACCTTCGATGGAAAATGCGTGTGAACGTGGTGAAAACAAAATTATTTCGATGATCGGAGGAGGATTTTTATAACATTGTGTCCGAACAACACGATTTAATTAACAATTAAAATAAAATATTTTAATGAACGATTAAAATAAAATATTTTAATATCATGATTAAAATAAAATATTTTAATAGCACGATTAAAATAAAATATTTTACTCTTTGCGTTGCTGTAATACTCTGAGACACTGCATAAACATAATGTCTTACCTTATCGTTAAGAAACGATTTACACTCATAAGTGTATCGAATTCGAACCATAATTTTCAGCAATAATATTTAAACTAGACATTGAAAATAAAATAAGAAAATACAAATATTTTCAATGTTCTTATTTCGATGATCGGAGGAGAATATCCTGTCAGCTACACTGCACACATTGAGAACAATGATTAGTATGTATTTACAGGATCTTTATTTCGGTAAGTGAACAAAGTACGACACCTTACAACGTTTCTCTTTAAGTTGCGTAACTCCGCATTACATGGTTATGTGTAACATTAACCTCTTAACTAGTACTTAACACGATTAAGTGTGTTCTATTATCCACAGCTTTACGTCTCGCCTTGCATATATTGTTCTGATTTAACAGCATCCGTTATATGTGTACCTTACGTGCTAATCTCTTACTCTGTAGCCACGCAACGAACAGGGTAAGGTGATCAGCTCTATTACTTTCTCATCCTTTCAGTGAAATCGATCAAAATTGTTTATATCGGATAGAGAAAGAGAGAGAAAGAGAAATCTGCCAAGTTCCAACTGAAAATAAATAATACACACAGGAATCGAGACGTAGAGTTAAATTAATTTGCAAACTTGCTGTTAGAAATCACAAAATTTAATATGAAAACAAATTGTGAGTTTTTATGAAATATAAGTACTTTATGAAAAATCTGAAATTAGATTTTTTATTCGGCGTGTCCTTGAAAATTGATTTTCGAACTTACGAAAATATAAATGTATATAAATAATGAAGTCTACTGAATTTTAAATTATAGTATATATGATTATTTCGATTGATTCAACTTATACGAATGAAAAGCATCGAAGTGTTCGCATTACCATGTTCACCCTATATATTGCACACACCCTGTCCTCGCTCGTGATTCGTTATCATTTCTATCCGTTCCTCGCTGTAATTATGACTTTTAAAAGCCGAAAACTACTTATTATTCCATTCATACTTTTTGCATCGGTTTCTGATTCGTGTCGTTCACATTTGCACACACGAGTTTACGATTACGAGTCGAAACACCATAAAATGCGATGAAAAATATTACCTCTGGAACGCGCTGAATAATAAATGAACTCTACGAGGATACAGAATACATTTCCGGGATCCGACGATATATTAATTACGACTTCACGCTAGACGACCTTACAAACAAATGTTTTCGTTCGTTCGGTAAACTCTATTTACTCGATCTTGTCGAGCACTTACGAATGCACTGACCGTTTCGTGGAATTATTGTTCTCGTTGCCGGTTCGCTCGTTAACAATCGATACTGCTTACTAGAATGAAAATGTCTGATTAGTAATAAAACAATTGTTTCTCACAAATAATACTACTGTGATTTAACTGATATCTAAAATAAAATTTAATTAATATATTAATTTGTGTCACAACTGATATGTTAAACGATTATTTCATTTCTATGTAAACGTATTTTAAATACATAAAATCATTTCTCATAAATAATACTTCTGTGATGTAACTGATACTGAAAATAAAATTTAATTTATATATTAATTTGCCTCACAACTGATAAGTTGTGTTAAACGATTATTTCATTTTTATGTAAACGTATTTCAAGTATATAAAATCATTTCTCATAAATAATATTTGTGTGATGTAACTGATACTGAAAATAAAATTTAATTTATATATTAATTTGCTTCACAACTGATATGTTAAACGATTATTTCATTTCTATGTAAACATATTTCAAATACATAAAATCATTTCTCTATAATAAAATTTAATTTATTTATATTTAATTTATATTTCTATGTAAACGTATTTGAAGTACATAAATTGTGTAGCCCTTTCGCTATTAGTAGTGAAGCTCACGAATTAATAAAATTTTGTAAAACAATAACAGAAAACAATGTTGATATAAAATCTTTTTTAATTATCTATGCCTCTTTTGCGAGATATAAAATTTCTTATTTATTTTCACATAAATATAATCTGACACTGACAACAATGTTAGAAATTATAATATAGCGCTGCCAACGTTGAAATTTGTATTTTCGAACAACACTTTGTTCAGATATGTAAGAAGTTTCGCGTGTGTTTCTATTCTTCGTTGATTTGCAATTCATCGAATGATTTCTTCTCATACAAAAAGGAATGATTTCCTGCGTTCGTGTTCGACGCACATGCATTCGTACGCACTCAAAATAGTCTCGGGCGACATCACGGGAAAATCGTTCAGCGTCGTGTTTTGTTTTGTGCATACACTGACTGTTGTAGAACTTACATCTCTAAACACGGTTTAGATAGAGCTTCCTCTTACGTTTATACATTTTAGTCCCAGGTTTAGGCAACACACGATACCGCCAATAAAATCTTAAACTTTCTTCAACGTAACCTGCCTTCGAAATTCCGTAACGAACGTATTCATCTATATTTTCATTCTCGAATAATAAACGATAGTGGCGGAACAGATCTCACAGGTGAAGTAGAAATTACTACAAAATTTAATTTTGTACAATTTTAGTATGAATCAGGAATTCGATCCATACTTTTCCATTTTCTAAATGTAGTACAGTCGATCATTTTATAACACGTTTATTCCGAGAACATCGTATGACGTAACTCAGTGCAAAAACTGCGACAGTCTTCCTATAACGCGATATTTTTATAACATTGTTTCCAAATAGCACGATTTAATTAACGATTAAAATACAATATTTTAATTAACGATTGAAATAAAATATTTTAATAGCATGAATGAAATAAAACATTTTAATAGCATGATTAAAATAAAATATTTTAATTAACGATTAAAATAAAATATTTTAATTAACGACTAAAATAAAATATTTTAATAGCATGAATGAAATAAAATATTTTAATAGCATGATTAAAATAAAATATTTTAATAGCATGATTAAAATAAAATATTTTAATAGCATGATTAAAATAAAATATTTTAATAGCATGATTAAAATAAAATATTTTAATAGCACGATTAAAATAAAATTAAACTTCAATTTAAATAATAATATTTAAAGTAGACATTGGAAATAAAATAAGAAAATACAAATAATTTCAATATTCTTCAAATAAAATGCTATTTTCAAAAATTACTGTCTCAAATAAATTATTTTATTTCGAAAAATGACAGCATCAAATACTGATCGACGACTTCGCATTATTTCTGGCTTCGTTTAACACAGTTTCGATACGACACGGAACGATTGAACGTGTTATAGGAAGGCCGACTGTATTTAGCAATGTTGTACAATTTTAGTACAGATAAGAACTGTTCAGGTCACCGGTTGACGTAAAAAGGGTAATGTTTATTGACGGTTCGGGAGCGTCCAGAATGAAACGGTGATGTATACAGCACCCAGAAACACTCCGTCTACATATACCTTCTCTTACATATATGTATGTACACACTGCATGCACATTTACATAGACACCCTTATCGTTTAGAAATATCAAAAGGATTCGCCCCCATATTCTCCAAGCGAGGCTTCGTTACATTTTCCCGAGCTCCTTTAACCACCGTGAACAGAGGTCGAAAGGCGAACCACGAGAATGTTCGCAAAAAATAGAATCAATTTCCGGGGCGACGTTGTCGAGAACGATTACCGACCAAAGGGAAATCGTCTTTCCAGCCACTTGGCCGACCGCAATCGCACTGTGCGCGAGCATTTACGCGAATTCGTGTCTTCGTACAATGATGACCATGGAAATTCTTTTAGAAAATTGTTACGTCTCTTTTGGAACCTGATTGTTAATACTAAACCCACCCCCACCGCACGAATCAAGTATACGCAAAAGTGTTAGTGTTAAACATACCTGTTTAACAAAGTCATTATTTATCTGTTTGTAAAATAAATTTGTAAAATAAATGTTTGTAACATAAATAAAATTAAATTACATTTTCAATCACGGATCTTTATGGAAAATAATAATTGTCTTTTGTCACAGGAATCTATATAAATAAAAATGAAATGCTGTTCTTTGGTAAGCGCATCACTTGAGAATAGCTGGACCGATTTGGCTAATTTTTTCAAGAAATGTTCGTAGCAGTCTTAATAAGGTTTACAGAGAAAGAAAAATTGAAAAAATTGCCCGGTAAAATGGAAAACACTTTTTTTGTTTTGTTCATTAATTTCGTTCTGGAAATTTCCCATTGGCGTACATCTGAATATACTCCTTCTTAAATTGAACATCCACGGCCACAATCGTTAACGGATACAACGATCACTAAAAAATACGCTTTTCTCTTATTTTTACTTCGTTTGCACATTTCCAATAGCTTCTCACAAATTCACGAAACCAGCAAATTATGGTAACATCGTACAACATCGATCGCCCAGCATGAAACCTTTTTTCGTTTTGTTCGTTAACTTCGTTCTGGAAATTTTCCATTGGCGTACATCTGAATATACTCCTCCTTAAATTGAACATCCATGGACACAATCGTTAACAAATACAACGATCACTAAAACATACGCTTTTCTCTTATTTTTACTTCGTTTACACATTTCCAATAGCATCTCACAAATTCACGAAACCGGGCTTCATCGGTGAAGGATTAATGCAGATCAATATGCAAAAAGAAATGTCAGAGAACGCGGTGGCCTTGCGACAGTGGTTAGAGAACGGATGTTCCCTTTGCCAATCGATGGAGCTACGAGACGCGTGTTAGGATAGGATAACGATCGGCGAGAGCCAAGAAGTTTCTTTCCATCGTGTCTGGCGCGACGACGTAATCTTTAAAAATGATTTCGTACCTTGTAGACACTCGCCGATGGTCTGCTGTGCGCAGCGGTAGATCCCACGTGGTTGCTGATAGATCAACGAAGAAACGGCGGAACGGTCGACACCGATGGTCGTTCACTACCCGTGACGGTAGTAGATCTTGTCTTCGCAGTTGCAGGTGGCACCGCAGGACTTCCGCCGTCTGAGTCCCTCTTTCGTGCGCGTATCACAGACCCAGGTAGGAAACGATTTTTTCAGATCGGGGCAGTTCGACCACAGATCGGAAAAGTAGCAGGCGTTCGTGCAGAGCTTGTTGCGTGAGCAATGGTTCTTGCACTTGCTGCACGGCTCCCCGGCCACGTACGGACGGCTCAAACCATTTACGTAATTGCCACTGCAAAAATTCGTTTACGATTCAGTCGTCTGAAAGCACTGCATCACCCCTCAACACCTTTACTATTTAACGTTTACACGTTTCTTTTTACGATTTTATTATTTACGATTCTTGATTATCACTCCTAATACCCTGGTTCCCTACTCTGACTTTTCTAATAGTTTTCGGGGTGATAGAAAAGTTCTACGTACTCCAATTTTCATGAAATTTTAATATGTTATAGATTTCGACATTCTGAACAACTTTTTCCTTTTCCAATATAGGGGAGTCGCTTTTAGTTTTCGAGATATTTGCAAAAGACTATCGCTAATACTGTATTGAATTTTTCGTATTCCTGCATGCTCCACGGCAACGTAAATCTGTTCCAGGACCGCATCTGTTTATTTTTTCTTTGTAAACACGTTGTGGAGATGAGAAGCGACAATATCACACACACCCACCCAGTGTTTCACACGCACCCAGTGCAGGAATACGAAAAATTCAATACAGTGTTCGCGATAGTTTTTTGCAAATATCTGAAAAACTAAAAGCGATATCCCTATATTGTAAAAGGAAAAATTTGTTCAGAATGTGTTGCTGCATAACATATGAAAATTTCATCAAAATCGGAGCACGCAGAGCTCGTCTATATAATTATCAAAATCATATTCTTGGAGAAGCAGGGTTGAAAATTTGCACGATAATCTACGAGAGAATATTCCCGGGAGAATAATGTCAGGACAAAACGAATGATGATGCCGGGGCTCGGTGTGTTATCGAACAATTCGAAAAGTGTAAAGACATTTCGGGGTCTTCTATTTTTATCTCCTAAAAACTTCTGTAAACTTGAGGAACTGTTCCCCTCCGTGCGATTAAGGCTCGCGATATATCAACATTCAGCCCGAAAAGTACACGAGAGATCTTGTGTAACGCTTGCAAAATTCCCCACGAAATGTACTACATTTGACGTACGAGTTCCGCGATTCATGGCGGCGACTATGCGATTTTATGGGAGCACACCAGTCGTCCACCGCCGGATCGAGTATTAAATCCATTCGAGAAGATCCATTGTCCTCAACCTGATACCCCGGCGCGGCGCGGCGCGGTGCGGCGGCTTGTTCCGCCACTTTATCGCTGGTTCATTTTCTCTATTTGTATCTTTTTCCACATTTCTCACTTTCATTATACCGTATTAAAAGGTATCCGATATCGAGGCGATCCTGCTCGCAGGAATAAACGGGGAACGCATAATCGAAGCTTTCCAATGGGATCAATTTCGTGAACAAAGATTCAGAACCGCGGTTCATATTTGATTTATTATATTATGCTGAAACAAGTCGGTTTATGTCGTATTTGAATTTTAACGTCGATTTTCACGAGTGGTTTATTTTTTACTCATGATAGGTTCACTTCAATTTGTTGACATAATGTTGCGTGCGTTTACCGCAGTATTTTTGATTTTTCTTGTTATCATTTATTTATTCTAATATAATTAACTGAATTCTTGCGAAATGAACACAAATGCCACAGTACACTGTAACGATACATGTTTAACGCTAAGAGTCTAATATAAAAAATATGGAATTCGATTTTGAGTAATTCACGAAATTTAAAACTACTGTAATCCATGAAAGACGCTTCCACAAGTCCATCGTTTTGCAATGTAAATTCTTTTGCCCGTTTCTCCAATCAGAAACCAACCACGAACTTGTATTACTTTAACTAAGGCAGGCCGCGCAATTGATGATTTAATTGTACCGTGATTAAGAAGTTTTCCGATTAAAAAGTTGCCTACAGCTTCGAGCAACGAGAACTGCTGTTAGTATGTAAATGGTTTTCATAGAAACCGTATACATCACGAGGCTTGCCTTATCAAGATGAAAAATAGCAGTTTTGGTGTTAGATAGCTACTTAAAAACTCCTTAATGCTCAGTTTTACAGAAAAATTCGGTGATGTCGGAGACGAAAGCATTTTTTTCTGCGATTTTTTATTGCCTATACAATTAAATACAATTCTCTGACCGTTCGATGACCAACCATGCAACAATTCTGTAAACCTAGAATATTTCCCAATCGTTTCGTCGCCGCGCTTAAAAAAAACCCAGTTCACAAAAAATTCTTTTACGAAAAGTAATTTTTGTCACGGTAACAGTGCAATCCGCGTTTTAATTATTAAGTTAAAATGGCAAATGGCGATTTTCGTTTACACGCAACGATCCATTACATTCGAACACAAAATTAATTAATCTAACAGAAAACAAAAAGGAAAAAACTTCTGGGAATATTTGTTTCACGTTGAACCGTATGCACTCCGGTCGCTCGAGAACAAACTCGCACCGTCTCGGACAGCTTCTTTCCCCCTGTGGCCGTTTAATTCTTTTAATTCGAATCGCAATGCCTCCTCCGCGAATAATAAATAAACCACGTCACGTGGCGGTGTTCAACTATAATTCTTTTTTTTCTCCGTTCGCGCGATGGCGTGCGCGACCTCGTAATTAATTTCGCGAACACAACCGCAGCGCGGGGACCAGCCATTTGAATTCAAAACACCGTACGATGATCGCGGCCGGAATAGCGAAGGCCACCGAAAATACTCTAAATGTAAATTAATTGTAGCCGCGGCTCCGTTTGGGCAACTGGCTCAAGAAAATTACGAGGTGCGATCGAAAAGAAACTGGATTCTTGAAATTCAAGGTCAAGCACAATTTTCAAGGACAAATACGTAGAATACGAATATCGCAACGCCAAGACCGAACAATTCTTTACACCCTGTACTTTAGAAAAACGATTCTTCAAAGAACAGTGCGATACAACTTTTTTTTTATTTTTGTACTTTTTTAAATTAGTGAAATGCAGAGAAACTTTTTAAATGTATCATACCACGAAACCTAACATTTTTTAATCTCGCAACATTAATATTTTGTTGCATTTCCTTGAACATCTACCCAATATTAGTTTCAACCACTTCCCGTACCATTTTCTTTACAGACAAAATGTCGCAGAAGGGAAAGGACAATTTATATTTTTTTCTGGTAATTATATAGAGAAGGTCTCCGTAGTCCGATTTTAGTGAAATTTTAAGATGTTATGCAGCAACACATTTTGAACAACTTTTTCCTTTTCCAATATAGGGGGATCGCTTTTAGTATTTCAGATATTTGCAAAAAACTATCACGGATACTGTATTGAATTTTTCGTATTCCTGCACGCTCCGCGGCAACAACGTTTCTTTACATTTTGACGCTGTAATGTGTAGTATTGTCGCTTCTCATCTCCACAACGTGTTTACAAAGAAAAAATAAACAGATGCGGTCCCGGAACGCGGAGCATGCAGGAATATGAAAAATTCAATACAGTATTAGCGATAGTTTTTTGCAAATATCTGAAAAACTAAAAGCGATCCCCCTATATTGGAAAAGGAAAAAGTTCTTGAAAATATAAAAATCTATAACATATTAAAATTTCATCAAAATCGGAGTACTGTTTTCTATATAATTACCTTTTTTCTATGGCTACATTTGTTCGAATGCTTGAACATCGATTACGAACGAGAATAAAATTTTACTTCATCTGAAATGAAACACGCAACATTCGCATTTGTTAGACTTTGTTCAAATCTTCGCGACGAGTCTGACTCGTCTAAATACGGCAAGGGGTTAATATTAAAACACGTGTATAACGTTTAGAAACACAAGTTTACTCTTAACCCGTATTCGTTGCGATTCCGTATTTAGCTACGCCGCTGTTGCATGCTGTTTGACCATTATCCATAATTTCGGGCACGTCTGAAATTTGAAGACGGTCATTGCGTTCAGGTTGAAAGTCGGGCAAATTAAACGAGGGGTTCGCGGTGCCGGTAAACAAAATAAAAATACAGCCAGCCGGGTCTAGATGTTTCTGAAATAACTAAACCACGAAAACCACGGGAACTAACAGAAATCCGGAAATTAGAGTGCACGGTACGTACGCGGGTAGCTTCGAAGGGAACGCGGACAAGGTGCTCCAACTCATAGATGAGTGTATTATTGCCGCCCTACATTGTATCGCGCTTGCTGTACCAGCCCCGCTTTCTGCAATCTCCTTGTTCCCTGACAAGTGGTCTTTTCACAGTTTACTGTTACGTCATACCCTTTATCATTCCAACAAATGTTAAGGAAATCCCTGAACCCCTTTTTATCGTTCGAATTCAGTTTCTGTAACGCAGGTAATAGGGTTTCTCAAGTGTACGCGTGATTGCAGTCGGAAGAAAGTTAACAAATGTAAATGTTATAATAAAAAAATGATTTGTCTTGATAGTGAACTTCATCATGTTATGAGATAATTATTTGAAATGATATCGCATTGCTGTATTCGAATAGACATAATTTTACATGAACTAATTTTTCTTTTCAATTTTTATTTCATCAAATACTCTCTCAAATAAAATCTGAAATGCTCTCTAATTGAAACAGATTCTATGTGTATGGTGACCCACACATCCAACTCAGTTAAAGCGAATTAATTAATTTAGTTTAATGTTCTACAGAAAATTATTTGTTACCTTGTTTGACACTTTTAATGGTACACAAAATAAGAATATCATCAGTTAAGATTTATTTTTAAAATATTTTGTTTTTTATTTTCTGGAAAAATAATATCCACGATTAATCGAACTGTGTTTGATTGCGATGGAATATCACTTGTATAACATATCCATTTGTTACGTATTATTTATCAATGTTAACTGTGCCGTGCCGCTATCTGCTTTTCACAACAATTTCACAGATTGATGGTTAAACGACAGCGCAATCGATATGTACGAGACGAATAATGCTATCGCCGGATATGTCCGGTAAGTAGAGATAGCGTGCAATGATCAGACATGCCAACCAGAGCATGAATATCCCATAATTTCTACGATTCAATTGATTTCTATACGGAATTTTTCGAGCGACACATATTCTAATAATTCCGCTTTGAAATATCTTGCAACATTTTAGTTTCGAAACTCCGTGATTGATATTCGCCTAAAAAATTGCATGTTCGACATTCTTCGCGAAATTGTGGACTTCACTAGATAATGTCCCAAATAATGTATTCCCCGAATAATTAATTCCAGAACGAATTTTTATTTTTCAGAAAATTTGACTTCTCAGTCTATTTATCGTACGAGCCATTAATTTTCCAAATCGATTAATGAAGCACCATGAAATGGAAGGTAAAGAAAATTGATTAAACACGACACAGGCATTTTTAAAAGTTGTTTCAATGTTTGGCATTAACTGAAATCCCACAAAATCAAAATAATTCAGTTATAAAAACTGTCTTGCGGACGGCTGACAACCCTTTCGAAAAAGTTCAAGCATGTTGAATAGAGAAATGATTAAATTGATATTATTTCCATTTAATTTTCCAAATCGATTAACTCCCACGAAACTCCATGAAATAGAAGGTAAAGAAAATTGGTTAAACACGACACATGCATCTCTAAAATCCTTAAATTAAATATACCCTTAAATTAAAATCCTTAAATTATTAATTTAATTAAAATGCCACAAAATCAAAATAATTAAATTATAAAAACTGTCTTGCGGACGGCTGACAACCTGTTCGAAAAAGTTCAAACTTGTTGAACAGAGGAATGATTAAATTGATATTGTTTCCAGTTATTTAGCGTTCTCGCCCTGTGTGCGAACCGACGGCGTTCGAGTATACGACCGCGAATTCCAAACCGAAAATCCGGAAAGCATTCTGACTCCCAAGAACGAGGAAAACTGCATAGCACGGGATTAAAGCTGCGCTTGCACGGAATACCAGATCCCGCGAACGATCCCGGTCGTTCGAAGCACGCTGAGCATTCACCGTTGTATCTTTCAATAGCGAGATAATCTTATAAAAGCTCGCGTCGCGATTGTTATTCTCCCGGCGAAGTACTTTCCGCCGAAGATCTCGCTTAACCGTCATAAAGTGAAGTTCCCCTCGTGGGAAAACAAACGGGGATATAACGATGCGCGGCAAACAACGCGATAAAGATTGGTTCTTGTTGCATACAAGGATCACCTGTCCAGTGAATAAACGTTTCACACGTACAATCTTTGAAATAAATGCCTCGAAATAAAGGTAATTCCGTACTCCCCATCATCAATTGTTTTACCAATTTCATGTCAGTAATCAGACTGTGGATTTTATGCATTCACGATAAAAATGGATGGGCGTGATTTAAAAAAAGTTGAAAGATAAAAAGTTTGAGAGCATCGACAAACGTTTGGACCATAATAAAGCTAGAAAAGAAATAAAATTATCTACTTGATTCTCGGGTGTTGCAATTAAAGGTATTTCATGATAAAAATGGATGGGCGTAATTTTAAAAAAGTTGAAAGATAAAAGGATTTGATGGCATCGACAAACGTTTGGACCATAATAAAGCTAGAAAAGAAATCAAATTATCTACTTGGTTCTCCTGTGCTGCAATTAAAGGTATTTCACGATAAAAATGGATGAGCGTGATTTTAAAAAAGTTAAAAGATAAAAAAATTTGAGGGCACCGCCAAACGTTTGGACCACAATAAAGCTAGAAAAGAAATCAAATTATCTACTTGGTTCTCAGGTGCTGCAATTAAAGGTATTTTTTATCGCAAGCAGTATTGATTGCAAACAAAATGGAATTTTATTTCGTTCGAAAATAGAGGCACAATATTTCATGATTTTGTTTGCTATCTTCATGAGTCTGACTCGTTATTATACATTGTGATTTAACGCGTTGATTGCCATGCCAATGTTACGCGTGTGCTCGGGACATTCGAATTGAAATCGTTTAAACGGCTATGGTAGAATAAAAGAAATCGATTTTCCAAATATGGTTGACCTGTCCAGTGAATGAACATACATACATAGTTTGTATTAAACTACAACATTTATGATGCTTCGTGTTGAAACGTATGCAGTGACTCTATTGTAAGCTCATTATTTTATGAAAATTCTATTACTACAACAAGAAGAAGAATGTATCTATCAGAATTCTTGCCAATTTCCTAAAACAATATTTCTCGAAAAATTTCTAATGAATGACGACCCGTAATATTCATTCGTTTTGGAAGCTCGTAATATGAATTCATTCGGTTTTTAATATAAGTATATTAAATATGCAAATAACCGTAATTAGACTTAAACTGTAACTATTAGGTCGTCCGCATCTAATGAAATATTTTATTTTCAAAAATGACTGCATCAAATAAAATATTTTATTTTCAAAGTTGAACACATACTTTAAAATAAATAGGATTATTTATTATTTTATATTAGATAAATCAATCTTGAAGACAAATGAATTTATCTTACGAACCAATACGTTCTATGGATTGTATCTTTCTTCTGGTTTACTCACCTTGGTGCGTAGTTGCAGACGTAGATGAAGTAGTCTTTACCAAGCGGACCGTTGCTGTTGGTGCAATGGTTAACACCGCAGCCGACAAGATGCGTCGTGGCCCACACAACTTGAGTATAATGACCGACCTTGTGGAAATCCGTCGGTGTGGTACCGTACTCGAAGTCCTTATACTCCATGAACCACGCCCTGACGGCGAATTGCCTGAAAATTAAACGGATTCATCGAATCACTCAAGATCATTCGTCAAACTACTAGAAAGAAAAACAACATTTAAATAAAACAACCACTGCGAGATGCTGACCACTTGATACCGAGATAACGAAGGTGGATCACTTGCCTCGTCTTCATTCAATTCTTTTTCCGTCTGTTCTACAAAATTGTACGTACTCTAAGGATTTCATAATTTCATGCAAAACTCTGGATCTTTTGGGAATAACTTAGGGGGATTTCAACATCCCAATGCGGAAGCTTGAAGATCTAATAATTTCGAATTTGAGACAAACTTCCCTGAAATGCGAACAATTTATGGAGAGTCATAAACTCGCTCTTCCGGAAAATATCAGACTCTCAGAGGAGCTCGACCTAGACTCGAAGTGTTAAATAATCCAGGAGATATGTGGTCGAGTATTGTTGAACCACGTACCGAGGAAGTGTAAACTTTCGTAAAGAAAATAGTTATTTCAAATAGTCTTAAGGAATCACCCATTTCAAGGAAGTACCACGCTTTTGGGACACACTGTATAGATCGATATGTTTTGATTAGACACCACACAATGCTATTTTCAGTATTTATAAAACAAGAATACTCCAAGTTATCAATTTATTAAAACTGTTGAAGAAAATTCTTGCAAAAATCTTGCAATTGAAATTTTTTATTTTGCATAAAGATTAAGTTTAACAAAGCATGAATCCTATCGAAGCTTCTAAAATTTGTTAACATACTCAAAAATTAAATAAAATGTGTTTCTTATACGTATAATGATGGCTTCTCAGTAATTGTATATTAATTTCGTTTAAACTGCAATTTAGATTTAAATCAATTTCGAGAAAATTTGTAGAATTCGTGTGATTTATTGATAGATTCCTCTTGTACATGTTTTATTCGACCTGGAAAGATCAATATCCGTACAATCGTTCGAGAGACGAAAGCAACCGCATAGAACGTATTAAAAACGGAACGCGGTTGCTTTTATAGCACTGTCGGCATTGTTTCTGCCAGAAGAAGACAGGAAAGTGACGTCCGTGACAATTGTTCATTGAACATCAACAGGTGGCTCCCAGAAGAGAGCAACGCACGTGAAAGCAACTTATCGTTACACAGAAATAGAACAATAGCCCAGAATTCTGACTTTAGATCAAACAGAAGTTCCGTGTCGGAACAATGCTAGCCTTTTCTACTTCCCAGCGGAAATACCTAACAGAACCGGCTTCATAAATATCGTCTTCGACAAAGTACGCACGGATAGTTGTCAGAACAACATTTGCGATGTAATAAAAACAATTTACAAAGTTTAGACGTGAAAACTCGATTTATTTAAATACCATAAATACTTTTCATTCAAACTGCGTGGTGTAAAATATGAAATCTGGCCGTACGTCCAATTAATATATCCAAGATATTGATTCCTTTTAGTTCATGCAGAAAAAAAATAGAAAGAAATAATTTATTAATAATGAACTCGACTGAAGAAGTCACAAGTTTATGCTATTATTATTTTTAATAATTACAGACGCATTAATATCGTAATTTCAAAAAATAACGGTATAAGTAATTATTAGTTGGCTGCGTAGATCTTTATACAAAATAAAAACTGCCTGCATCGATTACAAGAGATCGAAACCAAATTGGAGGAGAAATCATACATTGACATCTTGAATCTCTAAAATTTTCCTTCAATGTTGAATTTGATCTACTCGATTTATTTAAACACCATAAATACTTTTTAAACGAACTGATTGATTTAAAATATGAAATCTGGCCGTGCGTTTAATTAATATATCGAAGATATAAGGTTTCGAGAGAATTTTCCAATAAATGTTTTTAGAAAATTATTGATTTCTTTTATTTCATGCAGAAAGAAAATAGAAAGAAATAATTTATTAATAATGAACTCGATTGAAAAAATCACAAGTTGTATTCTATTATTACTTTTAATAATTTCAGACGCGTTAATTTCGTAATTTCAAAAAATAACGGTATAAGTGATTATAAGTTGCCTGCTTAGATCTTTATGCAAAATAAAAACTGCCTAATATTTTCCTTCAATTTTGATTTTGATCTACTCGATTATATATGTAATTATAAGCCTTAAAACAAGAAACGAATTTTGTCATTACTCACCAATATGTTCGTCTCGTCGTCATAAAAAGATTCTGCCCGGTGTTACCAAGATCATTTAAGTATCGATTTGTCGCGTTATCGTGAACCAAACCGGGACATTGATTGGCCCATCTCTGCGCTGATTTGGCCAATCCAGGGTGCCACGACTGAAACCACAATTATGTTACTGTTAGTTTACTCACTCATCCTAATCACACATCTTAACAGTCGTGAATTCGATCAAAAGCAGTTCGCGATGGAAACGCACGCACAAATACAATATGTAAAAATTGTCATATTATTAATCAATTACTATAATTTAATATTTTATGTTAATAAACAAGCAGCATTAAGAATTTTCTATTCTGTACAATTTCTTTCCTTTTTATTTTTCTATGTAGAATCAGCCCCTGCCCGGTATGAATATTGCTTTCTGAACTATTTTCAATTTATTTAAATATTTATTTTAAACTTTTTATTGCGTAATTATATATATATTGAATATAACAAATTTATTATCTTGAAGTTCAAATCATATCATATAATATGAAGAAAATTTGGTTAAAAAATAAATATAACATGAAATTCACTAATTAAACGAAAGCTTTTTAAATTATTCTATCTTTTTTTTAATGCAAAATATACTCACGAATGGCTTTCATTGCCAATATATTGTTGTATTTCGAATTTCTTGTACTTTTGTCTACCATTGTACCTCCGGAACATTTTTAAAGCCTCGTTCTGTTATTATAATCTAGTGGCGAGTCAGTGAATTATTGTTTAAACTACATTCGAAAAGAAATTGGAATTCACCGTACCGAGAAACAGAGGCTCTTCACCGAATGCAATTAGTCTAATTGTCCCGAGGTCGTTTCGCTGAAATAATTACATCGTATCGCAAGGTGGACGTGTTAACAGAAACAGCGGCGCGATTAATAATCCGTAGAGAAATCTAATTCCCCAGTGAAATAGTCCACTTAGTCGGAATTAGGCAGAAATTTCGAACAGAAGTTCTATTAAAGTCGACTTTGACTGTCGTCACCAGAATTACTGGCGATCTCACTTTCATCGTTATGATTGTCTATAAGTGGTCACGGAGAACAAAACGAACAAGGTAAGAGAAAGACAAGGGCACGAACGAAGTATATATGAGACTGAAAAAGGAAAGCACAGGTGATGAAGGGACGAAGAGTGGACAAAATGGTCTTTTTCAAAATACACCAAATACCATTCGAATATCTCGAACAAGATGCAATGGAAACTGAATTTGTTCGTACAACAATGAGGCATCTTATTTTAACCCTTTTATTTCAACCCTTACTTTAACTCGAAAATCAAACGCTTTTTGTGACCTAGAATATTTCCATCCATTATGATTTATTTAAATTTGGTAGATATGTAATTGATAGAATACCTCATACAGTACTTAAATGTTTAGTAATTGGTTAGATACCGACATATCTAATAGTGTAAATAATATTTGAAATATTAATACAGCAATTTTTAGTGACGCCTGTGATGCACCACTCGAGTGCTAAGGGTTAGTAGAAGAGAACCTATTAAAATAAAATTTAATAGAAGAAGAATTCTTCTTAATTCTTTATTTTTATTTTATCATTCTTCATTCTTCAGTTTTTATTCTTCTTTTAATAGAAAAAGAATTAAACAAAAAGAAATTATTTTTATCGAGTGCTAAGGGTTAACAGAAGAACCTATTAAAATAAAATTTAATAGAAGAATTCTTCTTCTTAATTCTTCATTTTTCTTTTATCATTCTTCATTCTTCAGTTTTATTCTCCTTTTAATAGAAAAAGAATTAAAGAAAAAGAAATTATTTTTACCTTCTAGACGGTCTTATGTGCAACGACCTAATAAAAGTTTTTTTATGTAGAATACTTTTCTGATCGTGTTTCTATTAATACCACTGCACTCTTGTTCTTATGCACTTATCTTATGCACTCTTACAACTTTCTTACAACCATTAACTAAAAGAAACACAATCTATGAAAGTTTGACAGAAATAGTGAACGTACGTCACGTATCGTGCATCACGGAAATTGAACTCCTTTTAGATTTCATTTTTGAGGACATTTTTATCCTCGAAGACGAAGCGGAAGGTGATATTTTGACAGGAACGTTATTTATACAATGTCGTACACCAGAAAATACAAATTTAACCCGGTTCGATAGGTAAGGCGGGAAGTTGCATTTTAAACGCCTTCATAAAAATGTATTCACGTATCGCCTAGTGCACACAGAATCCATCCATTAAATTCATCCCCTGCGGAGATGTACTCTCGCTGCGAAATTTCGTAACCTCGAAAAGCGGAGGGGAAAATTATACCGGCGCCAAATATTCAGACGAGTACCTTCGAAAGGACGCAACATCCTCGTTCTCGAAAAAGTTCATAACATTTTTTGGAATATCGTGTAGCTGACACGTGGAAATGATACGTCGTTCGAACAAGTTAGGCGGTAATAATAAAAACTGAAATACAAAATCGATCGTTCACTTTCTTCTGTACTGTTGTTTAAAAATCTGGTATTTTCCCTACTCGTTACCGTGACCTAACGTCTTAATTATAATAGATTATTTTACTTTTTCCGTTCGTAATTCTGTAGTATATTTTACTTAATTTTATTCTACAGAAATGTAACAAGAATTTTATTCTATAGAAATGTAAGGTATTTTTCGGACCAGTTTCCGAAGTTTTTTACTTTATTGTAGAAATAGAAATATTTTCTTATTCTATCTATAGAAACGTATACCTTGTCCTCTGCATTCATCGTACAATTCCAAAGTTATGTCGAAAAAATACAGACCGTGAATCCCTTGAGGGTTGATTTCATGCTTTTGGCGTGAGTTTTTACTGAACAAGAACCCCGTTCGTGTTGTAGCTCCATATACTGTACAATCTCGCAAAGTTTCATCAAAATTATTCTCGGGTTTGGAGTTTTTCCACGTGTCTAACGCTGAGAGACTCGTCTAACGAACGAGCAACGTGGATTTACTAAAAAAATTACGACAAAATCTACGAAAATGTTAGTGCACCATATCATAACGTTTTTATACGTTTGATGATAAATAAAACTTTCAACTTTGATCGTTCTGCATTCCCAATTACAAAAAGAATATGCAACAAATTTTCTGGGTAATTATATAATTAGTGTCGTATCAATTTCTTTATTCATTATTTACTTATGGAACTTTAATGTATGTATATTAATATGTGATTGATGTGTGATTCTTTCACTCGTGTTTATTCCTGTATTATTTAGCAAACAATCGAAACAAAAGCTGATGATTGTTAATGGCGTTAAAATATCAAATGCAGATTGCAAAATGCAGATTAAACGTGCTGTTATATTATTTCCAATCAATTAAAATGATTTAAAAAGTTATATAATAATATATTATATACCTTTATTATATATATTATTAATATATTATATAATATATTAAATAGTATATTACATATTATAGTAATTTCCTTGTGCGATCGTGGAAACAGCAAAAGTTTTCCGAAACAGATTGTTTAAATATAACGAGCATTGTGCAACATTTTCATTATCAATGCAAGGGTTAAGCTGCTATTCAACTTGAATTTCATCCTGTCAGGAAATTTTGCACATGTAACGAGGGTCGAATAAATTTCTCACAGCAGTTTCGCCGATAACGAGCTCCTGCATATCCGTCAGTTAGTTCGAATCCAATCCGTGGAATGCCGGCTGGCACGACCAGATTCCGCAAAACATTGCAACGGATAACAAACTCACGCGTTTTTTTATTTAATATTAATTAAAGTCAAATTGTCTGCGCGTGGCAACAACAAAAGTTTTTCGCGCCCTCGGAATCAATACACATTATGCACCCTGTATACCATTCTACTGTAAAGTCGCGTAATTTTGCAAACGGTTGTGCAGTGGACGGAGAAATGTCGTGTAGGGAAACTATTTTTTACAAAGATCTTTTATGACTGACAGGGGAGGTTACCCATCCGTAACACTCGTAAAATTCGAAACAATATTTGACACGTATTTTGGTGATTATATGGAAAAGGTCTGCGTACTCCGATTTTGATGAAATTTTAATATGTTATGCAGCAACACATTCTGAACAATTCTTTCCTTTTGCAATATAGGGGGGTCGCTTTTAGTTTTTCAGATATTTGCAAAAAACTATCGCAAATACTGTATCGAATTTTTCGTATTCCTGCACGCTCCTTGGCAATGTAAGCCTGTCCCGGTGCGGCGTTTCTTTACATTTTCACTATTTACAAAGAAACAATGAATAGATATGGCCCCGGAACAGATTTACGTTGCCGCGAATCATGCAGGAATACGAAAAATTCAATACAGTATTAGCGATAGTCTTTTGCAAATATCTCGAAAACTAAAAGCGACCCCCCTATATTGGAAAAGGAAAAAGTTGTTGAAAATGTCGAAATCTATAACATATTAAAATTTCATCAAAATCGAAGTATGCAAACCTTCTCTATATAATTATTCGTATTTATTTATAGCGGCTGAGATTCTTGTACTTTGTCACCGGAGTTATACAGTTGAAGAATCTTCATTAATAAACTAGTGTTTTGTTTATCATAAACCTACAACGTTTATTAATCCCTCATTCGGAATAGAACAATTAATAGAATGAATAAAAAGAAAGGATAGAGGACGGTACCTGGACCGGAATTGAAAATAGATGAAAATCTTCAACGATTGGTTTGTTCGATGGCCGTTCCGGAAGCACGCGTGAATCTATTAAGAACACCATTGGCTCGTGCGGAATACGATTATTGTCGCATTTAGCGAACTGCGACAGGTTCTAAGTCGAGATCGCTCCGGCAGCCCCGAGCGGAACTATCGAATAGCGTTTAAGCGGGTTTCGAACGGATCGTTGCTCGTTTGAGCGAGCGAAAATATTTGTAACGTGGGAACACCTAATGACGGTGTCTCTTCAGCGGGCAAATTTCCTCTCGGCGACGCAATGAGCCGCGCAGCTCGGCCTCGCCACCCGAAAAAACAAACCGACCGGTTGCTTTTGTCGTACCAGCTAACGAACCGCGGGAAAGATACAAAGGAAATACGGCGTTCCAGTGAGTTAACCCTTTATTTGATAACGCTACTGTCCCGAGAACATCATTCCCGCGCGGTTTAATTGGAAATTCCGCGTCGGCGAACAGCCCCATTTCATTTCTTGCGAGTCTCTCACTTTCTTCGTCCTCTCGGAATCGACGATTTGTAAAAAGTCATTTGTGGAAATAATAAAAATCACACATCGTAAAATACTGCGGCAGAATGTTATCCAGTTAGCAGCATAACTAATTTAAATCGGTATAACTTTTTTATGAATGAACAAAACGATTTCAATGTCTCTGTAAGGCTAGAAAAATCAGTTTACTAAATAACGTCTAAAAAGAATGTTTAAAGAATGCAGTTGGTCGGAATGATGAGAAACAATAGTAAAAATTGATGTTTACTACTTTTTTTAGCTGGACCAATACCGAAAATTTGAAAGATATGTTAGGTCAAATTTTCATAAGCCACAAATGCATAAGGATTCAGTAAAGTGATCAATTATTGTGAAAAACAATTGTACATAATACAGTGATCATTGTTGCGAAGAAGAGATGATAAATAATTTTTTCATGTCAATTACTTTTAATTATTACTAATTTTAATTCCACATTTGGTTATCTTTGATATTTGTAAATTATATTTTGTACTTGTGTTCAGAACCAGGTATAAATTAAATAGCGTGTAAAGTGGAAATCTCAGAAATGAATCAACTTAACCGAGAAACCCTGTACATCTAGTTAAAGTCAGGACAGAAATGTATCAGCGAGATTAATCGATAGGAGGGAGACAATTGGACAAGAAACTGTTGATAAATCTCCTACAGATACACACTTCCGAAATCGTACATATGTCATCTGATAAATGGCCGAAGAAATGAGGTGCATATGGAAGGAGAACCTCGGAAATTTAGTTGAATGGAACCTGGAAATGGAGGAGCCGGAATTCGGAACGTGTGTGATAGAAGTTGGATGAGGGATGCAACGGTAGTTGCGATGTATTAGATCACGTAGCTAAGAATGGGAACATGATGCGAGGGTTTTATACATTAAGTAACACAAGTGAAGGATCCATCTTCGAGACGTGTGAAGCCATCCGAATTCGGCGAGGAGTAATATGATCGCGCTCGGGCCCATGGAGTAATGGATATAATAGGGGATACAACTTTTGGATAGAAGCGAGTTGCGCACGACTGCACCCTCTCCGGGGACATGGGAACAGTATCGCATACGCTATACAGAGGAACAAGGGAAAATAATAATACCGACGAAAAAGTGGTATGTCAAAAACTGCCATAGTCGAAGAGTTCTACTAAAGTTTTCAAAGAGACAGTGGAGACTTACTCAAAAATTTTAGAAGTTTCATGGGCCCTACGAATATTTAAGTATGATTTTCAACCTGTTCAATTAAGAGAGAAATTAAGTAATAAGTTACCAACTGCTGCGGTTTAAAAAAATTGATGTGATGCGTGGTAAATAATTTTTGGTAATTATTCACTTTGAGGGTCTCCTCATCGATTTTGATGACCTTGAAATATGTTGTCAAGGCCATCATTCTGAACAACTTTTTCCTTTTCCAATATAGGCAGGTCGCTTTTAGTTTCTCAGATATTCGCAAAAAACTATTGCTAATACTGTATTGAATTTACAGCACGCATACGACCATGCATACAAAAATACAGAATTCAATATAGTATTAGCAATAGTTTTTTGCGAATATCTCGAAAACTAAAACCGAGCGAAAAAGTTGTTCAGAATGATGAACTTGACAATATATTTCAAGATCATCAAAATCGGTGAAGAAGCCCTCAAAGTAAATAATTACCTAATTTTATAAATGTTAAAATTCATAAATGTTATTGTTGACCTTTTGAAATGAATTTTGTGGTAGCTTAAATCAATTTTAACCAAACCGAGGGTGTAGAATTTTGTGAATTTCTATACACCCTACACATTATTAATTATAGGATTTTTTAGGAACTAGTTTTTGCAGAACCACTTTCACAAATGTGAAAACCATCAAACCAGAAATACAAACAAGTGATTCCGACTGATCTGATTATTCTAATGGCAATAGTAATTGATCGGTCAAAGGTAATTTGCAAAAATTCTTGGTCCGCGAGTTCTGTCGAAACTGTTTTAGACATATGATACCGAAAATATCGAGGCAGAGGTTCCGTTGCATTACCGAAACTCAGCCATAAAATCGAAAGGGGAACGACATTGTTTATAGAGAAAGTAGTTCCACAGTCCTGATTATGTAAACTGCAGTTCCTGCGTAAAGTTTAACGTCGGGTATTACTGGGATAAACATGATCCGAAAGTAATTTCCATCCCCGCGATAAAACTCACCGGCTGCTCGGTTCTTTTTGTCGAAGGGCTCCGGGAAATCGTGCAACTAATAGCGCTCTTTGCACAGAGTCATTCTAAACACACTGAGGTCCTTAATGGAGATTGGGAATACTTCTCCAGATTAATATCGGACGAATAAGAAGTAATCGAATGCAATATACTCGGGGGAAGAAAAAAAAACTTACTGAAACGACGAAGCAGTACATAGGGTGTTTCGTTTAACATGGATTAGTTTAAACGATTTAAAGTGCATTGTGGTCTGTCAATTTTTGTTCAAGGTCATCGACATTTTTTTTAAACATGTTTTTCGTGGCAAATCTTTTTTCATTGACTTCGTGGCATTGTCAAATACGTTCAAGGTCGTCGCAAGGTCTCAGCGTTACATACACAATAAATAGAATTGGAGGTTTGTAGAAAAAATCAAACTAATAATTTGAGCCGTTTATTTTGAAAGTGAACCAAGCCCATTCTCGAGAAATATCAAGCTAG
>CM052330.1:7884365-7913889 GCA_028455615.1 Lasioglossum zephyrum | reverse complement strand
AAAAAAAGGTTTTCTCGGTCAGATTGCTACAGACATATTAATCGGAATGGAAGGTAAACTTTTTCGCTAAACATTCATTATTTAGACATGACAAAAGCTACGACCATTTTTGTACAACATTTACCTTTTGCAAAGTATAAAATAACTTTCCGTTAGCGGTTGCCGCAATTTAATAAACGCTTCAGAAACGTGACACTGCGATGTCACTTCCCAGCGAAATTCTTACAAAATGATAATCCAATTTCGCCTAATGGAACTACAATTTCCGTGGCAGCAGAAACGCGGCCGTAGTACACGCGCGTCTATTTATAACCAGCGAGATTCAATGTAAACCCGGCCTCATAATTTCCTACGAATTTTTTGCCCGTGAACCTCGACGGATTCGCAGAGAAGTTCGCCCGCACATTCGCCGAAAAATGTTCCTACGTCGTCCGGGGAGGGGAAAAAAGAGGATCTGTCGTTCATTTCGCTCGGCGGCGAAATTTCCCGACGCGGTACTCGTCGAATTCGTGCGGGGAAAGAAACCCGCGACTCGTATTTACTTAAACGTGAAGCTGGGCTAACTACGACGACGTGCAGCGGTGAAGTAAATCCGTAGCGAGTTCATGATACAAACTATGTTATCGTCGAAGAGGAGACTGTGGAATATGCAAATTTTCGGTAGCATTTATTTCAACACATTACGCTCCGCATTACGGTCTTATTATTAAATTAGCCAATTAGCACCGCGCACTTGTCGAATCTGTCTCTTTCACATTTTCACTTTTCCCGTAGTTGAATGTTTAACATTTTCTTTAGTCCAGCACGCGCGATCACTGTATTTACACTGGGCAATTGGATTCTGGCCACTTTGAAATTTTTACTTAAATTTCGCGTTTATTTCATAATCATTCGTATTTTATATTCCAATCATTGTTTTACTAATTTTGAGGCGTCGCTTATATTAAAAAATCCGTGAAAAGGCCATTTACAGCCGTAATATACAGACCTTTAATATACAATGAATAATAATATTTTCAATAACAATAACCTGTCTCTTTCGTATTTTCACTTTTCCCGTATAGTTTAATGTTTAACATTTTCTTTATTCCATATTTGAAATTTTTACTTAAATTTCGCGTTTATTTCATAAATAATCATTTATATTTTATATTCTAATCATTGTTTTACTAATTTTGGGGCGTCGCTTGTATTAAAAAATTCGTAAAAAGACCATTTACAGCCGTACCTTTAATTCACAATGAATAATAATAATTTCAATAACCAAAGATAATTTCCCATATACGATATAACCATATTACATGATTATAACCATAAAAGTGAAAATTTTCATTGACATAAATAATCAACCAAAAAAGAACTGAAGTAGTAATAAAATAACGAAACAATTGTCGAACGATAGAATTCATTATCGCAAACGAGGTTTCATCTAATCAATGATTATATAATGGACATTGAACAGAGTTTCAGCAGCAACTTATGTCAAGATAATATTAATAATAATAATTGGTCTGTATGCGTACTTGCGTGTGTGGCAGGTATTCACGAGAATGTCCGTCTTAGTTCAACGAAGCTGTCCTTGTTAGTTCACGGCGAGGATATACGTAGCCGAGCAATGAATAATTCCTCGAACTTTGTTTCGATCCCTAAGAAGGATCAAGCATTTGACCTCAACTTGCGAGCGGGGCTATTCACTTTAGCTACCTGAACGGAGAGACCGGCTCAAATGTTAAATTAGGGTCAGAGATTGTTCACGCCGAGATTTTATCAAGATACAAGTGGATAACATCTGATCCCTACGAATTCGTAGGGTCCCCCAATAAATTAGGGTTGCGGGTAATTTACAAGCAGGATCAAGTTATCGTTGCTTACGTCCGACCGCTTAACCACCGGTTGATAATGTAGATCCGTTGATTCGTAGATCGTTTAAGCGTCAGATAATTTCACGTTTCCTATAAACCGTCGTGTTTACAGCTAAATCGTTGTTTATTCATCGCGGCAACAGACCCGCAAAATCCGCTCGGCGAGGTAATGCAATTTTATACGTGTAAATTGAGCGATGAATGGTATGTTTCAAAAACGAAGATTCCATTTCATTCGTATCTTGGATACACGTTTCGCAAAATATTTCGCCATGAACATGTAAATTCTACTTTTTATGCGTGTCTGTTTTAAACAAACTGAGTTTCGGAGAATTTGTTCGCGCAGTTCAATTCGTTATATTACTGTTTAAACAAACCTTACCAAATGAAAAAAAGGCCTCTTCAGCTCCAACTTTAAAATGTTTTTTACGCCGTCAACGTCGACAGTCAGATTTTATGCATTTAAAATGATCTAGAGAAGAATTTAAACACACTATTATATTTTGAACTGGTTGAAATGATTATTTAAGGGACTAGTATATTTTTTATATTAGACGATTTTTATTTCGCAGTGTAGCGATGAGAATAAATTTTTAAAAATATCACGTTTTTCAAATTATTTTATAGCTTTTATTCCGTTTTTAAAAACGTGGCAGTTTTAAAAATTTATTTTGATTTAAATAATTATTTTTTGCGTTTTAGCCTTGTGTTAATACTTGTATCACTCTTTATTAATACTTATACTCACTTATAACACACACTCACTAAGCTTGTTGTAAATTTCACTTGGTAAACAACGCGATGATGTACTACCGATCGTCGCGCGGCAACGTACTATCATATACTGAGCTCCGTCAGGGCGAAGTGGGTCCGTGGAGTGGGGATGAGTCCGAGTGCGCACGCATAGTAAAGTAGAGAGCATTTTCGAGCGAAGTGGGGATCGCTGAACGCGATGACGTAGTTTGGTGGGGGGATGAAAAGGTAAATATTTAATTATTATTTTCTCCGAAACGGATAGACTTTAAAAAAAAAATTTAATAATACATTGTCATACAATTATGAGCCATGTATTCAATTTCAAGTTTCGAGCTCATTAGGAAGTTAGTTTAAAATCAATTGCAAAATTTGTCACCGAACAGACAGACAAACAAACAAACAACAAAACAAAAACAAAAAATGAAAAATTTCTGATAAAAAAATTATTATAATTAAACATGCTTGGGTACGTTTAATTTTCAAGAAATTGATTGTTAAGATAATTTTGTTTTCTAGAAGAATGTAGTAAAAAATGCCTATCACCTTCGACTTTAAGACTCGTTAATGGTTGTCAACACTTACCATAAAACGCTCGCCTATTTCGTGGCGCCTCTATTGTAATAGTTTGGTAAACGAGAAATGGTTGGTTGAAGAGGTGGCACGGTTTAAGGAACACGCGGTGATCGAATTTCTCGCAGCGAAAGGCATTGCCTCGAACACCTTTGGGACTCCGCACTGGTTTGAAACCAATAAAGACTTGGAAAGAACTGCGAGAAACTGTTCAATAACAAGTTTCAGGAACTTGTCCATCGTCCGGCGGAATGTGCGGTGGCGACTATACGCGAAAGCAGATACAAGGAATCAAACGGCAAGCAATACACATCATTTCTATTCTTTTAGTCGTTAAAGTTGACTTTTGAACAAGTTAAAAAAATCCAGGAAGAATTAAATTTTTTGACAACTGTAACAAAGTAAATGGACATATATAGTACTGAACACTTTAATACCCTGAAGTTTATTAACATATTTTTATACAAAAAACTATTCATTCGATATTTACTACTCTTTATATTTAAATAAAAATAAAAGGGATGAAATCAACTGCAACAATGTAAATGAACATGTATAGTACTGAACACTTTAATACCCTGAAGTCTATTAACATATTTTTTATACAAAAAAAACTATTCAAATAAAATCTTTAACTATCAATTACTCGAGTAATTATTCTATACAGCCAATTCGATTAAACAGAATGAAGTCATTAAAGTCACTGGCGAATATTCCAGGCAGAGATGCGAGACCACTTTGATGCGCGCATTTACTAGCAACGAGAAGCGTCAGCTGCGACATAAAAATTTATATTACTCAGAAAAGTTTGGAAACAAGTGAGTTAAACTGGGATATCATGAATACTATACTACAGGATATACATTCGTGACAGGTTTTATCACGAAAAACACGTTTACTCGTACAAAGGCTCGCGATTACAGATTATAGAATTTTCGAAGCACCACTCGCAGAAGTTCGAGCATTGTTTACAGCAACTTTATGTCGGCACTCGTTCTTTACTCAAAAATTAAAGCCGATAAAGTTAGGGTGCGTGTAGCAGCTGCGCGTAATGAATGTTTCTGCGAGTGAAGTAAACCTATTCCGGCGTTCTATCGTTTTCCCTTAGAAAGTAAGAATAATTTCATTCTTTTCTCGGGCGCATTGGTTAGAATTTTCTTCTGCATAAAGATCTGCGGTCTAGTGATAATATTTACAACAATCACAACAATCATATTATATTTGAATAGTATAGAAATGTAAGAAAGACAATACTTTTATATAATTCGTTGGTGTTCTTTGGGGCGCATAGGTTCAATCAATTATTAACTGAAATAGCGGTCTAGTGATAATATTTACAACAATTATATTATCTTTGAATAGTATAGAAATGCAAGAAAGACAATATTTTCATATAATTCGTTGGTGTTTTTTTGGGGCGTATAGGTTCGATCAATTATTAACTGAAATAGCAAATTCCTTTGAGAATGATCCACGGCAGGATCGAAACGTGAGGAACAATTTAAATTGTAAAATTGTTATTTGAGTTAATGATCAAGCCAAATTATATTCAACATTTACGATCGACATAACCGATTAATAAATATTTTTATAGTTTATAAACATCGAGTTTTCTTAGATTATATTGTTTCAAGAACACCTATTGCAATATTTCCTTTTTTATTCTAATTTCTTCATATATAAACATAAAAAAAATTGAACGATCCGCTTCGACGTTTGAAACATTTGACGACCTCGTTTACTCGAAACGTTAGCTTCAACACCACTAAATTTATTGCCTCTCCACTTTCCCCGAGATTTCCTCCGTCTCATCACTTCTACGTTTGCTATCTATCTTTTCCATTTTTCACTGGTCGTTTCCCTTTCCACTTCTTCGAGATCTCTCACGCAAACTTTTGCGAGCGATCCGTCATCGGACTTGAACGTTCCGGGGTACTCGGTTTATACACGAACGCCCATCACACTTTTATTACACATTTATTGTTCGATAAATTGAGCGAAATTGATTACGTTCGCTTCGTGTTATTCGAGCCATGCTGTTTATTCAAAACAATCAGTCAAGACAAAAAGAATCGGAAAAATACGACGGTTCTAAAAATTTTTGCTACGTCCTGAAAGCACCACTTCGAAACGCATTCACAGGAAATGATTTTCAACTCGAAAACGAAGCTAACAACTTGTTCGATGCATCGCGTGCTTTAACTTCCATGAAATCAGGAATATAATGCGAACATGAATACAGATTTGCGCGGGGTGAGATGGGAGTATAGCGAGCGCAACCCTTCCACGAATAATCTCTTTAAAAACCATGAAATTACTCGAAATGAATGCATTTATTTTAAATGCTGAATATAAATTGCATTTGATCGTCGCATTAAATTCCGCAGCGGATTCATTATGAATTCATTCGATGTTTAACGCAGCAGTTATTCGAACAGTGTCCTAATTAGTGTCTGCACAAAATTAAGTCACACTTAGAATCGGCGAATCGAGGGAATTCACTCGAATTCAGGGGAAAAAGTTACCCTCTCTAACGTGATGGGTCAATGGAGGAAGAGTATACTAAAGATGCGCAATATTTTCACGTAAATCGATTCCTCGAGCAGAGTCCCGTGGGAAAACGTATGAACAAAATGATCGAACACTTAATAGCTCCGCGTAACCATTGTTCTTTTAAATGGAAGATAGAAAATGGAAGCCGCGAGTGATTAAAACAAATGATACTTTACTGGGTTTGTTGCGATGCGTCTCCCGTGGCACGGCCGCCGGCAGCGCCACAGCTATCAGCACCATAATCCACAGCCACCTCATAATTTCCGATTACGACCTGCAACACACCACCGAACATGTTATTCCATAAAAGAACACCATAAGAAAATTTCGAACGCGGAGAGGGTAGTAAAATCTTGATGAAATAAATTAGCCGTTTATATTGAAAGTGACCCAAGTCCTGTTAAGTTTAAATTCAAATGTTTAAGAGTTGTACGTTCGAATGAAATTAAAAATATAGGATAGCAATGTATTACACTCCGTAAGTGTGACTTGGGAACCACTTTCAAAATAAAAAAATTTTTATCATTCTATTAACAAGCTAGTTTCCTTTAAACAATATCTTTGTGATTTTAAATGTATCAGTTAGAATTTGCTTCAGAAGCTTGATTTTTCTCTAAAATGGACTTGGGCCATTTTGAAAATAAAATTTTTTATCATTCTATTAACAAGCTAGTTTCGTTTAAACAATATCTTTGTGATTTTAAATGTATCAGTTAGAATTTGGTTCAGAAGCTTGATTTTCTCAAAAATGGACTTGGGCCACTTTGAAAATAAATATTTTGATTATTCTATTAACCAACTAGTTTCCTTTTCACAATATCTTTGTGATTTTAAATGTATCAGTTACAATTTGCTTCAGAATAAATGGCTCGAATCATCTACATATACATACAGGGTGTCTAAAAAATATTGTGCTTCCCTGACAGTCATTTCAAGCGAGTAGTTTATTTATTTACAAGCCGGTAAAAAAGAATCTCTATTACCCGGTGATCCCGATCCCGTATAGCAGCTCCGCAGAGAGCCAACTTCCCGGAAACGTCACGCTGGTTAAATATGGTAACACGCATTCGTCACTCGACATAGTCGAAAAAAAAGGCCGAGGAATAACTCGATCAGACCACGACTTCGCGAGCGAAACAATTCCCATTCGTTTAACTGATCGACGAGCGTCAAATGAATCGCAATCACGCGGTCGCAGAAGCTCAATTCGTCCCGTTATTATTTAACAGGAAAAACGTGGGCGTCCTCATTTCGGCGGGCAAAACCGGCCGAGACATTTAGAGCGCGATTTAAATTCAAAACACAGAAGCGATCACTGTATTGCGACGCGATGCGACACGTTCATCGGGACGGTAGCATGTCCCGAACGATATTTCCCGTGTCCAACAAGATGCCAGATTCTCGCGAGAAGAATAGAGACAACTGCATCACGCACTGGTTTCGCGTTTTTCGGATCCGTGATGTTCGAGCCTCGGGAAATTTTTTTTTATCCCACGGTGAAATCGCTGCACCGAGAGTCCATTTGAAGCTTTTGTTATCGGACAGGTCAACGCGCGGGGTCCGCAGTATCTGGCTGGTCAACTACCCTAAAATGTTTGCGCGTAGGCCTGCCGGCCATCCGTGACCTCATAAACAAGATCTCCGGTTTTTCAAAACGGGAACGGAATGCCAAGAAGCAATGTGTTCGCCATTAAGGATGTTCTGGAGGTAATTAAAAACGCAAGAAAATTTTTGAACATTTCACACAGATATAATTCTTACTAAATTAATGCAATTACCAAAGTTTCGATTCGATTCGCTCTGCACCGTTTAATATTTATAACAACTTAAAGTTTCCACATTTTAACACGTCTTCTTATGAAGAATTATAAAATTCCACTTCGAAGCCTATTTAAGCCTTGAAAAAACAAAACTAGAAACTCCATTTTTATATACAGGGTGAGTCACCAAACGTTTGTACCTCAAATATCTTTGTTGTTTCTAAAGATACGTAAAATATGGTAAGGACAAAGTTGAATGGTACAATGGGACTGACACGATGCAAAAAAAACTTTGTCCTTATCATATTTTACGTATCTTTAGAAACAACAAAGATATTTGAGGTACATACGTTTGGTGACTCACCCTGCATAAATACATGTTACTTCGATTTCGAAAAAATTATGCACACGTGAAGAATTATCGTTATCCTTGTCGAATAATAATGATGAAATTTTCATAATAAAAAAATGTAGACGTTTACCGTTGAAAAAAGTGTTCCGAGCGAGGATACGTGTCTCGGAAAAGCTGAAGCGACTTTCAGAACGTCGAAAAGAGAAAAAATGGAAGTGGAACTCCAACCTACGAAGTGCACTCAAGCGTCACTAGTCTCCAATGTAAAAGCTGCCGCTTTTTTTTAAACATTCTGTCCAGTATCCGCACTGCAAACAGAAATGCATATGTGCAAAAAAAATGAAGTATCTAATCGAGCGACTATTTACTGGACAAATCAACTGAACGTTCATTTTATTAGGCATTATTTATTCGTTGTTATTAAATTCCGGAATTTAGAGAGAAATTTGTACGAACTAGAAGCTGTGTAAAAATGTATTTGAGTTTTATCATAAGAACGTTTATGTATAAAATTTATTTAATGAATGCACCAAATCCGTTATTTCATTTTATAAATTAATTTAGGTAGAATGCATATAAATCATTTCGTAAATGAACTTAGTTTCAGCGAAATCAATTTAGAATTCATTAATTTTGTAATATATAACTACGATTATACAGAATTTATTGAATTCATTATTCAATTAATTCATTTATTGAATTACTTATTTGAACTACTAATAAAACGAGAGAAAAATGCACACACGATCTCTTCTTACACGTTAAATCGCAATGACAAAAAAAAGAAAAGAAACAAAATGAGTCGCAGATAAAAAAAGTCAATATTAAACTAAGAGCACTCATGATTATTCTTGCAAAGAACGAAACTCAGAACGAAGGAGTCTATTTTGAATCCCAACGGCGATTTTACATGATTTAAGACCGTACAACGTGGACTAATATTGACTTTACATTCTTTACCCGGGTGAAAATCAAAGCACGGTTGGCATAGGAAAATGGAAGGTTCGATACTGGTATAATATACAAAAGAGAACGTACAAGAGAGGACATAAATAATAATTTATCTACCGTCGCATCTATTCGCCGAGGGTAAAAGAGGCGGGGAAGACGGGTGGTTGTTCAATGGAGAGCTTCTGAAAGAGCGTGGAAGGTTCACCGCTGGAGTATTCGATTTTTATCGAGAAAGCGATCGAGCAATTACATCGAGATCCCCCGTCTTTCCCTCGGATCGTTTCTTTAACGCCCGCCGTCGCCTGTAGGTCTTCTATATTTTCATTTCCTGCTCTTTTCTGGCAGACTGCTTTACTTTTCGTCTCAGACATTCCGTTTTCCCGCACGTACGGCCGCCTATCTAAACCGGATACGAGCACGCGACGTCGTTTCGTCGCGAAAAGAGTCGAGATAAGAAGCCCCCCCGTAAGAGGCTTTCTTTAATGAATACTTCGCCACTCACGAAAATATAAGCTCAATTACACGAAATGGTCCGTCGCGGCAGCTAGCCGTGAATAAGCCACGGAATACTCGGCCCCAATCCACATATTCACTGTAAAGTCGCTGATATTATTACATATTATTAAGTTGATCCACGACGTCGCTTATTATGATTTAAACGTAATTTCATTTTAAAAAATAGACATTTCATAATAATTTAACACGTTCGTTGCCAGCTCACCCATATTCGGTTGATGAAATTATTTCTCGAGACTTGACACTTAATTTATCTACTGGAGATCTACTCACCCTCAAGGGTTAAACTTTGAAACCAGAAATTTTTAACTGGTAATTATATATAAAAGGTCTGCGTACTCCGATTTCGATGAAATTTTAATATGCTATGCAGCAACACATTCGGAACAACTTTTTCCTTTTCAATATAGAGGAGTTGCTTTTAGTTTTTCAGATATTTGCAAAAAACTATCGCGAATACTGTATTGAATTTTTCGTATTCCTGCACTGGATGCGTGTAAAACACTGGGTGGGTGTGTAGTATTGTCGCTGCTCATCTCCACAACGTGTTTAAAAAGAAAAAATGAATAGATGCGACCCCGGAACAGGTTCACGTTGCCGCGGAGCATGCAGGAATACGAAAAATTCAATACAGTATTAGCGATAGTCTTTTGCAAATATCTCAAAAACTAAAAGCGACCCCCTTATATTGGAAAAGGAAAAAGTTGCTCAAAATGTCGAAATCTATAACATATTAAAATTTCATCAAAATCTGAGTACGCAGACCTTTTCTATATAATTAACTTAATTCTATATTATTAACTATTAAATTCTATATTATTAATTATATAATTAACTTTATCTTGACGTAGCCCCGTTGATGTTTAGGAGTAAATGTAGAAAATCCAAATGTTAATTTTAGGAATCCAGTGATTGGAAAGTTATGTGTGTTTGAGGTTTTAGGACACAGTGAAAAACATGTTTTCACATAAGAAATCGAATTTATGTCTGGTGCCCTCTTTTATTTCGACGCTGGTATCGCATAGAGTAACGATCTCAAAGTTAAATAAATGTCTCCGTCTTTTCATTGCATTCGTAAAGAGAATACGTACTATATTAGAAAGGAAATTCTGCTGAACGCTTTTATAAAAAGAATGTACAGTATACAATAAATTAGATTTGTCTGCTGAATGTCTCATAAAAAGTATATGGAGCGAGTAATAAAAATGCGATGGCTGCAAAGAATGTAAACTAAACAAACGGCGGCGGTGAACGTGTTAAAACATAGCATTGCCAACTTCATTTACTTTTAGGGAATTGCGAAACTGAGTGTGTGCGAGCGTGAAGGGTATGAAGGCGTTTGCTCCTTTGAAAAGAACCAGTACGGAGGAAGTCGTGCGAGTGAAAACTGACCTGTGAGGTACGCTCTAAGAGAATTATATTGTGAATGTGTTCCAGTTTTTCTTATTTACAATCTCTTAGTTTGAACGTGTTTCTATCTGAAAATACAGATCACGGTATTAATTCCTCCCCATTTATTCATTCAAAATAATTTTATAATATTTATTAGCTCCAAAAAATGCTGTCTGCAAGAGCTGGGGAAAATAGTATTTTAAATAGTAAATAATAAATAATCCTACAAATTTAAAGTATGTGCACGATTTTGAAGATAAAATATTTTATTCGATGTAGTGATTTTTGAAAATACAATAATTTATTTGAGGCAGTAATTTTTTAAAATACAATATTCTAGTTTGCATGTGAGATTATTAAAATAGAAATATTTTATCTTCGAAATTGTATATCTTATTTAAAATACCATTTTCTTTGTACAATTATAAAAAAAAGTTATACCGTTTTAAATTGCGTTCAAACGCTTTCGTGATTCACTCTAAGTATGCGCAGTTCGATAATCACTTTCACATGAGAGTTCGTCGAGACGAGAAAGGGATGAAGGTTATTGAATCCATTAAAACCGAGAAGACAGAGTTAATCGATGGCAGGTCGTATTCATAATCAACTCGTTTTCCACGCGGGCAGGCGAGGTGTCCGCGCGCGAGAAACGTCCTGCCGTTGGAAAATTCGATTTAGCCGATCGCGGGAGCCGTGCTTTCCCGATTACGCTTAACACAATCTGTCTTCGTTTGTGCCGTTCGCCTTTGATACTATTCCGCGGCCATTGACGACGACGCTGCCATTGCGGCCGGTGGACATTCCCGTTCCGCGTTCGAGAAATAATGAAATTTCCCGGTGAACCGGAGAATTGTGATTAATGAGACACGAGCTGGCCCGTGAAAACACGGACCAAAGGGCGTGGCACACGCACGCAATTTTCCGCGCCAACGCGCTCGGTCAACTCGGTTCCTATCGTTGCGCGAGCTTCTTCGGTTCGCAAACACGTCTGTTCAACCTTTATCGCTGGCATGATACCTTTCTGCTTTGTTGGGTACTCGTACGAGCTGCGATCAAACAGAAACTGGACACTGGTAGTTTCCTCGAGGAAGGCATTTGTATGCCCTTCGTGTATCAGTCAGTCTTGAAATTAAACAAAAAAAATTGAAAGATACCAGGGCCGCACTCACCTCAAGAAACCAAAAATTTTCTACGGTTTTTCTTTTACTGCAGTCCTGTAGATTTTGAGGAGGAAAAGCCGAAAATCCAATTCTTAATATTAGGAAAGCACTTGTTTAAAAGTTATGCGTGTTTAGAGTTCAGCGATTTCAGGCGTTTCGATTTGACAATCGCTGAACTTTAAACACACGTGACTTTTGAACCAGTGCTTTCCTAAGCTTGAAATTTGGATTTTCAGCATTTCCTCCTCAAAATCGACGGGATTACTGTACCAAAAGTAAACAATTTTTGGTTTTCTCGGGTGAAGCCCACTTCTGCGTTAATAAAGCGATTTTAATAGATCCTTAATCCCTTAACTAGTTGTAGGTAATGTTTCCTTTGAGTCTTCAATAACGAAAGATAAGAGCTGAACAAAATATTGTTTCTCTATGTAACGATTTTAAAAACTTGCAAATAATACCCTGTTTTCCCTTGTTCGAATTTACACCGACTCCTTTTCAAATAACATCCGAGTGCATAGTCCTGGTTTTGTAAAGGGCAGAAATCGATTCTGGCAAAAATATCGATGTGGTATTTCCTCCGACAAGAATAGAACATCTATCTATATAACCCTGGAACGACGCCCTAGGGTTTCCAGACGACTCCATGAAATTTTAATCTTGTCTAGACGCGAAGTCTTATCTAGTATGTACCTCGAAATTTCCATTTTGTTTCTTTCAACGGAACCAGCGTAAAAGTACGTTGCCGATTAAATCAAAGAAAATTGGTCCAGTTGTTTTCTCAAGTGATGCGCTTACCAACGAACAGCATTTAATTTTTCATTCGTGTATATAGAATTAAGGTTTTCTATCGCATCGACGTCGAGAGCGCGATGCGGAAGCGTGTCCGTTCCACGGTCGGCAATATCCGGCAACAGACGAAATAATTAATTGTTAGTACGGAGTAATATCGGATGAATAAATACGACTTAATTCACCGGGGATCAGATATGTATATCGAATGCGGGTAATGCGGGGTTAAAATAAATGTTATCTCCGATTACAATGATTTGATCAGCCGGTGCAGATATTCCCCAGTTAGACGGTCGCAAACATAAGCATTCGCGAACACTCGCAGGAGAGATTCCGTGCAGAGTGAAAACAACCATGAGCCCCCCACCCCCTATTCTCCCAAAAACATCAACCGCCCGAGATTCCCCAGTTCGATCAGTCAATATACGGTTCCGATGTTGTGCTTTACCATTTCCAGGACTGCTTATTCAGCAAACGAAATTCCCGTGTTCTTCCGAGTGTTCACCGGGGGACGGATGCGGAGGCGGCGTGGGACGGTTGAATTTCGAGCAAATATTCGTCGCTTAAGGTACTGTTACGCATGGAGCTTCCGATACCAGAGAGCGAATGGTTCATGAGTCCGTATCATATCTCGATTTCAGGCCCGACTGATCAGAAGCTGGCGAGAACCCGCCCGCAAAAGGGTGAAACGATGCGATATAGAGAGAGAGGGAAAGAGAGAGGGGGTGGACGCGTATATATCTGCTCTATGTCTTAAACCACTTTTGCATACTACTCGTTCGATTTCGCGAAAGGTCAAATTCCGCCGGGGGTGGGGCGGGGATAGAATAAAAAGCTGAAGACATAAAAGCGCGACTGCATGGTCGACGGGACAGGAACGCAGAGACGAAAAATATCTTTGACGTTCGATTCCGAGCACCTCTCCCGACCAGTGAACTTTATTGCGACGAGAATTTCATATATGCATGGAGGAGACCCCCCACCCCGCTGAAGGAGAACCGTCAGCCTGAAATTGGACGGCGTTTACTTGTCGAGCGAACAAAAGCGCCTTTGTCCGTTTCACTCCTTTGTCTTTCTCTCTCTCCCTCTCTCGTGTGCGCGAACTCTTTTTACAGACCTCGATGCCACGTCGGTCACCCGGTAATTGTAGAAATTTAGGCCACAGGTGCAAAAAGGCTCTGGACCCTTCAAGATCGGAACGCCTCGAGGATGAGGGGAAGAGGAAATACAGCCTAACAAAACTAATGAGAAACGAATGGAACAATTCGCTGGTAAAATCAACACACCTCTCTAAGCGAAATAAGAAAGGCAAACGCGCAGTGAGCACGGCCGGACACGGGAAAAAAGAAGCAGTCACGAGTAACTGAACTCGCGAGGAAACATACCGAGCCCTCTGTACAATTTTTATGAAGCTGAGCTTGATGAAATTTGCGTGAGAGCAGTTCTTCAGGGACATTGTTGACACGGCATTTTTAGTGGCACAATCGTCCGGGTCAAACTATCCGGTTAGGGGTGAAACTGTATGTTTTAACCCTCGGTTGCATGAATTTTTATGACCAGTTGAAAAAAAATATATATATGTATGGCTGTTAATCTACTTAAAAATGAGTGTGGCCATAAAATAAATGATAAGATTAATGACCTTGGAAATAAAACTATTCATGTTACACGTGAAAAATATTTTACTTTCTCAAACTTAAAGGAAATATGTATTCTGGAGGTCGCTCTTAAGTGAGACACCCGGTATAATTCACGATGTTCTTGAACAGAACAGTACACAATCAAAGTTTCCATTAAAAATTATTTCTGTGATTTCGGCACAAGGTTCGATCATTAATGATCACAAATTTAATCTTTATTACAATTTCGATCGAGAAAAACTTTTATTTAAAAATTATTTCAAGTTCATCAAAATCGGTGTGGAAGCCCCTAATGCAAATAATTACCATTTCTTCTAATTAGACTCGACTAAAAACTAATTAATTTTGTTCGATACGGGACACCCGATATGGGACACCCTATACAGGTTTGATAGCCAGATGAAAAAATTCACTACAAAAATCGGAAAGAGAGAGAAGAATAAATTACAACTCGGTCACCAATAGCATAGTGTTGTCAGTAACAGAGAAGGCACGTACATATTTTGATCTTTGAGAATTTATACCAGAGAATATTTGAATAACATTTATTTGACACAAAAGCCAGATATGCATAAAAACAATATATTGATGATGGAAATGCAAATTCTTAATGCGAGATCATTGTACACCGTGATATGCAAAAAGTTACCGCGGCTGCGAGCCATAACTCAAACGAAAATTAATTTCGCCCCGCGTTCCGAACGCCGCGCGTACTCCCCCTTTTTCCCCATAAAATAAATGTACACACACATCCAGCCACGTTTTAACTTGATGCCTTCATATCGTAGGTTATTTGGCCCATCTATCCAATTAGAGAAACGAGGCAACGATGAATTACACGGGGTTACCAGTGGAAATTGTTGGAATTAGACGGGAAAACGGAAACTGCGAATTATTCATAAACTCGTGACGATATTTACCACGTTCTCACTTAAAACACGATGAATATACAGTGGATCCAAAAACTACTGGATTCCTCGAAAAATTGTTGATATTTAAGCTGCGACCATTTCGCGAAACCAAATAGTATCATAATCCTGAACTAATATTCACAAATTTATTTTCCTGTGGTAAGATATTTTTACTTGAAACTGTAAACTTTTTTTCTTAAAAAATGTCTCGAATTAAAAAACTTTAACAAAATCTTCTCGTATATGAAACTGCGATAAATTTCAATATTAAAACATGAAAAGTATCAAAAATTAAAACACTTACAAAATAAACGGCTCATATAGTTGCTGAAAACGAAATATTTGATACGACTTTAAATAAAACCTGATAAAAACAAATTGGATTAATGTTACTACGGACACGTTATCTTGTTTTATATCGTAGGCGCAGCACATCTGTACACAGAGACAAGAAACTTTTATCCCACGAAGTCCTTGTGACCGAGGAAAAATAGTCATCGCGAACATGTTTTAGTAAAAAGTTTGCCAAAGTTCGGCGAAGTTTTTATCTCATTCGAAACGTGGTGAAACTTGGCGAAGTACGGTCAGAAAATACATTCGCATACAAGAAAAATAAACGCGGACAATAGCTTTTACTTTACATAGGCCACACTTATTTAATAAATGTAATCTGTTTCAAAGCATTAAGCAAGACGTATCTCAGATGAAGAAATTTTTATTTACAGAGATCCCTAATATTAAAGGATAAAAGTGTTTTTTCCAAAATTTAGGTTATTTTATATTGTCACTAGAAAATAGAATTGTTTTACGCTACTTTTTCACCGAGCGATTTAATCAAAATTGTTCAGCATTATGTTTACAAGTATTAGCTCGCGATTAAATAACAACAAGTGGTGAAGACCAAATAAATGCATGATTGCGATGGGAGATGTGCAGTAAATGCTTCGTAAGAAACTCAATGCTTTGCTTTATGTTCTGAGGACGTAGATTATGTTCTCTAAGGTGGAAATTGCGGTTGTATGCGGCTGCGCAAGTAGTTAAAGCGGAATAAGGTCGGCCAGGTCTGATCAAACCGCATCTCGTCTACTGAAATAGTGTACGTTCCCGTCAAACTGCCACCAAATGACCAGTTTTCCAAAAATTATAAAAACGTTTTCATAGAAAAGTATTGAATAACTTTTAATATTCGAGTACATACTACAATAAAAAAAATTATTTTTAAAAAATTAAACAAACTAGAGCTTCACACATTTATGCACTTCATTGAATCTTTGCAAAATTTTAAAATGCAACTACGCAGGATAATATCTATCGATTATACCCAGTTTTTTTTTTTTTTTTTAATTAGTAGTCTTGTATCTTTCTCTTTTTTTCTTTTTTTTTGTAAATATTTATGTAAAAAGGGCTTCTGCCCGTCTGTAATAAATAATAATTAGACATCGAAAAGAAACATCTTTACCAGTAGCAAGAAAACAGTTTGGTCGAGTGTTCCTCGAAGCACCTTCGTATTTCTATGTTATCAGATAAAAACTGTTCGCCATAGTACACGCCGCTGTAATTTCATTCGGTGTTTTAGCAACTTCCATTAGACCGGTCGACTCGCGGCCAGCATTTCCATCGATACTTAAATCGCCGGATCAAAGGGGGGCAGTGCTTTCGCCGGAAGTCCTTCCGAAGGTCCTTTTCCCGGTGAAAAATATTAAAGTAGATATTTAATTACGGCGTTGTGCTCGATTCGACGGCGAGTCGTCTTTGTGGTCGGCTTACTGTCAAAGGCTCGCGTAATTAAGAGAATCACAAGTTCGACGGTAAAGCTCCGTTGGAAGTTCGAAAATTCCCTGACCGAACGACGCCAATGGCTCTCTGATTGCTGCTGTCTGTGTGGCCGGGATTGGAACTCTATAAACGGTCATCCAAGTGTCACTCTTAGTTGTCAACACTGCATGTCAACACATCGTGTCTTTTTAAATGTAACGAGCCATTTTGTTCCAGCAAGTGCCAGTACAACTAGAACATTTCAAGGTCACCTTCATTTTTTGGTAATTATTTACTTTGAGGGCCTCCTCACCGATTTTGATGACCTTGGAATATATTGTCAAGGTCATCATTCTGAACAACTTTTCCCTATATATATAGATAATATATGTTGTATATTGTATACCTGTGTTATTCATTTTGTGTTTGATTAGAAACGCCGTTAAGCAATCGCCTATGCTGATATACAAAAATCCAAGAGAGAAAATTCAATACAGTATTAGCAATAGTTTTTGTGAATATCTCGAAAACTAAAATCGAGCGGCGGTAACATGTATGGAAAAAAGTTGTTCAGAATGATGACAACATATTTCAAGGTCATCAAAATCGATGAGGAGGTCCTCAAAATAAATAATTATCCATTTTTTTAAACGACACTACATATTTTGTAGTACATAACATTTGTTGCTTGTGAAAGCAATTATAATTTTGTTCGTTGTATATTATTTTATCGTTGAGACAAACATCGCATTTGTGAGATTTCTTTGTTTCTGTTTTTTTTTTATTTGTTACATTAGCATTATTTTATTTAACGACGATCACACCCTCGAGACGCGGCGTCAAACAAAATGGACAAACACTGTCTCGCCACCAGTTTCGCGTGTAAACGGCTCAAACAACAATGCTGTGTACATAAATTTTTCGTGTTTCGACGATTTTGGGATACCGTGGGCTGTGTGTAATGCCGCGAAACGGAGATCTGTTCTGCGGAATACAACGCAACCACAGCACACACGGATCCAGTCGAATATCGGCGTAACTCCAGGCTTCATTTATGGAATGGAATGAAAATATTTATCAGAGGCTCGCGCGCACTCGGTCGTGTCCCGTGGAAATTCTACGCGAAAATATTTGTCGCTACGCGAATGCTGCTTCGCCGATTATCAATCACGCCGTCGATGCTATTATGAATTTTAGTTGATGATTATTTACCCGCTGGTGCCAACTTGGCGCAGATTTAATAACACTGCTTCGCGCGCGATGTGCCTTCGATTAATTTCATTTTGTTTTATAACTCCATTAACGAGGTTCACTCATCGAGTCTCACCACTGCCGTTAGATCAATTTTTTCATCCAACTAATTTCATCAATAATGCATAAATTCATTCATATTCATATAAATTCATTACAATATAAATAATAAAGATTGAATACTGTTTTCGTGTGACTTCAAATAATTTAGATAACTATTAAACAAATGTATGTTACACGTTGTATAGTCAGAGAGGCGGTATTTTTTAAATATTTTTCCGTAACAATTTTATTTCGCTATTCCGTATAGTTCGAGAGTTATGTGTGCCATGGCGTGGCCGGATATCGATAACCGGTGATACTATGTTTTTTACAATGAATAGTATAAAGCGGGTGGCATCAAACAAAAAATTTTGAACAACATGTAGAGGTAGATTCAGCAACACGGTATAGATAACAGCACGAAATAAAAATAATGTTTCAGGAGAAAATTAAATACCGCAGTGCAGTATATTCGTTTTAAACAAATATTGGTCTATGACAGCAATAACAGGAATACGTTACCTTTTCTGACCAGTCCTCGGTGCCAAAAATTGCCACCGTTTGTCCCGTAACGAGTTCCATTTCTCATAACACTTGTGTAACGCGTATCGGAACGATTTAAATGAAATTTGTAACACAGTTATAATAATGGAAATTCAATTGTGGCCTTCGGGATAAAATATATAAAGTTCGCGCGACGGTCAATGCGTTAACACGTTCGCCACCGGCATCACGTATTTGTCACGTTCACAATTTCAGGTACACTCTCCGTGGCAGAAACCATTTGATAAAAATTGCGGATATGATCGTTGAATTAAAAATATCAACGTTTGTTCGTGACAAAATACAATGGATACGAATTTCCATTTTTACTTTTAATAATTTCAACAGAGTTTCAAAGTTACACGTCGATATCTTCTAATTCTTCTAATAATTCTATCCAGAAGGTTTGCCATGACATTCTCCATTAATTCCAAGAAACAGGAGCCAAACACGAATTTCCATTGTTTTAAATAATTTCAAGAGGTCAATATTACAGATCGATACCATCTAATTCTTCTAATCTTTGTGCCATTTCTTTCTCGTACTTATTTTTCTTCATTTTCTATATTCACTTCTTCATCATTGAAGTCCATAGACCTTTTTTTCTCGTATTTATTTTTCTTCATTTTCTATATTCACTTCTTCATCATTGAAGTCCATAGACCCTTTTTTTCTAGTACTTATTTTTCTTCATTTTCTATATTCACTTCTTCATCATTCAAGTCCATAAACCCTTTTCTTCTCGTACTTATTTTTATTCATTTTGTGTCCATTCACTTCTTTATCATTGAAGTCCATAGACCCTTGTGAAGCAGTATAAATTCAACGAATGTTGCCCCGGAAGGTTGACCTTTCGACAGAATATCCCGGCACAAAGGGCGAAGGTCCGTTTGCCATGACAGTCGACGTGTTAACGCGACACTGATGGTGAACTGTTGGCAACAATCGACCTTGTCTAGACAGTCGCGGACAAAGACCTTTGTCTGGTATTTTTCTAGGCAAATCGATGTTTCCGTGACGCGGTTTCATGCTTTGTTAGCTCGTGAGATCATTCTGCGTAGCGTGGGAGCCCGGTAGGAAGATAAAGGGACAGAAATCCGCAATTGGCCGGCGTCGGTATACCGGAATAACGAGGAACAGTGTGAGAAGAAAGGGAGCTCGAATGGGCTCGAGTGAGACGGCAAAGGGTAGAAAAAGAGAGAAAAAGAGAGGAATAGAAAGAGAGAGAGAGAGAGAGAGAGAGAGACGAAGAGACAGAGTAGAAAGTAGTAGCATAACGAGAACGCAGAGCGAACGGGAACAGGGAACAATGGAAGAGGTCGGGACACTCGTTGACGGTCTCCCTTTGCCGCTTTTGGGGTGTCCGAAACCGGGCCACCGAAACTTTTTTCCAATGCGCGTTCATTCGAGTAAAATATCGGCCAAATAACGTCCCCGGCAGCAAATGGCCATTAATTCGTGGGGAGATGCTGCTACGGAACCAGTCCGAGGAACTTCCCCTGTTTTCCGATACTGGCCTCTGGTAACGGCGGTCGTCTCTTTCTCCTCTCTATCGGCCTCCATGCCTCTCTGCCACCGGCTAGCCCCGGTGTCCACTCTATTCGAACACCGAACTTCTGTCCACCAAGTCGATCGAACGAATACCCTGACCGCTATGAATATGGAAGGGGTGAAATATCGTCCGAACTCGAATGCCCGTGGAATCCAACGCTTCTACGCGACACGGCAGCGCCATGACACCCGTTCCCCTAGCCCCCGAAGTATTAATCTTTGAAGATTACCGATCCCCAGCGAGACTTCTATGCTGTAACTTTATTGAATTTACTGTCTCTCGAAGGGAATCGTGACAGACAGCATTCGTAAAATTATCGGATGCTCAACACTACAGGGTGTCAAGAAATAATTCAAAAAGATTCACCTGGTCAGACTTTTACAAGGTCAAAACTTTTTTGTTAGATTGTATTGTGTTCTACTCATCGAGAGGAACAAACAAAATGAACAGTCGCGTCACAGAAGTTCTTTACACCCCGTAGAAAAGATTGTTTGAAAAAACTGTACTCTTACTAGCAGAATTATTATTATATTTTTATATATATTATAATTATATATATTTTAATTATATCATATATAATTTTTTTATTGTTTTATATTGTATATAAAACATTGTATTTTAACAAAAATTTAACAAAAATTAAACAAAAAAAATTATATATAAAATATAAAAAAATATATAAAAAAGAATATATTATATAGTCTTTTTAAGCAATTGTTTGATCGTACACTTTTAATTGCATTTTTAAATAAAAATATATTTCCGTTCCTGATAGGTCCAGTTGGTGGAACACGATAGAAAAATATTATTTTATAATTCAATGAACTCGTGAAGTCCGCAGTCTGATCATCGAGATAAAAACTTGAAAAGAATATCTCGGCGCGTACATGATTTTACGTTTATAAAATTTTGTATTACTACGTTCGCTGCCTGGCTTTGTCTCCATAATACCCGTCACAGTTACAACTTTCTATTAAATGCAACAAATCCTCCAATGGAATGTGATAATGGTATTATCTCGGAAAAATCTCACATTTCAGAATATTATATTACGCGTTGTACAACGGTAACTTCAAATGCTTACTGTTTTGCATTTAATCTATTCAGTTTTACCATACACCTTTGTCGTAATCTTTTTTTTTATTGTAATACATGCAATGTTTAATAAATTTCACCGATATGGACAACAGTATATCATTCCATTTGAACAAACAGAAGATCACCTTCTATGTACTTTACAGATTTTCAGATTTATATAGTTTTCAGGCAATAATGGAGCTACACGAACGTTTGGAAATAATGCATTTTCGGGTTGTATCGAGAAATAGATATGAAATATATAAAACTCGATAATCTAAAATATTCCAAATAAATTATTATTCTTTTTAACTGAATAATCCTTTTTTAGGAAATAACGTTTCGATTCAGCTCACCCTTCCTGAATGCATCGGCAAAGAGATGGAGTTGTATGAGCGTTGTACATGCGCGAACATCGGTATTGTTGTTGTGTACCTCATTCATAGAAATTTCGGTTTCAGTATTCCTGCGGCTTCGAAAATGCGGAGAATAGTTCGCGCTACACAGGATTAATAAACTTCCCGTTGCCATGGAGAATTTGCAGGTGTAATAGAATAGGAAATGTACAGGATCTGTACGGAATTACTCGGTCCTACGTATCGAGGAATGTAGGAAAATTACATTTCCAACGTAAACATACTAAAAATGAAAATTGGAGATAGATTGGAAGGCAGAACTTCAATTTTAGCTACGTCAAAAGATCATTAACGAACGGCGAATTCATTTTAGCATGGATTGCCGCAGCGAAGAGAGAGAATAGTTTTCTCTGATAATTTTAGAACTTGAGAAATACCTGCCCATTAATAATATTGTTCGCTGAATTCTTCATGCGTGACATGGTCAACTCCGATCAATCTTTCAGACGTAATCGAGTCCGATCTTCTTGAAATATTAATTAGTAATCCACACCTTGAAGCAAAGATAGCCTGCTAAAGTTTTCAGAACCTTGCGAATAGAATAATCTGTTGCATTCTAACGGAGTGGTAAACGTAAATATTCTTAGTCTGAATAAACACTGTAATACATGTGTGGAATAATATTATTTAACTATTAATAATATTATTTGTGTTATATAATAATATTATTTGTGTTTTTCTTCTCTTTTTGTTACGCAGCAAGTAAGTACATTAATTTTGTTGATTCTTTTCATTGACCTGGCTGTGTTTTAAATTTATTTGCCATATTATAATTCTTTTACATTATTTTTAGACGCAATATATGTTCTTTATGAAAATGGATAAAGGCATAAGGATCGAAACGTCAAGATACATTTATAAATAATTGCACATTTGCTGCCTTGTGTAAAATTGATCGAACCTTGCGCCGAAATCATAAATTCGAAATATTATTTAACTGGCACGAATATTCGGACACTTTTAAAAAGACGACGACAATTTTAATATTGAACCATACGATTTAAAATTCTTCTGGGAAGTTAGAACAATTGGTTTGAATTTTTTTCTTCGATTGAATTGCAGAGAAAATACTGAAAGTTTCATTTTCCAACTATTTCATGTGGGCCTATATCGAGAATTTCAAAAATTCGTTTAGTAGATCTGTGGAACATTTTTGGAAAAATTATTTTTCACATCTCGTAGCAAACTAATTGCTTTAGCTTCCCAAAAAGGTTTAAATCGTATAGTACAATATTAAAAAATTATAGTCTGTTTAAGAGTGTCCGAATATTAGCGTCACTGTATTTATTTTTACATTTCGACTTAACAAAACGAATCGCCCCTTTCGAAGAAGTACACAGAACATTTTTTTATTTTTTTTTTAAATGGATTAATTGAACAGTTTTAGTAGATGTTTCTAAGTTGCACGAAAGTGTTAAAGATACTGTCGACTTCTCGACGAGATATTAAGATCCGAACGTGAATCAACGTTCGCAGCATTGAGCTGGTTAAAGTAAATGCTCGTAAATCGTGATTGCATTTTTAGAGTTCAACTTCCCTCGTATCGTAATTACGATCCTCCAAGCTGAAGGCGCTGTCTAAACATTTATGAGGCTATAATAATGAAATGACGAAGGTAGTAAACAATTTCATGTTATACTTTAAATGCACGTGGCAAAAGTTTTACCAAAATTCCGACGATATTTTACGAGTATGTACATAATAATACTGTGGTCATAGAAATAATTAATTCGAACGATATAAAATATAAAATAATCATCACCAAGAAGATGTTGAACGTTCATGTCAATTTTCACAATTTATATGCTTCGCGATGAAAATGGAGAAATTAAGCTTAATCAATTTAGAAAGGAAAGTTTAATTAAACCAGTCTCTTAGGGGAGTTTATTGTTCTTTCTGAATGAGCTATAAATGAATTCGTTTTGTATTTAATAATAGGTAATTCATTGGATCACCGCGATGTTAGCGTGCAGAAAATTATGTCGAATAGAATGGTCTGAGATAGGGAATGGGTAAACGAAAATGGTTTTTCCCCATCGAGTCAACGCGTCGTATTTCATTTCAGATTACAATGCTTAAGAGAACTAAAATGAGAAACGCAGACTCCGTTTCGTAGTTCGGCCCGACAGCATAAATCTTCCTCGAAGAAACTAGACTGTGTGTTCGTTCGTTCCAAAAAGCCGTGGAGCTGCGAACAACCGGTCGGCGAACATTTTGTGTTTCTTCCCGACAATAATTTCATAAAGTGTCTCGACCAAGAAGCCGACAGAGCAGAACCGTTCTGAAATTATACGAACACACGTCGCAGACTCTGCTCTTAATTTTTCTGACCTATATGTTTACGGAGCTGGACTATATTTCGTTCCTTCCCGGGTCCACAAAGGGACAGCAAGCCGAATTAAATGCGCAGGACGTAAACACTTGTTTCGTGGAAACTTCGTAATTACGCAGGGTGGTCCATTTAAATCGGCCAAGTCGAATATCGCCGAAACTGTTGATAATGCTAAAAAAATAACACGTGTTTAAAAACGGACTAAAATATCACACTAGTCTAATTTAATGGCACACTTGTTTGTTTAACTGGAATCCCGTGTTTTTAATGAAATACTCGATGCTATTCGTTATTCCCTAGATAAATTAATAAAGGAAACAGAGTTGACCTTCGTATGACCGTTTTGCGTCCAGATAGAAAAGAATTTCATCAGAACGCTCTCTGATTGTAGCTTTTATATTCGTCTTTACAAAACATGGTAAACAACGTGCTACAATATGATTAATATAAAATGGAACATTCAGATAGTGTACACAATTAAAGTTACAATGAATTAAAATCGCTTTAACAGATGCAATTATCCTTACTGACGGAGCGAATTAAAATTTCTTCATAAATCCAGTCTGTTTAAAAACAACCGTAAAAGATAAAATCCTTTCTCGTTCTCTCTGAATTAAAAACCGGGGAAATCTTTCTGAGAGATATTTAAAATACTTGTTTGATGTACAATAATATACTGAACCTGCTAATATTCAATAATTATTGTTTAATGTACCATATAATTATTGAACATTATTGTACAGTAAAAGGTTATTTTAAATATCTCTCGGAAAGAAAATCTTCACGATTGTTCGAATTCATTCTTTGTTATACTTACAAAAATTTCACTGACTTATTATATTCGTAATATTTCGAATATTTCAAATGGGAAACAATAATCATAATTAATGAAATAAATAACTTTATACTCGACTGAAGCGTTAGGTTAGGTTATTGTTTAATGTACCATATAATTATTGAACGTTAGCTGGTTAAATATATTATTGTACATTAAACAGTTATTTTAAATATCTCTCGAAAAGAAGATCTTCACGATTGTTCGAATTCATTCTTTGTTTTACTTACAAAAATTTCACTGACTTATTATATTCGTAATATTTCGAATATTTCAAATGGGAAAGAATAATCATAATTAATGAAATAAATAACTTTGTACTCGACTGAAGCGTTAGGTTAGGTTATTGTTTAATGTACATTAATGTATTAATACATTTAATGTATATTATTGTGCATTAAACGGTTATTTTAAATATCTCTCGGAAAGAATATTTTCCCGATTGTTCAAATTCATTTTTTGTTTACTTACAAAAATTTCACTGACTTATTATATTCGTAATATTTCGAATATGTCAAATGGGAACAATAATCATAATTAATGAAATAAATAACTTTGTACTCGAATGAAGCATTAGCGAACTAGTTTACGCATAGAATTATGTAAACAGCCGCAAACCAGTAAGAACGCCATACCGTTCGCTTTACAGTTCTCTGCAACGAATAAACTTTATGATATAGAGTTCCGAATCACCCTTCCTCGCGCATGATCTGTATTGCGTGTACTTGTAGCAACGGTATAGCAACAATGGCGCAATTCGCAGCCGTTGATCTAGTTCTATGCGAGAAGATATTTAACGGAGTAACTTTCGGCCATAAATTTGACTACAACTTTTGGTTTCTTGGTCGGAATGTAACTGTCGGCCTCGAAGTTTCGATGGCAACTATTGGTTTCTTGGTTTAATCGCAACCAACTGTGATGTGAATAATTGTTCCCAGCGAAACTTACTCGGAAATTATCCTGCTTCCAGATCGAGCCACTGAGCTGGGCCACTGAGAAATAACGGATTTCGTTGCGGGACGATCGATTATTACAATTCAAAATATACGAGGTGTCTGAAAAATTTTCTACCATCAAGTCGTTTCAAGTGTCCCTTTTGCAAAAATATTCTCCGCGGCTTTGTTCAGCATTTATAAAAGTTAACCAATCAAAAATCCAGCGGATCAATCAAAAAACCAGTTACTCTAATTTGATTCGTGTTTTTGGCTAATAACTCGTTAACGAATCCGCGGAGAAAATTTTTCTACAGGAAAAAGTTATTTCAAATGAACTCGCCAATCACTCCCAGGAAGTAGAATATTTTTGGGAATATGTATAATACATAAATACATTTATTTGAATGTATAATTTAATCAGTCTTGTAGTTCTGGTATTAAATAAACTTTTAATCGAAAATATGCATCTTTAAATTAAAGTCCACGAAGATAATATTGTAACTTATTTTTAAAAACTATAATCAAAAGCCTAAGGAGAGCATAAAATTGGAAAAGCAGAGAACACGTTAATGAAAAAGTGGAATGGAACGCATAAAGAAATTCTAGAGTTAATAATTCAATATTTCGAATTCGATTCCTTTGTGAATTGGATTGACCATCTTCCGGGACGCAAATTAGATTTTACGAATCGCCACACAAAGAAAAGGTAGTCCGTTTAACATCCGAAAAATTTCCCTTCATAAATACGCCTGCTACCGGGGACAGTAAGTAAATGCTGGTTTGCGAATAATTTATGGCCAATATTATGAGGGGCAGAATATTAAATGTATTCCATTCATGTCCGTGAAAAAAGTTTGCGGAACACTTTCGAGAGCTTCGTTTCGCATAAATAACGTCGGAAAAGTAAATGAACTACGTGTCGCAGTCTTTTGCATTCGATCGACACCTTTTGAAAGTTAATGATCAAGCCGCGTTCCCGATTCCCTTGCATTGTTACACCGGGCTTCTCTGCTTGACAGTTCTGTCTCATTTCAGGCAGCGGGGCCGGAGCGGTAGCTTGGAATAGCAAAGTCTGCATCGGCAATCAATGGCATCCGTCCACTGTGCAAAGGGTGTCTACTGAAATAAGCGATGCACGCTATTTCCATACACCGGAAGCAAATATGTATGCCGGTTCAAATCGCTGCTTGGAAGTCGGGGAATACGATACAGGGTGTCTCAGCCAAAGCAGGCCACCTAAATATCTTCTTTATTTTTAATCACGCGAAAGATATTTATGAAAATAAAAAGATGTCATAAAATAAAATAAAATAAAATGAAAAAAAGTATTACTACATGTTTAATCAAGGTGATCGGTACACGAATTGTGCATATTTTTTTGAAACGGCTTTTCAAGCTTACGAGGTATACACATTTCTGCAGATTGTTACTCAAATCAAAACAAAAACCGAAATAAAAGAGAAAATGGTGATATTTTAATATTAATTTGTTCGGAAAACCGCAGTCATTTTTTACTGAAAAATATGATATTGGATTATAAAATCGTTCGGTTTTTTTTGTTTCCAAAAAGAATTAGGAGAAACATGAAAAAATCCCGTAGTAAACGCTAGAAGTATCGAGAACAACCATATAAAATGTTGATTATATATACAAGTTCGTATTGCTTGAATATGACGTTCCAGTAACTTTAGACATATTTTGGATAAAAGTTTTTACACGAGAAAGCATTTTTCATATCGAAAATGTTACTTTTCTGAAAGCGTGTTGCAAACGAGTGGTTGTGCACGCAGACGCGTCGCTTGATCTCGAAAAATTAGCCTTTCTAAAATTAAGCAAACCAATCGAGGCGAAAAGTAATGAAAACCAGGTCAAGCGGCAGCGTGCGGTGAAAGTTTGTACGGCGCTCAATTTTCGCGTCCATCACCAAACAGAGAAGCGCTGTCCACCATCACCCTCCGACAGCGCTTGCAGAACGCAATAAAATGGAGTGTCGTGTGTACCTGAGGTACCAAAGCATTGGCACGGCCGACCAATTCTAAAAGCCATCTCCCTAACATCGGCCATTTTCTAAACAGTTTACACCCCCGAGCTGGTCGCTCGCAGTAAAGTGAATTTAATATTTAATATATAATATTCTTTAAAAGTGACAACACAACCATTTTACAAGTTGACTTGGAATGAAGTCAAATCAATTCTAAAAGTCATCTCTCCAGCATCGGCCATTTCTATTTCTCTCCTACTTACTATGACAAATTACAAAACATAAAAATTTCATTTTCTTTCAGATATATAAACCCGAACTTGTTTTATATAACGTAGCTAAGGAATAAATATTTTCGGTAATTATATAGAAAAGGTCTGCGTACTCCGATTTTAATGAAATTTTAATATGTTATAGATTTCGACATTTTCATCAATTTTTTCCTATTCCAATATAGAGGGGTTGCTTTTAGTTTTCGAGATATTTGCAAAAGACTACCGCTAATACTGTATTGAATTTTTCGTATTCCTGCATGCTCCGCGACGTAAGCATGTCCCAGTTTTTTGCAAATATCTCGAAAACTAAAAGCGACCCCCCTATATTGGAAAAGGGAAAAGTTGTTCAGAATGTATCGCTGCATAACATATTAAAATTTTATCAAAATCGGAGTACGCAGACCTTTTCTATATAATTACCTTATTTTCTTTTAATAATATAGTATTGGAGTTTTTGGTGTACTATATTAATTGGCTGGAGTCCAAAGGGTTAATATATTTATTGTCAGAAATAAGTGAAATGTAAACTTCGAGGCAACCATTAAGAGCTGAATAAAGTTCAAGTTTTCCATAAATGCATGAAATCCACAGTCTACTGATGTAATATCAGTGCCAGCTCTACTTATACTAGTTCATCCCGAAGAAACAAATCCACTGACGTCAGATCCGACGAACGTGTTAGGTAAGACGTGGCCATTACGTCCAATCCAATAAATTGCGAATTTTCAATTGAGTACTTGAACAGCTGTTCTTGAATAATGAGGTGAGTAGTAGCTATCACGCATTTCTGCTCCAGCTGGAAACCCTGTACACTACGATCAAGTAACAACCATGTTTTCCCTCTAATTGGATGTCGACTTCGATCCGATTTCACGGAAAACTTTATTTTCTGACTTTGAAAAGATATGACACGATGTATGCACTCTTTCATCACATTGTATCGTACCGTGTGTATCCTATTATCGATAGGAATATTTCCAAAACAGTTGCCATCCGTGTCAAGAGGTTCGATTTGTCTTCGACTTGAAGATAGTTCAGCTGAAGAGTCAACCCTCTCGTAACAAGATGTTCTGCAAAGACGGTTTCGATATAACACGATACAAAATTTACGACAATCTTCTAGTAGTGGAAAAACCAATGCGAAGTCTGCTTTTTCCGATTCTTTTGAGATTTTAATTTTTTCTAATCAGAATCTTCAATTTAAAAATCCAAATTAATTGCAGTACATGTATTTGGGCATTATATTTGGGCATTGTATTTGAGCATTGGGTTTTTTCCGATTCTTTTGAGGTTTTTAATTTTTTCTAACCAGAATTTT
>CM052330.1:7812934-7884265 GCA_028455615.1 Lasioglossum zephyrum | reverse complement strand
AAAGAAACACGTTAATGTTAAGAAAGTGTTGGAAAATTATTTTTCTTTATCTAAACTGATGAAAAGGTCATTAGGCTTTTGTCATTTTAAGTGACGATTTTTTTTGTCGCTCTTCGACACGTGTTTAATAATTTTGTATAATAAATTTTGTGGTTTCGATCAATTATATCAAGTTTCTTTTAAAAATGTAGGACCAATAACATTATTTCAAAGATGTCACGAAGAAAAATAATTTCATCACTGCTTCGTTGTTCGCTCATCACAGATTGTTGAATTATCAAAACAGATATATGAAAAAGGTTTTAAAAATTACAATAAAAGATACACACAACTTACACATTAAAAAACAATTGATGGAACTGTTCGCCGAAACCACAAAATCTATTATATATTTCATTTTCGATCGAGAAGAATTTTACATCGAGAAAAATAATTTTACCTAGCCATTATTTGAATAAGCAAACACGCACACGAATCCGAATGTGTTCGATTCCAAGAACATTTAATGCTTGACTTCCTATTAACCAGGTTCGCGTTCAAAGAAAATAAGGGATGTTAAATGCGGCAGGGAGAGACCGCGTGGCCTCGCGAAAGAAACGACAGTTCTCGATGGTGTTTGTTAATTTAATTAGCGAACAGAATCGTCGGAAACGTAAGAGAAAGATTCTCATGAATTCCAAGATCCTTTGTTCCGGTGTAGCCTCCGAGGAATGTCCTTCGCTCCAAGATGTCGCGTGGTTCGCTTTGTCGAAGAATGCCTGGAAGAACGTAGCAAACGGAGCAGCCAGAGCTTCCAGTGTTTGTTGCTTTAAACTAACTTTACCGGCTCGCTTCGGTTGTTTCGTTGTGTTGGGTATTTTCGATTTGTTTATCACGCGATCGCGATGGAATGCGGACGGAGGAATGCGATTCCCGTGTGTTTAAGAAAATACGTGAGCCGGCTTAGCTTTTAAACGTGTTTCTTAATTGTTCCTCGAATGGCTGAACGCAGGAATTTAAAATACACTCTTCGGTCGACGAGTACCCCCGGGAGGAAATGTTTCATTAAAATCGCGTGTATAATCACTGGATTCATGGTGAAACGCTAAAGCACAAAAATTTCCAATTAGTTCCTAATATGCAAGGCCTCAAATTAATACATAATTTTTTAAACAATGTCCCTTAAGAATTTATAATGTATATGATGCACAGCTGGGAAGAGATTACCGAGCCTGACCTAGATTACGAATGTTCATGTGATTTTCAATATTTGTAGGCAAATTTTAGGAAGGCAGGAGTAAATTCATTTAATTATTTATCTATTGTTACTGTAAACCATGTTTGGTTTATATAGCATACATTACAGCTTACAGTATAACACTTTTCGAAAGAATAATGTAGCACATAACGTAATATAATTTGAAATTAATATAAATGGTAGATAAGCTAAATCCTAATCTTACATTTTTTGAGGAAGTTTGAAATAAACATTAGCAGTGTCTCGTACGCTTAGAAAAAAATTAATAGCGTATATAGGGAGGGTAGGAGTAAATTTGTTTGTTTAGTGGTAAAACAATATCCTAGCTACTGAATCCTGTGGAATTTTATATTATAATATTTTGTGAAGATTTTCAGAAGCGATAAATGCGTAAAAATCCGTATATTAAATTCCTAAAAATTAGTAAATAAATATTGAACGAAGAAATGTACTAAATTCCTCCATTTCAATTTTCTCCCTTGAAAATTACATATCGGCGACTCACTTCTGCGAACCATGAGAAACCAGAAAAACTCCTATGAATTGGAACTTAATAGCTGTAGTAGAAACCTGCTTCTAACGAGTATGATTTTTTTGTTAACCAGAATTGCAGTTCGCGGTGGCATCGCGTGTGCTGGTGCAACTATTATCGAGGGAGAGAGGGACCCGGAGGGAGACCGTTTTTCCCCGTTGCATCTCGTCGTGTACCCGCGCAATTTGCCATTCAACCCGGTACCACTGTTTGCCGAATAGTTCGGTGAATACGTGTACGGTCGCGGCGGCAACCTGATTGGGTGCATGTGCAATTCCATCAACCACTGGCAGCGCCGAAGATGCGACCGAAGCGTCCCGTTCCCCGACGCGAATCCTACAGGATATCTCCCCTCGACCGAGACGAACAGGAAACATCGCTATGTGACGAACTTCGCTGCGAAATTAACCTCGTCTTCACGGGGAACCCTCGTGCGCATGAACACACGTGAGCGAACGGCATTATAGGTGAAATAATGAGACGATGCACGGAGTAGGTTCATCTTGATTTTTCGTTTATTATTCGTTTATTATTTGCACTATTCTCACTTGTTCACTACTGCACCAGTTCCATTGTTTACTCATAAATTGTATTGAAAAACAATAAACTAAAATGCAATTAGTAAAATAATAGCAGACTAAGAATGGTGAATCGGCCCACCCTGGATTTTTATTGAAATTGTGTGGAAAATAAATACGTATGATCACTACTAAAATCTTCCACTAATAGTATTCCTATATTATAGTGGCATAATTTCATTTGTTTTTCAATATTTAACTATGTTCGACCACTCTGACCATCTTGCAACTTTTATACGTATTAGATAGGTAACAGAACATTGTTGTTGAATTTTTTGAAAGTGGTCACTCGAAGAGTTGTTTGAAATTCCTTTCCCTAAAAAGTTAAATAATTTTTTTCTACCCTTAATAATTTGATCACAATTGTGAAAAAAGTATATGTTATAGAGGACGTAAGTACGAGTATTTTCGTATTTTTTAAAATCAGAATATCATAATTAACAACCGAGAAAAAAATGATATAGTTAAGGGTATTTGCCCTCATATAATCCTTATATGAAGGGTTAGCAACTTGAAATTTTGGGAGGTTATCTTTCAACCTAAAACCATTCTTAGTCTGCTAGACCCTTTCTTACATTAATCAGTGCTTATCAAATATCGTTCATTTATAAGAAAAAAGTGCGATAATTAAAAACGAAAGAAATTTTTAAATTACCTGAATCTGCAATTGTTTTTACTTTGTATCAGCAAATTAGAAATGTAAAATAATTTCAATTGTCATGTAAATTAGTTATGAACAGCACCACAATTTATATATTTCGAATTGTGTCAATTTTCTTACGAATGGACGATTTATCTTAAGAAATGCATAACCTCCATTCTCACGAGAAATCAATCTCGAATTTCGAAAAAGTATTCTGCATATACCTGAACTTATACGAAAATGGACATGCTCTAGGTAGAAAAACAGGGAACACAAAGCAAGCGACAACGCCAATTGGCAAACATTCGCGACTCGAAAACACCAAATGGCGTCATCCGTAATCGACTCTGTTGACCCGAATGCACACGCATTGGGGTGAAAATTACCCCACAGGTTTTTATAACACTGTCGCGCGGAACTGGGTATTGTTAAGCTTATCCTCTTTTCAATGCCTTTCAACTATTCCTCATCGCCAATCGATAATAATTTTCAATCGCATACATTAGTGTTTTCATTGAATTTCAGATATAATAAGTTTTATGAAAGATTAAAAATGTAGAAGATGTTTAAAGATTGTAAAAATTGCAGATTTTCATGATTCACATAAAAAATCATATTTCTGTCAGACGATGATCTTTCATTTAATTTTGTATAAAATTGATAAGAAACTTGTCATACTATAAGAATGTCAATGAATGTTCTCGCCAGTTTGTATAACTCTAGAAAATGGTATAAATAATGGAATTACTCGATGTAGGCTCCACTAGCTGTCACGATCTTCTTGAGTATGAAGAAGAATCCTGTAATCCTAAGCAGGATTACACCGTCGTCAAGAAAAGAGTTACCCTACCCTACCCTACAATATGTAAGAATTTCTGAATTTCTTGTCTAGGTCCAGTTGCGTCATCTTGTAAACTAAGCAATATCTATGGATATCTATGGCTGACGTTTTCCCACTTGTTCACTTATCAACAATTGCTTTGTTTATTTCCTTCTTAGCTACTTTTACCGTATCTTTACGGGAGTGCTCGAAAAAATTCCTGATTTATTTCACGGAGCTTGTAGCGTCAACACGTGGGCGGAGTTTTACGGTGATCCCGGCTAATAGGATTGAAGGCGAAAAGGACGGGAAAACTGTTGTGGAGGAGCCATAGTTCGAGTCCTCGTCGTGTCGTTGTAAAATGGCGGCGAACACGGAATCGAAGTTGTCTACAGAAGACTGTGCAGTAACCGGAACGACAGTAAACAGTTGTAGATAGAGTTATACTCGATGATGGGATCCGAGTGGGAACAGCTTCGCCCAAGTTCCAGCGACGGGCGGCGGCGGTATCGATTGCGGAAACTCAGCCGAACTACTTAAAAGTTTGCGGCCGCGGTACTCTTTTACGCGACTCAACTCGTTTACAGTTACACCGAGCCGCATCCCTTTCACACGATCACGTGCCCTGTAACCCGACTGGCTTGGCCGCGGAACCGACTCTTTTTCACGAACGCGTATCCGTGTCCGTGGGACGCGGATTACGATCCGTCTCGAATTCTTTTCTCGTTAACCGGGGACCTAAGCTCCCTTAAATCCAGCCGCGCCGAGTCCGCAAAATAAAACACTAATGAAACGGCAATTAAACGACTTTCCGGGGCCGGATCAAGGACGCGGAACGAAACACTGTATCGCTTTCGTAATTGGTACCTTAACACGTTAATTAGCTCGCGGAGAACCGAATGTGTCAGATACGTTGTTCTACAAATGGCACCGTAGCATCGTTCGTTACGTGAAAACATATTAAATCGACACGAAGGATGGATGAGGGTTGTTGGGATATCTGGTTTGAAAAATTAGTTGTGTTGATAAAGATAATGAAGGGGTTCTTTCATCAATTATCAAGTAGGTTATTCCTCTTATCCCTGATTCATTAAATCCTAAACATTTTTTCACCGTTTCCGAGATACAGCCATTTTTTTGAGGTATAAAATTTCAAACTTTGATAATTACTTCTTTGATGGTTTGTTATGGTGAACCTATGTATCAAATCTCAAGCTTGTAGGTCAATGCGAAGTACGCAAAAGGTTTTGATGATCTGTTAGTCAGTCAATCAGTCTGTCAGTGATAAATTTAGCGATTTTTGTGGTCCCATGTCTCACAACCTAGTAATGTTGTAAACTAATGTTTTGTCAATATTGAGACAGTACAGCATTAAACAAATATACGAAATTACATCTCTCGATCTGGCTCCAGTTCCGAGTCACAAGCCTCTAAAAAACGGCTAAGTTGTTTCGTGTAAAAGGGAGGTAGTGCGAGAACTTGGCTGGTGCACTGCCCGTGCACCTAGATACCCATTTCCATTAAGGGTTAACAAAAACTGGTTTGAATATCCATTGAATATCGAAAACAAAACGAACTTTTGGAACCGGCTGATATTTCTATTTGTTTGTTCGGAACAGTGTACCATCGATCATGGATCCTCTTTGTCTAATGAAAGTTTGGGATATCGGGCGTGCCCGAAACTCTTGTGTCCGATGCAAGTCACGTTCGCTATTCTGCATCGCGATTAGGCTAGGAACAACGAGGTACACAGAGCGTCCGTCTTGTCACGAGAGTGCAACGAGGCAAATAGAGAGAGAGAGAGAAAGAAAGAGAGAGAGAGAGCGCGGTCGGTGTTGAACTATGAAACACCTCTGTCGGTCCGCGCCCTTTGGCGCAAGGAATTCACTTGGAATGGATAAAATCTCTTATAAAATCCCGCTCGGCGTGTCCCAAGGCATGCATACATGTATGAAAGTGGTTGCCCCTCGGCCAACAGGCGTACTCGTGAACATCAGAATGTGAGCAGTGAGCACAGCCGCGCTGGTCTGCGAGATACCACTTCAAATTGCTCGCGCGCCGCATCTCAAACGAGCCTGCGGCTCCGTGAATCTCCGGGGAATAAACGTTTTCGTTTCCTTCATTTGTGCGAAAATATATCCAGCTGCGCGATCTCTCCTGGGGTTTTACTCGCCGCGGCACCAACCGACCCTACGTGAACAATTTTTCCCCCGAATTTTTCATGTCCCCGTCTTCCTCCCGAAACGACCCCCAACCCCCGTACCCCGTCGTCGTCTTCTCGCCGTCCGCGATGCGGATTCGTCGCATCGCTGTGTGTGTGAGTGTTGCATTGTTCCAGCGCGGAATGAACTTGCGGGAATGCTCTGGACAAACCCTTTGGGTGCATAAAACTTTTCAACGAAGATACGTGGAACGTTCGACGCCCGAAAGTTTCGGGTGCGGACACGTGAAACCAACCCCTCTGGAGCTCTCCGCCACGAGCTCCCGAGTACTTTCGAGTCACACTGATGAAACATAAGTAACGTTTCCCGGCATTTCACGAACCTGATTCTAATAAAAACGGACTAAAAAGTAGAAAATCATTTTTCCTAGTCCCATACAGATTACTAACCTCGTACAGATTGTCCTGAAAATTTGTGAATTTTTAATAGCTATGAAAATTTACAATCACAAATTTTCAGAACTATTTGTACAAGGTTAGTAATCTGTATGGGACTAGGAAAAATTATTTTCTACTTTTTAGTCCGTTTTTAAAAACGTGGTATTATTAAAAATTTATTTTTACTTACATAATTATTTTCTGCTTTTTAGTCTTGTGTTAATACTTGCATCACTCTTCATTATTACTTATACTCACTAAGCTTGCTATAAATTTGACTTGGTAAACAAAGCCGATGATGTACTACCGATCGTTGCGCGGCGACGTACTATCATATACTGAACTCCGTCGCGCGTCGGGGCGAAGTGGGTCCGTGGAGTGGGGATGAATCAAAGCGCGCACGCATAGTAAAGTAGAGAGCGTTGTCGAGCGAAGTGGGGATCGCTGAACGCGATGACGTATTCGCGGGGGGATGAGAAGGTAAATATTTAATTGTTATTTTGTCCGAAACGGATGGACTTTTAAAAAAAAAAATTTTAAGTATCCAATTGTATCCAATTTCAAGACTCTAGCTCATCACCTGATTGTAAGAACTAGGTAACTTGAAATTTGGATATTTTCAGTTATCTACTTCGTATTGAAGAAGAAATCAAGTAGAATTTAATGGAAAACTGGGTAACCTATGAAAGTAATCTACGACATCTAGTGAATCATATTTAGTTTAATCTTTTTAATATAAAAAGTAGGCTATTTTTGTTTGTTTTTTTTTGCAAAGAAAACAAAGTTGAATGTTAAAACTTTATTAAACCTTTTATGTAAAGTATGGATACTATAAATGTAATTAATTATAAGCGTTATACAAATTGAATGCAATAAACTACAATGAAATGTATAATTTAAACATAACTAATTACAAGCGTTATAAAAAATGGAATGTAATAAGTTACAATGAAATGTATAATTTAAATTATTTCGTTCAATAATCATTTATTACTTTTCATACATTTTACGACATATGTTTCAGTAAAAAATATGAACGGCTAAATTCAAGGCATATTATTTTAGGGATTAAAAGCAAGATTGTCGTGGAATGAAAAGCAGAATGTACGTTTGGAAAGTGCATTAATTACGCGGAACTCGCACGCTTTAATTGTAAAAGTAAAATATTTTGCAGAACATTTTATCCATGTTAAATGTTTTAATCCGACGTGATGCATTAAACAAAAGAACTGCTTAACTCTGCTCTGCAAATTACATTTTTTCCAAAGCGCAGTAGAAATTTTGCGATTCAGCCAAATGTTTCACAAATGAACATCGCGTTCAAGTACCATCGCGCGCGTGCTAATATTATATTTAAATGAATATCTGTGTGTGTTCATCGACAAACCTCAGTAGGCACAAAAAATACAATACTCCATTTTGTGTATTCAGATAATTAAAATATAAATATTTTATTTTGTGTGGTTCCCATTAAAATTAATATATAAATATTTTATTTTGTGGTTCCCATGATTCAGATAGAAATATTCTATTTTGTGCGTTCAGATAATTAAAATATGAATATTTTATTTTGTGATTCCCATTAAGATTAAAATATAAATATTTTATTTTGTGGTACCCATTAAAATTAAAATATAAATACTTTATTTTGTGGTTCCCATTGTTCATATAGAAATATTTTCTTTTTGAAATCGTATATATCTTAATTAAAATACTATTTCCTTTAAGCAAAATAAAGTCCAGCCCTTTAAGAGCACTCACGAAATGATTCGTCAAATGTTCCGAAGTCATTGAAAACATGAAAACCATTGAAGGTGGTAAAAACATGCGTTTCAGTTAATCAACTATTCACCCCTCGGCAACAGGCGAGATGATTACGCGTAGCTCTGTTTTACGAACAAAGAAGAAGCATTGGAAACATTACGGTTGTACCGTAATTAAATTGAACATTATAACAGTTCCGTTTCATCCGGGGGCGGCGCGGTTCAAAGCTGCGGAGTCACTTCGAAATATGACGCTGACAACGTATCTTTCGCTCACAGGCACGCGCGGATCATTGTTGAAATGTAATATCGCTTGAAACGGGCCGTTGTAAACATTGCGTTTCTTGTGTCCGAGCTCGGTATCCCGCATAATCATAAAACCTTTCATCGTTTGCCCCGTTGTTTCCAGACAATTCCACACCGTCGCCCATTATTCGAGGAAAAGCGCGAGGCAATTCGAATATGCGATCGTCATTGCCCGCGAATAAACGGACGCGGACGAATTTCAAAAGCGTTTCCCAGATACGAACCGTCGTAACGGAGCGAAACACACACACACACGGGCGCGTCCACAGACGTACACCAACCGCTTTAATCTCCGGAGTGCAATACGAGGTTACGGGATCACGATTCTCGTTATTGACGAGTAAACAACGAAATGAACGGTCCCCGCGGCGGCGGATGCGTAAAATATTCTCAATTAACGAGTATACCCGAGAATACGGAAACGACGTGCTTTTATTTGCGCTTAAAAATCCGTCGACCGAGGAAAAACCAAACTGAACTTACCGGTGAATTATCGAACGCAACCAATTCGTTTCCTGTTGCTCTCTCGCCGGAACTTCGGAGGGACCGGACTGGAACAGAAACGGAGTGGTTAAAGGTCTGTGGAGATTCGCTCCATTTCAAACGCGTTTCATGCAAGCTTTTTTCTTGTTTTAATCGATTTGCAAGGTTAAAAGTAATTTTTTGTTCTTATTCATTATTCCGACCTCCATACTATTTCAAAGTGTAAATACTTATTTATTATTACGGTGTCAATTGTTTCTTCGACGAACGAATATTATAATTAAATTAAGTATTTACATTTTGTGGAATTTCGCACTATAGTATTTTATCCATAAATGTTGAAAGTGTAAAGTGGACACAATTAAAGTCAACTAAACTTTACAAACTGGGGACCACAACTTTTCAACTTTTCTTAATATATGATAATTACCTCCGAATTGTATGCATATATTGTAGAAATATGTTATATAATAACAAAATAAACTGGTAATAGTGTTTAAGGTTAATTATATGTTAATATTATATATTAATTTATATATTAATTTTATATATTAATATTATATAACCGATGTTATAAACATCGGTACATTCTTTTCAACTGAACCGTACGTATAGTTTTATTAAAGAAAAGCAATATTGGTTGCGCGCACACACAGCGAATGTTTATTTTGTATAAAAATTTGCAATCTAACGATGACATTTTGTAGATCCACTGTATACGTAAAATCGAATGTATGCATATGAGATAATGAATAATATAACGAGCCAATAACGTAAATTTTAGCGTTGTCGCGCCACTGAATAGATGCAACGTGTGTTCATATTTAATATCATTTTAATATTTATTATTCCATTGCACTTAATCAAATATTCATATTGTATTCATTAACTCCGCCAATTCTGTCTTAATATCGACACGCGGAAGCCCAGTGAATTCAAACAAGAGGAAGTACGAAAAAGTTGCGTAGCACACGCAGTGGGTACATATTAGTGCACAGTTCTAATCACAAGTTGAAGTACAACTGGTAACTGTGCTCTACCGGATGGTCAAACTACGAGTTCAAATTACTAGTTCAAAGGTGTGAGTTCAAAGGTGTTAGTTCTGTTCTATATCGGAGTTCTAATCCTTGCAGTTACGTCGCGCAGTCCTGTACTAAAGCAGCTGTTAATGGGATGGACCATGAGTTAAAAACAGAGACCGAATTCCAAAGAGTGGTCGTAGGAAATTATTAATTACGCGGAACTCGCATGTGGTGTAATTGTAAAAGTAAAGTATTCTCAGAACATTTTATCCATGTGAAACGCTTCAATCTTATGCGATGCGTTAAACCAAAGAACTGCTTAACTTTTCTGTGCAAATTATATTTTCAGCGAAATTTTTCATAATTCAAAATTCATAAAAATTCCTTTAATATCCGGAAATTGGAGGTTCTTGGGATCATTTGAAGCAAGATTTTCCTTTGCAAAAATAACGTCCGCGGCTTTGTTACGGAGTTATTAGCAAAAAAAGACACGGGCCAATCAGAGCGCGACCTAGACACGGTTGGAACGGTTCGCCCGCGCGCCAACTGTCAATTGGCCGACCGTGCCAACACGCGTCTAGGTCGCGCTCTGATTGGTCCGTGTCTTTTTTCGTTAATAACTCCTTAACAAAGTCGCGGATGCTATTTTTGCAAAGGAAAATGTTGCTTCAAATGATCTCACGAATTTTGGACCACCCTGTATGTATGTATAATGATACCGAATCTTTATTGACATTCAATAATAGATATCTGTAAAGTTAGATTGAATCAGCAGTCTGGTATAGTAAACGCCCCTTTACCGTCCAACAGCTATGTTTTGTAAGTAAACGTGTCACCCATTCATTATTTCTATTCAATTTTTATGAACATTGAAAGTTCTGTCATATCGAAACTTCTAATACCAGTTGGAAATAAAAGTGGTGTGCTCCTCAGGCACGTAACAAATTCTCATCCGGCGTTAATTAAATCTTTCGAATGTTAGGTAACTAATTAAGGTAAATTACATTAATTGCTTTGTGCGTCTAGTTGACGTCCACGTGCAAGTATGTAAACAGCCGTATTATGTATTGACATCGGTGCGGGATTCGACAGACAGGAGTTCGCAAGCCCGAACTTGCTGTAATTAATTAGTGGAGCAATTATAACGCGTAATGAAGCCGCGCGAACAAATTCGGAGACGCTACCACGCGTCGAATTCGACGCTCGTGATTCTGTTACTAATGCGGATGATAATCCTGCCAACGGAACGACCCTTGAATAATAGTTCTCTCTGCTTTTTAAAAGTAAATCCGAGGTCGCTGTATCGACAACATTTTCAAAAAGCATATTATTTATGGGTACCCGGTTTGACAGAAATATTCAGCTAGTAAGTTATAAATGAATATACAAGGTGTCTCAAAATTCCTTCAACATCCGGAAATCGGAGGTTACTGAGTTCTATATAAGTAATTTTTAGTTTCGATTGCAATGTTAAGATAATTGGAATTAATTTCTACACTCTGACAATTTTGTAAGCAAAGTACTAGGACGAATCGACACGTTTGAGTTTGCTTACAAAATTGCTAGATTGTAGAAATTGATCGAATCTTGCGCCGATAAATTAATTCCAATTCCCGAGTTCATTTGAAGCAACATTTTCCTTTGCAAAACTGACGTACGCGGCTTTGTTTAGGAGTTATTAACGAAAAATATGGACCAATCAGAGCGCGGTTACAGCGGATTGATTCTGGCTCGGCCAATGGCGACGCCACGCTCAGCGGAACCTGTCACCGAGTCGGATTCCGTTCGCTGTAGCCGCGCTCTGATTGGTCCGCGTTTTTCATTAATAACTCCTTAACTAATCGGCGGACGTGATTTTTGCAAAGGAAAGTGTTGCTTCAATTGAACTCAAGAACCTCCCATTTCCGGATGTTGAAGGAATTCTCAGACACCCTGTATTTAATTCTCGGTGATTCCATAGGATTTAAATCAGTTTCGTATTCCACAATAAATCGTCGATATATCAGCCATCCGTGCAGTAAAACCACCATTTTGGATCTTGTAATATTTATTGCCGAGGGGTTCGCATTTTATTAGACGAATTTTTATCGTCCCTGCAACTCCAGCAGAAAAAAAAAGAAACGAAGAAAAATGTGGGGAGTGATTTAAGGTGGCTCCTGCGATACCGGAAAGAAGCCCTTGAGTTTTTTACCCTCGACGAGGGTTGTTTGCGGTTCGACGTCCTGCGATTTCAATAAAAATTATACGGTTGTTAATCTCGGAATCCCACGAGAGCGCATATATTGACCTGTTCATCAACCGGTCGCGAAACAAGAGCACAGAAAATATGAACGAACCAATCTGCAGCTTAATTAGAAAGCATTAATATGGATAAACGCGGCAGCTCACCCCGAAGGATTTGCATATTGGCCAGTTGCCGATGAAGACACCATTCGGAGATTTCAAGCCGTTTTCCCTTCCTTTTGCGACGAGCCTCGGGATTTGCTTTAAGACCCCACGGATTATGGACCAGGAATCCCGGATTTCCGGATACACATATTGCCTGCCAATGAGAACATTGGGGTGCAAAGACGGCGATTCCGTCGGCCGAAAATCGCCTGCCGATAGAGAGCACCATTGGATTTCGATTATCGCGAACCGATGACAGGTTTCGGGCAAACGGGAACCGAGCGACCATTCTTTTCGGTCAGCCAGCTAACCATAAAATAATTTCCCAGAGAAACATCGTACAACTAATATTCGAAAAGCAAATACTTGGTCGTCGAGGTAAATTCAGGAAATTTATTGTACAGTCTTCGTACTCTTTCTTTTATTAATTCTAAAATGCCATCGTGTATCGAATTCTCACTGCAACGACACGATTATAAGATTTCACCAAAAAATCAGGTGGATTTATAAAAATTTCGAGCGCTGCGTGTTCAAATTCTTACGACAACCCTAAGGGGATGAAAAGGGGTTGCAAAGTTTGTATGAGGAATATTTTATTTGTGGTCAGATTTGCTTGAAACTTGGTCTTAATGCTCTCTGATATAATTAATTCAAACACCTATTTCGACATTTTAAAAAATTCATCCGCTAAGGGGGTGAAAAGGGGTTGAATCTCTTGTACGAGGAATACTTTATTTGTGGTCAGATTTGCTTGAAACTTGGTCTTAATGCTCTTTGATGTAATTAATCAAACACTTATTTCGACATTTTAAAAAATTCATCCACTAAGGGGGTGAAAAGTGGTTGCAAAGTTTGCATGAAGGATATATTGTTCGTGGTCTGATTTACATCATACTTGGTCTTAATGCTCATTGATACAATCTGAATGGGGTGAATGAAGGCTTAAAAGGTTTTATGAAGAAACAATATCAATTTTCGAGAGCATTAAACAGTTTCCTATGCGAACAAAGCCGCGAGGAAAAGCTAGTATTCTAATATTTACCACTTCGAATGAATAACAAAGTTTCAAATTCATTTCCTCGGCTGGCGCCATAAATAATAGCTTGATCAATTTATGGGCCAGGCTTGATTGAAGGATGTATTTCCCACGAAATCCCTACTTCAGTAATTTTCTGAGAAAGACGCCTTGCACAATAGTTCAGAGGGGATCAGAATTATACTTATATTTAAGCTCGCAGACGGGGCGAGCACCTGAGACAGCAAACCGACTGGGTATCTCAAGAAAATCGATTGTTCCAGATTTCTTGATCGGCCGATACCTTCAGGTGCAGTTCCAGTCACATCCAGGTGACGTCTAATTGATCCCAAGGGAACGATGCCGGCCCGTGGACGCATCTAGGCTACGATCTACGTAGCCAATTAACTAAGTCATCGAACTGTACTGTAAATACGTACAAATGGCCCGTGGTGATTGAACGTCAAATTCAGGATGAACGAGGCGTCAGAAATTCGCTGCTCCAGTTTCCTAGCTCATTAACAATTTCGACAATTTCACTAATTCGAAAAGCTACAGGAATATCCAGCTGGATATACAAGGTGAGAATGGGAAGCCTGTTATGCATTGCGGTGATAGCGAGCTATCTGATCGTTGATCCAGCTGATCCAAGCTTCAGTTATGACGCGGCGTGTCTTTCGACTCTCTGTCTTTTAATAAATTACATATTTATTTATTTATTTATACCCAGAGTTGGCCATTAATCAATGACAATTTTAACCCAGATTGCAATTAACCTTGAATGACCTTCCTAATATAGATCATTATATTTGTTTTGAAACACCTCGATATCTCATCTGTATTTTAATAAATTATATATTTATTTATTTATTTATTTATACCCAGAGTTGGGCCATTAATCAATGACAATTTTAACCAAGATTGCAATTAACCTTGAATGACCTTCCTAATATAGATCATTATATTTGTTTTGCAACACCTCCTTGATATCTCATCTGTCCGATCGAACCTTGATTTTGCAACACGATTTATTACCAAGTTTTCATTAGCTCGCTTTCTTGTTTGTTTGTTTGTCTGTTTGTTCAATGACAAATTTTGCAATTGATTTTTTCTATTGCAGTCGACCTTGCGTGACGAAAAGGATACTTCTGATGACCCGAGTCACCTTTCCATATTTTCCGACCCTTTTGAGACACTCTGTATAACAATCTCCATTCTCAACAGATATCAAACTATCAAAAACATTGTTCGCCTCGATTGTATCCGATGAAGGAGCGCTACAGCACAGTGCCAGCTAAGAATCAGCGAGAAACGAGGAGGCCAGGACTAGATGATTGGTTTCCTGGAGGGAATCGATGTGACACCAAGAGGCTGCTTTACAATTTATCGAAAGTACCGTCCCACGAAGACAAGCGGACCGATAACAACAAATCGACGAGCCTCGAGATAACAACACTCAGGCGAGAAGGATCTCGATGGGGCTCGCCTAATGATTGGCCCCGTGGTCGGTTCCGTTCCTTCTCGAACGAGCTGCATCTTGCTCCAGCTTCTCCGAGGAAGCAAGGAAGAAGGAGCGAAAAATCTCGAGCGCTCCCAAGATCGCGACCGGTCAATCGAATTGGCTCACTTTCTGGCACTTTGTACAATCACGCGGCAACGAGCTCGCGTCCCTCTTCATCTAGCCGGTTTGTCCTCCTCGAAGGAAGCGCGCCGCCCCTTTGTGCTAAAGAGGAATTTTTTATTCACAAATGCGACAAATTGAACGACTGATGGAAGCTGGTGAATTGATTTTACGAGCTGCTCTCGCCGACTCACTTATGAAGGACACTTTAGGTGACTGGCTAGTGGACGTCGCACGGTGGATTCAGCTCATTAAAATGATTAAGGGAAGAGACAACGGTAATTATTCACTTTGAGGGCCTCCTTCATCAATTTTGATGACCTTGGAATATGTTGTCAAGGTCGCCATTCTGAACAACTTTTTCCTATACATGTTACCGCCGTTCGATTTTAGTTTTCGAGATATTCGCAAAAAACTATTGCTTATACTCTATTGAATTTTTATATGATATTTTATATGAATTTTTATTGAATTTTTATATGAATTTTTACATGATAATTTTTATATATTTTATATGTTGTATATTGTATACCTGTGTTATTCATTTTGTGTTTGGTTAGAAACGCCATTAAGCAATCGCCTATGCTGATATGCGAAAATTCAATATAGTATTAGCAATAGTTTTTTGCAAATATCTCGAAAACTAAAACCGAGCGGCGACAACATGTATAGGGAAAAGTTGTTCAGAATGATGACCTTGACAACATATTCCAAGGTCATCAAAGCAAATAATTATCTACTGTACCTAAAATACTCTATAACTTTGAAGAGGCAAACAATTACAAGTTATGGATCTACTAGGTACAGTGTGGATGTAAATGGAAATTAACGAGGTTGCGTTAACAAAGTGAAATGGCGTGTGATAAAGCGAAGGTGCAGAGTTTCGATTCCCGTTGACCCGGATTATTTTTTATTTCACGTTACCACGGTTATGGGATTCGTGATATTCGATGGTTATCGCGAAGCACAAGCAAGAAACAAACTAAAGAAAAATCAGACGACAAGAACAGCTGATAAACGTTTATTTAAATTCACGCGAATATTTAATGAAATAATATTTTTTAATTTTCCGAAAGATCCGCAGTCTAGTAATTTCGCGATACGTAGAAGTTTCGTTAACGGTGGAGAAGCACGCGTACAATGAACCGTTACGACGGGTCAAAATGACCCGTGATCCGTCCGCAGTGCTGGCCAAGCACCCGTAGCCCCGAGGGTTAATGATCGATAATGAAAACCAAACCTTCGGAACCTCCTAGTGCCCCAGACCGACTGTGAAATCACGCGAAACCGAAACCAACGGATCGTTTATTAAATTCTACATCGGCAATTTGCACGGCTCAGCGGGAACACTGCAAATCCATTTAACAATTAACTCTGTCTAATTGCCTCGCCTTGTTTTCACGAGCGATTTGTCTACATCCGGCCTGACGAACATCGAACTGTGAACGAGAAAAACAAAAAAAAAAGGAAAAATTGGTGAACAATCATCGGGGTCAGGCAAATAAAACGAAGCCCGGCGAAACCGTGTCAATCAATCACACGTCTGTTTAAGTAACCTTTTTCCACTATCCAAGCCGATTCCGTTGCGAAAACTCGCCGGCGCACCCGCCCGTCACTCTTCCAGCATTTCAATATTGGCTGAGCACGGAGCGTTCCTCTTAAGCGGTTGCAATCTTATAAATCATCGAAACACATCTCCGCTCGACGTCCACCCACGCCCCACTTGCTACTATCGTCGACGTATCCCGTTCTCCTTGTTATGCTTCAAGGAAATATGGTTATCGAACGTCGCGTCGAATGGAACTCGAACACGCCGAGTGTTTTCAAAGGAATACCATTGGCTGTCAGATTTCGACCAAATAGGCTCACTACGGTGAACCTTAGCTACCTGCTGCTATACTTATTTTGCCAGATTTTTTTTGTCACGTCGCGCCGACCCCTAAAGTTAAAAAAATTAAAAATGTTATATATATATTCTATTCATATTATTTTAATCCGATTAATAATATAATTTCTCCTACTAAATTTAAAGAAATAGGAGCTTATTATATATATGATATATTAGAAGTACATATTAAAAATCATATTAATAATATTTTAGGTATATAATTTATTATCCCCTTATTAATTAATATTAATCGGCTATTAGTTTTCTGATAAGAAATATTTACTAAAAAAAAATAATCCAGATGAAGTAACACTGGCTATGCAAATAATTCTCGCAAAAAGTCAAGTTAATCAGATAAGAAGAAGTCGTGGCGCATTCGCGTTGAAGTTGCAATAAATATGAAATTTTACGTGAATATATATCGCCGCCTTAATCTAAGAACTAGGTAATTTACAATTCCTTATTTTAGAGAAATTGAAGAAACAGTGTTTCAAGGTTTTAAGTTTATGGTAGTGAGATCGTTATTTTAAACATAATCACGATATTTGCTTATTTTTCAAATTGTTTTAATACTTTTCTAGTTTGAATTCGATTGAATTTTGTCAGGAATTCATAGAATAAAATAATTCAACTTTTTGACTAAATTCGCATTTCATTGACGATAGGCTTCGGTAAGTACTAAGAATAGAATTGATCAGTATTAATCTTTCTAAGCCCCTAATTATCGATGTTCGATGAAAAAGTAAATTTCATTTCCTGTCTCAGAATTTATGTATGGCACAAGGGGTGGAAACGCTACTCTCTTGTCGGTCTTAACCCCCAGGAATGAGGGACGGGCGACGCTGGAAGCGTCTAAATTGGACCGATGCGTTGTACACGACCCTGGTCAATAAATCGAACACGCCCGCGTACAGTTTATTAAAAATAATGACCCCTTGAGAAATTGGTACTTTGCATCTACTCGGTCGAGTCTGAAGTCACGGTCTGCCGAGACTCGAGAGGCACCGCGAGAACTGCCAATCAGTTTCAAACTCATTTTTATGGAAGTTGCCGTGTTTGCGAGGCGACCGATACTGGCGGCAGACATTTATTGATTTTAGCCACGATCTCGTGAGCACCGAATCGAGGACTGGAAATTATAGAAAAGTGTAATATCTCCGTCTTCGCAAACACGCAAAGGGGCGACATTTAAAGTTGATTACATTAATAATTAAAAGCGAACGTATTTTGTAAAATACCGATACGTCGTATAGAAGTATAAAATTTTTTACAGTATCAAAAAAGGCATATTATTATTATTATTATCTACAAAACATATATTTCCAATTTTCATTAAACACCCAAATAAAAAGGTATTAAAAAATGCCTTTTTTATTTGAACATTTAACCTTGTAAATTATAATTTTTGGAAAATCTTTTCATGAAAATTCAGATCGTTTGGTACAATCATAAAAAGTTATTAGTTTTGCAAAGATGTACAAATACTTTGTACACTCGCTGTATATCTTCTCTGAAAGTTTAATATGTTTAATAAAAGCAATATGGGCAACTCAACTAAATAAATGTTTAAAAGATCCTAATCATCTTTGTTCCCAATATTGGCAATTTGATAGATGTGTGGTGTACTCTCTGTAAAAGTGATCTGTTCGACTGATATTCAACTTACAGAATTTCATCAAGGAGATCAAAGTGCAGTTAGACCATCTTGATCGCGGCAAAAAAAAATACCGGGGCGAAGCATAATCACACCAATCAATCAGATTGCCTGTCGACGAGACTCTTTGTACAATCAGGACATGTTCTGGCCTCCGGTTTCGTCCTGCGCCCCACCCCCCTGGTATCTCTTTCCCATTCCATCTGCACGAGGATTGGAGAATCTTGTCCAAGATTTCTGGACCCGAGTTCTCGAATGTCAGATCGCTGGCCAACGTGTCGCAACTGCGAAACACGTGTCTCGAGGGGAACCGCTTCATTGGTAAACAGGTTGTCAAACGGAGATGATGTTCGAAAAAGACATTCCGAGATATTGCGGCGTACGAATCACCGTACCCTTTTTCCTCGGTGATAATTAGACTGCAGGTTTTATGTATTTATTTGGAATCAGTCCCCTCTTCCACACTTATACCATTTTAGGAAACTTGTAGATATATGGAATAATCTACAGTAAAGTCGCGATTTGTTTCCCATAGCCAGTTCCGAGCAGGGACAGAAATCGTGTAGAAACACTATTTATTTGAAAATACAAGAGAATCATAGATACGCCGAAGCGTATCGGTGTGAACCACTACAAATCGAATTACAAACATTCTTCATATTTCATCATTTTTTTATAAGACTTTCACCAACTTATTTCTGTTATTTTTCTAATTAAAATTACACGAAACAACATGCAATTTGGCCCATATTTACTGTACATGTGAAGCATTACTTAGTTACTCGATACCGTCGATTAAACCACTAAATACAGTTGAAATTATATCGTGTTTAGTGTCATTTTAATCAGAAAAATGTCAGAAATAAGTTGGTGAAAGTCCCGTAAAAAAATAATGAAATATAAAGAAGTTTTGTAATTGAATTATCGTGGAGACTCTCAGGGACAAGTATCGCGACTTTACTGTAGTTTACGAAACTTGTTTTCTTAGAAAACGTTTGACTTGAGATCTGTACTTCCTTCTTCACGATCAGTACTATAGAATGTAATGAAAAAAATTGTTTAACCTTGGAAAAATTGTCAAGGTCAAATTTGCTGTCCATTTTTCCAACAAATCCCCGCTTATCCAGGACTACGGAAATGATTTTGGACACCCTGTACGCATTGCATGAAGATCGCAGTTTACTGATAATTCAAAATGCTGGACGTGACGTGTAAACGGGAATCACGGAGACTGTTTGCGCTTCTATTTCAAATCGCTTTCGAGCCGTGTGATTTGTTTGGTCATTTGAGCGCGAAGCGTGTCGCGAGCAGCTGGCGCAAACACGCGGTGCCGAATGTCGTTAAAAAATTAGAAACCGGTCGGGACCACGGTGGGAATCTCGGATTCGAACGATTTTACAGAATTCTAGACAGATCGATTCGTACCGATTCATCATCCGATGCTTTTTACTCTGACGCGAATCCAATGGCGGTGAGCCAAAGTGCGCGCCCGACATTTGCTACGAAGAAACAGAAGTACAGGGCCGTCGAGATAGGACAAGAATTTTTTTGATCATAAATAAGATGTGGACAAGGCAAACATAAACAAAGAAACAGTTGTTGATAAGTAGCCGTATTTGTTGATAAGTAAAACGATTTTAGATTCGTTGTCGATGAATTCGTTGTCTGTCGAAATCGTTGTTGGCCAAAGTAGTTGTAGGTGAAATGTGGAAAAACATAAACAAAGAAGCAGTTGTTGATAAGTAGCCATATTTGTTGATAAGTAAAACGATTTTAGATTCGTTGTCTGTCGAAATCGTTGTCGGTTAAAAGCGTTGTTGGCCAAAGTAGTTGTCGGTGAAATGTGGACAAACATAAACAAAGAAACAGTTGTTGATAAGTAAAACGATTTTAAATTCGTTGTCGGCCAACGTAGTTGTCGGTGAAATATTACCGGTGAAAACCGTGTCGAGGAAATTTGTGTCGGTGATTTCCATGGCAGCCATAAAAGGATAATATTTAATTACGGAGCAGCTCGAAATTTCGTCGCGGCCGGGGTTGGCCATGAGAGGAGAGAGAAAAAGAGAGAGAGCGAGAGAGAAGAAACGAGGGAAGTGTTATTAAAATCTTCATCGTCCAGCTACATCGATAGAATTTCATTAACGAGTTTCAAAGCAGACACCGCCAAGTGGATTAATTCCGGCGGGCTCCGGAAAGTTTCTCCCGGTACCTCCGTGGTGATATTGAAGAGAGAAAAAAATATATATAGAGAGGGGTAAGAACGAGAAAGAGTGGATCGATGTGAATACAAATTGACGTTTCGATGCAAATTCCCGGCTGATATTATTATAATGAACTCCCGGGTGGGATCGACGGCTCTTTTACCGGTCGAGACGGAGCAAATAATAATAATAATGGAAATAAAGCACGGCTCGGCGATAATGACTTCGTAGAGCCGCAAATAATGTAACGCTGGGGGAACACGGCGAATCACGGGACCGGTAGAGAAAAACCAGAGAAAAGAGGGAGCGGCCGAGGAGGGGAAAGACGAGGAACTCCGGGGTGGTATGACATCGCTTTAATTTTCATTATTCACGTACAGATAGCCGGAGAGCTCTACGCTCGCGAAACAACGGGCTGCGAGGAAAGAACGAGAACAGGTCGCGAGTTCATGATCTCGATGTTACACCGCGGATACCATTGTTTTCTGTTTCTTGCTTTTGACGGGGAAAGTCAGTCCGACGAACACACGGAAATTTTCATGCACTTCCGGGTTGACGTAGTGCGCCAGAAAATACTCGATACCTGTTTTCCGTTGCTGCGATCGTTCGCTTTGAACGGCTCGAAATATCCTTTGAAGTCGAGACCGACAAAATATGTTCAGTTGTTTAACGCGGAAACCATTGTTTGCAGTGAAAAACGTCGTTTATATTAAATTTCGTGTTTTCTGACAGAGAGTTCGTAGGAATAAATTCGGTCGTATCATTAGTTCTTCCAATTATGGTATATCTTTTACCTGAACGCGATATCTACAATTAAAATCAATTTTATTTAATTGTTCATTTCAATTGCAATTATTTAATCGATTTGTTTGGTTTGGTAGTCAAATTGAAATATCTCCTGAACCACTAACATTTCCACATACATAGGTTAGTACTTTTTAAAAAATACAAAGTTGACCTTTACACGACCTTTACAGAGTAACACTAGCGAGTAAACCAAGATCTCGAAATCGGGTGGGACAGCCCTGTATACCGAAACTTCGTTTAGTAAATTCGAAACATTAGAAGCAGTAAACCTTCTAAGTAAGTAAACGTGTCGAGGAACACTTTGGTAGAAACACAAGCGAGTAGTTTTAAACAATAGTGCTCTCATGGTAAATAGTTCCTGTTTTCTGACGATATTATCAAGCAGCACTTTAATCAATATTTGATCGACGAAGTGAAACGCGGAGACTTCGCATCAAGTACTGTGTGTAACAGAGAAACTGGTTAACCAACAATATCGTCGATAGTTCGACTAGTGAACCACTCGAAACAATCAATAGACCAATATGGTTAACCGGACAGTAAAGTTAATCGAATCGGTCAAGGTGCCAATATTCCGTTTCGGAAACAGCGAGGCGAGGTTAGCCTGGCCAATGCACGCTGCCGAGAACAATAAGATGAAAATTCTAATTGTCTGTAAAACCTCTCAATCGCATAAATAATGTCAATCTGACGTGGAGGTAATGAAACAATTATTTCCTTAGAATGGGAGATTGTTTGGGGCTATAAGAAGTAATATTTTCCGTTGCAAAAATGTTCCACACGAATTTGTGAAGAAGTTTTTATTTACCGTTTATTATTAACCTGATGACCTTGACCTTGACATATGTTGTCAAGGACAACATTCTGAACAACTTTTGTCATTACAACTACCCAGTGCTCGGTTTTAGTTTTCGAGATAATTGCAAAAAACTATTGTTAGTACTAAATTGAATTTTCCGTAATCGCGCAGGCTCCGTGGGAACGTAAGCAATAGTTTTTTGCAATTATCTCGAAAACTAAGACTGAACACCGGGTAGTTGTAATGACAAAAGTTGTTCAGAATGTTGTCCTTGACAACATATGTCAATATTACCACTGCCTTAACGAAGCCGACATAAGAAAAATAAGTTGTGTGTGACAGGAAGTAAAATACAAGAAAAAACCTGAGAGAAATGGGCCGGCGCCTATTGTAAAAGTCATAAAGATTAAGGGAATGTAAACGAGGAGAGAATCCTTGAAAAACTGGTGCACAGAAATGAAGAAGCGCAAGATGGTTATTTTATAGTAAAGTAAACGGCACCGTTTAATGAGCTCCGCAGTGATAAAGGTACGAATAATTAGCGTGCATTGTGTAAGATCAATGAAGACCGCGTTTCAACAATTGTTAAGATTTCTCGCGAAAAATCAGTTGTTATAGTTACTAAAGCAAACCTGTGCAAACTCAATTACAACTTGGAGACTGACCTCATTCCTGATTTCGAGTTTCTTATAACATGAATTTGCATCACAATTTTCTACGGTATTATCGCTATTATTGTTATATTATTTACTGTAGCAAATCCGACGACAATAAATTATTTCGAGTTGGGTAAACCTTACGTTTAGGGGATTTAATAGTATTTAATAGTATTACCACGGAGCGTGCGCGAATACGGAAAATTCAATTTAGTATTAGCAATAGTTTTTTGCAATTATCTCGAAAACTAAAACCGAGCACTGAGTAGTTGTAATAACAAAAGTTGTTCAGAATTTTGTCCTTGACAACATATGTTAAGGTGAAGGTCATTGTATGTTTATATGAACATACATGTTTATATTAACAGGTGTATCCTTATATAAGGATTAAATTAAGGATTAAATTACTCATTGAACATTTGGAAATGGGAAAACGGCTGGCTTTTAAATAATGAATTAACTACGCTGCTATTGTTAGTCTCTATCCCCGAGTTCATATGATTTAAATTATTTTGGAACAGTGTGTAACGTTAAAACGACAATAGGGGCGTAAATATAAAATTTCGTGAAATATGTACAATAAAAGTGAATCGAAATTTTAATAAATGCACGCTGGTACTGTGCACGAAAATACACAAAGCACATCGCGTTGAATGGCTACAATGGTATTCCACCATGTTTGACAAATGACTGGCTAAATTTGTCTTTCTGCTCGGTCTTCGTTACGACACCGAGTTAGCAGTTTTCTTTCGCATGCCTGACAATGTATAATGTGCAAATATTAACTTAACGAATGCATGGAAAATGCTCATCCATCATTCCCCATGAAAGCCCGTTCCACACATGCTTTAACTATCTCTCGGCCGACAGATACTCCGAAGACTTAATTCCGGAGACACGAGAAACACCGATCAATAAAGTCCTCGAAGGATTGCGTTTAATATACTAAACGATTTGTTTGCTTTTCAACACTGTAAACTTACGGCGAATGTAGGAAATTTTCATTGACAAGTGTACACGTTACACACGAGAGAATTAACGTAAACGAGACAGATGAAAATATTATTCTACTATATATTTTTGTTTGATACCTCAACAAATTTTTGGCATTCTATTTTGTAATTTAATATAATACTTTATAGAACATTATAGTTCTACACACTGGTTAAATAAAACTCATTTTTCTCATTTTATTGTCTTCGAGCCATTCTATTTTGAAATTGGTGTAACAAATTGCTATATAAATGGTTTAATTATTTTTGAATAATAAAGAAGGAATAATGAATCACGAAAGAAATCAATACTTAGTAAATGAAAAGTACTGAAATTATGTGGACAGTGACTGTAATGAAGATTGAGTTAATTTTCGCGTCATTCATTTCAATTAATTAATTCCGTCGCAGGAATGAGTAAGTAGTTAATGAATGTAGAAGTTTAAATGCGTTGGCATGCCTCAAACAAAGTTACTTAATGTTTGTAATAATTTCGACGACGCGCAGTACCAATCTGAATATGAATACGCGCAGAACACGTTAATGTTAGATATTTGGAAAATGGCTTATTCGTTATTAAACATATGAATTCAGCACGAAATAACTGAATAGAGCGTGGAATTTTCAAACTGTCGATATAATATTAACACATTAATGTATTTTCTATTAACCATTCAGCACTGAAATCATTATCATAATTATTAATTTGTCAACCTCGTATATAGATAAAATTCAATTACTGTACGGCATTCAGAATAATACACCTGGTTAAGGAATTTCAATCGATCTTTTGTTATTATCATTATTACATCGAATACTGTAATAATTAGAATTATTCCATAATTATGACTGTTAATATTATTATATAATAATTATTTCGCAACAACAAAATTCCAAAAGATAACGATGTCTCGTCGCAACGAAATTTATAAAATATTTAGGAAAAATCACATAGATCTCTAGTGACTTTAAATATAAAATCTTCTTGAATAGTTCTTAAAATGTATGTAAATAAATATGTAAATATCCTGAATATCATATTTAATATTAATTAACCAAATGATCCAAGAGTATCCTTTTGCAATCACCGCACTACCTTTCCACGCATTGCATATGTGTGTGTATGCATGTAAATGAAAATGGCAATTTCCAGGAAATCGTGCATCGTTTGCTGCATCGCTTCCTATCCGAGGTCTTTGCTTATGTCACAGGAAATATTCTCGAGGGAACAAGTCCGCCTTGAGAAATCTTCTCCCAGTCTCCTTTGTAGCATGCAAATTATTAATTAAATTAGCCACCTTACTGAATTAACTTTCCAGTGCGAGTTCGAGGAAACAATTTTGGGATAAACTAAGCATCGTCGACAGCGAATTTAGGCTAGCAGAATCAGACTGGCTAAAACGCATGATAATTAAACAAGATTTCAAATATTAAACGAAATCAACATTTTCTGCCATAGTTGCACAATAAAATAACCAGTTTAGCCTTCGTGTAAAATAAAAACCGTCCGCTGTTATTTGAACTGACCAACATTTAACAATTTATTTATCAACTTGAGTAAAGCGTAGTGTGAAGTTTCAACTACTGCATATTTCACGGCCTCACTTTTCCCATAAATGCACGAAATCCGCCGTCTACAAATAACTTTTCTAGAACAATAAATTAACAAGAACATATAGTGGCCTCCTCCCGTGACTTTAAACCAATCGCGGCGTGACTTCAATTGCGAAGTTCGTAACTTCGATTACTCTTGGTCAGGTTTTAACAATCTAAGTTGCCGTCCAACTATAAAAGTCAAGAAAATGAAATTTTCAACAGGCTTTCCTCCGACGCGTGCCACCGCTAACTGAACCGGCTAAAATCGCTAATATAGTAAATTCAATATTATTCTTTTAATAATTTTTTCGGTAATTATATAGAAAAGGTCTGCGTACTCCGATTTTGATGAAATTTTAGTATGTTATAGATTTCGACATTTTCAACAACTTTTTCCTTTTCCAATATAAGGGGGTCGCTTTTAGTTTTCGAGATATTTGTAAAAAACTATCGCGAATACTGTATTGAATTTTTCGTATTCCTGCATGCTCCGCGACAACGTAAACTTGTTCCGGGCCGCATCTGTTTATTTGTAATTTGTAAACACGTTGTGTTTATGGCATTTACATGTTTCATCAACCCACCCAGTGTTTCACACGCACCCAGTGCAGGAATACGAAAAATTCAATACAGTATTCGCGATAGTTTTTTTCAAATATCTGAAAAACTAAAAGCGACCCCTCTATATTGGAAACGGGACAAGTTGTTCAGAATGTATTGCTGCGTGACATATTAAAATTTCATCAAAATCGGAGTACGCAGACCTTTTCTATATTATTTTCCAATTTATCTCTTTGTCCGGGGCGTCGTAACCACTAGAGCGGGCCCTGTGTATAGTTCCAGAGAGGTAACAACGATAGGCCTTGGAAAAATTAATAACAAACCATGAAGTTGCCTATACCATCAAGTTTTATTGTGTTCATTACAAGTTTACGCGATTTACGACACGTTGAGTTATACGAGGTATCCGGTCGAGCAGTGAATAACGTTAGACGTACATGTGACTCGTATCTACGTAGAAATAAAAGCGTCAGGTCACACGTGACCCATGTGTTAACTCTAGTTTATGTTGCAGTTTAGACTCTCCGGTTCTGTGACTTGATCAGGCTCAACAGGCTTGTAAAAGTGTACAAAATGTTATATTTACGACGGAGGCAATAATAAATATTGGTTCGACCCGTGACTCCGTGCTGATGTTTGCTAACTTGGTATCTCGTAACCACAGGGTATCCCCATCATCTAACGACACTTTTTTTTCCTTTTTCATTTTATTATAGAAAATCTCAAATGAGATTTATTTCAACATAAATAACAATGATCTGCGAATGTTTTTTTTTATGGTCACGGGAGTATCTATTTCGACAAACAGACTCCAATTTCTGATTGAAGCTGCAAACGTAATGCCCGCTTTTTTATAGCGCCATTCCGGTGAAAAATACCCTGGTTGGAATTTCGGCGAGCTTTCAGGCGAGACGAGATCTCTAAAAAAAGAGTTCTCGATGTGACGGAGATCTATTCGCTGGACCGCGGATTTTTCTGCGAAATTTAATTTCCGCAGTCAAAGACCATGGCACTAAGATCAAATGGAGCAGCTGAAATAAAACACCGTGAAAAAAGAATGAAAGCTCTGGCTCGTTCTTTTCATAAATATCTTTCGAATAGATAATAAACCTGATAAGTAGACCGCGGATTTTACGCGTTTAAAACCTTATGGATTTTAGACAGATTTAAAACAATTTTAGAACGCCACTGTATCAGTTTATCGAAAAGAACGCAGCAAACAATAAATTAATGTTTACGATTTTACATCCCAGAAGCTAATAAATCTACTCAATTTCCTCCCTGTTTAAACATTATAATACAAGATAAAAATTCGACGTGAGTCAAGATGATTTTCCTTTAAGAAACACTTTGTATTATGATATTACAGATGTATTAGTATAATAATCTATAAAAAAAAAGTAGCCATCCCTACCACTCTCTCTCTCTCTCTCTCTCTCTCAGAAAAAACTTCAATTTATATTATGTTCGGAGTATTAAGGACATAATAAATTTTATACTTATTGATGATAAACTGCGATTTAAGGACCATTGTGATTATATGATAAAGAAAATCGGGGGAAAAATTGGTTTTCTGAACCGAGTGGGAAATTATATTACAGCATATACTAGATGTACTATATACAAGACAATCATAACACCTCACTTTGAGTATTGTGCCACGTTATTAATTAATATGGGAGAGACACAGATAAGTAGGTTACAAAAACCAAAGTAGAAAATACGCTGCAAGCGTTGCAGTTTATGGCTATAAGACAGAGGCTATACAATAATACATGTATATTTGTTTTTAAGATATTAAAAAACATGTTACCGCAGTATTTAACAAATAAGTTAAGAATAGTAGCCGATGGGAGTGTAATGCAAACAAGGCAAGCTGGGAATATTGCAGTAGAATTTCGTAAAACGAGAAGTGCCGAAATAAGTTTATTTTATGAAGTAATAATAATGTATAATGCACTACCCAAAGAAGTGAAGCGACGTGAAAATTTAGATATAATGTATACAAGAGAATGTTAAAGGAATTCATTATAGCAAATTTAAAGTAATATTGTAAAACAAAGTAGCTGAAAAAGCTAATAAATAATTAATCAATCTCTCTCCCTTTCTCTCGCGCTCAATTTTCGGTCCTTTTCAGTAGGCAACCCGCTTCTCAATTTTCGGTTCCCCTTCGGATGGCAACCCGCTCGGCGTTTTAGGGCGACAGAAACCACAAAACTATTTTATATAATAGAAAGATATATTTTCGTCCTGAACGTATAAAATCCGGACTCCATTGTAAAATCAACCGTGTGAATTTAAATAAACAAATCGAAAAATTCTCCTTATAAATGATAGTTTTTTTTGTCGCGAAAATTAAAACGTCATTTTGTAGCGATGCACCCAGCGCAGATTTCTTCGAGATGTGTCGCATCGTGGAAGTTTTCCTGAATTTCGTAACCGAGTTTGATCGAAACTGTGTCACGGGAGTTGCAGTATTATTATTACACCTGTACAACCGGTCGATTTATTTTTCCGTATCAGCGAGGAATGTCGCGGAAACGACGACGGGACGTCGACGGGAGAGCTGCCATTACAGAAAGAGATTTCCGTCCGTCGAGAGTGCGAATAATGCGCACTCGAGCAGAGAGACACCGAAGAATTTTGTGTGACCATTTCGAGTGGATATCGGGTGATTGCGATGCAGAGAATGCACTCGACGCGTGAGAACAAGGAATGCGAGAGAACCGAATGGTGTTTCAGGTGTGTGAATGTTTATAAGGATAAAATTGCACGGTCTAGAGTTTGTCGCCGGTAGTACTCGTTAGCGTCGGCGTCGTTAGTCGTTAGGCGTCGTTGCGTGTTGCTGTTATTACGTTCCCGCGTTCTCGCATTACCGTTGAATATAGTTCGATTACATTTCAATTAAATCGGCATTCGGTTCACAACCACCGTCCGCTCTTGTTACTTTCTCATCATTATGAAAGGAAATACAAGACATTTTCTTGCGAACAGTAAATATTAGAAGAAAAATAAAATAGTTACGTTTTTGATAGCTTTTTTCATATATCCAACAATGAGAATATACTGTAATACACAAGATTATTCGAAAATATACAAGAATATATACCATTAAAATTACGTAGAAATATTCGGGGTGGGGGTTTACGTTTAAGCGAGACACCCTGTATACAGCATTTAAAAGTGAGAACGAGCAACACGATGCTATTACTCGTTTCCCAGCAGAAACCAAAATACGAGAGCGGAATATACATTTCCGTTCGGACGCCGGCAAAGCGAATTTGTATCTGTAATAAATGTCGTAAATAGAAAGAAGGAGTTTCCTTTCAGCGAGAACGCAACTCGAAGAAAATGTCATTACAGGAAGCTGAAATAACGAATCCCTTTTAATTACAGTCCGGCCGATACGAAAAGAAATTAACTCAACGTACAATCAGTTCTTCCGCCGACTCTCTCCATTTCGACTGCCTTTTAAGCACGACTAACAGCAAGACAGTGAGAGGGGGTGGGACGGGAATATTGAGAAATTAGGAGCGGAATGAACTCTCCCCGTGGCCACCAGGATATTTCCCTTCCATGCCACCAAGGGTACACGGAAACGAATTAAAAGTAACGGCTGCGTATAAATCGAGAAGAACGTGTTTCAATCACCGTCGATACCACTTTGAACGAGCATCTCTGTATTTGTTTGTGCGGATATTAGAGTACCGTGCTCTCGCTGCCTTTAATTAAAAGTGCATTCCATGAAAGGCCAAACTCCGTCGAACGAACGTCTCGAACTCGATCCAAGGGACCTTAGACTTCGCGGGCAAGCCTTTCCTGTTTGCAATTTCTTTTCGATCACCACTTCAACTACTTGGCCCCCTGTAATTAGAATTCTTCGCTGAAAGTAGTCAGTATAATTCTCTTTTGGGGACCAAAGAATAGTTTGAGCATTAAGAACTTCGGACCGGCTAATTTCGTGGCTGATTTAATATTTGCCCAAGAATGCTTGGTTGGTTTTCATGAAACTTCCAAGCTGATCGGATGTTCCGTAGAATTTATTATTGAATATTCGTATTCCATTTACGACGCTACGATCTGTGGGATACAGGTAAACTTGTGTTTCAAAATGTTGGCCTCTTTTAACGAATGCACAATGGTTTTGTGCATCTACATCGAAGATGCAGAATACTTTTATAGAAAATAGAAATTGCCTAAATCATTTATGAGAAACAGACTAGGTTAGGCGGACGTACATTTCCTTTTTCAATAATTTTAACGTTCAACATCGTGCATTGAAAATGCATAAAATCTACACTATAGTCATTAATAAAAATTGTTGTGTTCAACGTTCTACCAATAACAGCTTCACAGCCATAACTAAATTTTTAATCTCTGCATTGTAATTTTACTTGGTATTAATAAGTATATAAAATGAATGTTTTGTTGATGAGATATTTGAAATTTCACTTAACACTATACCCTAAATGAACGGTTTCACATTGTTTATTTGACGATTGTTGATATGATAAAAATAATTTCGGTAATTATATAGAAAAGGTCTGCGTACTTCAATTTTGATGAAATAATATGTTATGCAATAATGCAATAATGTGCAATGCAATAATATGTTATGTTCTTCTAAGGGAACATGTTGCCAGTTGCTTTTAAAGCTTGGTACGTTTATTGTTAAATATCGCAGATTCATTCAGAGTAAACATAACCGCTTTTGAAATTGACTCACTTGGAAATCCCACGTTGAATTTCATTCGGACCATGTTGTTTCCAACCTTTTCACTGTTAATGTTTCCAGGACAAAAATTGACAGTACTAAATGTCTCGTCGTGGGAACGTTTTGAATATTCACGAGTTAATTACACGATGCGCCTCGATGCTCTGAAAACGTCGAAGTTTAAGGAACGTAGGTTGCGAGGGAACAGAAGAAAATCCTTTAAAGAGCCGATTCGACTACGTGTAAGTGTGTTAACGACGGTAAGAAACGACGGCGTGGAATAGCCGGAGAAACGAGGCACGTTTTTCCGTAACGAACCGACGGTCCAGAATTTAATTTTGAAAGGCCTCGCTGCTAAGAGACTTCCCCCCCCCCCCCTCCACTCGGCTTTATACGTACAATCTACTTTCGTAGTATATCAGCTTTTCAGAAGTTTCGGTCTTTCGGGAATTTCGATTTGTCAGATTTTGTTCGTACAAGCTGAATAATCCAAAATATAATTCTTTCATCATAATTACTCCCACAATATTAACTACAATGAACCTAGAAGCATTATCTGCTCGAAGAATAATATCCGACAGAGCTTTATTTTTCATTTAATTAATTTTGATTGATTCAAAAACTACTTGTGGATTAATTAATTCAATGAATCGCATTATTGTAACAATTACGAACTATTTATAATCGTATCGATTTTTTCATTGATTCATCACAAAATTTTCAAACGCAACTACGCAAGATTATATGATAATACCGTATCCATAAAAAAAGAATTTTATAAAAAAAAATTAGACCGACTTCGAAAAGAAAAACTAAAAAAATGCCTTAATAAAATAAAATATGAAATAATTTCCATTTAATTTATTTATATGAAACACGCCAACCGATAATAAAATTGATTAAAATAAAATATTAAATACCATATTGAAGACAACAAAATCTTCTTTTCCGCAGACTCGTCGAGATAAAGACCGCAAGATATAACGCTAATTTAAATGAAGTATGTTGCGGGACGTAATCCTCGCAATTTCGTCTTGAAAAAGGACTCGGTCGTGAAAATGCGGAGAAAAAGGGTGCAGAAAACATGAGTATGCGGAAGAAATGATTCGCGGATTAGTTCAGGCTTCCCGTCGCGAAACAAGGACACTGTCGGTGAATTATAAAATAAAAGTCACCACGATTTCCGCAGTCCGGTCGAGCTAAACCGGAAATGCCATAATCTAAAATAGCAGATCAGTGACACCTAGAATTCTAAAGCCCGCGGATGTGCGAGAACTATCCTTGCGAGCAGGCCCCCGTGGAATTAAATTTCACGCTTGCTCACTTCGTCCTATCCATCCGTCTTTCCTTTGCCATTTTCTTCGTGATCCCTTCGACTCGTGTGTCATCTTATTTCGCGATCGAGTAAACCGAATCGCCCTCTAAAATGCTACAGACACTTCGCGATGATGCGCCACGATAAAAAATCAATTACTCGTTGCCGGTGTTCAATTGCAGGGTAGAAAAATCTAAGAAAAAAAATAAAGACAACAACGAGATGCTCAAACTGTGAAAATATATCGGCATTTTAATATTATGAAAATTTTCTGGATGCGCATTCTAATAGCTAGAAAATGCTGGATTTTTTTCAGAATTTTTTATTCAACAAACCATTATTTTAATTACCAATTACCATCCCCCCTGTCGAAAGGGTTGAAAATTGGCAGAAAGTATTTTCTTTGGATAATCTATCGAATGGTTTACTGGAAATCCTGTTCGGTTTAGCGGCGCTTTGTATTTGCTCCCTGCGCCTGATTATTTTGTCCGACACTGTATAAAGGCACTATCTAATGCGAATAGAGATTAACATCGAAACAAAAAAAAGAACGTAGAACGTGTTAGGTACGTGTCCCGCATACAATGTGTTAAGTGAAACGATGCAAGGAACGATTCCCTGTAAAACAATCAATAAGCCACAGCCATGAAGGCAAGGGTGTGCTCGCAGCCTACTGCACTTTAAATTGCGATTACCTCAAGACAATTTACGTTCCTTTCGTCCGAGACAAAGAATCGAACAGGCTCGACTCGATGTATCATAGACAAAAATACGAACGATGTTTCTTATCACATGGCGTTTCGCGGCAAGAAACTTCCACCGACGTTACACGCGAGATACGTTGCGAAGGAACAAGCACGAGAATAATGTATGAATATACTTCAGCCGCAGTTATAAATTTATTTCCCCATTTTTTTACGGCTACCCGTTCCGTGAGCACGCCAGTAAGATACACAACGGGTGTAAAACTTTTCGTCCTTTACAACGTAGCCGTTCTCTCTCCTTCGTCGCTGGCAGGGAACAACGTCGGTTCAAAAATAAATACCTTCACGCCGACGGTTTCACCTAAGTCGATGTAACCAATTTCTTATGTAGTCCTATATATTTTGCCAAGAAGATGCCGAAAATCCAACTTTCAATGATAGCAATTCAGTGGTTCGAAAGTTATACGTGTTTAAATGTATAGTATTTTTCTCTGTACAGCTGTACCATTTTTATTAATTTGAACTTAGACGAAACTTTTCAGTCTATCGAATAACCACGCCGGCGGTTTCTCCTTAATCGATGTAACCAATTTCTTATGTAGTCCTGTAGATTTTCCCGAGAAGATGCCGAAAATCCAAGTTTCAATGTTAGCAATTCAGTGGTTCGAAAGTTATGCGTGTTTAAATGTACAGCACTTTGATGCACTTTGCAAATCTACGTTATCGATATTACCGCTCGCTTCTGCCGCTATCTAGCGGCTGATCTCTGTAAAGCTGTACCATTTTTATTAATTTGAACTTAGACGAAGCTTCAGAAATGATTTTTGTCCGCGTTTAGTAAATAATAAAATAAAATAATAAATAAACCCGGACAGTAAAGGAGCGTTTACTGTACATCTCGGAAACGAAGCATAACGCCGTTAATATACAAAGGAAAAAGTTCTTTGAAAAGTATTTCTACGTGTCCAAACATCATTGAAATCACAGGGTAGCTAGTCGACGTATCCAACTATTTGAAGAATTTCATCGGTCTATCGAATAACCACGCTGAGGAAATGCTGATCCCTTTACCGGACCGACGATGAAGTCGCGGAACGATGACTGCGACAACGACCGGTAATCTCCAATAATCAGGATGATAAATGAAGCTGCAAGTTCTTTCAGTAATTTTTTTCCACGTCCAATACCTGTCGACAACAAACGCCAAGTATCGGGAAACTTTGATCGCCTTACTGCAAAAAGCGATACGCATCGGATTACTTCCGTTATTCAGCTCGCGCCGACGAAATTAAATTCTGTTGGCCAACGTGTGTAATTATATCGCGCAGTTTTCTGCGTGAAATTCGATTCGCCTCGAGCGAAGCAGCCATTTGCGCGGCTTATGACATAATTGCGTTAGGTACTACGTAGCAAGCGTGGCCCTTATCTAATACGGCTCAAAAATTGTTCCGAACAGCCGAAATTGACACGCTAAAAATTTCGAAATTTTCTAACGAACTTCCGTTAGCCAGTCGCAGAATTTAGCACGTACTTTCTTGCAAAATTTCACGATTTTTTAAAAGGTGGGAGTAACATACGTTACAATATGGGGAGGGTTTTCTTGAAATTTTACATTTATTTTTATATAATATATAATTATATATTTTATTTTATATAATATTTTATATAAATTATTTTATGTAATTATATGTATATTTTTATTATATAACAATAATATAATTTTATGTAATATATAATACAAACAGGGTCGTCCCTAATACAGAAGAAAATTTAAGGAGTGGTGTTCTCCACGACAATATAACACCAAAATAAAGAGTTAAAAAATTTCATTTTTAATATGCACATTTTGAAGATACTACTTAGAAAATAAATTTAAAATAGTTTTTTTACCCCTTGCCATATTTTAAGAAATCACAGTCGCGATAAAGATATTAAACGAAGTCTAACAAATATGAATGTTACACGCCTTTCTATTTAAATGGAATAAAATTAGATTCGTTCGTAATCAATATTTAAGGTGTGATTTTATTTGCAGGACGAAGATCGAAGTTACTGTTTTGACGATACGCAATGTTTTTGTTCGGGAAATCGCAGATACCGCGTACCGACCGGCAGTATTTTCTCTGGGACAAGCGGAGCAACCAAGAAGGTAATTAACTTCTCGCGTGTGCTGAAACAACATCTGCTCAGACAGCGAAAGTAGTTTCGATATTTATGTAGCCCGAATGTTGGAGACGTGTATTGCTGGCGGCTGTAAAAATCTTCTATGACATTAATACTGAAAGTTCTTCAAATTCGCATAACGGAGATGTTAAAAATGTACATTGTGTTGAAAATGTACATTGGGTACACAAAATTGCGTTTGTTTAGTATGCACTAAAAAAAAGTCGTACATTTATAACGAACAACAACCTTTATAATATATAACCAAAACAAAAATAATATAATCAATAGTTTTGATAATTAAATAATAATAATAATATACTAATATATTAATATAATAAAAAAAACTCGTACATTTTATAACGAACAACAACCTTTATAATATATAATCAAAACAAAAATAATATAATCAATAGTTTTGATTATATATTATAAAGATTGTTGTTCGTTATAAAATGTACGAGTTTTTTTTATTATATTATTATATTATTATTATTTATTATATTATTCGTGAAATATCGGCGAACGAATGCGTGTTGGGTAATTCGGTTGAGAATAGAATTTCCTTTTATTTATTTAACGTCGCATCAACCGCTAATGGTTATTAGCGACGGCGAGAAGAATTGTGTGACCGAAAAATCAAAAAGGATCGCGAGCAATAAAAGCTTCTCGCTGATTACCATGGCGAGCGTGAACACGCAGGCGAGACCATTACAGTCGGCACACGCTGGTTGATTCTCCAACGAACGAACGCGGCCCCGAAGAAATTTATAGGTCGGACATTGGGTAACACGATCCAAAAACCGGCGGTCTAATCCTCCCCTAAACGTGTCCGCTTTAAACCCGATACAAACGAATAAAAATTTAACAGCCGGTTTTAAACCGACACCTGGACGAAGGCTGCTCGATATATCGCCACGCACTTTTACCAGCTGTTCGACGCGGATTTAATGTGGATTTAAACGGGGCTAGAATATCACCCGAGCGAAATTTCAACCCTTCACCCCACCCCCCACACGAATTTCCATCTTTATACTCTTTTAAACGGAACCACGGGTCTACATGCTCCCGGCCAGTCGTGAAAACGAGTCGGATGCTCGGCAATCCCAACGAACCTAATCTAACACGAAACACCGTTTAACACGTGGCAAGCGTTAGAAACTTGTAACCAACCCTCTCAGCCCCAAACGTGTCCCATTCTGAACTTGCACAAGCTCCACGCAATAAATACCGAATAAGGAACGGCTGCTTAAACGCTCGCTGTGATATTAAGTTTCACACGGGTACCACGACGTCGCGCAGTGGGCAAAAATGACTTTACTCGATTCGAAAAGAAATAACTTTCGATAGAAATCAGGTAAAACGATGAATTTTTTTTAGAGAAAACTGAATTTTAATAGAATATGAGAAAAATAGGGAGATTACGGTACCGACGATTTTTAACCTTGAGAAAAATCGTCAAAGTTGCACAATTTTACGAAAAAGTCGTTTCTACATTACCACGAGAAGGAAGAAATTATTTTTTAACACACTATGTATCACTTCCCGTAGATTTTTTCACGCTGATCTCAAATCTGGTCTTAAAATTCATCTACCACCTCAGGATTTTTCAAAAAATCGAATTATAGTTAAACAGTTAAACTTTTATTTATTTCAAGGTTAAAAACATTCGTACCATAATCTCCCTATTTTTCCCATATTCTGTAAAGATTCAGCTTTCATTTAAAAAAAAATTCATCGCTCTACCTCATTTCTATCGAAAGTTACTTCTTTTTGAATCGAGTAAAGTCAGTTTCGCCCACTGTGAAAAATTAATACACTATTAGCAATAGTTTTTTTCAAATATCTCGACAACTAAGACCGAGCGCCGGGTAGATGTAACGACAAAAGTTGTTCAGAATGTTGTCCTTGACAACATATGCCAAGGTCATCGGAGATGCTTCCCCTAAAGTAAGCATTTACCCTGTATATAATTTCGAGCAACTTTGTCCTATCGAACAACGCGCTAATCGCTTTCGGTGGAATACAATTACGAAGATGCGTTAAATAATTAGACAATTAATTGGAATATGCTGGTGCAGAGGGCAGCAGAGGTGTGGAATAATAATTTCGGGTGAACTGCGGACAGTCGGGCCGCGCATTGGCACTTTCCCCGAAAGTCAATAAAGACGCGTACGAACACGGCGTGGAAACCAGTCCAGAAGAGTACGAGGATGGAAGTACGGGTGTGTAGCTAGAGGTCCTTTCGCAGCCCCTAACACGAAACCGCACTCCGGCGGCATTTGCGTTTTAACGCGCAACGCTTTTACTCCGGCCAAATCGGCCCCTTTCTCGTCCCGACCCGCCATTGCCGGCTGATCCTCCGATTATTCGATTTATTTCAACTTGTTTTCAACTGGTTACCGCCATCCTCCACCTCCTCTCTCTCTCTCTCTGTCTCTCTTACATCTCGCCAACAAAACGCAACATCAAACAGGTACTCGTTACAGCCACCGAACGTGAAGCCTCAAAAAACCAACATTTAACCTCATCAAACGGTGCTACGAACACTCCACGTCCGCACGTAAGCGTCGCATAAAAGAGTTTTAAAGTCACTTTCGAAACTGAAACAGTTCCCTTTAAAAGGATCATCCTTCTACAAAGAAAAATGAGAAAATGTACAGGACCCCGAAGAAAAGTGAAGCCTGAGACTTTAAGGGTTGGCGGTACCCAACGAGATGAGGAAAACTGTGTTTAATACATACTAATGGTAATATTAGTTCTCCCAGTGAAAGACAAACCAATTTTTACCACGTTTTTATTTAGACTACCGATCTTATGCATTCGCGATCAAAGTGGGCGGCGAATACACAAAGCAGAAAGAATCTACAGAAAATTTCAAAAAATAATTTAAAATTATTCAAACGACAATTTCTATGCAATTCCTATTTCCCGGAATGCTTTTTTTATATTAACGTCCGCGATACACTAATTTCATTTCAGATTTGCAAATGTATTATTCGATATGTCTTCCTTTCGACACAGGAGAAAACTGACAAATAATGTTAATTTGATATAGTTGTCTTTGAGTGACTTTGAACGACCTTCATAAATTGGTTATTGTATTCATCTTAAAACTACCAGAATGTAAATAAAACTATACCATTCCATTAAAAAAAAACAGAGTTGACCTTCATCTCACCTTGACGCTTCCACCTATAAAAAATTAGTAAATAAAAAAATTTGTACATATTTCTACCTCTTATATTAATTATTCAAAACTATAGGTAATCTAACTCATTATTTGCAGAGATATACTATTGACAAGAATATATACTAATAATAAATATTTTTTAATAAGTATTTCAGTAACGAAATAATTTATTTCATCATAAATTGCACATTCCGCCGAGCAGGCGAGGTAACAAGTTTTCCCGAAAATTCAATCCCCCCCTTTAGGAGTTAAGTGATATGTGAAAGTTTGTTTTTCTAGTGATTATGGTTGTCTCTCGAGGAACAATCTCCCTTGAAAGTGAAATTGTTTTACACACATTCTATTCGCCGCCTGGCTGAGCAGAGCTTTATTTGACTAATGAACTCGCGCGGCGTACCATAATGTACAGGCATAACTTTGGTAGTTTTATCTGACTTTTCCTTTATTGAAAATTATTATATTACAAGCTTATACTGATTTTTCAAATATAGAAACATTGAATTTATCCCTTTGTGGTTCAGATTACAGCAATGATTTTTGCTAAACATGGGATAATTAAACAATTAAAAGTTACGGGAAGCGTGATTGAAAAGAATTTAATTAAATTCCAAAAAGGAAACGTCTCGAAACGTGAAATAATCAACTCAGGGCGTATAATCGACTTCGCAAGAAACAAGGAAATGCTCCTAGTCCAAAGATTCTGATATTAATGATACTTTCTTGGATTGTAAAGCACGTTGAACACTGCAAGAAACAATTCTTCCTTTCAGCAATAATTCACTCTAAAAGCGTAAAATCAACCCTTAAAATTGATTGCATCGTTACTGTGCTTTATGCCATTCTGAGAGTGGAACGTGATCGAAAATCAGAGTTTTCTAGTTGTATAACAGAGGAGAAACTTTTATAAGTATTATATAATTTTACAAAATTCACCGATCCGAGAGTATTAGTTTAACAATAAAATACGTACAATCGTATTTTCATGTATTTCGATAAACTGCTCGATTTAACGTAACGTTTAATAAAAGTCAACGTGTTCATATATTCAGTATCTATAATTTAACTGTCAGAGTCGATAACAGTTTCGATGAAAAGCAATTAAATTGAAATTGCTTTTTTCGTTGCTTGTTGTTGGGAGTACGGTACAATGTATATCGTCGAAATGCACTAACAAAGAGAGGCAAAACATGAAATACGAATAAATTATATAAGGTAAATATTTATATAAATAAATACGATAAGCTACTTTTTTAACAGTATCTGTGAACGTGATATATTTTTACATGGATCAAACATTCGTGTACGAACAATTTTACATACGAACGTGACGATGAATACGAATATTAAAATTCGATGAAAAAAATTTCAGTGTCCGAAATGTTGTGTCATGTTTCGCTAACTTTGCAGAACATAGCTATTCTTTTTCATGACCATTTTTAAGAATAAATCTTCCAGAATATATATATTAATGTATTAACATTAATCATATCAGGTCCAAAACATATAGTAGTGAAACACCACTGTATAGAAGAAGGTTGGATTTTGAATTAAATTAAAATTAAATTAAATTGGAGTTTAAATAAAAAAGACGATTCAGTCACTTCCTATGAAAGCGTTTTTATAATTTCAATAAATATACCAGAGAAAACCGGCCAATTTCACCGTGATAGGTTTAGTGTTAATGTTATTAACAATCTCGCAAATATAGTAATTAAAGAAAGTCAAACACACGGATTACATTTTTTTTTCATTTGACGCCTCGTTTCAGAGAAAATCAAGTTTAAAGATCCGTAGTAAAGGTTCCCCATAAAGATTCCCCGTAAAGGTTCGCGTGCTATGGTATATGTAGCAAGTAGAATTGGTTGGCTATGGTCAGACGCGTCAGACAATTCCTATGGAATATCACGCGTATTCCCTGCATGTTTAAACTCGATTTTCTCGAAATCGAAGAGGCTTCGGATGAAAAATTTTTATTCTATATTTTCGACTTATTTTCTCATGTTGAATCACCCCCCTCCCCTGGGTCGCATTCAATGCAGGACACCCTGTACGAGGCGATCAGGATTTTTGATATCACATATAAAATAAAATTAATTTATAATTCAAACATGTTTGTATGGGAAGTTTTTCAATAAAAAAGAAGAATTTTATATAATACTATAAATATTGTAAAGATGCAAGAAATTATTCAACCTTATTTCGTCGAGTATATATTATTTAAGGAATGGCTAAAATTTTAAACACTGTTGTCGTTTTCATAAAGTAATGTAAAATGATTAGTTTTACTGTAATAAATGCCAGTGGTAATTTCGTGTTATTGTACTTTTCTGTTGCCGACACCTCGACTATTTTTCAAGCCTGCGTTTCAAAGATTCGAGTCTGGGACTCGAATCAATTTCGAAATCAGTTTCGTAATCCTGCATTATTGGGAAAGGAAATTCCGCTCGAAGCGTCTTGAAGAGAACGGAAAAGGTGGTAATCCGTCGGGGCAAGGTCTAGCGGACAGGGAGGATGCTTCTACCCGAGATATTGAACAGCCATTTTTGTTCAGTTTGCTGTGTGTGTTGGAGCGTTGTTGGAGATGCTTGTTTTTATTCACTTGAGAGACTCCATAATTTGAACCAAACGCTTCATTATTGTTCCTAATGCGAACGAAACACTCCCGAAACGGTTCTGATGCTGATAAGCAAAGGTCATCGAACGGTGCCCATAATGCAGTGGGGGTACGATTTATTAGGGTAGCTCACAATGCGTTCAAACCTTTTCTGGACAAAATTTCACATCTTGAAAAATATAAGTGGTATACAGAAATGGTTCCGACAAAAGTTGTAGGGTATACTACATCATGATTGTGGTGACTTGAGAAGCTTTCGTGAAGGTCGCTTTTAAAACAACTAAAAAAGTTGTCCTATTTTCAAGATATCGTTATAAAGAGACGATGTAACCAAGTTTCCATTTTTCAATTATCGATGCAGTATGATAATATGCAATTGTTACGAGTGCCCTAATTGTTTAAGCACTCGTTGTACAGTTCTGGTTTATTAAGAGCGTTCAAAAAACTCTGAAAAATAATTCGACACTACAGTGCAATTTAAGCACCGAGATTTTTAGTAATTATTCGGCTTTTATGAAGACAACATTTGTAATCCTCGTCCGCTTGCCAAAATTAATTACACAAAGGATCCTCAAGCGATGTTTTTCCCTTTTCGGCTTTGCATTTTAACTCGACAAATTTTGTAACGAAATTTTTTATTTATATCTTTGTATATATTATTTGTTTACATATATATTATATTATTTTATTATATTAACTTATTATATTTATTATATTAATATATATAATTATATATATGTTTATATATAAACAAATAATATATACAAAGATATAAATAAAAAATTGAGAAATTATTTTTCTTAGCTAATATATAAATATAGTAATACCAATAAAAAATTTTCTTGCCAGAGTCCGACTATATGATTAAATTTTCCACGTGTCTGTCAGACAAGCCTCGACTTCCGCAAGGTTGAATACGCTACGTTGCTACATTCGCGACACGTTTCGCAGAAGTTTTCTTGTGCACGCAGTCAAGAGGACCAAAAATATCGACCGAGGCTGCCGCAAAGTACATGAAAAAGATCAGGACATTCGCAGGCAAGCGAACGAAGCGATACAATGATACGAAAAGCCGTCGTTGTTCTTCCATAACGTGTCGCGTTTTGGAGAAACTACGGATAAAGTGGATAAACGGATCGTGAATATGATTTCGACAAATCCTCGGCCGCCTTTGCGTCGGGCAAAATCGGAATTGTAGAAAAAAAAGAAACATATAGATTTATTTTTCCAGAAGCGTTCGTATCCGTTTACGGTCTCGCAATATCGAATTTCAAAGACCAATAAAGAATCCTTTGCTCCGGATAGGGAGCATCGGAGAATTTCGGTTCCAGGAAAATGTCACCCGGAATTGGAATAACGTAATCTTTTCTGATGAAACAGAAGCATTTCGCTGGGAATTAATATTAATCTGCAACGAACAGACTTGTGGAGTCGCGAAATTCTATCTTCGGGATCCGCTCAGTTCGAAGGTTTTTAAAGAATTTATTTAGTGATGTGATTTATTCAATAATCTGATTGCGATCAGTTTATTCTAACGAATTCTACTGTATTCTAGTACATTCTACTATATCGTAATGTATTCCACTAAATTCTACTATATTATAATTAGACGGATCTTTATACAAGAATGGCTTTCGAAAATTTTCAAAAACTCCGAGGATATAAAATACGATAGAATTTAGTACGATTTTAATTTATTTCAGACCTATAAAGGTTTGAATAAAAGATTGGTAATAAAAGATTGGCAAAAACATGACAATTTATTAAGGAGATTTGATATAACCATGATAGTTGAATACCAGCTTGCAAAAAGAAATGTCAAAATAAAATATTTCAAACCTTCTATGATTCAATATACATCTGAAGTGACTGAGCAGTGTGAACAACAAAGTTAAGAACAATGTTAAGGTATAGATAACGCTTGGAAGAAATTAATTGTTATAATTAAAGCGCTAAGTAATCGAATGGCCTAATGCATTTACTCTAATCAAGTTTGTAATGACTAATTGACGAGAGTTTCGCTAGCGGATTAATTGGCGCGATCCGCCAGCAAAAGGTGTTACGTTGTACACACAACACGGGCCACATTAAATAGCCTCAAACGACGTATAACACAAGAGGGCTGTGAACATGCTACAGGATATGTTGCATAGTCATGTTGTGCCTTTGAAACCAGTTCAAGCTGAGTGAGCAGTTTAACAGAAGCCTATCGAAAGATTTATTTTTGCAATGAAAATAGTCGTTCCAAGAACAAATTTTATTTATACTTCGTTTATTCATTGCAGGTTATTCATGTTATCCAGAAAACGATTACATTCAAGCAGTTTAACAGTGATCAATCAGAAGATGCCCTTTTTTAATGAAAATAAATGTTCTATGATCAAATATTTTATTCGTACTTAATTTATTCGTCGTAGATTATTTATGTTGTTGAAAAAATTATTACGTTCAAGCAGTTTAACAGAGCCCAATCAAAAGATTTATTTTTGCAATAAAAATAGACGTTCTATGATCAAATATTTTTATTCGTACTTAATTTATTCGTCGTAGATTATTTATGTTGTTGAGAAAATTATTACGTTCAAGCAGTTTAAAGGAGACCCATAAAAAAGGTACATTTTTTAAATTAACAAAAGACGTTCTAAGAACAAATAATCTGTTCAAACGAAATTTTATTTATTCATCGTAGAGTATTCATGTTGTTCGAACTTATTTTGGAACACTTTGAGTGCTCGTATTTTTCTATTTAGACACACTTGCACGTTGTGAATATTAATACGGCAACGCAGTATACCGAGTAAAATGCGCAAGACAGTGCGAAATATGTATCGCGGACGTTATCGAAGAATTTTCATGGGCGACGCATTACAGCTGGTGGAATACCCAGAACACGTATTTAGAAATTTCAGTAGTAGCGCAGAGTGTGGCCCACGTCATTAAACGAAATTCAGCATACGTCTTGTACGATACGCAACCTAGCGTTTCGCAACTATTCGAAAAACGATTTTAATTGTTGTGTTCCGAAATACGGCCGTGCCGTTTCGCGTTTATTTGTGTTCGTTTGATTGCATTCAAGTCGCGGAAAAATGCTTCGGTGCCATAAGAGGCCAGCAGAGGGAACTGTTAAATCTGTTCCGTGACTGTGAAACACGCTGGTCCACTTTCCCGAATAAAAATATTGTCGAGTCCCCCTCACCCGTTAGAGCTTGGAAACTTGCAGCATGGTGACACAAATTATCACCTGGGATTTTTCCACTCGCGATTACGTCCTGGCTCCTCTCGCACAATAAAATACAAGCTCATAATAGTCGTGAATATTCTCCATATATTTAGTAACGTTATGCTCTCGCGCGACAGATTAAAATGTGAATTTACGAATATGACGAGTTCAGGTTAAATCCTGGAAGAAATTACAGCGTGCATTTACTAATTTATTTATTATGCCGGAAATTTTGGATGCTTCCGATAAAACAATCAATCGTTTCGGTGGGTAAATTAACTCACTCACGTTTAGGATCTTTATGCAAAGTAAAAATTATCTGCTTCGAATGCAAGAAACACAATTTAAATGGAATGTTCTTTTTTTTCTCTTAATAATTTTAATAGAGGGGAAATCATTTATCGATGCCTTGAATTTTCAAAATTTTCCTACCATTTTCAATTTCGTCTATTCAATTTTCCTCTAAATACATAAAGAAATACAAAATATCATGCATACATATATGCATATAATTAAAATACAAAATATAAAAATTAAAATTAAAAATCGAGAAACTGTTTCTTCTTAAAATAATATAGCAACATGAAAGTCAATATTTACAATATGGATTTACATTGTCCGATTCTCCAAAAATTGTCCACATTATATTGTGATAATTTTGCAAAGACAAATAGGGTAGCCATTGCAGCTGGGAAACCGAAGACTTATTTTTTCCTGAAGAATGCTGAAACTTGGAAAATTTTTCGGGTAAATGAAACTGCCATAAATTCAAAGACTGTAACCCCGTCCTCTTTACGACACCATAAAAATTGATGCATGTCTTTTCATCGGAACAAAAATTAGGAACAAGTACCGCCAGGTGAAACTCTCATGGTGAAATGACCAAATAATATAAAGTTAAAAATGCATTCGCGATTCAATAAATCTCGAGCTTCTCCCTCGAGTCTGAAGTTTCTCAAATGATCCGTTAAAAATCGAAATTATGAATATGGGTTTGTGGACAGTTTTAATACGGCACTGTGACCTAGAATCAGGCGTTTGTAAAAAAACGTTGTTTGGATGAAAAATTAAAACATTCGATTTCCTTATCTGTATAACCAGTACGCGCAGGAAACGAATGGAATATACGCTGAACGAGTATGTTTTTCGTATGACCTATATTTTCCAATATGTTGAAAATTTAAATTCACCGAAAGTATTTTATGCACTGGTTAAAATAACGTGCACATATTGACAGACTTCAATGAATACCAAATGGCGATACGGAGGAAAGGGTGAATGACTCTCTAACGAAGCAACATTGAAATGGACGAATTATCATTGACCAATTCGTACGTTAAAAGCTTGCAATTCCGTCCTGTAAACGATCGAGTTACATTAGCAAAGGAATTCGAATGATTTCACATTAACACTTTGACTGCCTAATCAGGCTTGATACAATATTCACTGAAAATCGAAATGTTTCTCGTATAAAACAAAAATTACTAAAACTCAACACTATCTTAGTCCTTATTATTTACGTAACGTCCAACGATAATGTATATAATGTAACTTTTAAAACATTAATTAAATCACGTTACTTTGTTATTTATGCATTCCATTCTCAAGTAAAATCAAACATTCTGCAGGTAAAAATTTCCTAAATAGTACTAGTTGCAGTTTACGTAAGTACTGATTTTTTAATGCAAGTATTTATTGACAACAAAAAATATAGGTTGAATCTCAGAGTTTTTACAAAACAAAATATAATTGAAATGGTAGCATTACATTTATATTGTCTAATATAACATGCAATGTAATATTGCAAATATATTTATAATATAAACTTTATATTGTATAATACAAGAATACAAGAAGACAAAGTCGAAATACTTTCAATATTCTTCAAATAAAATACTATTTTCAAAAATTACTGCGTCAAATGGAATTTTTTAGTATCAAAAATTACTGCATAATATAAGTTTTTAGTTTCAAGAATTAAGTACTGCATCGAATGAAATATTTTATTTTCAAAATTGTACACATACTTTAAAATGTGTAGGATTATTTATTATTTACTATTTAAAATACTATTTTTCATTTTCCCCAGATGAGGGGAGAAGAACACGAATCGAGGGGAAAAAGTGACCTCCCTCTCTCTGCCAGTAATGGACACGTGGCATGGGGACTAGTGTCGCAGAAGTTAGAGTGGGGGGCAAATCTTAATCTGGCGACTCTAATCGTAGAGTTAAACGTGGACGATACAATTCTGCTCTAATACACTGTGCACAGATAAATTCGACACGCGATATGAGAAGAAACGAACTTATCTGCACGCGTCTTCCCCGCATATAAATGTGAATGCAGATGCAAACGCGGTTTCCAGCGACCATGGCCGCTCGATTTGAACACCAGATGCAGGTCATAGACTCAGTCAGTAGTTAGCTACTGAATTGCAATAGGAGCTTTTTACATTTGACCCGAATCGAGCCTGGCATACAGATACGAATGGCGAACATAATATTTTCATGGAACATCTAATACGACCTACTCCCGAATAAGTTATACCATCCTCCCTTTCGCGTCCATCCCATCACTGTTTATAAGGTCTGTTTGCTTGAATTGCCATTTAAACTCCTGGGACTGCATCCCACCAACGCGGACCAAAGGATCTTTATCGATAGCCGCAAAAAAGAACGTGTACGAATACCAGCTTTTGGTGATGGGATAATTATAATTAAAAAATGATTTGACTTTTTACATTTATTGAAATAAAACTAATAGACTGTGGATCTTATGCGTTTCTAACAGACACAAGTTACTGAACATCAAATGGTTAAGCCACTTACACTTTTAAGAAATATAGTGGTTTTAGATTTAATGTACTGGGTGTATATTTTGCAGCCTCGGTTTGATAGAAATTGATATAAACTGCCGCGAAATTAATTTCAAGGTCAACTTAATCATATGTATATATTTTGTATTTTTCGTAGAAGCATGATTCGCATCGGGGTGCATAGCTACCGTATAAATTATTAAACAGATTTTTCATTCTCTTCTAATTCTTTAATATTTTCACCACGCGCGAGTATCCGTAAAGCGGTGTAGACAATATTATCTTGTAATATATAATATAATATTTATCTTGTAAAATAATGTCAAGGGATCAATACCTACATAAAAAACCCATAGCCTGCTTATCACGAATAAATAATTCGATATAAAAATAAATCTGTAAATGAGTCTAAATGAGATTAATGTTGCGCCGTTGTTAAATAAAATCAATCCCTCATTTCGTTCGCTTTCCACGCCATATTTCGAAGCACAAACATTCAGTAATACAGTAATAAATATAAATTCAATGAACAACATCAAATCCACAATATTCGTACTATAGATATTATAATTAACAACATACAATCAGTAATGTTCGGACATGTTTACTTTTTGAGATGTTAGAGCAATTAGTTTATTAGAAGATTTGGAAAAATTGTTTGAAAACATTGTAACTGGTCGGATTTTAGAGAGAATTACTAAATTTGTTGTCCACAACACGTTTTTTTATGTGGGTCTATATTGAAAATTTAAATAATACGTTCTATAGATCTGTGTGAATTATGCATATACTGGAACATTTAATTAATATTTGTTTGTTCGTACACATTTACATTTTGAGATGTTAGAGCAACTAGTTCATTAGAAGATTTGGAAAAATTGTTTGAAAACATTGTGACTGGTCGGATTTTAGAGAGAATTACTGTTATGCATATACTGGAACATTCAATTAATATTTGTTTGTTCGTACATAACATTGTAAATACTTTAAAATACTATTTACAGTGGCATAAAAATATTTTTCTCGAGTCGTGAGCTTTGCTCGAACGAATCAGAACTGTATAATTCGTGTTTACAGTTAATATCAACGGATGAGAAGAGTAAACAGGAATAGCTTTAAAACAATTTTGTATGCAAATATCCGCAACATATGACAGAGCTATATGTCCGTGTGCCGATTGAGATTCGAAGCATACATTCTTCCTCCATTTTGTCAATTGTAAAAGAAAAATCGAGAAATTTCTAGCACAATGCAGATACACTTTTTATTCGAACAAAAATTGTTGATAATCGAACGACGAAATTTTCGAACAAAATACATAAGAAATCTCAGTGAAATTGTTTACATATAGAAACAAAGATGAAACCGGTTTCACATTTTTATTATAAACGCGGTAACAACAATGATAAAACTATAGTGAATAATTCCTGTGCAACGAGAAGTGTGCCACGGGCTACAATATATTTTCGTATCAAGATTGCTGCATTTTTGTTTTCAAGAAAATTGTTTAACCCACGCTACGTGTGAAACAATTACGGATTTCATACATTTCTTCCACTTGCGTATGAAATTTCATGCAGCACAGTCTACAAATTAGTAAACAGCAAATAAAAAACATGTTTCGTTCCGCATCTGCAGTGAGTGATCAATAGTGTAATTTAATACAGAAAAACATTCGGGGAATTTAATCGTACCGAACGTAATAAGTAAATAATGAATTTCAGGTAAAAATAATTCGAGTAATTTGCATAAGTTGACAATTCCAGTAACAATTTGTGTACACATTCGACGATACTGTCGATCACTCACTGGAAATTAAGTGAACGTTTATCTGTGAATAATTTTGTAACAATGTAATTGTTTAATAAACTAATTGCTCTAACATCTCAAAAAGTAAATGTGTACGAACAAACAAATATTAATTAAATGTTCCAGTATATGCATAATTCACACAGATCTATAGAACGTATTATTTAAATTTTCAATATATGCCCACATAAAAAACGTGATTAAAATTCATATACGAACAAAGAAAATGGTTTAATAATAATTTTAATATAGCACTGTAATTTTCAACTTTATGACCAGAGATGACATAGAAAAAATAACTATTCATTGATATGTTTAATAGATTGAAAATAACATAACAGTAAGTAAAACCTACTCGTGTTCGTCATGAAAAATGTTTGACAAAGTGTTGTATGTCTTACGTCGTGCTAATTTGCAAAAGTTAGTAGTTACCGATACGAGATAATGAACCCAACGACCTCCACCATGTTAACGTCACCGTTATAAATGAGAACCTTAAAAAAAAATTTCCACCCGTGTGCACCCTCGATTTGATCACAGAGAAAGGTGAAAGTACAACATGGTCGATCTCCGACGCACCGTTGACGATCATTTCCGATCTAACTAACGATACAATCTTATTCTTCGCTAGGGACATTCCAGGACCCGCGTGATTACACGAAGCAACGTGTAATCTGAAAATAATATTCTCCCGTTGACACTGGACACTCACCGTAATCCCCGTGGAAACCGTTGCAACCTGACTGACAGCCGCAAAACCAGGCGGTCGCAGTCAATAATTAGGAACAATCGTCGCGGCTTTCAGACAATTACTATTTAGCCACGCATTAACCTGTCCGATCGCATGGTCACCAGTCCGAAACTGTTTTCTGTCAGCACAGTACCAACTCGATTTTCACATTAGCCGAAACACAGATTCTCCCCGAGCATCTATCTTACTCAAACATTGGCCCGGTCCAGTTTGCGACAACTCCGAATGCGTGTTCCCGAAGACAACGATCTTGCACATCGAACAACGGCTCGATACACTTCACAGAAAATCAACTAATCAGTGAGTTAAACCGGAACACAAACTCCGCACAAAAGAGATCTGCCATCCGAAGAACCGTCTTTCTATCGAACAGACCCTGGAAACACCTTGGCGACCGAGAGGGTGTCGGTGCGGAGAGGTGTTAATTCGTGGACACCCATCAAACTCAAATGAAACACTGAAACTCAGGGAAACAAGCCAGAAACGAGAAAGCAGGAGTCCGAATATGGAAATGTAGGATCCTGATCACGGAACACACACAATCCTCGTTGCTCCTATGCGTCTTTGTTGTCACTGTACCGAACAATTTCGAAGGATATGGATAATCCTTAAACGATACTTGAATAGTTTCCGGTTGAAGATTTTTTTTTCCACTGGATTAGATGGAGGAGTTTTAACACACACGAAACACACGGTGTTCCCGAAGAATCGATTGGGAGCGATCGCGGTGAGATCGATCGTCAAATGGGAGAGCAGCGTGGTCTCGGTGAATGATCGGTCATGACCACCCACAGAGATGATTCTTCTCCGATCAGTTGAACGAAACTGGCACCGGGTGCTCGCGTGCCACTACGAAAAGGGTCACCTGGCCCGAGAAGCGTTCCGTTCCGTGGCGCGTCGCGTCGCGGCGCGCGTCTCTCTGTGCGACGCACACCAAACTGGCGCAAGCTCCTCCGTCGACGACGCGACGCGTTCGGGAGAAAACTACGCGAACCCTCGTGCTGTCCGGAGCGCGCGAAAACCGACGCGCCCGGCGTCGTAGAGCTCGCCAGATATCCACGGATCTCAAAAGAACAATCACAGCCGGACCGAACATTTGAAATTAGTACTTTCAACTTATTTAACGTCGCTTTTTTACCACGTTTTTATTAGCACGCTTTCTTGTTTGTTTGTCTGTTCGGTGACAAATTTTGAAATTGATTTTATACTAACTTCCTGATGAGCTAGAGACTTGACATTGGATACATGACTCAGAACTGGATGACAATGCATTCAAAAAATTTTTTTTTAAAGTCTATCCGTTTCGGAGAAAATAACAATTAAATATTTACCTTTTCATCTCCCCGCGAAACTACGTCATCGCGTTCAGCGATCCCCACTTCGCTCGAGAATGCTCTCTACTTTACTATGCGTGCGCACTCTGACTCATCCCCACTCCACGGACCCACTTCGCCCCGACGGAGCTCAGTATACGACAGTACGTCGCCGAGTGACGATCGGTAGTACATCATCGCTTTGTTTACCAAGTGAAATTTACAGCAAGCTTAGTGAGTATAAGTGAGTATAAGTATTAATAAAGAGACTAAACACAAGACTAAACAGACTAAAAAGCAGAAAATAATTATTTAAATAAAAATAAATTTTTAAAAACGGACTAAAAAGTATAAAATAATTTTTGCTTGTCCCATACAGATTCCTAACCTCGTACATATAGTCCTGAAAATTTGTGATTGTGAATTTTTAATAGCTATGAAAATACCTGTAAGATAAATAGATAATTGATGCATTTTGCACCCCACGTTTTTCGTTTGAATTCTTATAGGTATTTTCATAGCTATTAAAAATTCACAATCGTAAATTTTCAGAACTATCTGCACGAGGTTAGGAATCTGTATGGGTCTAAGAAAAATTATTTTATACTTTTTAGTCCGTTTTTAAAAACGGTGTTTTTTAAAATTTATTTTTATTTAAGTAATTTTCAATTCTTCAATGAGAACTATTTCGGACTTAGAACTGGGTACCGTCTGGTACTGTATGAATAAAAAACAGCAGCGTTTACTGTTTATTAATATCAGCATTATTTATTTCAATGCTATATTAATCACAAACGAATCAAGAATTACATCTAAAAAGAGAAGCACAATATTCATATTTGTCAGACTTTGTTAAATCTTTATAACGGGTCGGACTCGTTAAAATACGACCAGAGAAATTAAAACTTTGTCAACGAGACATGGTATAAAAATAATATAATAATTTGTGAAGTAACAGAGGATTTTCCGTTTACGCAGAAAATAACGAATTATATTTAACCACTATATGCATGTGTACGGATGCTGGAAGAAGAATGTATAACAGCCACCAGTGTTCGTTCCTTAATCCTCTATTCAGAAATCCAATTACAGTTACACAGAGAAGTTTCAACTTCAATCCAGATGGAACATATGCATCATCTTGTGCACAATATCAAGAATCGTGGATTCGATTCGAACCGTATCGTAATCCACGAGAATGAAATTACGAATATACATATACAGCTGCGAAGAGGATCGGTTATGCTATAAAATTCGATATCGTGCCGTAGCACGATAGGTCATGCTATACTAACACGACGAAAACGAATAAAAAAGAAAACAGCTCTGAATATATGAATATATTTTACGAATTTATTTATTAAAGAATAGAGAATGGAATGAAAGGATATATTTACTGGACTAAACACTTTATTGGAAATACGTATTAAAGTATTGATTATACAGGGTGTCCCATTTAAATCGACCCAAAATCGAATATCTACGAAATTGTTAACCCATTTGCATCATTCGAAAAATTGGAAAATTGGCATATCACCAAAATTCTGCGTATGTACACGCTTATGATAGTGAATAAGGTATACTAATATTTATTGTTATAATAAAACAATTCTCAATGATGACCGAAATATAACATTTTTTTAATTTTGGTAGTTATTGTCGAACAATAACTTGATATTTAGAAGTTGGAACCGATATGAGGACCAGTAGCCAACATAATAAAAATAATATCTGCTTCTAAAAAATATCGGACCATCGTAACAGTTTCATGGGCCGAAACTGATACCATAAATGTTTTCAAGTAATTATTTTCTAAAAAAAAATCTTTGCACTGATTCGATTCTGCTCTTCGCTGAGCACGATGTTGTATCGTTGAAACCAGAGATGCAAGAATACAGGCTCTTCTACTGCAGAACGTTTTTCACCCCGAAATTTTCGTTATTTGAAAAAAGTTTCGTTATTTTCGCGGCGAGTCGTGCGCGCACGGTGGTCTACATAAGTTCACGGGAGGAAGTTGCGAGGCACACGAGCAAATGCAGTTGCGCTATCAAACTGTAGCCAAAGTGAAATAAAATTATCTGCGAATATACAGTGTCCGCGAAACAGCAGTTTCAGACAGCAACTTGGACAGAAATAAATTGAAAGAAGCGCATTCTCCAAATGATAAGGGCTTCGACTGCGGTGCTTTTAAACTTTCGCCGCCTAATCGCGCGGGAACTCCTAAATGGCCGTTTACATCACGATGCAGGGACATTTATGCTAGTGAAGTGGAACGAGTCTGATGTGCTCTAAAAATTGTTTCGTAAAACAAGATGCATCCTGGGGATAAAACTTGAGAATTACATTAGTGTTCGTTGACTGATAACAGTGAACGTAAGTCATTCCCTTAATTGATTTAATTATTGCTGGTATTTTATTTTATTGCATTAATAATGTCTGAAAGTTGCAATACGTATAATTTCAGACATGTATTGCACATATAAATTAATTGTAAATTTCCTATATTTATGCAATGATTTTTACAGTTACATGAAAACTAAATTATCTTGTAGCTGTCTAGAAACATCCAATAGCCTATTGAAGTAATTTACCAGAAAATATCACATCTTCTTGATCGCGTGCTATTATCTTGTTCGAAAGCTGTACGATAAAATAGCTATCAAAAAATAAAGACGATATTATCGACGAGAACTTTGAGTAAAGCACGGTTCAGCTTGGCATTCGAGAAATCGATTCGGTCGACTGTAAAATTGTATGAGAGAACACGGGGCCGATGCGAAAGCAATTAAATACCGTATATAAATTCAGAACAGTGTTCAATTATTTTTCAATCGGCGTGCATGTCCGGATGAAAAATCACCGAGCCTCAAAAACAGAATCCGACCCGTTCCGTCGATCTCTTAAAAATCGAGCGGCGAGGCGTCGATTCGATTTTTCGTTTAATCTGCGAAAGCGAATCGAATTATAAAGGCGACGAGGCACTGCAAGGCGCCGATGTAAAACCGCATTAAAAATGGGAATTGAATTTTTCTTCTCGGCTCCTTGTTCGGCGCGACGCCCGAACACGATATTTTCTCGCTTTGTATGACAATGCACCGCGAGTACGTTCCGCATAACACAACAAAAAAAAGATCTCTGCTGATCGTAGCAAAACTTCAAAAATGACAGTCGTCAGTCCGTCGACTGAACTAACACCAGCCTGACTGTGCGTATGGCAGTGTTACAAACCCGATATGCCCGGGAGGTACATACGACCGATATACCGAGGACGATCAACGTCATCGAATCACACGGACGTATTGCTCGCTTTTCAACCTCCTCTCTCACCCCCTATCGCAATGGCGCAGTACTTTCGCGAGAGTAGTTTTCAATCGCGCACCCCCTCTTCTCTCGTTCGACTAAAATTGTCCGCGTAACGTCTCATATCATTAGAATACACTCCAATGTTCTTCATCGTCTCGAAATTCTACAGGGTGAATCACGAATCGTGATCAGTAGATTACTCCTATTCGATACGAACTGTCTGGCGCGTCTGACCATGGTCAACCAATTCTACTTCTGCATGTACAAACGAGAGAAATGTAAACCGAACGAAGATGCACAATTATGAAGTCCTTTCTAAAAGGATTTTTATCATTTTCGATCGTAAATATTAAGATGATAAATAAGAATGATTTTTGGATCATTTTGGTTCACGTTTGCTATTAAAAATGTTTAATAGAAGAGGAAAAGAAAGTGGTGTTTCGTCCTAGACCATTAAAAATGTTTAATAGTAGAGGAAGAGAAAGTGGTGTTTCGTCCTTTCTAAGTTCTTGATTAGGCTGTGCCTAAATTCTTTCTGCGTGGATAACCAGTAAATATGGAATTAATATTAATAGGCTTTGCTGCCTATTGGCATCCTGGCTTGAAATTTGCTAGCGTTATTTGTATACGTTTCGAGGAGCTCAATAAGCAAATCTTGAGGCGCTTGGTCTCAAGTCTAACGAAACTAAGCAGCTACCTAATTAGCACAAATATATATACATATATATGTATGTATAAATTATATATATATTCCAGACGTTCATTACCGAATAAATACATCTCGCTCCTGTATAACCGTCACGCGAAATGAAAGTTCAAAACAAACAAACGACGAAACCTCGACTCGCTTCTAGGATCGACGCCCTTCAGTCTACATCGAACGAAAATAATCTTTTGTTTAAGCTGTCTTTTGCGAAAAGAATGTGAATTTTGTGAGAGTTTCTTAACGCGAAGAAAAACTGAAACAGTAAGCGAAGGTTAACGGAGTGAAAACCAAACGTGACTTTCGTCTTATGAACACGACGAATGATGTTCCCTTTGCGTTTCGAAACTTTCACTACTTCCTCACGGCGGCTGTCGAAAAACTTTTCATTTGAAGAAGTTGAAGTGTTTTCTGCGCAACTTGCTTTCGCGGAGCGTACGTTCGAACAGTTTGCATCTTTGAAATGTTCATTGACAGCAGCCAACTGCTCTCTTATGCGTGAAATGTTGTTTATAATGGAACAACGCGAAGAGACGTTCTGCAACGCCAGTTTGATTTTGCCTCAGATGTTTTCAGTTGTTACGTCGAACTCAGAAACGATAGTTATTGTTCCTTTTATTACGCGATTTCGTTCTTTTAGCACTGCAATAACGTCTTCTGTATAATTTGCTTTGGAACTCGAATGGACGATGAAATTGCAGTTAATTACAACCGACATAATAAACATGGTATCTGAAAAAAAATGTCGGAGAACCTTGAAAGAGATAAGTGAGTAATTGTATCTTATATTATTGGGTTGTAAAGAAAGAAATGCAGGATTTTTGCTGCTTCGTTTAAATTGAAATTTTATACCAATAAATATTTACCTTAATTTATGGAGTTATATGTCACTTTGAAGCTTGTTTCGCGCTCTAATTTATTATGCTTTTGATATTTAATTTTATTTAAATTTTTATTAAATTAAAACGATTAAAATATTTTAACTGACAGAAATGACTCTATTTATTAACATGTCTGAAATTACCAATAAGAATAAATATATATGTAGTATAAGTAACTATACATAATAGAAATTTATCCAATCAATTCTCGTGTAAGAAATGTCGTAATATCAATAATTATAAAATTAAAAATGGTCATTTGACCGGCAGTAGATTTAGTGTCAACGTAATAACAATAAAAAACAAAATAATGTGAAGATCGAAAATAAATTTTTCTTCGAAATTAAACATTGACGATAAAAAAATATAGCTTCTGTGTTTCAAACGTTATGCAATTTTGCCCTCAAATATTGTACATAAAATCCGTAATCTATTATTCATCTACTGTACCTCAAATTTGCCCTCGTGGCTCCGCAACGTTTCCGCAAAAGCCAACAAGCTTTGTTTACGCGTGCATACAACGTAATTATATTAATTTCCCTACAAATTTCAATCGTTAACTTACTTTCCGAGGCGAGTGTACGTCACGTCGCATGTCTCTAATCGAGTGATCGGTAGAAATGGCTAAGTGGTCGAAAAATAGCCGTCGGAAACCTGCGCCGTAAATCAGTTTCGCAATAATTGAACGATGGACCGAATACCATTATAATTTCTAGGGGGGGCTATTGGTGCGCGCGGAAATTTGCGGCTGCGACCACGTTTTCCTTGTTGCAGCTTCGGCAGAAACTTCATCAGTTGACCACGCACGATTTAGGAGCGGTACGCCATCCAGAGAGACCGCTTTCGTCCCGAATATACAGAAAACCGACTAAACCCGGAATTTTTCGGCCGATCCTACGAACACGATGTAGGTAAGGCAAATATAAATAAATCATATAAAATAAATTTGTGATTTCGGCGCACGGTTCGATCATTAGTAACAGCAGCAAGTTTCCAAATTAATTTAACTCAACGTTTCGATCCCTGTATGGGTCTTCTTCAAGGGAGACATTTTTGCGTCTGAAAATTAATACATTTATGTATTGACATAATATAATATATCTAATATATGTATATACCTTAATTTATGGAGTTATATGTCACTTTGAATTATTAAATATTAAACAATTACATTATTTTAATTATAATATATTCACTTTAATTTACGGAGTTATATGTCACTTTGAATTATTAAATATTTAACACGAAATCACAAATTTATTTTATATTACATTTTCCATCGAGAAGAATTTCATTTATAAATAAATCAATTGGACACCGTTTACAGGCCAAATCGATTAACTCCAGTTTTTCAGACACTTTATATTTAAGTGTCAAAGCACTACGTTCAGTCATAACTTGTCTGAAATTATTATTATTTACTACGATTATTTACTATTTAAAATACTATTTTCCCCAGCCTCTGCCTGTACACAGACAACGTTTTTTCCACACGATTCTTTGCTCTCGAATGTGCTAGCGTCCTCTTCATCTTTCCGCGCCAACTTGTTAAAAGCACTTCCGACTAGGGACTGACTTTCGAACAGGTCGTCCGGTTTCAAGCAAAACCGGATATCTGCTTTTTTACCATTCCGATGGCCGAGCTCGGTATATCTTACAACACCGTTAATTTCATTGTACACTACGAAAAGGTTTCACGAGCCATCGGACGCGATCACAGCACTGTTTCAATGGAGCCGGCCTTTGTGAAACACAAAGTAGTGCACATAGTGAGAACTTCGTCACTCGAACCGCTGGACATTTGCAAGGGAAAAGTGACCGAAACTATTTTAGCAGTATTTTAACTATAATTTCGTAGGATCATTAGATCCGTTTTGACGTCAGCTTTAACAACACGTGGTCGAACGTAAATAGTGACATTTAAAATATTAAGTTGAACATAATTTAAAAAAAAACAAATGGATGAAAAACTTTATAGATGAAAAATGCAATATTAATACACTCACCCAAAAAATACTGTCTCACTTCCTCCTCCTGAAAAAGAAAATTCCACAGCCCTTGTGAACACGAGAACAATCCAAATGATCACTATGAATAGCAAAATTCTTATTTATATTTTGGCTTCTCCATAATAAGTTTATCAAAATTTCAATCGCTTACTTTCAATTTTGTAAATGTTTATACGAAAGTAATTATTACTCGAGATTCAAGTAACAAAGATTATTATACTGGTGTATTGCTGAATTTGAATAATTTTTTTTTGTAATTTAAGTGAGCTTTCAAAAGTCTTATAAATCCACAATCGGTTAGCAGATCTCAAGACGTACGTTTCTATATAGATAAAAAGAAATCTGTAACTATATTAGTTAGAATACCTACAGTTCAAAGATGAACAGAAAATTGCATAGACCGAATTCGAATGCACTGCGCGCATAGAAAATGATAACTGACCACTGACAAGTGACCGAGTCTAGCGTATCTTTTATAGGCTTTGGAACCATTGGCGTTTCCCTCTACTGGTGCTCAACAATCAGTCAGGAACCTTGAGAAAAAGATACGAGGAGGAATATTGAGAAAGAGAAAAGGATATGTACTCTGCCGCTATCTATGACGTGGCGATCGGTTAATTGGATATGGACGCTTCTTTACGCGAACGTCTGATAAATTACTTATAATTGGTTGATATTTCTCATTCTTCCATTCACGACGCTGCGCGAACTACGTATCGCCAGCTACACATCCTTGCGGACAAGTTCCGTGAATTTTAATTTGTAACAAGTTCTGTGCAACTCCTTTCACGCAACACGGTAGGAACTCTCTACATTGATAGCATTTTAATTAATTGATTTACGAAGTATTCCTCACATTGACTGTTGCAGTCGATAATTCATAAACGCGGTGCACAGTGCGGCATGTTAAATGGACATTAGAGACAAAAATCATAACTTCTAAACTAATTAATTTTTCACCTAAGCACCTTAATAATTTTTTAAAGTAAAATTCATTAGTAAAAGAATTTATTCTAATTTTTTTTAATGAAGATTTTTTTATGATTAGTTGTTATTGCAATTTGTTGTCAACTGTATACTGTACAACTTTTGTTTGATATATTTTTTTATTATATGGTTAAATTTAATATTATCTACAATATTGGATAATTATTTGACAATACACAACACCGTATTTTTTACTAGTATTAAGTAATGATTAATACAGAGTGCTAGATAAATCCAGAAATAAACTAAACGGCATATTACTCAGGAACCATAATACGTTTAATACAAATATAATATGTACGTGTAAATAAAAAGTTTAATTACATAAACAAAAACTATTAAAAAAAATTAAGTAACATCGAGTCTTGCAATTTACCGCAGAAAAAAATTATATGGCAATATACTACGACATCTTGTTGATACAGAACAGCCAAAATTGTAGGATGTTTTGAACCTTTTTTTTTGTAAATTGCAGTTTAAGGAAAAAACCCAATTCCTAAATTGCCAGTTAAAATTATGCATACCTCTGGTCAGATTCTCAATATCTAAGTTGTAACAAACAGTTTAAAAGAAAAACGAACCTAAAAGAGCAATTAGGGCACGAGTAACCTAACTTTTTAGTATTTATACTTTTCTTGCTTGATCTCACCATACTTCCTTTTAAGAAAGTGATGGTAAGCTTTATCTTCCAAAAAATCTTCTCCGCGCATCGTTGAGGAGTGGTCAACAATAAACACGGGCCAATCAGAGCACAGCTACAGATAACAATAGCAAAGCCCTGATTGGTCCGTGTTATCAATTAGTAACTAAGGAACCACCCTCTTCAAGATCCTCCGATATTTTCGGGAGACCCTGTGTTGAAGCAAGTTCCGAAGTAAACTTGAGGACACAGTAAAGGATTAGAAAAGTAGCTCCGAGCTGTGTGAATTGTAGAAACGCTGGTGTGGCAGTTCTGAGCGCTAACAACTTCAAGTACATAACACACACGACGGCCAATTCGAGTCCATTAATTCCCGGGGAACTAATGTTGAAACTTGTAAATACACCGTGGACATCGAAGAACGGAGTTGTCAATTACAAACTGGTTCTCTGTCTATTATAAGACCGGGATCAAAAGACGGATAAAAAAGGAGATAGGGGGAACAAGTATACACGTTCAGAGAAGCCGGGAAGCAAGAGGTCTCGATACCTGCTATCTTAACTAATCTTAACTTGCCGGAAACTTCGTAACCAATCCCATAGGAACTCGGAGCCCGACTTCGCTAACATGGGAACCGTTACCGGCCGGTACAGGACTTCAAATTCAATCAGTAATCAAACTACTGGCCAATACAATAATCTGCCGCACGATAAAGTGAACCAATCGAACGTGGCCTCGATTGAAATTCGAATTTGATCGTCCGTAGGTATTGACTATTTTTACGAGAATTAAACATTCCGACAAAATAAAGCATAAAACAGCGTGACCACGACGAAACACGTTAATTGGGGATATCGCGGCGCGACCATAGCTGTCGGAAAAATTAAACTCGGTACGAACAATTTTTCCACACAAATATATATATATATAAATATGGCAGAAAATTCGGCTTACCAGCCGATTTTTATACGAAAGCCCTGATATCGTGTGCAGCAGATTTTTATGAAAAATAATAATGTTTGAAACAGAACTTTGTTCGTTATGTTAATCATTTCAGTGGCAGATTTAATGGTACGTTATTTAACGGTAAATATGGCCCCGAATTTCGCATATTTCTCTATTATTTTTTATTGTAAACGCTGATGTAAAAGAGCTTCAATCCGTCTATAATAAATAGATGAATTGAAAATTGGAGCACGTTCGAGAAACGATGTTACTATTTTTAACGCGAAGCTGTAGAAAGAAAATGTTAAAGAATATGGTAACTCAAGTAGCGATTTGTTCTTTAACGTAGCTCTATCGATCATATTGCAGGCGAGCAATTATTCCGTGTATGTTCGGGCTGCCCATTTGCTCGTTTATGCGCGTACATTTATCGCAAATACGAGACTCGATAGAAATATATTTGGATCAACTCATCTGGGATACATAAATCAACGTGTACATTGGTTACAAGCACCCAAAGCCGACTGGCAAAAGTTTGAAACACGAGCCAGACGGGTCCAGTGATATCGACTTTACGTCTTTGTGCACTTTTTCGCGAAAAATATACTATCGAAACGGTCGATTCGGAAGCGATTGTCGCATATACTCTGTGTAATTAGGCCAGGAAAATAGCAAAAATCTGACTCGATTATTTAACTATCTGTCTCAGTGGTCACCAATGATAGCGAACCCCTAGGCTCACACTATATATCATTTAATAAAAATTTTCAAAAAGTTGAACTCATTTTACCACATTTTTATTAGCTCACTTTCTTGTTTTTGTCTGTCTGTTCGATGACAAATTTTGCAATTGATTTTAAACTAACTTCCCGAGGAGCTAGAGACTTGAAATTGGATACATGGCTCAGAACTGGACGACAATGCATTAAAAATTTTTTTTTTAAAGTCTATCCGTTTCGGAGAAAATAACAATTAAATATTTACCTTTTCATCGCCAACTATAGTTCATTTACCAAATATAGTTTAGATTATTAAATACGTTGGTATTTAAATCAATTATACTAAACATTTCAATATTGGAAGAGTTGTTACATCCATTTCATATTTATAAAATTAAAAAATCATATATAGAGGAATTATTCTAGGTCAGAAGAAATGTTTAATTTTCGAGTTAAAATAGCTCCGACTGCAAAGGGTTAACACCGATTACCACATCGCGTTATAAGAAAACTATTGCTAAGATTATGATTCATAACTATGCGATAACTATTGATAAGATTATGATTCATAAGATAATCCATTGTAAATATAAATTGATAATACCAAATCTAGTTTCTACCACGTTTTTATTATTTATACATCAACACGGAAGAGATTCTAACAAATTGTAAGTGTAAACAAGTCTACATTCTAACAAATTGTAAGTGTAAACAAGTCTACAAGGGTTTAATTTCCTCAACCAAAACCTATATCTTATTATATATATTATAACTCAATATATATGTGGGTTGATACATTACGCATTTATATACGTCTCACGTTCACATGGATCAGAGTAACGCCCATTTCCAATTTACATACTCGCCTCCTCGTCGGATGTGCACTTCAGCTTCTTGCGTACGTGATTCGTCGATGGACGTCTGTGTAAGTACGATCCGGATCTACCGTAGTTTTTGAGATCTTCACATCGGAAAATGTCTCCCTTAGAATCGTTCAAAAATCATTTCCCAACAGATTCCTATCGAGTATTTTCATCTTTATTCACCTTTCTGAACTCTTTGTTACATTTTCTAATAAATTATGATTTTCATTCTACGTTTATTTACTGCACGATTTAAATTACTAATATAAAACAGTCTGCAAGAGTTATTTTAATAATTTAAAAAATTTGACAATCTTATTCTTTCAATATTTCTGCCTTCGCTTTAAATTTTCTTGTATCGATTTTCCTTGCAAATGCATCAAATCCACAGTGTAATTATAACAAATATGTATGTAGCAGTGAGGCTGTAATCCGGATTAAAAAGTTATGTTGTAAAATTGCTCATGAATAACGCGCAGCTTATTTCGGAGTTGGACTTCCGATATTACGCTTGCCACACGAGCTAACTAATTTATTTCTTTGTTTGTTAAACTACAGCCAACTACTTATATTTTTGCTTTCGAAATTCAGAATTACCGTCGAGCTTACACGAAGTAACCACTGTCGCGTCGTAAATATGGGAGTATTTATACGTAACTTTATTTTTATACGTAAATTTATACGTAAATATACAGAGTGACATTTTTTAAATAAAACTCTACAGTCTGATAGTGTCTTGCGTGACGAGTTCGTTGGTCACAACACAAGGTCAGCCAAGGTAATGTTAGGTCGCACGAACCAAAAGCTTCGACTACATAACACATTGGATATTTTATTTTAACGCTGCAATCGTCAAACAAATAAATTGTTTAATCGTCATTCTTTCCTCCGGCACGAATTTGTGTAAATAAAATACAATCGAATGCATAGCCTCGATCGACCGTTCATTCAGTTGACTAAAAACAACAAATAAACTGTTCAATTTTCGCTTTACCTGCAGGCCGAATTAAATGGTGTTTTGTACAAATGAAATACCATAGAATGAGTTGTGTCGTCCAACTATTAGGGATGGGATTCTCGAAATAATCGGAATTCCTGAATTGATCAGATTTTGTTCATATCAGATAAATCCTATGTGGATCTTTGATCAGTATCGATCACGATTACTCTACAGTATTAAACACAGTCAACCTGGAAACATTGTCTGCTCGAAGAAGAGTATATTATTTTTTATTATTTTAATCTCGATAATTTCTAAGATCTCGAACATTTTCGAGAAGATTCCCATATCAAGAATTGAGTTGTATCGAGAGAATTAATTATTGAGAATTAATCGAGAATTTGAAAATGTTCGAGAACTCGTCTGGATCACGAAAGAAAATTCTCGTTTGTTTTCGGGTTCTCGCCCACCACTACCGACAATTAATTGAGTTGACTACACGCAACTGTTCGGTTCCCCTTTGCAGTCACATAACAGCCAACTTTATACCTGTGATTACACTTGATACTACTTCGTCGTTACATAAGAGAATCTTCGGTTTAACATAAGAAAAGCGACAGTCGCGCGGCGTTGCCTACGATAATTAAGTAATCAATATACAACTTGATTACTCCAGAAAGAAAAAAATGGCGAATCGATTGATTGATTGCGCAGCACGCGCGGAGAAGTATACAAACACCACCTAAACATTCCATCGAATGCTATAAATAATAATTCTTCACGTTATTATTACACGCCACTCGAGATAATCCATCGGTTTCGATGTTGTATCCCTCTACTATTAATATTTATACAGGAACTGCAACTGTCAGATAAACATTTCATAAATCATGATAAAATCATTTCGAAAAAGGATATTCCAACGTCGTTCAAATCGTGTTCAATATTTTTATGAAAAATCGTTAACTTTACTGACCAATGTTCGCTAAGTATTAAGACATGTAAAATGTACGATCAACTTAAGGAAGCTGTAGTACGACAAATATATATTTATTACCCATGTGACGGATATGGTGCACATATGTACTGTCGGTAAACGTGTATTTTCATTTTAGTACTTCATAAAATAGTTTAACGTCGAACATAACATAATAAATACCTCAAACGAATTTTAAGTATATCGTTACGTTAGTTTTACGCTTGTTTCTATTCGAAAAGGTGTGCCTAAAAACCTGACAGATCGTATGGAAGCAAATGTCAGACATGTAAATATTCATACGGCCTTTAAAAGAGAATAACTTTATTTATTTATTTAATGCTTTAAACCAAATGTGGTTTATATAGCATATTCAATAAATGAATCATTAGCGTATTACATAATGGCTTAATGCGCCTCTCAGCTTAACTTAACTTAGCAGTAATCGTTATTCGAGAGATTAATTCAATAAAATTAAATTTTTAGTGATAAAACAACGCTTAATAAAATCGAAAATGGTTAGCAGAGCTTTAATATCTGGACCACATAGGAAGAAAAAGAGAATAACTTTTTTATAATTGTACCAATTGTACTTCGGAACAAAAATATTCTTGCTGAATATTCGGTCCATTGACACCGTGAACATTACGTAACAAATATTTTTTGCATCACGATAACCTGAAGAGACATTTAGGTGGCCTTATTTAAGGGTCCCATGGAAATCACCGACACAGATTTCCCTGAGACAGTTTTCACCGACAACATTTCACCGACTCCAGATTTGACCGACAACAAATTTGATCGCCAACGAATTTCACCAACTCCAGATTTGACCGACAACGAATTTAATTGACAACGCCTTTAACCGACAGCGGATTTAACCGACAAGAAATTTGACCGACAATGAATTTCACCGATTCCAGATTTGACAGACAACGAATTTAGCCGACAACGAATTTGACCGACAACGATTTTAGATTCGTTGGCGGTCAAATTCGTTGTCGGTTAAATTCGTTGTCGGTCAAATCTAGAGTCGACGAGATGTCGGTGAAAACTGTGTCGGTGATTTCCATGGGACCCTTATTTAAACGGATCGGCCTGTACAAAGTTACTAAAGGAGATTCAGGTGTACAAGAAATAAATTTTCACGTAACTCTTATTCCTTGCAGTAATTCTACAAAATGTTGACGATAACGTGTGAGAAGGTAGCTTCGCAGAACACGGTTGGCGAAGAGACGTAAAATTAGAGGATTCAAACGTACATCGTAACGTATACACAATAAGCATTTACTCTGAGTGGGACACGAATAAAGATTAAGAACATCTCGAATGCGAAATAGTGCACGGCGGAATTCTCAATTTTCATTAGGTATCGTCGTTACGCGATTCGACGTGGTGCTGCGCGTGACATGCTCGAGTCAGCTGGAACCGTTACTGCATAGAAAGCGGGGTAACATGTTCCTACTGATCCATAGCCGAGGCAGCGTCGCGGTGTATCTGGAACGAAGATCGCGTGGAAGAAGCTGCAAGAATGGGACAGAGGTCCTAGATCACTTCTGGTGCACGGCACCATAGAAGAAGCCATCCGTTAAAGTTTATATTCCACACTCGACGCTTCCTACGCCACCGGAACTGCAGTGTTCTTGACGATATACGTACAGCTTGCCGTAAGTCACGTGCCGGCACCACCACCATTTTCTGCCCACCTTTCTGCGTATTTCAACGGGAGGCCGTCCCTTCGAAGAAACGAACCTTCTTAATATACATTAGCCTCTACTACTACCACCCTCCGACAATTGTAAAATAGTTCACCTACCTTTGGATGATTTATCACGCGCCACCACACGGATATCAATTCTTACCAGGGATCATATACATAGAGTAAGACCCTTTTTTACCACGTTTTTATTAGCTCGCTTTCTTGCTTGTTTGTCTGTCTGTTCGGTGAGAAATTTTGCAATTGATTTTAAACTAACTTCCCGATGAGCTAGAGACTTGAAATTGGATACATGGCTCAGAACTGGATGACAATGCATTATTAAAAAATTTTTTTTTAAAAGTCTATCAGTTTTACAGAAAATAACAATTAAATATTTACCTTTTCACCCCCCCGCAAAATTACGTCATCGCGTTCACTCTTTACTTTACTATGCGTGCGCACTCTGACTCGTCCCCACTCCACGGACCCACTTCGCCTCGACGGAGCTCAGTATATGATAGTACGTCGCCGCGCGACGATCGGTAGTACATCATCGCTTTGTTTACTGAGTGAGATTTGCAGTGAGCTTAGTGAGTGTACAAAGTATTAATAAAGAGTGATACAAGTATTAACCCACACACGAGACTAAAAAGCAGAAAATAATTATTTAAATAAAAATAAATTTTTAGAAATTTCACGTTTTTAAAAACGGACTAAAAAGTATAAAATAATTTTTCCTAGTCCCATACAGATTTCTAACCTCGTACAGATAGTCCTGAAAATTTGATATCCAATAAAATAGGATTTTCCACCCCAACTTTGAAAGCTATTTTTGCCCCCTCAACATGAATCTCAGCCGCTATAAAAAATACGTGTCAAATATTTTTTTGACTTCTATATCGTACGAAAATTTCATTAAAATCGATTGGGTAACCTCCCTTGTCAGTAAATCTACAGGTTTATCGCCTGTGATTCGAAAATGACTAAATCTGTAGGCTATGGGTGGTGTAAGTGGAACTATACAGAGTGCCAGGAACTTGGAATTACCGCGTGCACATCTGGTAAGGTCGCTGTGCTTTAGCGTTGTTTTATGACACGGCTATTGTTCGGGTGGACAGTTGGCGGAATTGGGGACATACGTGAGCAGCAGACCTTGGGAATCATAAACCAATCTGACTAATTCTATCCATGGGGTGTTCTCCGTTTCATAATTAATGGCCTTCCAAATTATCTACTTTTGAACTTTATCGAAAAATTCGGTTCAATTAAACATTTCCCACCTTTAAAAACTAAACTGTAGGTACCGTCGCGAAATAATTCTCATAGAATAATTCAAAAAGCGACGTTAAATAAGGTAAGAAAAAATTAAACATTTACCGACATATTTAATAATGTAAAGAATATTTTTAATAATAGTACAGCAACGTCTCAGATGCACCACTCAAGTGCTAAGGGTTGAAAAGGGTCTATGGTATGTATTCCAGCGGTCTATTAGGGGTCGATAATAAATTTTTTTGTTTCCGAACAAATAAGCTGAAATTATTCCAAGCTGAGACCCGATTGTTCGAAAGAAATATCATTCTATGGTTGTTCAACGAGATCTTCGTTCTCCGAACAACGTGGTCCCTAGAGTTACTTTTATGGTGTGCTTGTCGAGCGACTACTTCATATCGATTGCAATTTGTCTGTATAATCCAGACGCGCGGCGTGCGCGGAACGCCGGTTGTCGGATGCAGAAAGAGAGATCGGGCAGATACTAATTGCTTTTTCTGTATGAATGTTTCTCCGACGAGTTCCTTGTTTCTTAAGCGTCGCTAGAAAGAACACGAACCTGATAACCCATTCTTTGATGCTGTAATTTAAATTAAAGCCGTGTCGTGGCTCTAAACTGGTCCATTCGCCGTCATTGGCAGGGTTCTTCAAAAGGAAATGGAGCGGGTGAATTAGGATGTTCCGTTCGCTGTCTAAACTTTAAAGAGTCCTTTGAACTTTTACAGCCTTCAAATATTTACAGGCGAAGGTTTTAATAGGTGGTTTGAAAACTTTCGTCAATATATTCTTAATATGTTGTTCTCCCATATCTAAAAGATAGGTATACGATATTTGAAAAATTTTAAAACCTATTTTTATTTCCGTTTTTTGTCAGCCTGAGGTGTATACGCACCCTGTACGCAGAGAAACAAACAAGGAAGTAATGAGATGAAATGCTCTAACTGTGACAAGCTAAAAGTGATGCCTAAATCTGGACAATTGAATTTTTATAGTAAAACCAATAATTAAGAGATTAAATAATTATTTCATATATTCTGAGGACTTGGCTACAAGTAGGTGTGAATATTATTTCATACAAGAATCCCATAGAGAAAAGCACTTTTATTTTTTCCCATTTTTCTTTCCCTAAAAATCTTATTCGGACTATTACGAACATTTTTATTTATATAGATAAGTATCGAATAATATATTTTCTAGAATATATTTATTTCTACGCGGGATGTTTCTGTTTGTTTTTTTTTTTTTGGATTATTAATGTTGGTGTTCCGAAAATTTTTCATATAATCAAAACCGTTCCCTGACTTTGAAAAGCTAAAGAACCACTGATAAAACTAAAGGTAGCAAAGAATGCTGTCCAGGCTTAGAGCATTTCACCTTAATATATTAATTATTATATTAATTTCTATAATCACTAAGAGAGCTGAAATGCCTTTTCCTGCTTGATTACCCGCTTCTATCAATGATCGATGAAACATTTTCCAGCGTCCTAGAAACTGCATATCTCCGAACGAAACGCGGCCGTGCCAGAAAGTGGATGGCGGCAGAGCAAAAAGAAAGGTTAATAAACGATTCTGGATTTCGTTGGAGGAAATTCGTGGGAAATCAGAATATCACGATAGCTGTGAGAAAACATCGAAGCCTGGCTAGATCGTCGGTGCCCCGATAATCCGAACAGGCGAAGTAACATGCACGAAATAGCTGGCCCAGCGCAGGGCGGTCTGCAGGACAAGGAAATTCCCGCAGCAGTTCGTGTGGCGGTGTCTCGACCGATAATTAGGTATCGATTTCCACGTGCCCGGAGAATGCCTGCAATAATCGACTTCGCACGTTCCACTATCCTCACCGTGATGCTGCTGTTGACCGTGCTACTCGGGATCGAGCTATTTGCTGCATTTTTCGATGCACTCGTGGCCCGCCACTCATGGAACTCGCCCCTATCCCCTACATCCATTAATCATGAAACACGGCCGCGGGATTGGGAAGGATCACGGAAATCAGGCAAAAAAAATACGGTGAAAGAGGCCGCTGCGCATAATTCAACCCCGTCGAACTACCCCCCGTTCGGAAAATATCCTCCAAGGAAACGATTTGTAGCTCGATCGCGGATTATCGCGACCCGGTATCCGATCGGACGTCGAATTAACGTTCGTTTCCTGTGATTATCCTCGCCGTTACAGGGATTCCTGCGAACATTCCTCCCGTTTTTACAGACCGTTTCTTTTATACCTACACTCCCTAACATCTTACTGTACGATCTCCTTCGCCACCGGATTCATCCGGATTTCTTTGTACTCGATCATTTCACTGAATAGAGTAGACAAGTTACGTTAGGTCGTCGCATAGGAATTGTTGGACTTTAGTGTTCCACGATTCAACCGATAGATTGTAAATCTCTTTTCGATTTCAGCACTTTGTTTACATTTTTCGTTAAACCAGCTCGATTTTCATTAATGAAGCTGAGAATATCCCATTACGTAAGCATTCGCAGTAAAATATTTTTTATATAATTAATATATTATTGAATATATTATTACTATATTTTTAAAATATTATTTCATCCATTTTCAAGTGTACCACCTTGAATAACTATGTCGTTAAAATTGTCTCGAGAAGTGCTGTAATCGTTGGAGTTCAAAAATATCTGGTTACATTGGAGAAGATTGTCTTAAACATTTCTTTTATATTCTCCAGTCTCAAAAAAATTTTAAAATTATTATATTATAATCAGTACAATAAAAAGATCAACTGGTTCAGATAAAGTATCATGAAAAACATGTTGGAATAGTTGAAATTACGTCTCATTTCGTATCTGACAAGCGGATGGAGAGACTACTCCAAAATATATTAGATATGCTAATAAATTCTTTCCCCCTTTTATTCCAAATTATACAAAATATTTTATTATATAAAATATAATGAACTAAAATGCATATCAAGATTTGACGCATACAACAACGACGCTAATGTAAGCGTGGTAATAAAAAGGGGAAAGAATATTATTTTCCACATCGAATACAATATTTCTCCGACTAAATCTGAAGGGAACCTGTACGTCTCGAGCACGTCTCCTTCCTTCCGTTACAAGCAGTCAATAATTCCCAATTATGTAACTCACTACACAGCTGTTAGGCACAATCCGGTGATCTGTTTCGCGTGGTTGCAGAACATGCTTGTTACGCATGTAACAGCAAACACACTTGACCGTGCAATTAATCCAAACTGTTATTGTCATTCACCACATTGTATGACACATTCCGATGCTCGCACTGGCGATTAAGGTCTTGCAATCGTGTAAACGCGATAGCACCGGAGTATGTATCAAGTTAACCATTTAATTTGCACTAGCACTAATGTGTCAGTGATTATACATTGAATGTGCTTAAATGACCCACTGAGATTCAGGCTAGCCTGATCTGACGCAGACGGACGCAAAACTTGAATGATTTACACATCCTCGACCGTATTTGTAAACTAGAATGTGCAACGGGTTAACTTCAAGGGACTATGCAATGAAAGACGATAAAGTTATTTAGATATTATATTTTTATATCTCTTCTTTGTATTATAGCATGAACGTCTAATTTATATAAACTTTCTAGGCATCCTAGATAGTTATTTAAAAATTCGAAGGCCACAAGATAAAAGAAATTGTTAGAGAGGAAAGTTGTATTATTAAAAGGGACAAACATGACGATATAAAAAAATGTTCGTATTGTAGTCGTTTTCAAGGTCTTTCGTTACCTTTCTCTAGTCGTTACCTAGTGCTTACATTAATAACAAATTAAAACTTCTTACATTATAAACAAGAATTCTCTAATAAACGTGCACGTTGAAAAAATGAATCAGTACGAGATAGAAATAAATTTGTGGATCAGTCGAGAAAAAATTTCTACGACCACGTATAATAAGCTGACGTGGTATGAATGAAATGCTAATTAGTCTGCGATCGCGCATTCTACGCACAGTATGAAAAAGCTTTTAAAGCAAATGTGGTAAAAGCAAAAGGGGAGAGAAGGGAGAAGTGGTTGACGTAACTTTCAATAGTTTTTCCGTCTCAAAGAGAGTCTGCCCTTAACAAGTCGCATGTTTGAAAAAAAACGGTTGTTACTAACGTTATTATTTATATCGATTTTACGTTGCTTTTATGACATTTCAAAGCAATCGAGAAACTGAGGAACAAAACACACAGTCTGGCCATGGAATACGTACAAAACAAAACAGCATGACTGACAGACATTTTAACAAATGGAAACATTACACAATGCTCTTGCAACAATTTTCCGGAACAATTAAAAATGTTATCACGATTCTTGTCCCATTGCCTTTTTCATTTGCAGTTGTACAATATGCATAGTATTATTTACAAATTCATTAAAACATAGATTTTAATAAGATTATCGATATTTTTAATTATTTCGAAGAATACTGGAGAAACTTCGGAAGTATTTAAAGATATCATTTGTCATTTTATAAGCAACAACTTGATAAAATTGTTTTTACAAATATATCCCATGAATTCTCAATTTAAGTAGATGTTTATTTGTATAATTTTTCTTTACTCGAAAATACGTGATATTAACCCTTTCACGACGACGGGGACACCAGCGTCCCAAAAATAAAAC
>CM052330.1:7658408-7812834 GCA_028455615.1 Lasioglossum zephyrum | reverse complement strand
CTGATTGGTCCGTGTCTTTTTTTGTTAATAACTCCTTAACAAAGCCTCGGACGCCATTTGTGCAAAGGAAAATGTTGCTTCAAATAAACTCAAGAACCACCAAATGTTCTCCTAACGTTCGCCGATACGTGGAAGAAATTATTGAGAATTTTGAAACACATTGTTCCGCTTAGAATGAAGCTCAGGACGCGCATATTATTACTATCTTGTAAATTTAACAGGGCATGATATATCCGCTTCCGTTCCACATCAAGCAGAATTCAGACGAATCTACTTACGTCCAGGAGAGGCACTCGTATATGCATAGAAACACTGTTGTTTATTAATGAAACAGATGAACGGAATATACTACCGTTGGCTGTTTAACATCTGATTTTAAAGACAATTTTATCTGCTGATGTTTCTTTTAGTCTTCTATCTATATTTTAAATATTATCATGCATATATAATGTACATATAAAAAGTGTATAGATAAATATACTGTATTGAATTCTCAGTTCGAAAAATTAGTTGCTTAAATTAATTACTTCAATTATTGAAAAAAAAGAAACAAATGTCTATATAATAGCTTCTGTGTCTCGCAATGAGCAATGAGAATCTTTATTCGAGTATTAGTACAATTTATTCGACAACCGGAAAACTGAAATTCAAATGATTCTATTCTTCAAGCAAAATCAGTATTCGTTCAAGTGTTTCCGCAGCTAGCTTTTCAAGTGGCAGACTAAAAAAAAGATCGTTCCCGCGTTTACGACGTTCGCTAACACGAAAATAACAAAGAATCTTAATGAATGCATGTTAAAAGGGTCGTTTCATTAACGCTTCACACCTCTTCTGTACGTCGTTAATGCAGGAAATCTGCAGTCCGCGGATTACCGAAATGCGACTCGTTAATTGCCGCTGGCTTTTAGTGAAATTCGCTAATAAAACTGCATACATCATCAATATCGAGAAAATTCGTTTGGAATAAACGTGATTCATATCGGTGAAAAGGATTCGAGAGTCTTCGTTTACGGCACGAGAGACGCGAAAATGCTGGAACTGTTAGAGTTAATTTAATACGAAGTATGTAACGCGGTTTCTAGAGAATCCAGCAGATTCGGTCCAGTTTCACCGGCGGCGACCCGCATGCCACGGTCTCTGATACGTGGTTAGAAATTAAAGTGAAATTCGCATTAGTTTGCTTTCCACGCCGTCGAAAACGAAAGATTCCCTCGGTTTCATCCCCCTTGATATTAGTCTAACGAAGCTGTAGTCACCCAACTCGAGAATTCTCAGTGGCGACAACTACCGAGGAAAACCGACTGGCCACGATCCTCAGTGAACCACTTAATTCAGATTCCAAAAGTTCCGGCAAATTAATTAAACACGTATGTAGAAACGATGACAAAAGAGTCGCCCGGAGAACACTTCTCTGTCCCCTTGTAATAATACAAAAGTTTTCGCAAGTTCTTCTTAACGAAATCATTAAATAGTGAACTGTTAGTTTTGAATATAGAATAAAGTCACACGACAGACAAATAAGATACCGTTTCGTTGTACATATAAGGTCATTAGAGACTTTGCGATAAGATAATTCGACGTGGTTCTCGTACTGTTGTCTCGCAAACTAGTTACTTATCCTAGCTATCAGTATGCGTATCGGTTTAAAATTTCTGATTTACCATATTCGCTTGCAAAGTTGCTATACGAATTGCTTAGTAATTTAACATTGGAAAGCGGTGCATTCTACCGATAAATAATCACATCAGAAACACTATGGGAAATCTTGCAGACTACAATCGTGACATTTCAATCTAACAATCTTAACAAGAAATCTTTATGCAAAATAAAAATTGTTGAATCCGAATTACAACGAGCTGGAGCGAAATAGAAATTCATTTTCTTTCTTAATACATTTAATAAGTCGAAAACAATATATATAACAGTATTTTAAAATGCTTCCAATGTTTTTATAAATGCATAAAATCCGTTTGTGAAACATTGAGAAAGACCCATTTCCTTAGAAATCAAAATTCTCGTATTTATTCAATAAAAAGAACGCGCAACCATCTCCGTATATTTTCTGGTAAATTGAAACCATCTGTGTCAATAAAGAAACCGTTGCGTCGACCCATAATTCTGAGACTGAAAGCCAGACTCCATAAAAGAAAACTGTCCCCAATCTTGATTACCAAACAAGCGGTTGGTTCCTCGTAAAAATCACCTAAAATCTCGATTTTTCCGCCGTCAGACTAACCTTTCCCCCCCGTAGCACGATAAAACCGCAAAGAGAAATGAACACGCTTCGTGTTCTTGGACACATCGAGACAATGTCCCCCAGACGGTATATTGTCGAGGGTAGATCATGTTGGGGTGCGCAAAACGATTTCCATCGTTCGACGGATTAGGACCGAACCAGTACGGTTTGTTGATTTTAGCCCCCCCAGTCGAAAACGACGACGATTTGTCCGCAAACATTTGGTTTCCGAGGCTATGGCACTCCACAGATCCGTCCGTTCCCATTTTTCCTTCCGAGCTTCGCCCTACTACCCAACCGGTAGTACTATGTACTGCCTTTTCCCCGTCCTCCGAGGACACATAAACGGTGAGTCTCGCCTATTTTCATCTGAAGTACAGTAGTCTTCGAATAAAGGATTTTTTTCTGACTTCTCCAATATGAAAGGTCATTTATTTAAATTAAAAGGACTTCGGCAATCGTCCCTTTCAAGGAGAGTTGAAGCTAACACTTTTATGTAATAATATAACCGGAGAAAAAAAATTAGGTAATTATATAGAAGTCTGCGTACTCAGATTTTGACGAAATTTTAATATGTTGTGCAGCAACACATTCTGGACAACTTTTTCCTTTTCCAATATAGGGGGGTCGTTTTTAGTTTTTCAGATATTTGCAAAAAACTATTGCGAATACTGTATTGAATTTTTCGTATTCCTGCACTGGGTGGGTGTGTGTGGTATTGTCGCTTCTCATCTCCACAACGTGTTTACAAAAAAAAAATAAACAGATGCAGCCCCGGAACAGGTTTACGTTGCCGCGGAGTATGCAGGAATACGAAAAATTCAGTACAGTATTAGCGATAGTCTTTTACAAATATCTCGACAACTAAAAGCGACCCCCTATACTGGAAAAAGAAAGAGTTGTTCAAAATATCAAAATCTATAACATATTAAAATTTCATCAAAATCGGAGTACCTTTTCTATACAATTACCAAAGATTGTTCTTCCATGATATTCCTAAATATTTTTTGTACCATTAAAAATAAAGAAAATATTTAGGTTGCCTCCTTCAGTTGACACATCTTGTACATATCATTTTGTTCATCAGTGTACAGTACTTCCGTGGAAAATTTCAAGCGAACCACCCTGTATAGGGAAGCTGAAGGTGGCGATTAAACACGGGCAAAAATGGAACACAAGGGTGCGCTTCCGAGTGCTTCCCGATTTACAGACATTGCGTAACACGACGGCTGTTTGCAGGGAAACCGGCACTTATTTCACCAATGCTTCCCACCAGCGCAACCGTGCCCCACGTACATTTCTCAGATTAAAGATTCAGGGCCCACAGCCGCCACAGTTCGCTCCGTTCTTTCTTCTTGAAAAATCGCCCGTTTAACCTGACCATGCTCTCCCTTTTCTACGAAATAATTGAATTACGCAGCAGGGAAACACGTGACTTCCGTGTGCGGCCTTTCTTCTATTCATCATGGAGTTTCTTGTAGTTTCTTGGCCTTGCTGGCAACCTGAAGGCTGGGCCAAGAGCCGTACTTAGTAAACTGAACATTTGGAAAATTTTGTGATAACTACATTGCGGATTATATGCGTTTACAATAAAAATTTTTTTTTTTAACCACGCTTATATTGAAGTGCACTGAAAAGGAGAAAATAATTTTTGTTAGGTATTAGTGACTAAAATAAAAGCGTGACAAAATTGTTTCAAAGTAACAGCATAAGAACATTTTCATCACAGCAATATTGATTTTATGCTGCAAAAAAATTTTTCTAGTTTGCATAACCATTGACACGCGACTCCACTTTGGATCTGCACGGAACAATTATATATTCCATGAATTCTCAATTCAAGTAAATATTTGTTCGCATTATTTTTGTTTACTTGAAAATACGTGATACTAAACAAAGAGCCATGAATAAAAATGAGTCGAATATTTTCGCGAAGTTTATCTCCGCGCGAACAAAGCTAGTGTAGATCGACGAGCGATTTATGGATATTGTTTATTATTCTTGTTATTAAACTTTTAAAATCTTGTGCATCTATTTTATACATATAGTACATGAATCCTTGTAAGATTGATTTGTTTGTATAAATTACGATGACATCCTTGAAATATTTTTTTATTGAAACTTAATTAAGATAATAAATTAAAAGAATATATTAAATAATAGTACAGCAATTTTTTTAGTGAAATTATTTCATTTATGAAGAGTAGCTTAAAAATTGTGGCCAGTTATTGCATTTTATTAGAGTCGAAGGGCGGATAAGACGCGTTTAATTAAGTAATGTAGTAGAAAAACAGTGAAGACAGAGACAGAGAGAAATAGATTGCCTTTACAATCCTTTTTCTACTTTGAATGTTGCACGAGGAAAGTGAAGAGCGTCATAATTGACTTCCTGCCGCAGCAGAGATTGAAATTTCAAAAAAAACCTAGTAGAGGAAATCGTGGATAACGGGGGCTAGTGTATGCATAATAAATTATGCACGACGTCGGAATTTGCTTAGATAACATTATCATCGGCGAGCGCCACTAGTAATTGCTGTGTAATAATGTAATTAGGTAATCTCTAACAAGATCGATGCACGATTTACCATTCACGATTTCCATCAGTCTATCTTAGGAATGAATCATTACGAATTGTTATTGTGCTCACGGAAGTGTTAAATTTCGAACTCAGTCCATTTTTATTACAATAATTTATGAACGTGATTATGCGTGTAAACAATGATAACGGAAAACAATATATACAACATATATAAAAATAATAAATAATTGTTATGAAGTAATAAGTACATGAAACCATAAACAAAGACATTTTTTATTTGTAACATGATTATGTTATAATATAATTAAGGAAGACTTGATATATTTACATAAATAAAATGTTTTTCAATGATTGGCGTGCAACAGGATATGAAGGAATATTTTTCAGACTCTTCTGGAGTCTGAAGCGAGAGGAAATCCGTGAGCCTCCATAGCTCAGGGGTTAGAGCATTGGTCTTGTAAACCAGGGGTCGAGAGTTCGAATCTCTCTGGGGGCAACCTTTTTTTCTATCTTATTGTTTATTTTATAATTACTTTAGACAACACGGAAAACCATTTCCCTAGAAACAATCATTCTACACTCAGAAATTAGCAGTTTTGTAGACATTGCGTCCTATCATAGTGTGTTCTATCGGTAGACTACGGAATCATTATGGAAAATAAAAATTGTCTACCTGAAGTGCAACAAAAATTGGAGCTAGCTGAAATTCTACTCGTTAAAACGGTGAATGGAAAATGTAATTCACAGAAATTCGTACCGTGATTTCGTATGCAATTAACGTTGCTCCTGCGTAAGGACAATCATATGTACAAATATTTGCGATGTATTACTGAATTTTTCACTGTTCCCACAGAAATTCTTCTACCTGAATCAGCCGTGCCTCGCTATCGATCACTGGGATAAAACGTGGTCCAATCCATGCGCGAGCAATACTTTTTCCGGCATGACCGATCCACGTCCGCCATAAATACAGGGAGAGATCCGATACATCGCTCGGGAAATATTTGTCCCTCTTTGACGAAGCAAGACCAAGACATTTCACGGTGGAATCGCATCGTAATTTTCGAACAAAATGTGTGTCTTTCCAAACCTTCGTGTATCTATGTATAATGTATTACTACGAACAGTATAGATTCCTGAATTTTCGTAGAGTGTCACAAAAATGATCAGTTTCATTTTATCGAAATATTCGTGAAAATTGAAAGACAGAATTCACGCATTACGCTGTAAAACATCCCTGATACATTTTCTCGTGAAAAGAATTATTTCATTGCCAGTTTCCGCTTCCTTTCAAAAATATTCTTTCATTTTCCGCTTTCTTTTCAAAAATGTTCTCTCCCGTGAATTTTTTTCGCTTCTTTTAAAAAACACTGTTTCATACTCCGCTTTCATTTATCACTTTACAAAAAGATTTTCGTTTGACCGAACCTTTGACAGAATGAAACCGTTAGCGACCAAAGGGAGTTCTCGTTTAATTTCTTGGACGAATCGACGGGAAACAAAATAAAAATTGCACAGGCTCGTGTTACTTAATTACTCGAGAAATGTTTCCTGTTCTTCTGTTCGGTTATACGTAATTTCGCCATATTCTTTCCGCGGTGCGTTCTTTTGATCGTCAACTGTCGGTTAGAAAAAAGAACAAGATGGAATAAATCACGGGACTAATTTTTTTTAGCGCTACCGAGTCGTTCTCCTTTCAGTTACAAAGCGCGCGACTCGTTTCAAAGCGTCCGCTCGAGGTACTGTGGCGTCAGCGCAGCGTCCAGTTTAAAAGTTCACCAAGGCGATGCACTTCCATAAATCTAAATAAACGCCGAGAAGAAACTAGGACGCTTAACGCAACCAAATTGATGCGTGACTTACCCACCATTCAATTTTCCGTGGCTGCGACACTGTTTTAGTTTGACTTCTATTCGACGAGTGCAAAAGTTCGTGCCCGATTCTGAAGATAACAACGGAAACGAGGACGAAGATGAAGATAATGTTGCTGCAACTTTATTGTCGCTAGTTGAAATATTATTGACTCCGTGGTAAACGATGACAGAACCACTTGTTACCTTAACAAGAGTAAATCTGTGTGTAAATTAGAAAACTATTTTAGAAACGTTTTCACTGCTAAAAGTAAAACGTGCGACCTTCGTATTCACTTTCATCTATCTTCTATTTATATATACACACTATATATTATATTACATATATTATATTATATATTACATATATTATATATGTAATAAGATATTAATGTCTTAAATTAATGTCTTAAAACATAATAAAATAAAATAAGAAAATATATAAGGGGATGAAAAGGGGTTTGTATGAAGAATATTTTATTTGTGGTCAGATTTCCTTTAAATTTGGTCTTAATGCTATCTAATATAATTAATCAAACACCTATTTCGGCATTTTAAAAAATTCAACCTCTAAGAGGATGAAAAGGAGTGCAACGTTAGTATGAGGAATATATTATTCGTGGTCTGATTTACATCCTACTTGGTCTTAATGCTTGATACAATCTGATTGGGGTGAACGAGGGCTTAAAAGGTTTTATGGAGAAAGAATATCAATTTTTGAGGACTTTAAACAGTTTCCTGTACGAGCGAAGCAGCGGGGAAAAGCTAGTTGATAAATATTATTGATCCGAAGACAGTAAACCTACAAAGTTGACGGGGGATTAACATAGATGAATTACTGACCAGGAACAACGAGTGGAGTTGACGAACAACGCTAGCACGCGTTACGTCTATCCGTGTGTATTATCTGTCGGTTAATTTATCGATTGGGAGCACACAGGAGGCTCCAGGCAAATGATAGGAAATGTGTCAAAGCAATTTCAGAATATCCCACGCGGCTGTCCGACAATTTATCGAAATGTTCAGTCGTGAATTGATCATACCTGCCGTTGATTTATCTTTCACCGATCTAATGCACCGTTCCCGCTGTTCGATGTTAAAACAGTAATTATCGGGTGCAAATAAGAACTGTTCAACTATTCCATTAAGCTTTCCGGACTCGATTCTGTTGCAGAAACATTCGCGAAGGAAACAATGCCTGGCACATACCGTCGCCAATGGTAAGTAAGCTTAATGAGTGGCTCGTTTTTACTTTCGTAAGCTTTTTCACAAAAATTGTAAAAAAAATTCTATAAAATACATATATAAAAACTATATTGTAAAGTAAATTAATGGGGACTTTCGTTGTTCACGGTATTTTCACAATCACTTTTGTTGTAACCACTTCATCGGTTTTCTTTTTTAGCATCTTGGAACAATGGATTGTATAAAGACACGATGCTGGTTCAGTTTATAAAGATATACTATTTATAAACTAGGTCAAGGAAAACACGATTTGATAAATCTTTTTTCTTATTTTAACGTCCATCATCATATTTTCTTAAACCATCCCTCTTTAAACAAAAATATAACCATCGACGGTTTTAAACCTGAACTACATAGTTATAATCTACCTTATTATCTGTATTTACCCTTGTAATTCATTCACCGCGTGAATTTAATATTTTAGCATAAAAAACCAACTAATTGTGTTACTCGAAAAATATTACTTGTCAGTTCCCAACGTTCCGCGTATGTTTTAAACAAATGGCAACAAAGATAATGAAAATTCACTCTTCATTTATGGATTTCAACGACCTTGATAAAATATTTCAAGGCCATCGATAAACAGATAAATATTTATTTCTTTTCTTAGTATCTCAGTTGAAAACAGCACAACAGCATGTTTAAATTCTTTAAATGTTTTTACTGTTTCGAATTACTCCTGAAAAGTGTAACTTCAAAAATGTTTGCGGAACGACAGTGCGTTAGAGTACAATATATTAAACATCACTCGGTGGGGTACAGCTATTAGGTGTTTCGTCGCGTCGCGATATACGAAAAGATAAATATTTAATTTGTAACGAGAGCTCGCGGAGCCACGCTGAAAGCCTTCATTAAAAGGCAACCGCAACATTATTAATTTCCCAAGACAAGTTGCCGCGGCTGGAACGGGCGCCGTTAAATTTGTTGTCACGACTTCGCCAGTTCTATTACGCGGGACCAGTTTCCGTCCTCATAACAAGACTTATAATTACCCGAATGTCACGCATGGTTGCACATTATCGGCACACATCAAACACGATCGTCGTTTAAGTATTGCCCGTAAACGCCGTGTCGCGTTATCTACTACGTATGTTATCGTGGCAGCGATCACCGCGCTGACGCGGTATTGATAAAAAAATGGATCGGGCTCTTCTTAAAATGGACGTTCAATTACACCATATCGCAAGAAAAATCTATCGTTAAATTACCCTCGCCATAATAATAACATTCTTTCTAACTGCAGAAGTCAGAAGTCAAAATTCCTTCAACATCCAAAAATTGGAGGTTGTTGAGATCATTTGAAACAACATTTTCCTTTGCAAAAATGGCGTCCGCGGCTTTGTTACGGAGTTATTAACAAAAAAAGACACGGACCAATCAGAGCGCGACCTAGACGCGTGTTGGCACAGTCGGCCAATTGACAATTGGCGCGCCGGGCTGACTGAAATACATCGGCGTGGGTCAGAAATGACCCCGGCATAGGCCTAGAACTCGCGGAGGTCCAAGAATTAATAAAAGAAGATGCACATTACGCTTGGCCTGTTTAACGATCTTGTTCCTTTACGGTCGTGTGCGATATAATTGAATCGTGAGAATTCTTTGATTGAAATGTCCAAAGCCTCGAGCCATTTGTATCACCTATTACATTGAAAAGGTTCGCGGATTTTTCCGATTTCGATCTGGCTGAGGGTTACGATACGTGTGCAGCCGTACGAGGACACGTAGCCGTTGAAATTTTCTGAGGCAGCATTTCAGAAGCCATTATGGTTTTCCCATTTCCTGAATGATATCCACGTGAAAGGGAGATGAAGGGAGAGAGAGAGAGGAGAGGGAAAAGAATACACGCGAGCCTGGACTAGAGAAAGGGATCGTAGTCGTAGTTGTTGGAAGTAGGTACGAAAATAATTGGACAGACAGCTTTCAGAATGCATCTCTGTAATACGTCAGGCGAAATTGCAGCGCGAGATCAGAGGAGTCTTTAATCCATGGTTTACGAATGGAAATGTTCGTACTAGACAAAGACACCGGGTAGATGGATGGTCAGCTGATACGTAGAATGCGGATTTATTTGATTTAAAGAAATTCAAAATGCTGTTCTACTATTTTCAGCTGGTGTACAATAACTGACACGTACATATATCCCCCTGTTATTCATTAATAATGTAGAGAATAATATTTGATTTCAATCACAGTTGATTTCAATCGTTAAAATTGAAACACATTTATATTTGCAAGCGAACTACTTGAAAACTCTACTCTTGACCTCGACACTAGGCCGTAGACGTCAAGCGATACAAAATTCAATGTACATATATCGATACGGTAGGTCGAGATTATCGTCATCACTGCCCAAGAGAGGTGTAATTGTATTCCCCTAAATTCCGGAATACATTACCATTACAATCCAATATTGCAATTACACTGCGGATTTTATGCATTGATTATAACAACGAATATGCGAAATACTAACCTGCAAAGACATTAGAAAATTTTAATTATCGGTTCGTTAGAATTGCACAATGAAGAAATACTTTTTAATAATGTAAAAATTGTTTAAAAAGGTGATGAAACGGCAATCGACGCGTTGAAGTTCTCGCTAATTCCAATTTATTCGGAATCAGATCGAATATCGGAGAATCCATAGAAAAGCGGTTGGCGGACTTGGATTTTCGAATGGAGTTTCTACGATCGATTCGCGCGGAAGAATCGTTCTCGCTGTATCGAGGACACGAGGCGTCCCCCGCGCAGCGTTCCGCATCCTCTCTCTTCATGCATCGCAATGTGTTGCTGGACTGCATTACGCAATATGTCACCGTCGGATCATTCGGGTCGACACGCTGAGGGAGGTCTGTACCGAAGTTCCCGAAACGTTCAAATTTCCGGGGGAAATTGACTGGACGCGCGACGGACGTCCCCGTTTCACGGATAACAATTACGCTTTCAAATGAAAGCTTAAAACCCGATCGGCCACGGCCAATTTATAATGAATAATAGAAAACCGTGACGGAGTCGGATACTTCGTTCGGATCCCTCGTAAAAATTAAATACCATACATGCATAGAGGAGATGACCCGAGCAATTGTCGCCACAAAAATTGTCGCCACCATCTAAATCTTTAAATTAATTACTTTATTATTTTTATTTATATAATTAATTTTATTATATACAATATTATATATTATATATTATATTATATTATATATATAATGATGATGATTTTATTATATACAATATAAAATATTATATATTATATATTTTATTATATATATATATATATATAATGATTATGATTATATATATATAATAATATAGATAATATGATAATATATATATATATATATATATAATGTAAATAATATAGATAATACATATATAATAATAATAATAAAAATATAATTAAATAAAATAAATTAAATAAATAAATTACATCTTGAAACGTTCACCTTAGGACGTAACAGTAGCTAGCCACTAGAACAGTGGAACAGAAACGCAAAAGGTTGGCGAAACTCTATCAGACGAGTAACATTTTGTTACGGTCAATAAGTTGCTTGGAACTTGCTAGGAAATTACCAGAACATTGTTTAGCCAACAGCGCGTACACGTCGATAGTGAAAATCTGGAGATACGTTCGCTGTGTTTCTGGTATGACTGGACCTCGCAAAGGGATGATTGATGGGAGAGGAGCATAAAACAGCACGAGACTCGACTTCTAACCCTGTTCTCCATGGTTTTGCGTGGAGAACGTTTGGCAATTGACTCGATCCGTCGAGAATCGGGGCAATTTGGCGAAGTGTATGCCGAAAGCACGTGCACGTTTCCCTGACTGTTTGAACGGGCTGCACAATGTCTGCATTCGTTACACTGACTTTCTTTCTCTGCTACTCGCATTTCCTTTCCCCTGATAACGCCTTCCGACGAACATCGCGTTCAGCTACTTCTCATTTCACCACACGAATCCCATCACGCGGGTGCAACCGATCGGAATCATTTTGCGTCAACACTATGGCAAATATGATCACGGGTTTGTGGAAGCGATAGATTGAGAAATCGATTTTCTCCTTACAACGCTTACTGTTTATTGGTACCTTATCCCAGATAGTAGAGTACGTCCATAGAACGAATTTATAAATAAAACAAAATATTTTTACTAACCACTGATCGCTACGATTCTGTTTCGACCAATATTACCATGGAAAGTATATTTTAATTATTTTGGTCAACGAAATTTAACGAAATTAATTAAACAAAATGATTAGAAAAAATATAGTTATTACGATAATGAGGAATAATTTTTTTATGAATTTTAGTGGAAATTTTATCACGATATCTGTTGTGATTCGAAAGTTATAGGAAAATGCCAGATCTGTCCCCTCACCCTAGCGCCGTGGGTCGAGGCAAGCAATGCGATAACGCGTTGCTTGCCTCGCCCGTACCGATTCATATTTAGTCCCACTAAATCGTGGATTAAAAAGTCATGGAAAATCCGAACTGCATCGTGTTTGGTATCATTTTAATCGGAAAAATGTAACGAATGTGCATGTAAAACTAGAACCCCAAAATTTTTAAGACTTTAAAAAACCACACATATGGAATATCCTGCAAAACAATCTACAACTAAAAGAAAATAAGTTCCGCAAGTTAAAGAAGAAAACAGATTTTTCGCTTATAAAGTAGATAAGAATTGTTTAATGAATTTTAGTGGAAATGTCACAAACAGACACGATTTTATTATATATAGAGATTTGTACGTGTTACAATGCAATTGTGAATCGATAAACTTCCTAACTGTACCATTACCACGAGTTCCACGGAAACGATAAAAATGTGAAACACAACAAGAAGATCGATTCTTCTTTGCCTGTTACGTGCAGTGGAAAGTGTGCTACAGATCAGAACGGATCATCTGTCACGTTTATCCCAGATCATCCGTCATCCGTGAGTATAACGAAGAAGTTAAAAGGTTGACAAATGATCTTCTATTTCACGAATACTCTATTCGCAATCGTGTTTCTCGCGAGCGTAAAAATGTGCCAACTCGTGGCTACGTACAGTAGAGAGCCTCGCTGGTTGCAACCATCCCCACCACCAGTTTCAGAACTTCCAACAACTTGTGTGCCGGCTATGGAAAATCAGAATCGCCAGATTGAGACTTTTGTCCCCTTCTCAACTGATTCTGTGTAAAATCAAAAGATCACCTCGATCTTTGCACGCATTTGCGATCCCGTGCAACGAGCGAGGTTCTACCGTATGTGTACAGAGAGAGTTGGTCAAGAGACAGTCGGAATGGCCGATTAAAAATTTACGCCGTCCAGCTCGCGCACAAGTCTCAACGTAACTTCCAAGGTGGAAGTGTCGCCGTGCCATTTGGCGGACGAGGTGCAAGGATCAACCGGATGCGGCGTCGCAAGGTGCAGCCGATATCTGGAAAATCGTGACTGGCTTTACGCCCCAGCAGATTTACAGCCTCGTAAAATTGTCAAAGAAATTCCGGCCCGTCCCGAAGTCAAAGCAATGAAACTTGGCGGAATCGCCGATAAATTCTCGCCTCCATGGTTCTCTCACCTTGGGCTGCGCACGTCGATCGCCTCGGACTCCACGCTAAGCTCGACTTTGTCCCGCGACTCCTGCGGCATCTTCACAAACACGGACAGCCACTCGCAGGACGCTGTGCCTGGCGTTTTGAAGCCGATCTAATTCAATATGTCCTCCGTTAGAAACCATTAACACTTTGATGACCGATAACGTATTACTGCAACGCACAGTGCGGCATGCAATGGACAAAAAAACAAAATAATCATGGTTCGATTCTAATCTAATTATCCAAGAAAATCAACAGTCGGGAAGTAAGGAATGTGTATGTAAAAAGTAGTATCCAAGAAAATGGTTCTTTTAGGTTCGTTTTTCTTTTAAACTGTTTGTTACAACTTAGGTATGGAGAATTTGATCAGAGGTATGCATAATTTTAACTGGCAATTTAGGAATTGGGTTTTTTCCTTAAAATGCAATTTACAAAAAAAAACGGTTCAAAACATGAACAAGATGATGTAGTATATTGCTATATAATTTTTTTCTGCGGTAAATTGCAAGACTCGATGTTACTTAATTGTTTTAATAGTTTTTGTTTATGTAATTAAACTTTTTATTTACATGTACATATTATATTTATATTAAAAGTATTATGGTTCCTGAGTAATATGCCGTTTAGTTTATTTCTGGATTTATCTAGCAGTCTGTATTAATCATTACTTAATACTAGTAAAAAATACGGCGTTGTGTATTGTCAAATAATTATGCATATTAGATATAATTAAATTTAACCATATAATTAAAAAATATTTCGAACAAAAGATTCATAAAAAAAAATTAGAATAAACTTTCTTACTAATAGAACCTTGTATTTTTGATGCATTAATCGACGCATCTTCGTATTCCCTTTAAAAAATTATTAAGCTACTTAGGTGAAAAATTGATTAGTTTAGAAGTTATGATTTTTGTCTCGAATGTCCATTTAACATGCCACACCGTGCAACGTGCCGAAGCAGTGAGGTAAGCCAAGGAAATCAAGGTGAGTACAAGCGTTTCGTGCTGGGTACGGTAGAGCCTCGCTCGTTGCACAACACCAGAAAACACGTACAAGAATTGAGCTTGTGCGCCGCGCCGCCCTCTGTTTTTCCAATTTCCCACTCCGGGAAATTATGATAATGTAACCACCACAACCCCCCACCACAACCCCCCACCACAAACCTTGTCGGAACTTCCAACAACTCATGGTGAGAATCGCTAACAGGGTTACCAGACGATGTGCATTCCCCGCTAAATTCTTTCCCCTCTACCACTAAATGTGGCTCGACTCACCCACAAGTAACGGGTCCCACGGAAATCGCCGACACAAATTTCCCCGACGATAACTTTGGCCGACAACGCTTTTAATCGAAAACGACTTTGACCGACAACGAATTTCACCAACGATTTTAGATTCGTTGTCGGTCAAAATCGTTGTCCAAAATGGAGCTCCAAGTAACTGTCTGCACAAGGAGAATTTGTGACGTGATATTATCCCCACTAGCACAGCTAATACCTGTTAGCCAAACGCTGTCACGTATTCTCCTCGCGCAGAAACTCGCTACAGGGGAATCTGATGGTGGAGAGGGTAGCGCGAAGACTTTTTGTCTAAATTATACCTTTTTTGTACATATGCATAATTCGGAATCACACATACGCTTGCAAAAAATTTAAACGAACATTTACTTTGCACCGTGGAGAATTAAAACAATTCTACAACGTGTGCTAATGAACACACTCTGCGCGTGCACTCTAACATGTTAAAGCTTGTGCAAACACCTTTTTAAATCTCATTCCGCTGCCTCCACTGTGGAGGAAATTTCTCTGCACCCTTGGATCGTTTCTCGCGTAATTTCAGAATTCGATACAATTCGGAAACTATTTTTAATACTCCCAAATTAAACGTACGTTTAAGGCTATTTTCAAGTTGAAAATAAAAAGCTTGAATTTTCCAGTTATTTTAACGAAAATCGAAGCCTTTCGAGAAAAGTGTATTTATGAACTAATAATAAGAAGACAAGCCGGAAATAGAAAATAATATAATAACAAAACGATGCTTTCAATGGCGTTATTGCCTGTAGTTGAAAGAAGACTAATTGTATACCAGTTGAATACCAGAATTGCAATTGCCAAGAAGCAAGGCAGTGTTACTGCGATCGATTATTAATAACCCGTGCATAATCACCGTGGTATTAGAAAACAGTGAATAATACTCCGTTGTTATATCATGTCATACATAACGCAGCATTCCAATCGCTAATGACCTGCAAACATCTAACGGTATTAATCATGCTGATTCATTATCGCAAGCCAGAGTTTAAATGCCGCCGCTCATATAATATGTGTACCTCGTCTATTATAATAATATATGCAGTTACTAAATCAATATTACATTAATTACACATTTAAATATCTCGAACCGCTGTTTGATCATGCTTAACCCTTGTATGTTCCATTCGTACGGTTTATGCCAAATTCACGATTATTTTTAGTAAAATACGGACAACATTTACTTTGCATAAAGTATACTAACATGATACCGAAGTCAGGAGAAAGTAAACAATATTGAAAGATAGAAACAGTATTAGCTGTTTTCTCTTTTAACTATTTACAAAATGATACTAATGTTAGGCTATGTTTCCACGTAATGATTTCGCGAGAAGCATACACGTGCACGCGTACAGTGCAACGGTTGCATGCTGCACTATCCAGCAGTTTCAATCTATGTAAAAGCAGTACAAGAATCGATAGAAAAACAATTTTAAACCGATTTAGAACTGATATAGAACACGTACGGAACTGACACAAAACCAATATAAAAAAAACTGTCGAATCGTAACCGAAGCCTACATAGGCCGAAATCTTTTCCATCCGTAACGAGTACAGTGGAACCTCGGTATACGACCTTAATCCGTTCCTGATGTTTACACTTGTACCGAATAGGACGTATAACAAACGAACGATTAATCCGTTCTCATATTGTTTAAATATAAACGCTACTTAATGCTACGATACTTAGATCCTTACTTGTATGATCAGTCAGTTAATAATCAACTCTGAATATAATTGATTATTAATTTAATTTTTTCTTTGAGATAATTACTAAAAAGAAAAACATTCACACAAAAATTGGACGTACTCTGAAACAGACGTATACCGAGGTTCCACTGTAGTTTTATCTATAACTTGATGTAAAACTTTCCATGTATCTAGTTCATTTTGCGTCTATTAATAATATGCACCGCACAACTTTATAACGTTAAGAAACACCCTCTATCGCGTTAACTAATAACCCAATAAAGCCGAATAAAATCGTGAGAAAGCAAAAATTTGTTTGATCAAGGCGACGGAAGGATGTACAGTAAAGTCTTGATAAATAAATAATGGAAAATGGTGAAGTTTTGTAATTGAAATAGTAACCGGTTCTTTATACCGACATACTCAACGTGGCATGTTTATAAACACTGCTCGGCGACCGAGGCAGCTCGAGCTTCTCGGCCCCCACCCACCCGCGGAATATGCTCCCCACACCCAGTAAAGGAGGTAGGCGAACTGACTAAAATCGTACAGCCCCGTTCGTCTTAAATCAAGACTTTCCTGTAATAGAAAAATCCGAAAAATACAGTGGCAGAATCGATGATCTTGAACAGCGAATTAATTTAATTCTAGCAATTATAATAATACTAACACCTAAGAAGACATCTTCCGGCGCTACCGCCTGCTTAAATTTCATCTCATACTCCGGCACTTCCCTCGGATCATAGGTTTCGGAATTCTGTGTGGCATCTGCCTCAGACGCATGCCAAATATCATCAGTCTTTCCTTTCAGCGGCGCATGTGGCCCGACGTGTTGCTTGGACGCAGTAGTTTGAGCCCCGATATCGCCAGGTCCTTAAAAACATCTACTATCCGTAACACGTACTACCTTCTTATTTTACATGCACGAAATCTGACGATTTCTAAGTGAACAATAAAAAGACCATGTAGTCGGCGTTACCCTATCGGCAACTCGAGCAAATGCCCGGGGCCCCAAGCTGAAGAGGGCCCCAAACCAAGGCCCAAGATTGAAGTATATCTTGGATAGTTTATCGCTTTATATTTCCGAAGATATTCGAAACACGGGTTTCTTTGATAACGTTCAAATCGAATGTTTCTCTTTGACAAACAATATGAACCGTTTGAAGAATTTCTCATTTGTTCGTATCATTAACCCCTTGCCGTGCCATTTAGCTCGACGAAACTCGGGCCCAAGTGTAACACTTGGTAACGCGTAAACGCGTGGTAAACAGATCAGACTATTCACGAGCCTGGCTCGTCATATTCATGTTTGGGCCAAAATTTTCATCACGAGTCAGACTCGTTAAAGCACGGCAAGGGGTTAATAATGGGCCACCCCGTATACGCCTGCATACGAATCCAATTTGAAACAAAAGTGTCGGCACACCTGGCGTTTAATTATACGAACGCATATAAAATAATTATAATATCCATTCAATAAAACGCGACATTCTTTATAGCAATTTAATGTATGATACATAAATAACATTCTCGTGACTTTAAATATTCAACTCACCAATTTTCTGTGCACCAGCCTGCGGTAAATCATCCTCGCTATCCGAGTCGTCTTGCGTTGGATTAATTAAATCTTGCAGCGCCTTTAATTCATTGTACCCCAAATAGCTGTCCATTCTTTTCTGAAAACTATGAAATAGCTTTAATTGAAGCGATTAATCTGTATACCGTGTAAGTACCTTGTCAACAGTTATGGTTGCCAAGATACTGCATTTGAAACGTGACTTGTGACAACCGAATTAGGAAAAAATCATTATTTTTCGCATGTAATTCAGGACATTGTACATACCGTGATCACGCTAGGACAAACATCGAGCAGAAATATTGAGAAACTGACAAATTAATATGAAATTAAAATGTCGCGCGAAGGAAGAGTCGGCTGTATAACTTGACACATGAAGGCGCGTTACAGGTTCGACAACTGTATAGCACAGGAAGATCCTTTCTACAGAAGTTTACCAATATGGCGGAATCGACAGGTGAAACATTATCGAAAAAGTGAGTAAAATAACGTTACCGGGGAAGAATTAAATCCACGTGTTTATTATTTAAAGCCTGTGCCGGATTACTTTTTTTATTATATCTATAGTTGTAACATAACCTGTAAAGGATAGTAATCGATGTCATGATCTCGCCACCCACGTTGTTTCATGGACAACTGCCTCCGTTGATATACAGTTTTTTAATGTTAAAATAAAGATATCTTATGAAAACGTATGATTATAAACTATCTCTATACACATATCCGTACGTATATTGTTGTTATAGTAGGAAAAGTACTCGTAATTAACTATGCTGCGTAACATAACCAACACTTTTGTTGGCCTGGTACAGCCGGTAATTTCTCGTGCACAGCCAACAATATTGCATCCAATAATTGTACGCCGTTTTCATACGAAGTGCGTAAAACTTCAACAGGATTTTTATCTGTTCATATGAATATGAGAATCATTCATATGTTGCTATCATGATTACAGTGAATTGAAAAGACGTTTGAAGGCGCAACAAAAATTGCAGGAAAAAACAGAGAATCAAGCTAAAGCAACAGCAGCAGCAGCAAGCAAACCTAAATCTCGAGAGAATGATATTAAGGAAGAGGAAATTAGTCCGAATGTATGTAACTATTAGGTTGGAATGAAAGTTTGTATGAGCTTAAAATAGAACGAAATGGAAAATATGTTATTGAATAAATATCAGAATCTTAGCTTTAAATTTTAATTTACAAACGTTACGAACTTTCGTTCTAACCGAATATTAATTATGAAATAAAATATAACAGGTTAAATTACATTTAAAATGTTCATTTTACAGGAATACATTAAACTCAGGACTAATGCAGTCAACCAGCTCAAAAGTAACAACGAAAATCCATATCCACACAAATTTCATGTATCCATGTCGTTGGAAAATTTTATCGAGAAGTTTAGCGATAACCTGAAGGAGGGAGAAGTATTAGAAAATGAAGTGCATAGCGTTGCTGGTCGTGTACACGCGATCAGAGAATCTGGTGCCAAACTTATTTTCTATGATCTCAGAGCAGAAGGAGTGAAAATACAAGTTATGGCCAACGCGAGACAGTATGCTAACGGAGAAGACTTTCTAAAAGATACGTCTAAAATTAGAAGAGGTGATATCATTGGCATTGTCGGTCATCCTGGTAAAACCAAGAAAGGTGAATTCTCCATCATGCCAAATAGTATTACACTTTTAAGTCCGTGTTTGCACATGTTGCCGAACCTTTATTTTGGATTGAAAGATAAGGTACATGCGACTTATAAAATTTGCATTCCGGTACGCATAAAATGTAGAATATACAATCACGTGATTTTTAAATAATTAGGAAACAAGATTCCGACAGCGTTATTTAGATCTGATATTAAATGACAAAGTAAGGAAAACGTTCCACGTGCGAGCAAAAATCATCGCGTACGTTCGTAAATTTCTCGATCAACTCGGATTTTTGGAAGTTGAAACACCGATGATGAATATGATCGCTGGTGGAGCTGCAGCAAAGCCGTTCCTCACTCATCACAATGAATTAAATATGGATTTGTATATGCGTATTGCTCCAGAATTGTATCTTAAAGTAATAGAAATTTTTATACAATCGTACTTATCTGTTACATATTAGGACTGGTACTACTAAAGCATGTGTTTTGTAGATGTTAGTCGTCGGTGGACTCGATAGAGTATACGAGATTGGAAGACAGTTCAGAAACGAAGGAATAGATTTAACGCACAACCCAGAATTTACTACTTGTGAATTTTACATGGCTTATGCAGATTACAACGACCTAATGACTATTACGGAAGATATGTTATCTGGAATGGTGAAAACCATACATGGCAGCTATAAAATAACATACCGGCCAGAAGGACCAGAAGGAGAAGCAGTAGAGATTGATTTTACTCCACCGTTCAAACGTGTTTCCATGATTAAAACTTTGGAAGAAATATTAAAGGTTAAATTTCCTCCTGCAGACGAATTAAACACTCCAGAAACTAATCAAATGCTTAGTGAACTTTGTGTTAAACATGAAGTAGAGTGTCCTGCACCCAGAACAACTGCTAGATTGTTAGACAAGGTATAACTCTAGAACTTCAAAGTGATTAACATGCATTATTATGTATATACACATGTACTAAAATAGTATATTCTTATTAGCTCGTGGGTGAATTTATAGAGGAAACTTGTGTCAACCCTACATTCATTTTAGACCATCCTCAGATTATGTCTCCACTAGCAAAATGGCATCGTTCTGAGAAAGGCCTTACAGAGCGATATGAATTATTTATTATGAAGAAAGAGGTTTGCAACGCGTATACAGAATTAAACGACCCCATAGTGCAAAGAGAAAGGTAAGTACAATTTTTATTATTCTGCGATCTTTTAAATAAGCCGAATTTTGTTTGTACGTATACAGGTTTGAGGAACAAGCTAAGGATAAAGCAGCTGGAGACGACGAAGCACAATTAATCGACGAAAACTTTTGTACTGCGTTAGAATATGGTTTACCACCAACTGCTGGATGGGGATTGGGTATTGATAGACTTACTATGTTCTTAACGGACTCTAATAACATCAAGGTAATTATATGCAATAGACTGAATGAAAATGAGGAAGATTATAGTAATACATGTATAATATAATTTCAGGAAGTGCTGCTGTTTCCACAAATGAAACCAGACGATCCAAATAAAAACAAAGATGTTCAAGAAGCTGATAAAACGACAAGTGAGAATGAAGAAACCAACGTAGATAAATGAAACGAATGAGATCTTATACTTATACTCTTAATTTATGTATCGATCTTTTCACATTGAACATAAACTGAAAAAAAGAAATAAATAAATTATACTTCTAGAAACGAGTTACATCTACGTTTTACAGTCTTTATTTCGTATGTACTTCGTATAATATATTAGTTACCATCAAAATAGTATAAATCTATTAAGAACACATATGAAGAAGTATGAATACATATTCTCACATACAATCTTGATATTTCAGCTATAATAAAGTTTCCTTAAAATATTTAATTACTAAAGTTCAGTGAAAAATAACATTTATTATAAAATATGTAAGCCATAATAAAAAATCAATACATATTTACAATAGAACATTGAAAACAACAAGTACCGAACATTATGTACTTGCAGTTCACTGGCAGCTTCTTTTATATTGTCAAATATTTAAGTAATAAATAAATTGAATTTTTATAAAAACGATCGAAAACCATTTACAAAGAAAACTCAAAGGAAGACCTATGATATATCGAGTTACCTTAATAAATATTATTTACTAGAATAGTCGCTACTACTTTCTAAAATAATCATCAATATTTAAGTTACCAGAGAAACGTTGAAATATTAATTTAGAGTTTGATATGTTTCCTGGACACTTGAATTGTGGCAGCTCTTTAAATGGTTTGTACATATTATCTTAGTAAAATGTATTATGAAATTACACATACTTCAATTTCTCATTACAAACAGTAATAAGGAAACTATTATATCTTCATCAGCTTTCTTCTTCTTGAACATATTTCGTGACAGAATTGTAATGTGCACCCAATTCGTACATATGACGGTGATAAGTCAGTGTTATCTTTTTACCATTAGTATAGCCATCACCGACAATGTACGGTGTGCCGGATGCTTGAATCACTTCGATCGGACATTTCAACACATGCGAAAGAACTTGTAACTGTATCAGAGAAAAGTAATTATGTACTATTTAGTCATCAAGCTCTAGAAATTTATTGGGTACATGTTCATAACTTACCTCAACTGCACCACCCCAAGCACTTGTATCAGCCACATTGTTACAATATCTTTCATATTGTTCTGGCGAAAGAAGCTCGTCAGACTCTGGATTAGAAATGAATGGTAAAAATTCATTCATATTCTGTTTCAAGTATATACCAGTTTTTACTCTTAACTCATGAAAACTTAATGGTGCTTCCCCTGTAATCTTCAATTGATGCGCGATAGCATTATACAAACTGTAAGAATAATGTAATATCAATGTTTGCAATTGACAGAAAATAATATACGAATAAATAGCATACCAATGGCCGTCGCTTGGAATTTCATAAATCATTAGACCACGTTCGGTAAGAATTTTCTTTATGGTTTGCAATTCGATATTTCTTTTACCAAATACATTCAAGGCTTCCTGCTCTATTATTCTCTGATTACGTTCTTTCTCTGCATTTGCTTTCTTATCTCTTCTTTTCTGTGCCTTTGAGATTCTGTGCGTCGACTGCTCGGTATGTTTCTCGTCTATTTCTCGGTTACTATTATCTTCGGTTTCTTCTGCTTCAGTATTATTAATATTAAGATGCGCTACTTTCCACCTAGTCAATTCCTCTTCTTGCTTTTTATCTAGAGCTTCTTCTAGCTGATTTATTTCTTCGGTGACCTCTTTCTTCTTCTTTTTATCCTTCTTGCAAATTGACTTTTTCAAATTTTGTATTTGTGCTAAGATAGAATATATGTTAAAATTCAAATTAGTTCATATCGCGAACCATTATTTCATACAGAACTTTTTATCCGGTATGATAACAGCGTTAATAAAAGTCCATTCATAATGTAAAGAAGCGATATAGTTCATGAATGCAATAACATAAATTAAATACAAAATACACGAACCAACAATTATCTGGTTTAATTACCTTGCAGTTCTTTCCGTTCTCTTTTATGCTTTTGTGTTATTTCTTCTTGCGTTAACATTAACTCAGTCATTTTTAATTTAGAGGTTACTTAAGCAGACATTTATTTTAAGGTTAAGAAGAAGAATATCGGACATGATGGTCACCGAGTAAGAGAGACCTTCGTTGGCACACAAATCTTTTGCGCACGAGATGGCGCACGGACGATTGCGCACACGGTTCTTTTTGGACACTATGTATATTTAAAAAACAATTATTTTATATGTAAATGCACAAATGTAGAATGAATTAATAAAGAGAATATAGTAAAATACGTCTGCGAATATATCAATTAAATTACCTATTCCTTACCGATACCTTTCTTTAATTAAGGGAGTCAGAACGAATGTAATATTCCTTCTGGTTCCCTTTCTCACAACGCCAGACTTATTCTGACTTACGCAATTACGTCGAATAATTATCGAGAAATTAGACAGGCAAAAGTGCGAATTTTATAATCAGAAAGTTCTTCTCCGACGGAAATTGCAATAAGAATATTGAAGGCAAACATTAAAAATGATTTTTGAGTGAAAACAGTTGATAGTCGATGAAGTGTGAAGAAAGCAGCAAGCATACAAAAAAAGCCAAACTTAAACACATCAAATCCACTCCTGGTCCACCCCTGGTCCCAGAGATGGTAACTGGGGCGGGTTGGGCGCGCATCAGCGCGCATGCGCGACGATTTTAGCCTCAGTGAAGTACGAAAATCGGGTACCTTGGTCACCCATAATAGTCCCCCACTACTTTTTCCCCTGAGAGTAGTTTCCCACTTTCGGACGTAAACGTAGACACGTCCCTGACAAAACTCGCGCATGCGCGCGAAAAGCGCCCAAAATACCATCACTGCTCTGGTTATGGCACGAATACCCAGAGAGTGGTCAAGGATTCTGTAAAAGATTTCGACTGTTGTTGCCGCCTTACTTTACAACCCTGTTGAAACCCTCGCATTTATCTCCTTTTATTTCTAGGAAGGATGGTTATTTGTTCGATAAGGAAGCCACCCCCTTTTATAAAAACGACCTTATGTAAAGATTTTCACCGAACATGTATGTGATAATACATACATAGAAAGCAAATGTATGTCCACCCTGTCACCATAGTAACTGTTCACCAACAAATACTCCAATACAAAGTTCGAGCGAATTTCTACATAGAATATGTCAACGTCGCGTGATGTCAAACTTATAGTTCTACATGCAATAAAGACGATATTGACAAGTATACGAAAGTATAAGTTTCTAGGCAATAGTGTAAAATGAGATTTAAAATATCTACACAAAATCGCAATGGTCATAAGCGTTTGGTGACCTGTGTAGCATGGAGTTCTGCAGAAGAAATTTATTCCTGCGGGTACGTTTCAATGTTTAGAAAACATTTGTTTCTGCAAGACAATTTATATTTTTTTCTTTTTCCTTTAGGGAGGATCATTTATTAATAGCGTGGCACTTGGAAGGCGGTATAGCACATTCCAGCGTCGTCGCTTAATTTCCAAAAAACAGACATTAGATGTTCTCTTAATTACTACGGCGGATGGTATTTATTATTTTGTTCATGCCCTTTTATTTTTTGCTATGCTTATCGAGTAATATTTTTTTTTATAGGAAAGTATCATTTAGTCAATAAGAATGGCCGAATAGAGAAAAGCGTTGATGCTCACAAAGGAGCGACTACAGTAGGCAGATGGAGTTCCGATGGTTCTGCTCTTTTAACAGGTAAGTAAGATATGTTTTGAACAAATAGTTTATTGTTCACTGAATTTTCTATTGAAATTTTCAGCTGGCGAGGATGGTTTGATAAAAGTCTGGTCACGAAGCGGTATGCTTAGGTCTGTCGTAGTCAGAAGTGCATTTCCTATTTTATCCGCTGCTTGGAGTCCAAATTGTACAACAGTTCTGTATTCTCAGGGTGTTCATTTAATATTTCAGTCACTGAATTCGAATTCAAAACCACGAAAGGTAGAACAATTTAATCCGTAGCATTTGTATTACTCAGAAATGGTTTAATATTTATAGAAAACTTTTAGATACTAGCACATGACGGATTGATTTTGATCGTATGTTGGAGCCAGACTAGTGGACTGGTAATCTCTGGTGGAGAAGATTGTAGGTACAAGGTGTGCAGAGATAATTATAAAATTACATTAATTCTATGAAATGATAAAATCATTGAAGCAGTTCATTTCTTTGAAAGGTATGGGACCCCAGCGGCACTCTAGTGTTCTCCAGCAATATAGGAGATTATCCCATCACATCATTGAGTTGGAGTTACTCGGGGAATCATTTCGCTGTCGGATCTTTTAATACCATCAAACTGTGTGATAAAACAGGAGTTCGTTTATTTCTATATTGTAGTTTATTCTTAACTGATGATTATTAGACTGCAGAAATCTTTATGCAAAGTAAGAATATTCTGCATCGATTATAGGAAGCAGTAGTTAAATAAACGTTGAAAACAACATAACAATATTCTTACGAGTTCTTATAATTTTTCACTGGTTTATATTTCACTCTGTTAATTTCTTTATAAATACACAAAAATCCGCAGTCTGGTGATCATAAGAGATGTGCGAGAACCACGCCTACAGCGATTGTAATATTCTTCTAACAACACTTGTATTTCCAGTGGTCCTATTCGCTGGAAAAAATTAATTCTGGAAGTATATACTGTATCGCCTGGTCTAGCGATAGTACTCAAATCGCTATGGCATGTAGTAATGGAACTGTGTTAACCGGACATATAATAGATAGGTACTAAAAAATTTCATAACAATGCAAATGTTGAGAATAAGCTTCTTATTTATGTGTTTTTTATATATATGCGTTAACAGGAGATTGGAATGGAATAATTACGAAGCTACATTAGTCAAAAGAAAAGTGATTGAAATCAGGCATATTGCCAACGAAGTCCAGGAAACATTAGAAATATCGGACCGTGTGGTACAGCTGGAATTTGGTTTTGACCACTTGGTTGTTCTAACACCGGCTCAGTGTCATATTTACTCGGTAGTGAACTGGAACACACCGGCTATATTCGATTTGAAGAATACCAGTGTATCGGCAGTACTCCTCGCAGAGAAGTATGTAATAATTATTGTATTTTAAAGTAAATATACTTTGTGCTGTACATAAAAAATATCGATCATTTTGCAGACAATTTCTACTGGTCGAGTGGAATAGCGTATCGTTGTACAGTTATCAAGGTCGATTATTAGGTACTCCAAAGTGGAAAGGGATGACACAGGAAAGACTCCATCCCCCTTGCGTATCATTGTGCTCCGACACGTTAGTTATAAGATCTCAAACTAATGAAAAATGTATGGTAAAATACAGTGTACATTTCTTCGGAGTCGGTTGTTTTCTTACGAATTTTTTATGGATCTTGTTTTTTTCAGTACTTCATGTTTTGGAAGTCGCCTACAATAAACCGGTAACAGAAAGTCAACCCTACATACACCTTCAAGATATCACAAGGGTGGCGTTAAATCACATCGGAGGACCGAACGAACGACAAGTGGCGTTAATCGATGCGAACAAAGATTTGTTTCTGGTTTCTGTTCGAACTACTGGCTTCGGTAGAGTATGTAAAATAGGTATGCATTTTTTTCTAGTGGTAATTCAATTGCAGGCACTTGTGCTAGTTTGAAATATGTAAAACTAAAAATCTTGTCAGTTCAAACGAATATAATAACTAGTAACTAATATGATTTTATCTTTTCAGCCGCAATGGCACAAGATATCGCATGGGCGACAGACGCAAATGTTTTAGCAGCGATGCTCGATGCGATGTTGTCCGTATGGCTATGTCCTAATTGCGTACATTACAGTGACCGGAAAATAATACGAAAGACTAGGATTGATAAACCAAGCAGGTCTGAATTTGTATTCCTTTATATTGCGAAATATCGTCGAATCGCTAACATACTCTGAATGTTTTCAGCGAATTCGGTAGACAACCAAGTATTTCAAGTGTGTACAACGGTATGGTAATGGTACGTCGTGGTGATGGTGCATTGGTAGCATCTTCCTTTTATACGTTCTTCATCAGTCTTCATCAACATATATTGTATAAAAGGTGGAAAGAAGCATTGTCTCTTTGTCGAATCGCTCAGGTAATTTTTCTATACATTGGGTTGGCGAGAATGTAATTTCGGTATTTTAAAATAAAATAAAACCCAATTTTGTTATTCAATAGGTAGCCATCGTAGCTTTATGAAAATAGCCAATAACTTTATTAAGCTACCAGAAAGATATCAATAGATCATCAAACAAAATGGAAAATATTTGATCGAAATTTTTCAATTCACCTTAAAATACAGAAATTACTTTCTTGCCAACCCAATAGTATCTTCCAGCGTAATATTATGCTTAAGATATTGAATTTCTAAGTAGAATGAAATATTATGGACTTGCATGGCCGTTATGGCAACTGATAACAAAGAGCTGAGCGCGGCGGAAGAAGCGTACGCAGCGATTTCAAGATATGACAAAGTGGATTATATTCAGTACATAAAGGTAATTGTAATATATGTATGTATAATGAAAGAAAACAAATTTTATTTGTCCTTTAATAATCCATTTTTAATATTCGAATGTCGAAAAGAGATTTTCAAATAAAACTCAAAGACTGGCAGAAATGGCGCTCCTCTCTGGTGACCTGTTAACTGCGGAAGGTATACTGTTGCAAAATGGTTTAATCGCAGAAGCTATACAGATTAACATCGAAGTGTACAATTGGAATAGGTATTATTTCATTGTGATACCTCGAGAATTTTGCTTACTAGATATATATATATTTTTTTCTTTTGAATTTTTTTTTCAGAGCGTTAGAATTGGCCATTAGGCATAAAAAGCAACAAGAGGAGGTTTTAAACGCGAGAAGAAAGTATCTGGAAGTGATCAACAAGGAAGAAACGAATCAGAGCTTTCTCGCGTACATTGCAACAGTTACGAAAGTGCGGGTAATCTGATTTCTTAATTTGGCCGCACAATTTTTTATAAATTGCACATAACTTCGTACGCTTTTTTCCGAACAGTGAGAATACATTCTTTTTACCAGGAAGTAAATGAGAAGAATAAAAATCAAGTTTACGAGGAGATCGTTATCGAACGGTCTGCTAGTCGAGATGAATCTGAATTAGCGGAACCGGAAGTTACACAGCACGAAATGTCGGAAAAAGAAATGTACACTTGAAAGAGCAGCGCGAGTTGCGTTTATACCAATCATTTGTTGAAATATGTAGCATTTAAATACAACGAATCATTGTTCGAATTCAAGCGACCTCTTAATTATTAGACTAATAAGGAACACAACTGACGAGGGACGATTTACAAACATATTATTACGAAAAATGTTTACTATAATAAATTATACAATAATTCTTCAGCACACGTTAGAAAATTAAAAATTTTAAAAATGTTGAAATTATAATGGCGATCAGCGTGGAAAATAGAAATACCGACACAAGCTTCCAGGTGGACCACGTTGCTTCTTTTGTTACTGGCCTGTAGCGTGTTGTCAAGGCGGACTAAAATAAGAGGCTCAAGTTAGTCGAAGAAAATGCGAATTTTACTTTGATACGTCTCAGCTTACCCATCCACCATTGGCTTGTATCCATGCTGCAAGATCTTCTTCCAAAATCTCGTTCATACCTGACAACCAAAATGAACCAAACATCTGCTTTCATTGAGATAGAAATCTCGAAGAATGAAATTTAAAAATTTCGTAATAATTGTTACTCTAATGTATACATATATATATAGAGAGAGAATCCAGTTTATCGGATCATTAAAAATTGTTTATCATATAAGCTTTTTTTAAATCAGGTTTTATAGAATTCCTTTTAGTCTTGATTTTGTTGTTACCACCGACGACGTAATGAGTATACTTGTTCAGCTGTTTTGCGACATAGGACACATGCCGAGAGCAGCCACTTAACACTTCTCGGCCGCCACCATTCTTGCCAAAATAAGAGAAACAGGACTAGCGGAGGAATGACATTATAATTTTAAACGAATTAATTACCTCTTTGTATGGCGGGTAGAAACTCAGGTTTGCCCTGGCGTACGCAATCGACAGCAATGCCACCGGCGATGGCGTAAAGGGCTATCACTTTGCTCCAGGTCATCTCACCGTTTCTGATCATCTCCCTGGAGACATCGGCTATGGCCTCGCTGGCGGATTGTTCCGAAGAGAAACTGCCGCAGCCAATTTGTCGGGCGACGCGATTGAACAAGTTCGGATGCATTTTCTCCAGTTCGGAGCCGACTGATATTAATTCTGGGTAAACTTCGCCTACGACCGCGCCACCCGGAAGCAACATCGCGCTCCTCATCCTCTTTAGACCGAGCTTCCGGTGAAAGATCCCGGACCGTTTCAATCGGTTTCGTATGTACTGACCGCATAACGATGTGCCCTGTACAAAACATAAATAATACCGATCAGACACCTCACGTTTTCACTGGATGGATCGAAAAATATTTGTTACGTAATTTTGCGTGGTGTCGGTAGACCAAAAATATATAAATATAATATAAAAAATAATAATTATATAATAATAATAATTATTATTATATTTTAATTATTATTATTATATAATTATATTACATATATCTGACTAGATTTTTTTCGGAGTTATCACGATCATCGATGTTTTATTCATATATAATTACATTTTTTTCTTATTACATCGTGTAACTGAAAAATATAGCCTGATATGTACAATAACAAGTCATATTAGTCCGGTACGATCAGTGTTAAAAATGCCGAAAAAATTAATTAACTTTCAGGAGAAGTATATGTGTCGCAGATGGAAGCAACAGGCTTGTGGCTCACTTGTGATACGGTGAGTTCAACGGAAGCAGAGACGGTTCTCCATCGAATCGTGTGAGAGATTTTCCTCGAGACGACGTCGCTGACATTGCTGAATCTTCTTCGAGCCGAATCGACGACATGAAACGGCGAGATCTCCGGATTGTTAGCTGGGAAACCAGCCAAGTTCGAGTGTAAGGACAAGGCGAGACTATTTCTTCGATAAGGTTGCGTCGCACTTCCGGAAATGTCTTCTAGGCCGCGCAGAGAACCGCAAAGTCCAGACATCGAGGCGTCCTCCGTAGTATTTTCCTGCCATTCAGGCTTCTGAGGCTGGAAGAAGTTCAATGATTAATAGAAACAAAGAAATTTTGTAGTTTAGTTGTAGGACTCACTTACAACCCGATCTTGATTTCTTTTGTACGCATCTACAAAAGAAATATTGAGTTGACAGTATAAGTGTTAAAATTTTTTAAATTCACAAAAATGTATCATACTCTGTAATCTTATATAAAAATACTACTAATCTCTATCTACCCAATATACCTATTAATGTTTATAAAGTTAATGTCATATTATTGTAATCTTGTGTAATATGGTATAATCTTTGTGGTCGCTAATGGCCTTGTTTTTTATAAAATAAAAAAGAGTAATTTCGGTAGTTTAAGGTGAAATGATGTGTGAAAACCTGAAATCGCACTTTGATCAGTTTTTTGCCGATAACGACCAGAAGTTTTATGAGCACGGAATTGTGAAGCTACCAGAAAATGGCAAACGATCATCGAACAAAATGTAAAATATAAAATCTATTAAAGTTCATTGCTGGCGGAGAAAAATCGGCTTCTATTTCTTGTCAGATATCGAAATTACTTACTTGACAACCCCATACATGTCGATTAAGTCTGTGCATGTAGGACTACTATTTTCTTTTGCGACTTTTTTTGCGGACTATACATATACTACATATATGTGTGCACTGTGCATGACTCATACCAGAAGTATGTTCGAGATGTGCGAAGAATATATACGTAGCTTTTAACATATGCACAAATTATTCACTTTGCGAACCATGTGCGATATGCAAAATAGAGAATACATTGTTATATTTCTCTGTTGGTGAAACAACCTTCCCACTTCTAAGTTTACACCTGTTTTCGGGGAGGACTTGCATTCACATTTCTTTGTGTGCATTACATTTATGTGCAGCGATAATTAAGCTGTAGATTTTAATACAACACGAAAGGTTGCCTGCATTAATTAGAAGGAGCTACATAGAGATTTATTTCTTTTGCGGAATAATTTCAATGAGTTGAAAATAGTTTCACTGCTTTGCATTTTTTTATTATCTATTCATATTTATTTTTTATAAAAGAAAGAAGAAAGAAAGTTCGTAGCGTTTTCAAATTAAGAATCGAAGATAAAATTCGTTAAAGTATTTATTCGTATGTTTACGAATAAATTGTTTATGATAATTGTTTATCATAATAGTTTATTATTTAATTATATTATTTACTTTTAATTTCTTTTTAATTATAATATTAATATCAATGCACGTACAAAAAAAAAATTCAGTATTCTGATTTTTCTTCGATTGCATTCAAAGTTGTATAATATTTTCATTTAAAGAAAGAAACACAGGACTCGTGTTTCTTTGTTTTACTTGCAATTTTATATTATCCAACACAGAGTCGTATCAATGAGCGTATAAAAAGTACATTAATTATTGTGATTTTCTTCGATTGCATTCAAAGCTGTACAATTTTTTCATTCGAAGAAAGAAACGCAGGATTCGTGTTTCTTTGTTTTACTTACAATTTTATATTATCCAACACAGGGTCGTATCAATGCGCGTATAAAAAATACATTAATTATTGTGATTTTTCTTCGATCGCATTCAAAGCTGTACAATATTTTCAGCAGTAAAATTTATACATATTAATGAAAACTCATTTGCTCGGCATGTGTACGCGTAACGATTAAATCAACAATCTATTAGCAACGATGAAAATTCATCAAGAATTTCTGTTTGAAAGTCGCGAGGAACCTCGGTTAGCATCAGCGAATATCTCCAACTCCCTTTATGGTAATCACGGGAACACGCGCTCTCGAAGGCGAGTGTTGATAGAATCGTCTGTCCTTACTACCACAATGGCCACGGTACATTCACACTTGGTATCGTGAGTAATTATTATTCCGCTCGCGGGTATAGCCGTTGTTATCTGGCAGCCTTATTTAGCCCTTGTTATTTAACATGCTCCGCGGCGCTTTCTATGCGGTCGGAACGTACACTTTCATTGTGCGCGCGTATTAGTTGTCTCCGTCGTTTGACAACGAAGCGGTTTAACAACCACGGTGCCTGAGGTTTCTATAAATTAAAACAGATCCCGCCGATTACGGAATCACAGCAAAACGCAGCGCAAACAACGAGTAATTTGCTGGTCGCGGTTACTTCTTTCGAGCGTAGGATAGTTATCATTTATCAACGCCAAACAGCCGGCCAATTATTATCATTTGAAAAGTCTATGTAACAGACACGTTCGTTTCAATCCTTTTCTTTCGTCGTAATGTTTCGATTCGTAGAAGTTTCATAATAATCGTAAAAAAACATCGACGAAATGAAACGTAGCTGGAGAATGTATGTGTGTACGATGTCAAAGCTTACAATTAGTCGGATAATATCGATGATGGTGCGCAAACATGATTTCCGATGACTTATGCATACGTAGATGTGACAATTATTTCGTATTACTTGGCAAGTATAGTGGAGAAGAAGCAAGTTCCGTGTTAAATGGTGCGTGCAATTTTTTTTCAAATTGGTTAGATTTGTTGTTGTTGTTAGAAACAAAAGAAGTTAGAATATATATATATATTTTATTATTATTATATTATATATTATATTATTTATTATATATATGTAATTTATTATATACTATATAAATAATATACATAAAATAATATACATAATAATATACATAACGTAATAATATACATAAAAAAATATATATATATTTTAATACCGTTTTAATACTGAAGATAAAAAGTATTAACTGTTTCATTTATTTCGATCGACAACTTGTAAATAACTTAAATTGATGTTTTCGACGCAAAGATTCGGTCCTACGTTAATAACTAAGCAATTTTGCAAATAACTATAACTTTTTCAACGTTTCGGTCTAGTTTAAGATTATTATCAAGAAAAACTTGTCATATATAATTGCATTTTATGTATAATTACAATCAGTATTGGAATGTGCATCTATATTAGTTGCAGCTGAAGTAGAGGCCCCAAACGATAAAAATTTCTGGGCCCTCGAACTCAAGTTAGAAATAGAGTTGCAAGAAAACTCTCTTAAACGTAATTTTTCGTAAATAAACTGAATTTTTCGTGAAGAAAAATGAATGATGCGAATTCGGGCCATATGGTATCCCCGGGGCCCAGTATGGTATACACGTATTAAATTTTCATTGGAGACACAGATGAAAAATTTAACTTAAAAAAACTGAAGCTATGGGTTGAATTTTGAAAAAGTTATTCGTTTTTAAAATGTGTACGAATACTTTGTACACCGACCGTAACTGTTTTGATTCTTTGTTTGGTTCTAAAGTGGCCCAACTGAGGGATCAATAATATTGTCAATCTACTATTAAATTTTTGTCGGGTGTTTTTTTTTTCAGTGGTGTTTTTGTTGCAAATGTCGAAATGTTTGCCAGTTGGAATTTGGGATTTCTAACGTTGTGCTCTTTCACTGTGCGAAGAAAAACAAATCAAATAGAAATAGACTCTGGTCTAAAGAGATCTGCTGAATCTTTGCGTTCTATAATTTCCATAATTTAATTCCACAGTGTAATTCGAGGAATATTTTTCGGTAGAAAATTTTCTTCGACAAAACTTACAGGGTCTACCCGAGTCTAATAACGCTGTTTTAGCAAATTGGTTTTTGTTTCGCCGCATCGTAGCAAGCAACTGATGTCGAAGGAAATATCGACAATAAATCTCCTAAACGTTCAAACCGTTCTTCAATATTGACAGAAACTATAATTTTCTATGAATATCCGTGAATATTGACAGTACGCTCCTAGACGAACAATATTTCCATCAATGTTGACGTCAATGTCCGTCAATATTGACACGAATATTAACAATTTATTTATTATCGATCGCGTAGAGGCAATTCAACGATCAACATGGAATATGGTCGATACGTCGTTAATTCTATCATAAATTAATTTCTATCTTATCAGTTTAGTTTTCAATATCATGGAATACTTTTATAAAGAAAGTTACATGGAAAGATTTTATAAATTGCAAAATTGCTTTGTTGTTTCTTTGGTCGAACCTGTGCGTCGATATCATAAATTAATTTCTGTTAATTCTATCAATGTAAATGCAATGAAATGGGTAAAGATTGAAGATTTCGTAGGAGCGGGAGGGGGGGATCTAAAAGCTATGAAAACATGTAGAACGATATGAATTAATGCGGAGAATGGAATTAATTTACCAATGTCTGGGTCGCCTCTTCCTGGACCCCCAGTCGAAAGTCTGGCTTCATGGTAATTAACGCGCCTCTGTCTGATTAGTCACTGCCGCTTTGCTTCCTCCACATATACATTATACGTATAATAGAATTTTGCTGAATTATCACTTATCAACGGTGAGAGCCTGACCGGTCGATTATCGTTCGAAGAGTGTGCGCGGCGGCGCGTTAAATCGTTTGTTTTATCAATTTTCAAGGCTTATTTCCACGCTGGAACGATGCCGATAATCGGACCGAGCGTCGTCATTGAATTTTTACGATTTATCTGTGATGAAAGCAGTGTCATCCGTCACGCATCACCGAGCACATGCACGCGAGACAATAGATACGAATTTATTACTCCCGTTTCTTCCGATATACACACTAGTTTTTCCAAGATTGAACTCCAGTAAGAAACTAATTAGGATTATTTCATTTCACAGGATAAAAAGATTTGGAGTAAATCCTCGAACACGAAGATTCAAATACAGCGACTCGGACTAACATTAGGACGCTCTAATAAAGACGATAAGATTTTTAATATTGTACTATACGATTTGAACTTTTTTTTGAGAAGCTAGAGCAATCAGTTTACTACAGGATGCGAGAAGAATTATTTTTGAAAAATTGCACCTGATCGGAATTGTAGGAAAAAATATTAAAAGTTGAATTCTACAACTTTTTTCATGTGGACCTATATTGAAAAAACTACCTTTTGTAAATGATAAGTGTTCAATGGACGAATGTACATATTTTATAACATATTTTATAATTCCACAACATTTTTCATGTGGGCCTATATTGAAAATGGGAAAACTACCTTCTGTAAATGATAAGTGTTCAATGGACGAATGTACATATGTTATAACTTATGCCGGACAATGATAAATGAAAATTTATAAGATGTATTTCACGAAGTTCGCGTCAGTTGCGTTTGTCCATCGCGTGTGTATGAGACACCTTGAACGGGTGAAGTCATCTAAGTAATTCTAAGCAGATGATGCGTATAAACAGCTTGTGTATTTTCAGAAGAAATGACAAACATTGATTGGTTCGACAGCAAATCTATGATATCATGAAAAATAAAACCTGTGTCAGTAACTGTGTTTTATATCGATACTTGTGGCAAAAGAAGATTGATTTAAGAAGGCGAACGACCTTGACGGCTTCAAAAGGATCGAAAACGTTGTTCCACTCTTTTTTTCCTAGTTTCGTAGAATACTGGGCCACGCAAGAACTTTTTAAAATTCGTAGACCACTGAAGACACGACTACACGTCACGAGAAATTTTTTATTTTGCAGTTCACTCGTTCTTATACGTAAACGAGTAAAAAGTTTGCCAGACTCGGTCGCAAATAGACAAGGGTCTCCTTCGTTTGTGATTCAAATGTGAAACGAGAAGAAGAAAAAAAACCGTCCAGCGCAGCGTTTCAATTAACTGCGCTTGTTAATTGGTCGCTAATCCAAAGTTGGCAAACGTCGACTCGCTATAAATCGTGCAACTTTAAATGGCACGGCACGAACTGTGAATTTTAGAGATTTTGCTCTTGGTCGAGTATTCTAGTCCGATAAATGAAAATCCTGCAATAATGTTTATTGGAGAAATAATTGACTAATTAAGCGACCTCCTTAATCGACTCTGATACTCGTTCGGGATTCAGGCTCGTCAAACTTAATTACACGAAGTAAGAAGTAATCCTTAATCGCTCTGCTCGTTTGCTCGATGGAGCAATCTCTACTCCGAAAAATGCCAATAAGAGAAGCTGAATCAGAAGCATTTTTAATTCTTCAAAGGCAAAAGTACTAGGCGTCAATGAATTTGCCAGTGGGTAAGCCGAGCACGCCGACAGGTGTTAATTATATAACGTGAAACCATTTGTCATAAGTCTTCTGTTGTTTTGCATGGTAGTAGCACGTCTAGTAGTAAGGTAATTAATATGATCAATGTGTTTCAAGTGTTTGCTGTCTATGTATATCAAAATATGTGCTTTAATTTTATTTAGAAAACCCAATGGGTTATAAAATTAATGGAAAAACTGCATTGGAAATGTCTGTCGTTCGTTTTGTTAAAAAGTATTATGTTTTGTTAAGTATACAGTTTTTTGTTTAACTGTTACAGGATAAATTTATCATTAATGTACCTATTACTGCGGGTCTATGTTTCACTGCGGTATTTTTTCCCCAGCGAGATTGAAATACGTAAAAATAACTAGTAATAAAAATATTAATAATATTATTCAGATTTTAAAAATATTAATATTAATAAAAATAACTATTTCTCCCTGAATAAATTTGTACAATTCAATGAGAATGTATTCATCAATTATTCTCATATCTTTATATAATCTCAGGATTTGATCAAATATAAAAAGAAGCTGCTCTTTTCTATAAAAAAAAGTTAGTCCTCCGCATTGCGTGCATTAAAATGAAGGAGCAGCTCATTACTGCGGCACAAAAATCACTCCTAAGAAAACTTTCTTTTTGTATTCAGAACTGCAGATCTTTATGCAAAATAAAATTGTTTGCGCCGACGTCTTTAAATCATTTTAACATGTCCACCGCTTACTTATTCTTCTGATAAATACATCGAATCCGCAGAATCACAAATAATGTAAAATAAATTACACGATATACCTTGAAATTAATAAAAAAAAATTTCTACATCGAAAGTATAAGTTATATCATGGACTTCTAATCAGTTTATGCAATTAGGATATTTTAATGTTTCACGCGAGCTATCGTGACCCTAAGGGTGTTTACCTAGGTGCTTTATTAACTTAACGGATAGAAGAAAACCCATTAGCGTGACTGCGCCTGTCTTTCGCTTTTAACGGTAGAAGTTCAAGTAAACTTCTTCTTTTTTATAAAAAATGCTGTCCTTTTAGCGTTGTTCCCTTCCAAATGTTGATTTTAACGATTTTAATTTATTTCAGATCTGAAAACGCTACTGCCATGGGAAAATAAGATTCTATTTGATTCGAGTTTCGGAAAATTCGTCTAGAAAAATTGAAAATTGAAAATAATACTCCATAATAAATAAATAAAATAATATATATTTAATTAAATTTTGATATTCAATTTATATAAAATTTGAAGGATTTTATATATTTAATTAAATTTGAATCAACTACGTACACCGAATGGTTTTTTATTTTCGTTGATTACCATTCCAGTAGCAAAGCTTCTGTTTTATAACATTTTTATCAATTACCCGGACTTCAAGGTATATTATTATGGACGTTTGCGAGTTAATTGAAAGTGAATCCACAGCGTGAGCGTTTATTCTTAATTAGTACGATGCTTAGCTGTAAATCAGTATATCTAATGCATTATGCAATGAACAAAAAAATAAATCAATTTAACTAAAAAAACCTGCTCAAAGAGAATCTATTACAAGTCTCCAGTATTCAACGTCATAAATAATACTGTGCGACGCGAGTAAAGTGCTTATGATTATTCATTTATAATGAAAAAAATGTTAATTAACGTTAATAAGGATGCTTTCAGATTTATTACGTAACGAAATGTGTAGCAGAAAACGATTGTTTATTAAAATATTCGTAAGACATTCTAATTAGTTCAAAATCATTGAAGCACCTACAAATTTAGCGTTGTTATCCAGTGATAAAAATACTATTTGCATTTTCTACTTTATTTGCACTACGAATTATTTTTCAATTTTCTTGCTAACAACTCCCTACTATTTTACGTGTTTATTTGTTCGAAATTTACTTCAAAGGACAGTTCCTTGACTGCTATTTATTTTTAACTTATTAAAATTTATTTATAGTTTGTGCTATTTTTAGTGTAATATATACTGGAGTCAAAAAATATATTCAATAAATTCCCACGAAATCTAAAATGGATTATTTGACCCCTCTCGTGGTAGGGTCAGTGTTAAATATTACTCTAACTTTGTTGTAATTTGTGCTTGTTTTTAACTGATAAAAGACAATTAAAGAAATAAAGGAAGAACCAAATAAATACATATAAAAACCCGTTTTATTGACCTTTTTCTTTCTCCGATGACGAGTCACACTCGAGATAAAGGAGTGCAACTGATATAAGTTTGATGGATTAGTCTGGATTTATTGAAATAGTGAAATCAATTTTCTCGGAAAAACTGATAACGCCTTCGACGAGGTGTCGAGAACCCATTTACCATCGTTTGCTTAAATTTGCATATCTCATTGCTCGACTGGATAAAGACACCATCGAATCTTGTAGGTGACGCAAGTAGAAAAAAAGGAAGAGGGGAATCGAAGAAACGATGAGTATAACTGACAGGATGATATATGGGACGAGTAAGCGTTCAATGAAAGATGCGGGCTGCATGATCAAGTATAACAGCTCTACGATCCCCCCACCCCTCTACCAACAAATATTCACCAGAAACAAAAAATTAGGCCCTTTTTATTCGTACTTCCAAAAGTATATTCGCTGACGACTCGCGATGGTTAAACACACGACGCTTTTGTTTCCCTTCACTTTCTCCCATGACGCTCTTACTTTACGAAATCTTTAACATTCAAACCGGCAACGACAACGCTTCTCCAATTTTCACTTCGCATCATTTCAAACTCGACTATAAACTGCGAATTTTTAGGCTGAAACAAAATTCTTTGCAATTCATTGATAAGAACACAAAAACTATTATTTTACATATATATAATTTTATTATTACATATAATATAATTTATAATATATATATTTTTATAATTTTACAATTTTATAATCACATATATATATGTAAAATAATAGTTTTTGTGTTCTTAGCAATGAATTGCAAAGAATTTTGTTTTAGTCTAAAAATTTGCAGTTTATATAAAGCGAAAATAACAACAGTATATTTTTACATTCTTCGAATTCCTCTAATTGTTTTGTAATAATTCCATAAAATCCGCAGTGTATTGATTATCCAAAGTTTCATGAATGTCTATGTCAAGAAAATCCTAGTGAAGAAATAAAGTGTTCAGAGAATCTTATTTGTACAACAGATATATAATTCATTTGATTAATACGTAAGTTTACACCGTTACCTTTACACTTCACGCAGTCTTAAAGCACAGATCTCGGCGACTACACTTGAACTGTTAAAACTAGATATATCGTGGAATTAAACACTGTTATAAAACATTGAAGATCTGCGATTGTTATATCGCGCGTAGTACACTGAATTATAGTGGTGTTAATGAATATTTCACTGATGGTATTTCTCCACGAGATTGATTATTTTATTGTTATTGAAATTATGTATAAACTTGTGTGAAGGACGCACAAAACGCACCGTTGAAATCGTAGGGGACACAGCGCGTGCAATACTGGAGACTTCGACTACACAACACAAGGCTCAACCTGAAACTGTTATGTCAATGCCTTACAAATGTGATCCCCGCATACACCGCTGCACAGCTGGAAAAAGCACTTTTTGATCATTATACAGGGGCGCTGTTCAAATGCTGGAACTCGATGGAAAATATTTTCCAAGTTATATACAAAAGGCGTTCCCATACTTCTAACTCTTTATTAAATTTGTTTAAACGTTCGTATAGTGTTATCCACCTTCGTATTCGAATAAAACTCAAATTATTTCGTATTGTCGATACAAATTTTTATAATATACATATTTTTCATAATGTTAATTCTTTATTAATTTCATTTAAGTCCAATCAAGCGACACTCAATTTGGATAATACTATTTGTAAGTATGGAGAAATAAGTACAGGTTGATCAGAAAAATAAATAAGTCTATTTCTATTTTTTAAGTTCTATTTCTATTTTTTTTTTCAAACGTCGCATTATAAATGAGACATACTTTGTTGGTTTCAAGTGTACGGCAAAAGTAGGTGAAGTCTAGGATCTTTTATGCAACTAAGGAGCCTACGCGGATAAGGAAAAGATAATGAACCCTGAGAAGAGTATAGCGGGTTGCCTATCCTAGAAATTAAATATAACTCTTACTGTCAGGTGCCAATATCACAGACGCGATTTACCTATGCTTGTATTGTCATAAACAAAATTTATAAATGGGCCAATAATTATGAAAGTGGTTTAACTCGAAATTTACGAATTTTTACGATATTGTCAAAAAATGAACTGTTAGATAGTGCTTGTTACTTCAACATTATGTGGAACTCGAAACAAGAATTATACGACTTTCATAATTATGGGCACAAATATTGTTTCAGTGACGAGCACGACTTCAGATATATTCATTTCGAAAATGATTACGATAAAATAAATGATTTATTCCAGAAAAGAAAGCACTGGAATTATAGCCGGTGGTCATTCAAATATACAAATCGAGTAGTGGAAAATGGAAGAAGACTTTGTTTTTATTGGTGGTAATTTCAATGGTGTTATTCATTCCAAAGGTTTCGGTTCCATGATACGTTTTAAATGAATTTTACATTTGTAATTTACTTTCACATAATGGCTCTTGGGATTCGCATGAAATGCATGCGTATGTGTTTCTGTTAAGAACGTGACACGAGATATATCCTTCTCAAAATAGAAGGAATGAAACGGGACAATAGATTTGCGTATAACAATATTCTATTCACAACGATGATATGATAAAGTAGCATCGAGACGCAACAATTTCTTTCCGGAAACGGTATAACTTACATTATACAACGTATATATTACATTATATATATAAATATATATTATATATTACTTGTATGTATATCTGTGTATATGTATATGTATATATATAACGTAATATAGTATAACAACATTGCGGAAAGCTTTGAAAACACTCCATTCAATTATGTTTTATTTTCATTATTTTTTCTGTTTCGTCGTTTATTGGGATATATTTATATGTTATATATATATATATATATATAAATTTATATATAAATATATAGATAGTATTGTATATATATTTATATATACAATTCATATGTATATATATATATTACTTCCTAGCATATATTTATGTTATGCTGTGCTACGTTAGAAACTTTGAACAATAATACTTTCCACTTTCAGCACATCACCTTTCGCACGAGTACGAGTATACAATAAATAAATATTCACTCATTCCGTTTGCAGTTTATCACACACAACTATGGTTTCGCAAGGAAAAAAAAGAAGAGAGAAATTCTATCGTTTGCACCTAGCAGCGTTTGCAACCACTTGTTCGTGAAATGTACATTTGTGTTTTTCTATTGATAAGTGCGTCCTGCGATAGCCACGAAGAGGACAGTTAGCGGGAGAACGAAATTATGTAAAGCATAAACTTGCGGATGAGCGTATGTGAATATAAATTAACAGCGAAATAATTTAAAATTCGCGTTCAACTCTAAACCGCGCAGTTTACCTCTTCTTTTTTGGCTATCCCTGACTCCTACAGTTGCTGTCATTTGTACACCCTCGACCCAAGTAACCATACTTGTCTGTGACATCACGAATCTCTTTGACAGAGTAAAGATAATTTCTCTTGTAACGAGGGAACCATCTGGAGCCCGCTATTTCAATACAGACTTGCCACAAATGTAAAACGGAGACATTCAACAGGTTCTACTACGTTAACTCCTCGGTGAGATCAGCAGTGTTCCCCCATTTTTCCGCACTCATTCTCACAATATTTTAAAACTCGTTGAAACGGTATAATCGAATGTAAATCGCTACAATTTACGATTACGTGGGTGTTACATTAAGCTCTGTTGAAACGTACGTGTAAACTGGAAAAGGGCTCGATTGCTAAATTCGACGGTACCTTGTTTATAGTCAGAACTGATTTGAATAGCGCCATAAATGTGTAGTATTGATTGTACTTCGATACGTTGTTCGTCCGTTTGTGTTACGATTACAGCGTGTAATCGGTGATTTATGTGTCAATTTCTGATTAAACCATCATCCACCACCTAGACCAGTAAAAATGTCAAGTGGTAAATCGGGTGGTGCATGGAGCGATTTAGCTTAGGCTCGTTTTCTTCAATTTTCCCGTGTTTCGATGTTCGATAACGTTTGTCTTGTGACTGATGAACGATTCCATGCGAGAAAATATGTCGAAACTGTAGAACGAAGGTTTTACGGAAGAGTTCGAAGAAAGTTGAATTTTAAATTAGTTGGATACACGGTTGTTCAAGAACGTGCTTATGCTAGTGTAGGCGGAATTGTTACGTGTATCTGCGAAATATTTGACGAACGAGCATCGAAGGAGTCCAACTTTCTTGCAAACCGAAACTTCTTCGTGATACATACTTCCTTCTACAATTTTCTCTTATTTCTTACAGTGCAGTTTTCATCTTTTAGACTGTGTCACCAGTTATGAGGCATTTCTTATAACGTGTCGTTCGTGTTCCGTGTATGCTGTTCTGAGATTGGTGATAAAGTGACGACGGGGGCTGAAAGATACATGATCCTCCCACGCAAACAATTATAATTAGTAGGTATTGTCGCTCGGACAAAAGTGGTGCCAGCCACTTCTACATCACAACCAAGGGATCCAAATAGACACCTTCTAGATTCACTCGCGCTCGTTCTCCACTCTTCCTCTTTCGTCCTTTCACTCGAATAATAATAAAAAAAGAAATAATCAACAAGAAACTAAACACAGAAGCAGGTACTCTAAGAGTTAATCATGTACCGTTACGATATCGATACAGATTTGATCACAAAGAGAGACGAAGGTTAACCGACAAGTAAACATCTAGTACGCTTCTTCAGAATGCCCCGAAGTGTGTCGAAAAGAAAGAAAAGAGAAAATAACGCATAATGGAAATATACATACGTATATACATATATGTATATGTATCGTTCCGTGTCTGTACTAGTACGGTTTCGCTATTAACATGAATTACATATGCTATTGAAAATATACAATTTCTTAAAGTACTAACGTGAAAATTATGGCTTCGTAACCGGTTTTAGAAAGCAAGTCAATTATTACACGACTCGGAACTGAACGTGTCCCTTTCGAACGAAATCACCACCGAGAAAATTACAAAAAAAAAAAAACGAAAAAGAATGGAAAAATAACCAAACAAATATAGAAGAAGGTATCGTTGTTTCAAAGTACCATTCGCCCCCTGCTATTATTTTCTCGAATGTCTTTCTACGGTCGATCGCACATCACTTTGTCGAGTATGTGTAAACGTTGTATACGAATGATTCGTCGAGTGTGTGTATGTGTAATGAATCTGGTTGCGCAAGGGGCATTACTTCGAATATTTATAGGAAAATATATGAGATTAACGTACACATCTGTATATGATATTATATACACACATACACAGGTAACGCGGTGACATACACAATATGTAACATATATGTATATATATGTGTATATATACATATATATGTATATATAAACAGTATTCTTTTCCCTTCGATTCTCTCTCACGGTTTGTATTTAACAACTGATTAAAGCTAGACATAACAATACTAAAAGTAATAAACACTACAAGTTGTTAACACATGTATACGAGCATTTCTGACAAAACTGTATAATTAACAATAAATTCAATGAAATAATCTGCAATAATATGGTATGTACAGGGAGCGTCGTCTGAAAACGAGAAATCTTTTGCGGTTTTAATATTGAGAGGATCCTCCCTGTATATACAGAGCGAGGCATTTCAAACCGATCACTCGAATGACTCGCTTGCTTTTGAAGATAGAAGAAAATGCATTGGAGAAAACTTACTTGGTATCGAGGGGCTCATAATCTGATCCTAACTAATTTTTTTAGAAGTGGTTATTATATCCATCTCGAAACATTAAAAAAAAACATAGTTACCTTCGTATCTCCTTGACGTCTCCACGTATAAAAAAATTAATAACATCAGATTATGAGCCCCTCGATACCAAGTGAGTTTGCTCAAATGTATTTTCTTCTCTCTTCAAAAAACATAGCGAGTAATTATTCAGGTGAGCTGTTTTAAATGTCGCACCCTGTACATGCACGTATATATACAAAATACATAATGAATAGCATCTAGTCAAATGAATATTAAGTATTCACGTAAATAACCAATCGTTTTTACATATGTACACTTTGGGATAGCAAGAACTGCGTTACAACTGAGGGGGTCACGTCTCAACGTCGATTATTGTCAAAATCCATTGTGTCGCAGACTTGTATGTACGTGTCAGGCTTCGTTCTATCGTCTCTCGTTCGAACAGAATAAGAAAATCTGCGACACAGTGAACGCAAGAATCGCATAGTCATTTTCGTAGAGACATTGAGACGGATGATCGAACAGGAAGCTTAACGAAACGAATAGAGATAGAAAATAAAATCTGCGTAATCTCATCTCGGCACAGAACCGTTTTGCTTTTAGCGCCTCAGCAACGAAACATGCACACGTAGTAATACTAGTTACTCCGCAAGCGATTGAGGATGCATTACAACAATGCCCGCGTTTAATGTCGCCGCGGTAATGTTTCTACATAGAGACGAAGACACTTGTATATAATGTATAGAACTCTGTACATATAGAAAACAGAGTTGCTAAATGGCAGTAGTGAATCGAATAAATCAATGCGTCGTAATACCGCGTTCTCCTCAAGCACCGGCGAAACCGTACACCTCCAGTACCCTGATCTCAAAGTCGCCGCTAGCACAAAGAGGTGGATTGTTGAACGTGGAGCACCGGTCTGTCTTACCGAATCTAATGTTCTCGTCCATCCATATGGCTTGTCCATCTCTAAAAAAAACAAAGAAACTAGAATAACTATGCCGTCTTCGGTACATAAAACTAATAGCATTCTTTCGCAATATTTCTTACGCATTCCGCTATAAGACGACATTGCAAAAGGATACTATATGTAACCTTGCACACTCAAAGTGGTCGAACATGTTACAGGCATTTTTCCTGATGGGTCACACCACTTCTTTTGTTTATAGAAGAATGATAAAACAGTCTCTTCAATCCAGAAAACTGGTATGATTTTCATCGTTTAACATTCCTAAATGCTAGGCGGCAACGAGTGATTCATTCGAGATGGAATGACCCCAGTAGATTTGCGTGTATTGTAAAAAAACAAAAATTACCCGCCGCCAATTGTTATCATTTTAGAATCTGCTGCCATGAACAGCTCAGCCGAATGATGGACCTTGGAATCATTGTGCGAAGAGTCCATCCCTACCCAAGGGTATTTTGCTCGTTCAGGGTACAAACTGAACAGAAACGTTTCACCTGTGCCGAAGTAGGCTTGTCTTTGTCCTTTGTCATTTTTCATGTTCCGTTCGCACCATCTTGTGGAGCAGTAGGCACCAAACACCTTAACGAAAGAAATACTTATTTTACATTCCATCGAAAAGAAACGGCAGACTATGTTTGCTTATTACTAGACTGCGATTTTTACGCAATTTTCAATTTATCTATGAAAATTTTAGGAAAAACGTGTAATCATTGAAAATCTTATTTTCAACGGTAGTAGTCTTTGCAGATCCGAAATAAATCGAAATCGTACTAAATTCTGTGGAATTTTATCTTCTAGAATTTTTTCTCGAAAATTTTTCGAAGCCATAAATGCTATATTATGTATATACTAGTGTACAAACACTTACTTCATTGTTACAGGTCTTGATCATCAAAAGGGTTGGTTCGTGTTGCTCTACCCGTACGTAAAACGTTGTCAACGAACAACCATGCTCTTCTGTCGTATATAGCAGTATTGGTTGATACATGGTGATCCGCATCGGCAGCCAGGACCACAACGTGAACAACTATTACAAAGTAAAAATGAAAATTAGTATAACGTACACGGTAAGACCGGTATTCGTGACTGTGCAAACATTAGCTTCCGGTAATTTTTCTAATCCTTCAAGGATACAGCAAACTAAATCACAGCAGCGAATCATGCGTTTGACTGAAAAAGGAAATTAAAAATAACGTAACTGTAAAGCTTATAAATACAACAAATTTTGTGTAAAATCTTTCAATTACAGCCGTTTCGAAGATCTTTATTCCGTATTAACGTATCGTATTAAATATCCGACTGTTTCGAATGTTTCGTTCGTTTCCCTCGGCTAATTATTTCTCTTAAAGCTCAATGTTCCTCTGTTATTGTAATACCAGAATTAACGTCCAAGTGTTTGTAAATAAACCGAGGATATCCATGCGTATTCAATGATTAAACGTGAAATAGATTTTGTAACATTTCTACACGCCATAAATGCATAAAATTCCTCAAGTCCGGTAATTAAATATCTAGTCACAATAAAGACAAAAAAAGAAGAAATACTATAAACTTCAGCACATACTAAAGAAACTAAAAATGCATGTATAAAATGATGAAAAAAAACATTCTCCATGCAAAATGCGATAGCATCATACAAATATAAAAGTGAACTGCTACGCTATATGTATAACTTTCAGTGAAACAAGATCGTGACTGATTGATGATGATACAGTGCACATGATATAACGGAGGATCAACTGATACTAAAAATATACATTGACAAACTACAACTAATTGCACTCTAGCAATACCGAAGTAGTTTAGAATCACTGGCGTCGTTTCACTACTTGTTATTGGTATTACACACTGATACGCATCAGCAGAAAAACAACTTATCCGACATTCGCATAAATATCACAGTAACACAAATTAATAAGGGTTCATGTTCGGCGATGGTGTGTTCTATGGTTGTCGCCATGAATGCGTAAAAAAACAACAAAAATAACGCATGCCAAGTTAATTAGCAAGGGGGGGGGGGGGGGGGGGGGGGGGTTGTTGTGTGTGATCAAACTCGTAGCTTGGATACGTTTCAGTGGGTCACGAAGCGGTGCGTTGTTCTCAATCAGTATGGTAAATCAAATAATACATCATTCAGTTTCAACAAATAAACTGCAAGATAACGAAACAACCTTAGCCAACAACAAAAAAGAGAAGTATACAACAGAGGGTAACAAAACGATATACCGTAACTACAAAAGCTGTGACAATAACTCAATCGAGAACCAGCCAACGGGTGCTAGCACGTAGCTTCCAAATGGGAGACAATCAAACTTGTTTCATTTACATCGGTCTGACCCATTTTGCAATTTAGAGGAACGTGTGAACGATTGCCACCGTTCGGCCAACGTGACTCTATCGTACACACAATATTGGCCACTGTATCTTGGGAGATAATAACAAACATGAGAACGGTGTAGACACTACCCGTAGTATGTACTTCGTGGTGGCTGTATGTACACCGATAACGACAATACCGACATGCCACAAAGAGAACGAGAGAGGCGACCAGCATACTACAGAAAAAAAAACTCTGGCTATTGCGGTACTCTTTTGTTGTTTGACGGAACGACCGTCAAGTACTTACATCAGGCATGTCTAGAATCTGGGAGCATATGCTTTGTATGGGATAAACGCCCATTGACAGAGCACGCGGTCCAGGACTGTGTGCACCCTACACCCATCACCATTAAATCCATCATCATTCCAGTAACGCAGCATGACACAAGACAACATAGAACCAGTCAGATATAATTGGTGTACGGCTGTGGCTCGTCTTTATCAACGAGAATAATGTATATATTTAAAATGCGAAACACTGGTTAAGACCATATCGGAAAACACAGAGCGTACAAAGAAACGGCCAGCGATAATGTGTCAACTTGTAATGTCACTTGCGGCACGGTATAATAGAACAGATGAATGCTCGACAACTTGCTATTAACCAGTGTGACAAAATAAACGTATCGGTATGCTAAGAAAGCATAAAACATAATCGGTACGAAATCAAAGGATGCGTCGCTGCAGCGCCCAATTCGTCAGTTTCACAGCTGTTACAACAAAGATTGTTAACGAAATAACTGCGACGGATCGTAGCAGTACACTAGTTGAAACTGGTTCAAACGTTCCGAAGGGTTCGCCTCTAATTTCTTTCAACGATCAACGACAAACGTACTCTCGTAGCTCGCTGTCTATATTCCGAACGTCGAACGTTTCGCGTTCCTTTGGCAAAATGCACACCCTGAGAGTCTACCTTTCTCAATGATCATAAATGTGTCGTACTTGCAGAACACTGAAAGCCAGTGAAAACCTGATGGATATAGATCATGAATTCGACAATAGAAGAGATCTTTGTTATTCTATTAATTCGAGAGGCGGTAACTGCAAGTGGATAGACGGTAACAGCGATAAAGCTGGCACGATAAAAGTGTGACAAAAGGGTGAGTATGAATGAAATGTAAAACAGGTAGTAGTTCAGGAACAAAGGGCAGAGCACATGAAACTAACAACACATTTCCCAAAAAGATAATTATACGATACCCTGTCTTTGTATGTGTCTTCACATTCTTTCTGAAAACAAAGTGAATAATTGAACAGCTTTCGCATTGTTCGGCTTTCAGTTACCCTAAGAAACTATATGTTTATACGATGATCGGTCTACGTTTCTCATCTTACTATAAACATATTAATCAACGTGAGCTAGGGGTACTAAACCTTTTAACACCTGCAACATTTCTCGCAAACAAGAAAATAATCTAAACATTAAGATAATCGGCTCACATATATGCACGCCATTTCATGGGATACAGAATAAAGGCAACAGTTGCCGTTAATATGCCAATGTAAACAATTGCAATAATTGTTATGAATAGACCCTCTGGGCAACAAGATCGACAGGATAATTTATCAAATTCGATCGCAGCGTGAGACGTATCCGACCGGATTTAGAATTCGTTTCATGTACGTGAGTCCACTCGCAAGAATCGGTATTTCTCGGTCGATTCGACCGACCCATGTTGGATAAAAAGAGGAATACGGAGAACGTACTTCTCGTATCGTGAGCGTGTGCGACATCATCTGAATGTTGACTTGGGACTGGCTCGTGGGCAGATTGTCTGTGGACCGGGAACGAGCCAACGATCTGGATCCCGTTAAAACGCTTCTACTTTTCAGAGCCATTTCTGTGCGCAAAAATACCCTTGATATGTATGCTGAGCTGAGTCCACGTATCCCAAATGCAGTACGCAAAAATTTGGCCGGCGTCACCTGCGAAAATTCAAACGCGATTACATTCTCCGACCGGAAGCTCTCTGCCGCGTGTATACCAACGGTACGGAACGTGTAACGATCCCCTGTTACTCACCGGTATTTGTCTGCAGAATTTCGACAATGCGGCGTCGATGCCGTTCTTGGAAATTTCATTCATCCACTCAGAGTTTTGCAAGGATGAGTGCTTATAGAATAATAAAACTATAGCCATCGCTACTCGGTAGAAGACCTGAAACATAAGAAGAAACAAAATGCATGATTCATCGATGGAAATACAAACATGACTTAATTACTGTGCTGATATATCTGGAACGGACGATGCATATTAATCCCGATGCGCTTCTCGAAAATAGTTCCACCGAACAGTCGCATACTGTACAGACGAAAATTTTTAAGTTTAATACAAATGTTCCCTTGTATTTCGTAAATTTACACGCTTGATAAATATATGATTAAGCTCCGCAGTCTATTTATAATTGTTTGAATGCATGAACTACTTTTGTATTTTTCGGGATACTTTTAACGGGAACTCGATAAATCTTCTTGTAAAAATCGATCTCTTACTGGCATACGATCAGCACTCGAGTTTTACATTCATACTATTCCTGGAAGAGCATTTCGTGTATACAGGGTGTCCTGATGTCATTTCAAGCAATTCTTTCCTTTGCGAAAATGTTCTCCGCAGCTTCTTTAAGGAATTATTCGCAAACAACACGGACCAATTGGCCGAGCTGTAATCTGTCCGCAATAGCCGCGGTATGATTGGTCCGTTGTTTTTCATTAATAACTCCCTAACGATGCCCAGAAGAAGATTTTCGCAAAGGAAAAAGTTACTTGAAATCACCTCGGGAATCGCCTCTTTTAAGGAAGTACAATATTTTTGGGACACCCTCTACATATATTCTACTTGATATTCTTGAACAGCCGCCAAAATTTTTCAACGAGCTCGCAAGAAGATGCAATAAAAATCGGAACACTGAATTATATTGCTCCGTGTTCTACAAATACTGACCTTAATGCCTTCGTGTAGGAAACAGTCCATAACCCTGACTAGATGTTGGAATGGAAGAAGCTGTAGTATCCACCAGATCCAATCCATGTAAATTCTCTCCGCTCTTGATCCTGAGCAATGCCTCGCTAAATGTACTGCAGCCGATTTCTGCAATAGAAAGCGCAAGTAAGAATTATATTCCTTGATGTTGCGATTTTCCTGAGCTCTCCGCTTCCATCGTCTGGCAAACGCGTATAATTTCGCTTATCTGGCCACTTTCATCGACTTCCGAAGAATTTTCTCTGGCGTTCGATCGAAACAACAAATCTTTTTGGCTATGCCTATGAAATACATTTCCGTACGCAGAGCGGTCCATAAATCCGTCAAGTTAATTCAGAAAAGAAAAGTTCCTGTTACAAAGAAACAGGAATTAGTTTGTATTTCTTCAACGTATATTTTCCATTATTTACAGTGACACGTAGCACCCTGGCAAGAATAGTGACATAACGAAAAGCAAACTATACGATTTTGAAGTTGGAACAGTGCTAAATAAAACGTCGCATCTCTGACTATTAATTGAACCGCTAAAGGGGCAGTTATGTTAGTTTTCTTTTTGAGCTGGTTCATAGTTGTACTGGCGAGAACAGTGTCACTTTAGAGTCGACGAAGGCATCTACATATATAATTTTATAGAGTCCAATCGAATTTACTTCCAAAAATATTTTTCTGCAAGATGAAAGATGTCTGTATCATTTCGATGAAAATTTTATAATTCTTTGAAAATCGTTACCGTCAGAATACTGCCTTCTTTCGCCACTATTCTTGCCGCAGTGCGAAATAATACAAGCATGTAAGATTCATCGTTCAATTCTTCCGAATCCAATTTCGAGCCAGCTAAACTATAATTTGTTTCAGCTAGTTCCAATTTCCCAGAACGCTCTGCGCCGTTTACTTTGACACATAGAGAGGTCCACAGTTTCGGAAACGTGGTAACATTCTACGCATGAGGAAATGTAAATGGTTTCAGGTGAAACATATCCAATTAATCGAAGGGATGACTCATCAATTTCGAGGTAGCAATGCTGAACGTACCACGTGCTTTTTGGTGATTTGCTCGACAGTTTTCCAGGTAACTTCGTACAGAAGTTTGGTTTGCGTAATGAACATTTTGTCTTTAGCAGCGACCAGGCTGGCCATACAATGATAACACTCCTCCTCTGTAAGAAAACGTATTTTGTGAATATATTCCGATTTCGAGCTATTAATAACTGGGAGCATGTCCAACCGTGTGTCTACATCTTTATTTATGCGATCAACCAGAGGAACCGACGTGCGGCACGCGATGTGAATTTCCATTGTGCTCGAAACGAACCAAGCAAATAGAAGTGTGTCCCATCCGAGCAAACTGTTTACGTTAGTGCTCGCTTAAATTTTCAAAATCTGTTACACCTCAATTCGCACGACCCAATGCCCACTCTTCGCCATTCGAACGATCACAATGGTCAGCCTATTCCTCTCTTCCATAGTATAACTTCACATCCCCATACACAATGACTCCCATAAGTATTCGTACGCCCTTTAAACCAGAATAACATTTTTATAATTGTACCAAACGACCTGTTTTTTATATATAGATGTACAAAACATACATTTTAAATTTGAAAATTTTTTTAAAAATGCTTTTTTTCATTTCTGCATATCATTTCGTAAAGCAATTCTTCGAATTGATTATCAAAAATCAAATCGTTTGGTACAATTATAAAAAAAGTTATTCTGTTTTAAAATTTCATTCTTTTCCATTCTTTACCGTTCCATTTATCCGAATAGTACCCACCTGGCATGAAGTGAAGAAGAAGCGCTGTGATCGGGTACAGTGAAGGACTGTAGGTGATGTCGGGACAAGCATATCCCAGCACAGATACAACCCTGTCTGCGACACTCCTGCCCTTTCTTGTCAGATTGTACGACAGGCAATGAGTGCTATCCACAAATGGCGGTAGCATGATTGATTTTTCCGGCAGCTCTGTAAACATATAGAATTCGAACCGTCAGCGACCGGACAAATAACCACCGCCGAGAATAATTAGATTGATCTGTTCAAAGAACTGTAATAATATGCGTTTAAACGCCACGCTTTGTTATACCGAGTCAGACGGTTCGAAAGTAAACGTACTTCGTTGCACCACCGGGGATTTTACTCTTGAATGATCTAGCTGCGAAAGTTTATGCAAATGGTCGGATGGATTAACACGCTGACTTCCAAACGAAACCCCCTAAATATCCCAGAAAATAATTTAATCCATCACACCAGAAATTGTAAATTTGATTGATTAATAAATTATTTCGAATCAAACGCGAATAATGGTATAATATAATATTATAGTGTTTATGACAAATATGGTTCATTGTGTTGATCTGCACCTGTAATCAAAGTATTAATTGGTACAACTAATGAAGCTTGAAAAAGGGCTACATTACCACCCTGTCTTCGTTTCTATATATATAAAATCTAAATCGCACCTGTAGTCCCAAAAACTTGATTGACCATGTCCCAATAGAAGCCATCGAGCATGTTCTTGCCGTGTGCATGTTGACTGCAAAGAGCCGGCCAGAGCTGCGTCCTAATTCCGTTGTTCAATGGCCACGCGTTCTCCCTTATGACCAGCTTAACCTCCCTCTTTCTGCCAGCTTGTAGGAGCGCATTGACCTCGTTGAAGGTCTTTAGCGCTTGTTTCTTGCTGGTAGGCGACTCCGGCTGTATCACGATGTTCGTCGTGTCGACGTGCGGTGGAAACGCGTCGTCGATATCGACATTCGCCTCCTCCTCGAGTACCGACATCATATTCGGCTGGTTGTCCATCGAGGAGGGTGTCTGTGTGACTAACATCGCAGGTGGAGAGAACTACGGCGCGAGATTCTTCTTCATTGTGCCGTTTGTCCTTACCCTATCACCCATGGTATTTACGTCATGTCCTGGGATGTTTCAATTTTCATCTGCAACACAACAATCGCACGTGGAATTAACACGCTGGCATTCAATTATTGTTTATCCGTAAGCTGGGGGCAGGTATAAATAGGGGGTATGTATAAATTGATTTAATCTTGTTATTTTTATTTAATTGATGAATACATTCTCATTGAATTGTACAAATTTATTCAGGGAGAAATAGTTATTTTTACGTATTTCATTCTCTTGGCGAAAAAAATACCGCAGTAAAACGTAGACCCGCAGTAATAGGTACATTAATGATAAATTTATCTTATCACAGTTAAACAAACAACTATATACTTAACGAAACGAAACGCTTTTTAGTAAAACGAACGACAGACATTTCTTTAAGTTATATTTCATTTATATTTCTTTAAACAAATTTTTAAGAAGTTGACCGTATTTTGTTTGATCTCACAACTTTTTACGGCCATAGAGAACTTGGCTCTTGTTTACGGGATGTTTTTCTTGGGATAATACTATACACATCAGTCACCTGTGATGACCGGTAAGTTCAGCGTTAAATTGCATTATTTTTCTCAGCCGTTCGAATTTGTTTTCACGAGTTTCTCGATAAATACGTAAAGCGTGACACGCGACGTTTCTCCTTACAAGCACAGAGATAACGGTGGACTTTTGTTTCAGAGTTTAGAGGTCGCGACTTTGTTCAATGGTAACCTGACGTGAAAAATCCTTGTCTACGAAGGATTAAAAATGACAAGAAATTATTAATTAAATTCCACGAAGTGACAACTGTTTTCCTCGATGTTGTGTATACAATGTAATGTTTATTTCCAGACAAGTTTGCCACTGCTATCGGTCAACCAAAAATGTCTCTTGTTAACCGAGATCGCCGAAGCAAAATCACATGTCCGGTGCGTGCTTGCATATTATCAGTCGGGTTTGTCCAATCGTGGCAATTGTTTACAAATTCCAAAAATCTTCCGTAAACATGTTTCACATAATAACTGTGACCGTAGTGAACCGTATCATCCGTTTAGTCCACGATACATTTAATCGCGGCCGGTCCGAGCGCGCAAGAAACAAGGGAATAAAGGCAACGAGCGGGAAATTATCTGAGCCAACGCATTTCTCGCGATACTGCCACAATGCACGTAGTTTTCGTTGACGTCGGTTTCGTTGCGGTACGTTTGGTCACTTCACAACCGAAACCATTTGTCTTCTGTAAGGATGCCAGGGTAAACAAGACTCGCCGAGCGGACGTCACTTCTGCCGACGAACGACGATCGTGTCGTTTTCTCATTCGTTTTCACCTAACCGGCAGATAATTGTTAAACGTCTAATACCATTACCCGAATCACTTCAACATCACGTGAGTTTTTCATAAGAATACTTTTTAAAAACCACGCTTATATTGAAATGCACTAAAAAGGAGAAAATATTTTTTTTTAGATATTAGTGACTATAAATAAAAGCGTGGAGCGCCCACGAAGATTACGTTAATATAGTTTAGCGCTTCACACTTTTATTTATAGTCACTAATATATAAAAAAAATTATTTTCTCCTTTTCAGTGCATTTTAATAAAGCGTGGTATTTAAAAAGTTTCATTATATATTTTTTTATAGGACTACACACAGGTCGGCCAGTTGTAATAGTCGATGGGTTTAGTGTTTAATAGTCTTCCAAGAATAGTAATGATCAACTAATTTTTCGTTCTACAATTATTTCCTCTGTGAGAATTTCAATCGCAGAGGAAACTGACCAAATATGGAATAGTATCCTAGTATAGCACAGAGCTATACCTAAGAATGTAACAAATATAATAGATCAACAAATTCTTGGCACGCTGCTGATTTCTATAGTAACTGCATAACTGAAACGCGACGTGTCTTAAGGGGAGAAAATAGTTGATACGAAAAACTGTATGTAAGGAAAAATTTAGTTGCAAACGCGATTTTTTAAAAATTTTTTGTAGAAGGTGTAATGGACTTTTTCTAGACAAATTATTTAAAGGTATATGTAGTATACAATTTAAACAATGTCCAACCAGAGCCTCTCTCTCAGAAGTTGTAATCATCAAGTGATTTTATCGGAATTATCGGTTTAAATCACTTGCTGGGATTTGTTTGGACTCTTTTTTTACTGCTCCAGGATATGCTGAGCCGCTATAAAGTCTTATCGAGTGCATCAAATCGCTTAATTACCAAAGATCAAAGTTTTGAAAAGTCTTTAGTGCTAGGGATGAAAGGGGATTACTACAATAAGAATCCCTGAAAAGGAGATTTCCAAATCAAATGTGACAGTTCTCGTTGATTAGGCGAGTGGAAATTTTATACATTTCTAACCAGTAGACGAATTTAAAGAATTCTCAAGAATATCAAAATATTTCTGTCAATTTATTATAAGTAGACTGCGAATCTTTATGCAAAATAAAAATGTTCTGCATTAATTGTGGGCAGTGGGAATAACAGAAAAATTCACTTCATCCCTTAACGACTTTTTTTATATTAAAAGCAACGTAAATTTAGTAATATTTTGTATAAATAAGTTTCCGGTGAAATCTCACAGATTATTGAAGTTTCCATCGACGTGCATAATTAGATTTATTTAAAACGTCAAATGAAAGACGTTAATTGGCATGAAATATGAAAACCGATATCTCTATCTACTCCGAACATTCGAAAAATTGATTTTTTCGTACTTTATTTTTGTACTAGTCTGAGAGAAACATTGCCGATGTTTTTGGAGCAAGAAACCACTGTACGAAGGAAATGTATGACAATAAGCTTCGATTTATGCGGGAGCGAGAGAGTGTCGACCAGACAATGACCTCGACGATGTGTTTCTAAAGGAGGCAACCAGCAGGAGACAATGGATATATAATATCGCCTATAATTAGCCACGTAAAAGCTGTCGCTAATAATAAGCAAACCAGCCAGATGCAAAACCGCCTAGTGCCGGTGATCGTAGTGTACTTAACGGTTATTAATAAAATGCACCAGTTATCTTACCGTCATAAACACGCTTAATACTTATCAACACACCATGTGCGACTCGGGGAACATTACTGTACACAATCCGTAGATAGACTGCTCGGCAGATAAAACATTTATGACAACGCCCGCCGCTGCGCCGTGGAGGCTGCAAGGCAAACAGAATTCCCTTATCGTCGCGTGAAATTAACACAAATTAGTAATCTCGAGAACGAGGAAACCTATTGCACGCCGCGCTGCGTAAATCCTTAAAACTTCTACTCTTCGATGCGTTTTATTCGGTTGCACGGTAGCCATTTTCTATTGGTACTCAGACAACTTGTTATCTCTTACTACGGTAACTCATTGATCCAAGAAAAAACTTTGAGGGCCTCCTCACCGATTTTGATGGCCTTGAAATATGTTGTCAAGGTCATCATTCTGAACAACTTTTTCCTACACATGTTACCGCCGCTCGATTTTAGTTTTCGAGATATTCGCAAAAAACTATTGCTAATACTATATTGGATTTTCGTATATCAGCATAGGCGACTGCTGAACGGCGTTTCTAACCAAACACAAAATGAATAACACAGATATACAATATACAACATATACATAAAAGGATTTCCGTATCGCATAATTTTTGCATTGCAACTGTAATCCGGAATTCGAACTACTAAGGGAAAAATCATACGAACAGAATGAGTTGTGGTTAGATTAGGTATGATTTGAAATTGTGGCGAAAATTATGAAGTTCACTCTATATATGTATAACCAAAATGAGACCCTGTGTTCTCTCTCATCTCCACAGCGTGTTTAGAAGCAAAATGTAAACAAACGCCACGCGGGGACAAGCTTACGTGGCTACGGAGCGTGCAGAAATACGAAAAATTCAATACGGTATTAGCAATAGTTTTTTGCGAATATCTCGAAAACTAAAATCACCATTTCTTTCTGACCTCGCCGAAAACTTTCTGCGTACGAACAACAACATCGTGTTCGAAAGTAATTATGGTAATACCATAATTAAAGGAATTAATGGCACATTCGCCAAGCCACCGATGCAAATGATATTCTCCTGCATTACTATAATCTGTAGTGCCGTACGTTTCAAAGACATTTCCTCACGGCTTATTCTCGTTGTTTGTTTACAAATTGATTTTAAACCGTATTTCTCTGTTTGTTTTCATCTTTCAAGGATCAAGATGAGCGTTAATCACATCCGAAAGACTCCAGTTTCAATATTTGTCAGAACTACTACTACTAGTTGTCTAGTCAACTACAATGAATGTTCTTTCATCAAATATTTGTTCAGGGTAACAAAGCACTTCGTGATCGTATTTCCCGACGGATGATAGGTATATCTGAAAATCCATGGTTGCAGCATCTATCGCACGTGTTTCGTCTACTAAATTCGAGTTTCGATCCCGTAAAACTTTTTGAACCGTGTGTTCGGGAACTACAGTCCCGTTTATTCGATAAACTCGGTTTCGTTGATACACTGAACAATATAGTTTCGTGGAACTTGAAATATATCCGAAAAATGTTGTGCATCCTGGAGAAGTATGATTCGTTAATAACTAATTAACGAAACCACACAGTACATTTTTCTAAAGGAAACAGTTATTTCAAATGGCCACAAGAATCGCCCCTTTCAAGGAAGTACAGCATTTTTGGGACACTGTATAAGAATAAAATGTAAGAAAAAGTATTGGTTAATAAAAATTTATCTGACATTTTTTAAGAGTATCTTAATTATAATTCGCAGTCACACTGAATTAGTTTTAGGGCGACTGTCAGCAGATACGCGTCTGCAAATGATTAATTTGAAGTCTGGGAATGAACCCTTCGTAATCGGAGCTATGTTAACTCGAAACTTAAACATTTCTTCCGATCTAGAATATTTCTTATTTAAATTGGTAAAACACCTCATGCATTTAATAATGTAAACAATATTTTGGTTAATGGCACAGTAATTTGTAGTGACGAATAAGGGTTAAATTGGGGTCAATATCAGGGCGAGAGGACACCCCCGTTGCGAATAGATTCGCTTCTTCCACCCCGGCCGATAGAGGCTGGCGGTCCGAGACTCGCACAGTTGCCACGGGTAGATAAATATTATTGCAGCTCCGGAGCGCACGGAGCACTTGATAGTATAAATATATCTCATCGGAGGTGATGGCAAACACGCGAACTATACGCGGCAACGTGCCATTGTCGGATCCGTAAAGCAAACAAAGATCGGGCGAAACCCGCGCGGCAACTGACAAATTTGCATAATTCTATTAACGCGTTCTCCTCCGTTAGATCCACGACGCGATCCGCGGCCGCTCGATCCCAACGATCCACCTCTCGTCCGACCGCGCAATCGTCGCCACTGATCTAACTGGTTAATTAGTTCAATTACAAGGTGGTTGTTTCGTGACTCGTTATCGTTCGCTCGTTGTACGGATTCTTACCGATTTCTTGCCACGAGGCTGCGTAATCGTTTTCTCGAGACCATGCTCGCTGAGATCGGATCTCTCACATTTTTCTGATCGATAATTAATCGCTTGATCGAATTGCCCGGACGATTGTTATTATTACCACGTTTTTATTAGCTCGCTTTCTTGTTTGTTTGTTCGTCTGTCTGTTCGGTGACAAGTTTTATAATTGATTTTAAACTAACTTCCTGATGAGCTAGAGACTTGAAATTGGATACATGGATCAGAACTGGATGACAATGCATCATTCAAAAACAATTTTTTTAAAAGTCTATCCGTTTCGGAGAAATAACGGCATTGTTTTCGATATGTTGCGGTTGTAATACTGTCTGAAATTTAGTACATGTCTCTGTTGTAATTTCATAACCTGGTAAAAATGTTAAAAATCCATTGAAACATTTCACATACACACGACTAAAAAGCAGAAAATAATTATGTAATTAAAAATAATTCTTTAAAAATACCACGTTTTTAAAAACGGACGACAAAAAAAAATAATTTTTCCTAGTCGCATACCGATTCCTAACCTCGTACAGATGGTGGTGAAAATTTGTGATCGTGAATTTCGAATTGCTATGAAAATATTTGTAAGATTTCAAACGAAAAACGTGAATTTTCATCACTATCTGTACGAGGTTAGGAATCGAAAAATTATTTTATACTTTTTAGTCCGTTTTTTAAAAACGTGGTATTTTTTAAGAATTTATTTTTATTTACATAATTTTTAATGTCAATATGCTGGATGTCGTCATCATTCTGGAGCAGATAGATCACTAGGTCCGAAAGTATGGACCAGCCTTTGCTATTCAATATGAACTTTTAATCTAGAAAATTACTGGACAATAAAAATGATAGTCATACTATTATCAAAGGTAATACCGCTACCTAAATGTATAAAATCCGCGGTCTAATAACGAGTGACGAAATGATCTGTGTGAATTTCAAAATGAATTTTTACTTAAACTGCTTCATTGTACCAATTTCGATTAAGATTATATCACGCATTTGACCGTTCCAGCATTTATTCCATAATCGACTTATATTTTATGGAATTTTCGAGATTTCTGGTTCGGCAATCAAAGCGTTGAATATGTCGAGAGATTAATAAAGCAATCCAGAAATTGAAATGCTTACATTAAAACCCGTTTACATTTCATTCGAACTTAATAGCAGATTTCCAAGTGATCATCCGAAATAAGTAGATAATAGCCTACTTATAAGGATATCTACGTCTAACGTTTCGAGGATTTCAATATTTAGCAGAATGAAATTCAGATTAGCCCTTCTAATATCATCTCGGCCGAAGGTTCTTTTCAGAGGCTACGTTAATTCGGTGTCGTAGCAGCGTCGTTTGCGACGTCGCACGGTAATAACAATTAGTATTATCTGAAAAGGAAAACGTGCATGGTTCGTTAAACATCCAGCGAGAAATTTCTCGTTACAATTGTCCGAGTGCCAAATATGCGCACGCGGCTCGCTAATATCATCGTAGCCTTGATTCCAACGATCCGCCGGAGTTATCATCTCATTCTCTTCCTCGGATCTTCTTGAATAATTCATGGGCTCGCCAAACGCGTGATTCCACGGAGGAATAGCCGGGGCAGATGCACATATATGTACATACTATGATTCTGTTTCCCCGGGAACGGGGGCATGGGTAAAAAAAGGTACCTGTCGCTGTCCGATCGATTCTGCGTGTACTTACTGTCGAGAAGCCGAGTCGGGCTTTCGCTAAATTATTCCCGACTAGAAATTCTAAGAGCACGAGTCGGAAAGTTACGGAAATGTGGTTCGGTTATCGCGCGTACTGCCGAACTAACAGCCATAACAATTTCTAAGAGTGGAGGTACAGGAATGTCTCGATATATGCGAAAACTTCGGGGCCATTTGTTCTTTCGAATGGGAAGGGAGAATCGCTTCGACTGTGACTTAGTTCCATGTTACTTGCGTCTCGATGAAAACAAAATACAGTAGTCTTGAACTAAAAAAAATATATATATAAAAAAACTTTTGAAAAACCACGCCTATATTAAAATGCTAAACTTACTGCTATTCATTCTTGTCGTAGAACTTTTACCACAGTTATAACGAAATGGGAATTTGATGAACACATGTTTTAATTTAAAAAAATGTAATACTCGTGTCATATATTTGGACTATGAATTTTGTAAATCTCATAAAACAATTGTGTCATCCGTATGCGATGATTCGTGTGCTATGTTGGTATTGAAAATGTTGCTGTCAAAGCTGAAATAAATCCCGTGTGCGGTGAACATTTACGAGAGATACACTTTGTCGAGAACATCTGCCAGGATAAGTAGAATTATAAACAGAACGAATATAAGCCAAACACGAGATGCTTGCAAAGCTCGCGAGTGAAAAAGTGGAGCCCTATAACATACCTAAATGCTATTTTGCTTCAGAAAATGTATGAATGTTGCGGGCAACAGGAACTATTCCAACACAGCATCAATGAGGATGCTGGCTATCGTTTAAACGCAATCTGGAGTGCTGTGCTTCCACCTTTTTAATTGTCCATCTGATCAATTAAAAAGTCTGTGGTAGACTGGCAGTGATCTGTGAGTATGTTGCTTTAAATAGACGAGCATCATCAGACGCACATCAGTATCAGCATGTTAACAGGCCTCTGATGAAGCTAGCCGAGGCGCTAGCGAGGCGTTTCGAACATTTCTCGAAGCGGCTTACACTTTCAATTTTGAGTAGCAGTGACGCGTGACGTACCACCCTCAGTTATGTCATCTTCGTTTTTGATCATTTATTTCTTTAGAAACTCAAAGACTTCGTTCAACGATTATTTTCACATTTGGAGATGTTCACTTCAGGGAGTGGCTCGCATTTTTTTATATTTAAAAATGTTCATCAATTATATGATCGACCTTCTCGAATGTGTAATTTATTATTTAATGCATTATTTAGTCCTTGAACGGGCGACTGTTCTGAAATCTGTAATGTTCCATTTTCTTGCGAAGAAATACATAGAAAAATATAATACCACGTATTTTGGATTAGATAAACAGATCAAAGAATAAATGATCGAAATCTCTCGAGTGCTTTAACGAGATAGAAATTTGTATGTACCTTCCAAGAAGTTGAGTGGTTCAAATGAATTTTTTTGTATAACACAAAACCTTGTCTGGTTCTGATTAAATCTACACTAGCCCTAAGATTCACCTAACAGATAGCAGTATCTTTCTTCTTTAGAATGAGTTTCGATAAAGACCACAGATTGTTGCTGAATCAGACCTAATTAAGCAATACGCGATAAATACTAGAAATCAATCAAATGATCTCGTAGATACAATGAAAATTCTACTCTTAGAAATCACAAGAATACAATGCTAATCAAATTAATTAATTTAAGAATCAAATCATTGCGAGGAATCAATATGCACACTAGTCGTGTCATATCAATGGACGATAAGACCCTATAGAACTTTATAATTTATAATTATAAACAATTAATTTATTATTATTTTAGTAGGGTAAATTTAATAAACTTTAAAATTAATATTTATAAAGATGTGTGTGACCTCAATGTTTAATTAAGATCAATTTCAAATGCAGAAGTTTAAATATTTAAATTTTTTAAAGTCTGTTTGACATTTAAAATCTTACATGATGCGATTTCAGATCGGTTTCTATCTTTAAAAAATTGAAATATTTTTATACGAAAGGACCAAGTATTTAAATAGGAAAATATGGCATAGAGAGGCAAGAAAATATTCTGCTTGAATAATAAGCAGCAAGGAGACTGTAAGTTTTGCCGCAGCTTATGTCGATAGTGTAGATCGGGCTTCATCTGACCGAAGCGATCTCCTAATTGCCAATTTTCTAGAATCTTTACTGTTCTAGGCTGCCACACTTGGCTAAACGGAACCTACAATTACTTCATTAGTGCTTGATTAACGAGTAATTCGTGTTACTTAGGCTTTTCTCTCGGGCTTTCTGGAGATCTGCGAACAATTTGCCAATGGTTATACAACTTCCTTAATGAGCATAATCGTGAACTCGCTTCAAATTATCCATATCTTCGTAATACCATTGCATTTAATTAATTATATTACGTAAACTTCGCTTGTAATAATCGTATATTATCATAACATCAATATTATGTAGTATGCAATTCGTAATAATGGTAACAATTCGTGGCGAATTCTAACAATTTTTAATCAATTTTAATGTCTGCAAAAGATGTGTACGTTCATCTAAATGTTTCTGATTAAACTTTCATTTATGTATTTATTAAGAAGGAATTATTAATGGGCATGAGATAAGTGAATACTTTCATTTATCGAAACAGGGAATTAATAATTTCGAGTACGTCCGGTCCATTTTCTTATTCACTATCATCCAAACTTTTGTTCTTAATTTTCTAGAAAACTTATATTTCAAAATTGATGTTAATTACGGCGTTAAACAGCAATTATTCGCAATGCGGTTTGCTGTTACGATTTAATTCGAAAGGTCTCTAATATTAAATTGATTAAAGCTTTATTTTTCATTTATTATTAACCCTCGCAGGGTAAGATCTAATAACACATAAATAGTAAGGTGGGGTCTCTTAAACTCCGACAAATAAATTTCATAAATGGCCTTGTTTTTGATAAATTTATTGATAAAGAATAACATAGGATAAATAATAAACAAACAGATTTAATTGTATTCGTGTAAAAATTCTTTTGAAAAATCTGAAGCTGATTTCACCCTTTCGAAGGTTAAGAATTCGAATATTCCGAGGAGAAATAATGGTTGTATATTAAGAATGATTGTTCCAGACTACAGGATGTTATAAACACAATAAAGAACGCTTCTGTGCTATAGTCATTTAATCCAAGCAGCAGTCGAGAATTGTTCTTTCCTTTATGGAGGTTTCAAATGTATCTCAAGGTCAATTTCATATTTTTAAAATGAAACATTACATCTCTTATCTCTTAGGATAATCGATGCGAGGGCAAGTTCATCGGCCTAACCGACAAGGTCATTCATGGTCTCAAACACATGGTGGCGTAATCTTCCGAAGTACATCGACTTCGCAAGGTTAAGGTCGAACCACTGACTATCAATTGCGAAAAACGATAATGCACGACGTACTTTTACGTACGCGTTGCGTATGATCTTGCACCACGAGTCGGTGAACTCGCTTCAAATACACTTCTCGCATCGTACGACAAAAAGAGTGCAACGCTTTATTAACATTAGCACTACCGAGCCCATTGCAAACGGCGGATTTTTTTCTTTTACAATTCGCAAAGATATACAAATCTATTCTTCAGGAATTTTTCTCTTGTTCCTGTTACCATAAAAATATAATACTATAAATAATAAAAATCATAGTACATCTGAATACATCATTCTGTTGTTATCATAACAATTATTATTATTCGGACACTCTCAAAAGACGATAACTTTTGAAATATTTAGACCTGGACTTTTCGGGGAAGCCATACAACACACTACCCACGACGATGAAATTTTATTTTTTTGTTTTATGTGACACACGGATATCGCCAAGAAAATGGCGGTTTTTTTTTCTCATCCACGAAAAGGAACCATTTCACTTGGTCGAAGATATTTTTGTACTTACATTGTTCGAAGGTATGCGAGAATTCAGTCAGAGATCAAAGAGGGATCTCCGTTAATCAATTGTGCAAGATCTTAAAATAAAACCTGCGGACAGTATCTGATTATCAAGACATCGAAACTGGAACTCGACCGAACCTGAGACCTTTTCCTTTATTACGAATACAAGTCTCACAGAAGACTCGGCTCCGATGGCATCATTCCAAATCACATGACACCAAGTGCTCTAGGTATATCCAAGTATTTTTTTTCTCTGTCTCGCGCGACATCGCGCTATTTTAATGAGATGTATCCGTTCGTTATAGGCGTTGTAGTTATTTTCAAGCTTTCCGCGCGGCTTGCTCCGCGCTACCACGTCATTTCAGCCCCTAAATCGTTGCGATGCAAGTGACGTGGAACATGGCAAGTACTAACGGGGAAAATATTCAGAAGTAACGATATCTATCAATTTTATGATACTCATTTAAAATATCTTAACAATTCGTGAAAGTAGGAAACATTTCGAATAAGAAAATTCGGATGCAAGCGATTCGGAACATTCGAGTACACGGATATAAGTTTACGGCAAAATTATTATTAAAGAAAATTTTACAAAATAGCTTGCCAACTAATTATAAAAATAAAAATAACAAGATCCAATTTGTTTATATTTCTTTTTACTGGAGTCACAAAATTTATTCAATCAATTCCCATGAACAATCTCAATAATTGTCAAATAAAAATTCTTAGTATTAAAATTTGTTAAAGACAGCTTGGCAATTAATTCAAAAAAGAAAATTGGGATGCACAAGTGATAGGGAACGTTGGAGAACAGTAACGTGATTTTATGGGAAAATCGGTATTAACAATTTCATAATGTTTTACGTTGCCATCCTGGAAGACATTATTGCTTACAGCCTATACGCTAAAAAGTTCTCACCACGCGAGTTCTATCGGCGCTGCGAGTGGATACATTCATTCATTTCATTCACCTTTCGAACAGGTGGCGTTTACCTTCTAACAGGTTCTCTTTCAACGGGGGTTCGTTCAAGCGTCTCGATTTTGCAACAAGTCAGCTGATTCCGATGCCTGCAGGCAATCAGCTGTTTGCTCTTTCATAGATTTTTGGCGTGTGTATCGGCCAGCATTGCACGGCCTATTGGACATCCAATCGATAGCCGTGGGTAAACAGGCCTGAACGTGTTACGTGGATGTTACGTTTTATGGGCGAGCTATAATTACGCGACCATTAGTGTTTAATGAAATGCGGACGAATTGGCATCATTGTGCAATGATTCGCGGGTCACGTCGCTGACCGGAAACGGAGGAGAAGATGTCGAGTGCGGACATACTCGTCGGGGATCCTGGGACTATATTTTATCTTTTTATATATATCTTCTATCTTCTTCTTCTATATAAATAAAAATTAAATGTATTTTGTGCAAATATTGGATAATTGCAAACGTTCATGCCCAATTTGTAATACGTAATTTTTGCGATTTTTTGGTGTTGTTGAAGAACCATAATGAATGGTACTTCTTGTTTATTGCAAAAGTTCGTAGACGAAAGTATTTACAAATATTGTCATATGTTTGTCGTTCGTGTCAGATTTAAAAATAAAGCACAAGTGGTTACACCTGAAAATCGAAGTTCTAAACAATGTTTTTTAGGATACCAAAATCGGATACCTACTTTTGCAATCAACTAATGTAATATTTAGTTTCAACGCGAAACGATTCGAGGAAATATTAACAGTTCTTATCTCGCCTCGAGGAGATTGAAAACTGAAGTGTAATTTGTTCGAAAATTAGCTTAGGTCCTTGGAGCGCGTAGAAAATTGAGATATGATTATTGCAAAAATGATTTCAGTGTTAATTAGAAATGAAAAATATTGCAAATATTTACATTGTACAAATACGAGAGAATAATTAACACGCGTAGATAAATATTACAAAACAGTGAAGAGAGAGACAGCGGATTTTATGCATTTATGACGAAAAATAATAAATTTGAAATTCTGAAGAGGAAGATTAAATTGCATATTGCAACGAAACAAGGTCGATGCTAACAAATATAAATAAAACAAGAAAGTTCTCGATTATTGTAACATAGCATGTGAATGTATATTTTAAAATAGATGTTTTTCTCACCGCGAATAATCAAGGGGTACCAAAAAGCTGGCATAAAAGTTATCGCTGTGAGATAGAAATAACTATACTTGACTGCAGCAGACCGCTCATCTGCGGTCATAAAAATTTTATCATCGATTTAATTGCGAATGTTACTACCTCTGGTTATAGTTTAAATAGCCATTTAATAAATCTCAGATGATAAAGTTAGGAGATAAAATGGTACTGTGTTGTATAAAAATAAAGTATATATATATATATATATAATTAACAGGTGAAATGAACCAATTACTGGTAAAGAAACAAAGGGAACAATGCAATTTCTTCTTGAGCGAAGTTTACGATGATGATTTCATGTTTATTCTTTCTTTGCCAACTTTACATGTACACCGAGACGTACGTGCATTATTTGTTTCGATATCCGGGCAGCTCGATGACAGTAATATCAAGTAGAAACAATAAGCCAGACACGAAACTTCTCATATACAAAAATTATTATACTTGTCTATATTATACATTTGCGTGTTTTCAACAAATTTGAAACACACACTCTACTACAGATTAGGGCAACTTGCGGCTCGCGAGCCACAGACGACTCCTCTCCCTACTTTTAGGTCCTCCGCACCAAACTCCTATGGAGTATAGGAGGAGGTTTGAGAGATTATGATTACGCTAATATGAAATATCTAATAGTGGAGGGGACCGGTACACTGGTGGTGGGATTTATGCAGCGACAACGGGGAAGAAGTTGCCCGGGTTTGCAATTATAATGTATCCCATTACTTATATAGCAATATTTCATCCAAAAAAAAAAGAAATTTGTGTTACCATTGTCTTCTTATTAAGAATGATCGACAATTGTTCGATTGCTGTGACTGATAAACAGAATAGGAAAAATATTAAACGTTTCATTGAAGAAACGTTTTCTCCGTCAGAGCATTGTCATCGCGGGGTTAATTATACTTTTCTCGTGTCGATAATTTGCATGCGAAAGAATCGATTCGCAACACCATACATATTCATTATGTGTTTCGCTACCGAACAGCCTGTATCAACAGTTGCAAACGCTCGAAGCTAAGATTATTTCGTCGGGACGTTCAATCGCGATTACCCGAGGTGACTATTGGAATTAATTATAGTCCCCGTGGCGAACGGTTATTATGACTGATGATGCGCGTCAGGTCTCTGGAAAAAAGAACAGAGTGCGAGAGACACTAACGAGAAGATAAACTTCTCGCAAAAGAATTAGCACTTATTAAACTACCTAACCAGTGAGAAGTCTGTAGAAAATATTTGAGACCGCGAGACTGTGTTTACCATTCAATGCCGTTTCCAGTTCTAACTATAGCGAGCGGGTCAATGAGTGCGGTAGACCTTGCGACCTTCTTTTTCTTCGGGCCCTAAAACCTTGCACGCGTTTCTGACACGGAGGCGTCAACAGTTTCAGTTGCCAATCCATCAACCTCAAAGATTTCATAAAATCAAAATCATTTATCATTTGATTAATCAGAATAATATACAATTATTTCTTTCATGAAATAACCACAAAAATTGTGATACACCTGACGCTAAGGACTCTCTCGATTTCAATCGCATTTCGCGGATACTAATTGGTACAATGAATACATCGGCATTGGAAAATTAATTTTCAAGTCTGGACAAATATGTTTGTCTCCTATTTTTGAGAGACGCGGCAGTCAAAGTGTTAAACGAGGTCCAAAAAAAGTTACTCTCCCTCTGCAAGAAAAACGGCAACCAAATTTTTGTTTCTCCAGTTAATAATTATAATAAGTAGAAAACATTAATATCATTTGATTTCTTTTTTTTTTTCTTAAATTCTATCGACGCATTTTTGCAATAAATAATCATACTCCACTAACCTGCTTGATTTCTTTTTATGTACATGGAGGCACTGATATGCGTCAAATCAATACAGTTGCATTGACCAACGGCAAGCAAATTTTTTTACCGTTTAATAATTATAATACATGGAAAACATTAATATCATTTGATTTTTGTTTTTTGCCTTAAATTCTATCGACTCGTTTTTGCAATAAATAATCATACTCCACTAACCTGCTTGATTTCTTTTTATGTACATGGAGGCACCGATATGCGTCAAATCAATACAGTTGCATTGACCAACGATGGCCAAGCGGAAAACATTTTTGCAATTTCGTAGCGATATTAATTTTGCGAGACCGTGTACCGTAATGTGCACGATAACAGCAGCAGTGATGGGCCGCGATAAGTGATCGGCCAGCATCCACTCGCGATTTCATTTCGCAACGACAAGCGATAAAATTGATTAATCGCATGGAATTGATCGATGACGGTACGGTCATTGCAAACATCGTGACTAGTGCAAATAACGGCAGATACATTTTCAGTGAAATAACTTTATGTTACGTAATAAACAATACAACGAATACTCTACAACAGTGGTGGGTACGTTTGTCTCAATTGAGGCAAAACCATCCACACCATAACGCCTACTGTTCCCATCCAGTAAGCACCGTTTCGAAAGAGAACGCAGCGAAGGTGCGCGCAGCATGAAACAGAGGCTGGTGGGGGAAACAAGAGTTGGAGGGGCCTCAAATGTGCACAGCACTGCTCTAGTATAATAGAGCAATACACATTGGTAGTTTCGACAGTGATTCTGTCAGGGGCGGGCATTATTTGGCGAAACAGATATTTCAAATACCATTTAATATTTTCGACTTTAGTTTGCTTAAAGAAAATAGTATTTTAAATAAGATATACAATTTAGAAAATAAAATATTTCTATCTTAACAATCGGAACCACAAAATAAAATATTTCTATTTTAGTAATCTCAAGCACAAAATAGAATATTGTATTTTTTCTGCTAACTGAGGTTTGTTGATAAACATACAGTGTATCTTATCACCAGGAAACTATTTCTATTCATAAATCTACTGAATGCGAACCATTATTTTCAGCAATAATATTTAAAATTGAAAATAAATACAAAGTCGAAATATATTGTAGTTTTTGTGAATATCTCGAAAACTAAAACCGACCCCCTATATTGGAAAAGGAAAAAGTTGTTCAAAATGTGTTGCTGCATAACATATTTAAATTTCATCAAATACGAAGAATGGCCACCCTTTCGCAATAATTGCCAATATTTTATTTTCAAAATTGTACGCATACTTTAAAATAAATAGGATTATTTATTATTTACTATTTAAAATACTCATTCCCCCAGCTCTGGATTCTATCAAAAAATATATACATTGGCATTACATGCTTATCTCCTATGTTATTGTTGTGAATAGTAAAAATAATTGCGAAGAAGTCAGCAAATACTCAACACAAGAAAATTCCAGAATCGCACAGTATGTATTACTCATCTGATAAGTGACTTTTATCGCACCGCGGTAACTCTGGATAAAAATCTAATATCTGAGATCCGAATTATTTTTATGTATTTACATAACAACGCGTCAGTCCATAAACAGCAATATACTTGATACGATGTTACCAATGTTCAGAAAATATTTTTATATTTTGTATTCTACTGAAACTATTCTTTCAAATTTACATATAATTGTTTAAATAAACGGAATTACAAATTGGTGTTTCACGTCGGGCACGGACAAGTTCTTTTCTGCTGTGGGGTGTGAGTTTTGTGGGGCGGACCCAGGTGTAGAAGGAGGAGTTCCAATATACGTTATCGATTTGATAGAAATCGATAAGTCGACAAATTATTTGTTACAAAGAAAATTATATTTAAAATAATTAATGGCAGATTGCAAGAGAGGGATAAGAAAAGGAAAAATGTGTGTCTGGCAATGAGTGGTTTTAAAGAAAAATCGTTGAATTCGGAAACAATAGGTATTGGAAAAAATTTCAGAACGGTGCATTATTCATCTGATAATCTGCTGTTATCGTACCGTAGTATTTCCACAGGAGAAATTGAATATCACGGGTACAAAAGTAAAGCGGGAATAACCGGGATCTTCTAGCTATTGCATTCTATGAGACTTCAAAGAAAATGCCACGAACCTCGTGCCTCGATCGATTCCGTTGCGTGCAAATACACCCACACGGAACACGTGCGAAACGTAATACCTCCCAGTCAAAAAGGGGAATGTCTCTCATTGGCTCGAGATATCGGTTACACATACCCCGACTGTACTGCACTTATTATGCGTCAGGTGTGCTGAAACAAATTCTTTCAGATTTTTCGGTAAAACCTCATTAATAGACTGCGAACGCATTCGTGGGAGAAAATGAGTAGATAATTATTTACAAATTATTGGGAACGTAAATGAATTCTTATCGAACTTCACGATTCGTACAGACAATTTTTATTTTGCATACAAATCAACTATTCACTCGTTAACACTGAATGTGCTATGACTGGTTAAACGATCGGTGTGAAATTTTTTATTTCCCAGTTCTTAAGATTATCCAAAATGATCGGAAATGATTTACAAGAAAAATCGCACAAACTCTGAGTAAATTGTTTCATTTTCGTAAGTCGTGAGGCAACGCGGTTCAGTTGCTTTTAGGTTACAGCTAGGTTTAGTGTTAAGAAATAATTACGGGAAATACTCGCTATCATAATTAACACGTTCGTTATCAGCGTTCATTTCAACAACAGTGTTCATAGCTATAAATATACTACAGATTTGTGAATACAACATGAAAGAGCTACGTGGATAATATTTATTTCCTTCCTCGATAATTGTATTCAAATAACAGAGCATTATTATCAAATTCTTTAAATGTGTTCCACTGTTTTGCACCTTTTCAAGGGAATGCACCATTATGAGGGTCACTTTGTAGAGTACCGAGCCGTTTATCAGAGCTACGTTTGCTTCTCAGGGAGGTCCGGGGGTCCAGGATTCCCACAAGCAGAAAACAAACAAATTACTAAAGCTTGACGTCCCCTTTCTCCTTCGCTCTTCCATGCAACTCCGTTGCAGCGTCACGCGACGATAACTACATAAATCCCTTTGATGTTTACACGGCAAGGAACAAATAGAAATTGTTTCCTCGAAGCACTATAAATGTCAGAAGTTCGCTTGGAACATAACTTTAGCCGCGATAAGGGCTGGGATATATCGAAGCGTTCGATCAAAAGTGTTCTGTAGGGTCTCTCTCCTCCGATGGGCCGATCTTTAAGCGGCTTAAAAATTACTCTCCCGTGCAAATTCGATTACCGTGTCCGTTTTTTCTGCCGCATCGTTACTATATGTACACGGTGTAAAGAAATCGCGACTATCATAGCACGACTACTACCACCCCTCGGTAATTGGTGCGAGAAAGCTGCCGCAAACTTCATCTCAAGGTCAAAATCACACGGAGAAAAGATGCATATTATATTTTCATCCTCCATGAGCAGAATACTACCCACTGTACAGGGTGTCACGGCCACCATAGAAATTTACATTAAAAAAAAAACTCCCCGCAAAATTGACCTTGAAAATCAAGGTAAAAAAGATTTTTTTGTTTCATCGTGTTTAATTGTGTTCGTATTTACGATTTAATTTCGTGACACCCTGTACATAACTGTGGGCATATGCCCGTATGCACCTTGCGAAAGATTGCGCCCGCACGCAATAAGATCGATCGAGAGATTCACCTGGACTTCGCGCGGTTCTCGTTTTCTTAATCGGCTTACCCGCGGAGCTCGGTCTTTTCGTGAAGTCAGCGACTGATCAAGAAAACAGACTGCTTACTATGCTAACGGGATTGTGAGTTTCCTTTCGATTATGCAATCTCGGTTTAATAATGTTTAACATGCTAATGCATATCGGTGTTCAACATTTTTTTACGTTCACCCAGGCGTTCTTGTTCTCCTATCAATTATTTACACTGTACTAAAAATGTTGTTATTGTTATCGATCGTGCGACTGTTAATTTCAGACGCAGTTTTCTTCTTTCTCGAAACTGATCCACACAAGAATCGAAACATTGAAAGTTTAAATTAATTTCTAAAATTGCTTTATAGTGTTTATTAATGCTTTTACTGTACTACAAAATTGTTGATTGTTCTGTCACGTGCCTGATAATCTCTAGAGTCGCCAGATGCGGGGAGGGACCATGAACTGAGAGAGGAAGAAGTGAAAGGTTTATCAGACCGAAGAAACGTATGTGTTTCTGATCGATAGGGATCGTCGGGTCTTCGTTCTTTCGCAAATATTAGTACCCCCAGTTTATTAGTATTGTACGTGTCAAATCTCGTGAACCGTATCAGATAAAATAGATTACGATGTTGCATAATTAATCAGAGTATTAGCGTACGACTCGGCTTATCTGAAATCACTGAACAACATAATGTAAGGTTCGTCTATCTGATATAAAATCTCTCTGTGGGTTAAAGAACAACAAATCGAGAACAAAGATACTCGCGGCACGTAAGTTCACTCGACCATATCGATATATTTAACGTTCAACGAAGAAGCGTGTAATGGTTGATAATACAAGAATTACAAATCTAGCTTACACCCGAAAGTTTTCTTTTACTCATTCGTTATTATAAATGCATCAAATCTGTCTCGTTCGTTTTTTTCGAGCGATAACTCCTTATTCGGCCGTGGGAACGGAGGATAAATGGAATTGTATGTTAATTCGTACAAACCTACCAGCGAATCCCACACACACGTTTTTTTTTATTGGAGACACGATATTGTATATGTATAGACACGATCGACGGCAGCAGACATTGCGTTGCAAAGTGCATTCTAGCTTAGCGACGACGAAAATAAACGAGTAGAGTGTGCGTGCACAAAAATAGCGATAATCGCAGAAATATTAAATAACCAGCGAAAAGGAAAATCCTCGGTCAGATATGAATAGACTTTTCACCAGTTTCCTCGAATCATTTTACTGTTTGTCACCCTCCCTCCAACCCTGCAGTTCTATCATTAGAATTATTTTTCCAAACGTTTTCAAAGAAATTCTCCACGCAACGTTATATTTTGAGGTGATCGAAATATGCACATCAATGAAAAAAATTAAAAAGTTACATTAAATTGACGGTAGAGGAAGTGTCAGAGAAATAATGAAATTAAAGTATCAAAGTGAAAGATCGGGGTGTGCTAACGTTGTTAGCGCTCCGCCAAATATTTACTCGCTAAGATACCGAGAAGCTTTGATGTTGATACAATTTCAGAGAAACTTGCACTATGTAGTACAGTTCCGTTCAATCACACTTTCACGGAATTAAGTTTTCATACAGCTGGTGCAGGCTATGCCGGTAAACTTTCTAAGCTTCAAGGCCGCGTTCGCGGTACTCGATTGTTTTCGCGAAGCGGTTGACACTGTGCAACTGTATAAATTTAGACTATTTTCTAGAACAGGTGCTTCACTGAACTGACGCCTCACGAAAACATTCGCGGACATAGCACGCCTCGATGATTCTCACCGTGATGGCCATATAACGCTCACCCGAGACCGGCAAGAATCTACACGCGCCGTGACGCAGGATAATTATTATCGGTTTGACTACAGTCTTCTTAAACGCTTCTCCTATTTCATTTTTGCACTGTTACGTGGATTACAATTTCTTTGCACTTGATAACTTCCTGTAGTAAATGAAAATTTATTCAATATTTAGATTAAACGTAAAAAAAATGCGAAAAAAATAACTGCTATCGTAAGCATTGTTTACAATGAAAACGAGACAATCAAGAATAGATAAACACTGAGAATAGTGGCAATGTTAAGGATTCCTAATAAATAAACATTACATTTTGAAGTGCCTTTGATTACGTAGGTAATTAATCGATGAACAGAAACATATCCAGAAATTAGTTTTATGCATTTTCGCTGCATCCGTATGAAACATGACTATATATATAAATCTTTATTTGATCCCCTCAGGGTTACAAATTCGATACCATATCCTCCTCCTTTCCTGTCGACCTCCTTCTCACTATTACATTTCTCGTATGAAACAGGAATTCGTTATATTTTTATTTGAATCATAGTTTGTGTTCTTATTCGGTACAGATACGAATGCCACAGCTTTCGAGATGACAATGATGAATCCTAGGAACCGATTGGTATTCAAACCGCGAAGCTCTACTCGGTATAATTGCGTTATGGAATCGTTTAGATGCGCATTACACATTCTTTTATCGTGTGTTAATAAACACATGAGCCAATCGTTGGTAAAGTGCCAACGATCGGGTGGTTTACCTCATGGACTCGGCTTTAGTATCGATTATGCTTGCGGACCGGATGCTCTTCCATTTGTAACAGGAGCGTGCAAATATAACACAGTTAACTTGACGAAATATAGTTTCGAATCTGTATTCGCGTAAACGTGGTTGCTCCTATGTGAACACGTTGGTTCCATCAATGATTTTTACACGCAAGAAATGGGAAGACTTATTTCTTCTAGATCTTCTAGATGCTTACGTCACTCTGTCGCGTGGAGAACGCGAGGTAATAACGCGTAATATAACGTCAACAGCCCGTGGCTGCACCGATGCCATGGGAAGATTATTCCGATTTCGATTAAAGTTGCGCGCTAGATCGCCAGTCACGCACGCGACCGAACCAACCCGATGTTCACGTGCTTCCCTCTCGAATCGTAAATATTTAGAGAGAAATGGGAAGGGGAGCAAGACAACGCTCGCTTGAATTATGACGAGTCGTCGCGGAACGGACGTAAAACTCTCTGGGCCCGCGTGTGTGATCGTGAAACAACATGCCGCGCTCGTGAAAACATTTATATGACTTTTAGGACGCGCGAAAGTGCGGAACACGCGAAAATTTCAACACCTGCTGCCGCTTGCGCAATCGAGCACAGGCTTACGGCGAATCGGCGAGTTCAATCGTAATTTCTTCGGGAAGATGTTCGCGGAGGTGATAGGTACAGTGAACCACGGTAATATTCAAACACTTAAAAAAAAGAAGATAATTTGCAAATAGCGTTCAAAATAATAAATGATCGAACCAGTGCGCCGGAAGCATAAAAATATTATTAACAATATACGATCAACAATGAGGAAATATTTATTAATTTTGGTGGTCCGCAAATGTTTCGCATAATCAAAAGTGTTCCCTCAGTCAGGGAGATACATATCAAAGTGTTTTAGGAAATTTAATTCTTTTTAACGGAATGTGCATGTGTAATGACCATCAAGATCATGTAAGGTCAGTATGAAAGAAATATTTCATAGCAATATGCTCGCAAGTGTTTCTTGACAGGACTATACTTGAGACTTCTGTTAATATTCGAGATATCGACGAACACGCTCGCGGTGTTCTTGTTTCTAGGAAATCATACCGAAGCATCTAGTGCAGCCCCGTCAAGGAACACTTGTAACTACACTGCCATGAAATATTTCTTTCATTTCTGACCTTCTGCAACCTTCACTACAACTCTTATACCACTTGTACGAATTCTTCCTCTTCGATAATACATCGACTTTTACCATTTTTACGGTTCAGCCTTTCAAGAAATGGAACGCGTGCAGGAACGATGACAGGAGAGAATGAAATATTCGTAACAGAAGAAAACGTGAAGGGTCGAAGCTGGCTGTCATTAATAATTCTGACTCTCGACAGAAATGGTGTGATGACGGAGCAATTATGGGAGGCTATAATCAAATATACACCGTTCACAGACCCTGCAGGTGTCCTTCAGGCTTCGAATCGTTTTGAGAAAATCCAACAATTACAGGAATTGCTAGTATAACAAACGATGTTACTTCCACATATCTTATCCGACAGTTCTCTATAAAAGAATACTAACTTAGAAAGAGATTGCACGGTACTAGACGCCGTGTCAATTACTTAGTAGAATCTCTCTATTCATGGACCCACCGAGTTTACTACCTCACTGTATCGTTACCGTCGACTACACAACTACCAACTACCACCAGACAATAGCTCTTCATTCCTACTGCGCAGTTAAACAATAATCATTAATTATTTTACTAGTAAAAGTGGTTGGTTGTAATGTTAAATAAATAAATGTTACGTTAATTTTCAAGTGTGCTACCTTTTTGTCCCGGAGTGTATGTAGATCAACGTGTTTACTTACATTCTATTGCTAATCTTTTTACGTGCACTATGACATTTCGGCGTTGCGCACAGATCCCATTTGATTCGTCACTCGTATTAGCGTTTTAAATGTAAGATTTGTGCGATATGATTAAAAGCGTGCGATAGGATTGTCTTTTGTCTGTGGTCATCCATCATCGGATTGCTCGCTATCGCGTATAAATCGTATCATAACAGATTTATGATCAATCGTTAAGGCTCGTAACCTGTTACGGCCGAGGCTCCGGATACTTAACCGTGAAAGAATAACACACAGACAAAAATAGATCGGCGTTTTATTTAAACTTGTTTGCAAACAGTCGGTGGGTTCAACTTGTTTCACAATGTATGAGATTATTTCGAGGATTCATCATACTGGAATATCAAACTGCAATGTTTAATTATAGAAAAATCAATGATTCCGCTTGGCTCTCCGTAACTCTCTCCGCATAATTCCACGTTTATTTCGATATGGAATATAGAGGTTGCAATTGAATTCCTCTTTTGCCAACGTGTTTGATTTGAATCCGATTAGCCGGTATTTGCAAAAAATCATAGCAAAATTTTACTCGTGGAATTACCACTTTCAAGAAAGTACAAAACTTTTGGGACACCCTGTATCGATTACTATACTCCGGAGTTTATGCATTTGCGACAAAAATGAACAGATATAAAACTATAAAGACGTGAAATAGGATGTGATGATATTGTTATAGTAAACGTAATATCAACTTAGAAAGACAATTCTAATTTTGTATAAAAGTGTATAGTCTATTGATTACAGTACACCCCGTTTCTAAGCTTTCAAGTTAATAGCAAACGTGGTCTCAAGCCAAATGATTCAAATCCGAATCGAAACGTTTGGGTATTCTTACAAAATAGTTATAGTGTGTAGAGAAATCATTTCCAATTATCTTAATATTTCGATCGACATAAAAAATTGATTATTTTCAATTGGATTACACGAAAAATATTTATTTTACTTTGAACAAGCTCTAAGAAAACTATCGGACAACAAAAATTTCTGTTTCGCGGCACTACACGTTGCAAACTAGCGCTGTTGTGTTACCTTTTAATAAACATAACGTTATTGTTGTGTCCTAACAGTGCGTAATAGTATTAGAGAGCTGCTCCGATAAGGAAGTCGCATCTGGAGCTTTATGACACGTCAGTCACTATTAAGCTGAGAGTCAGAACCCTAAAAGCGTACGAGTTTATCAAAACCGTGCAGCGATAAATCCATTTCTAGTGGCCTGACCCAATGTTTAATTAGACGCGTACATCCGAAAACATCGCCTATACAAATATTTTCGAAAATGGCAGGTTCGGTTGTTCGTTTTATAAATCTCGTTCGACAAACATCGAAAAGTGCACGATACTTTCAATATAATCAAGGAATCTCCTCGATTCTGCAAAATCTTCGAAACTTATCTGTTTCTAAAGTGATATTTAGATTATAGAAAATCCTCGATAGATGTTGCTGTACGAGATACTCTTAAACATTTGATAAACTATACGAAAGCGTAACAATTTATTAGTATCTCGTTTTTTCTACAGCCCTGATTTCAGCGAGTACCGTTGCGAAGTGAGGCACGGGATGAGCCATTATCGTGAAAACAATTGAAAATTGACAGGATCGAATTAAACCTTTTAAAGGGTAAAAAGAAACGGAATAGAATGATTACAACAACTATAACGAGTTGAGAGAGAGAAAGAGAGAGAGAGAGAGAGAAAAGTTTAATTACGTAGGCCGAGAGTCGTAAAAGATAGAAGCGGACGCGAAGGGTTAAACTGTTTGATACACGGTCTCGTGGAATGTTGAGAGCTGATTAACGAGTTAAAAAGAATCCAACGGACAAGCCGCACGGCGTCCAGCCCTAGAACCACAAGAGATTAGAGTTTCGTCCCGTCTCGTTCTACCTATACACGAAAGTCCCTGAAACGAGAACTGCCTACTTCCGAGTAATAAAGCCCAATGCCGTAATCATCGTGATTTAACGACACCGACCCAACTGATGCGGAGGGTCGGTCGTGCGATCGTGCGAATCGTTTTTCCAAGCCAGGCTATCGTATCTTCTACGTTCTCTTGTACATAAGGCGATCGTTTAGACTTTGGAACCCGGCCGCTCTCCGTGTCTCTTTTGTAGTTGCAAATGCCAACGAATGATAAAGGAAAACGCGCCTCTCTGACTCTCTCTCTTTCCGTGTGACACCAACTTTTACCACTTGCCAACTATTTAATTGGACACCGAGAAAGTTATCGTACTTTCCTTTAATCATGTAAATAAAAATAAATTCTTAAAAAATACCACGTTTTTAAAAACCGACTAAAAAGTATAAAATAATTTTTCCTAGTCACATAACGATTTCTCGTACAGATAGTGGTGAAAATTTTGTGATTGTGAATTTTGAATTGCTATGAAAATATTTTTTATTTTATATTTTACTTTTCAGTCCGTCTTTAAAAACGTGGTATTTTTTAAAAATTTATTTTTATTTACATAATTATTTTCTGTTTTTTTTTAGCCTTGTGGTTATGAAATTATAATAGAGACATGTGCTAAATTTCAGACAGTATTGCAACCGCGACATATCGAAAACAATATGAGAATGCATAATAATATGAAACAATGCTTATAATGTTAAATTGATATTTTGAATAAATAATAGTGTAACGATATTCATGAATTCTAATTTTTATATTGTTTTGTATTTTAACTGCTCGTTTTAGTCATGCCGTGCGTTAGGATTTACGGTTACAATTATCAATTCTTTGTTATTTGTATCTTTCAGAAATAAAAGAAAATTGATATACGTGTTGCACGATTACATTTTCCTTAATGGCTAGATAATAGGAAAACAGATAGTGACGAGATTGCGAGTTTGATTAATTTACGACACATATAAGTGAACAAAATTAAAAGAATTTTAAGGAAACTAAAAAACTGATAGGTCTATCGGTCGTATCTATATGACTTGCCAAAATGCAGATGTTTCTAGAAACTTTCAGATTTGCAGAAGAAGTTCGTGGAAACAGCCTTAAGCAATCAAGTTGAAATCGCAGTCTGGCGATCAAATATTCTTGGACGGTAATGTAAATATTAAAAGGGGTTGTTGTCAGTCATTCTCACGGAGTCGTTATCACCTCGCGCACTGATGTCTACATACATGCCAGCTATTGAACTGTGTGCAGATAAGACACGATTGAAAACGTGGCGAATAATGGTATTGCTAAACGAGCATTCCTTCTTACAATTTGGCGATATCTTATGTAAAACATGCGAGTGACAAACGATTTCGAGTACACATTAAGATTGTTCGTTCGAATGATCAATCCTTGAATCAAGTACTTTTCACAAATCTCTGTCTGGAGTGGGATTTTGGTAAATATTTTGAAATATGTTGCTTTAGTTTTCCAGTGATTTACGAAAATACTAAGGATACCCATTACAGTATTCTCTCCGTAGTTGTCTCAATGGTCTCTATCTTAACTATCCAAATTTTATTTCCACTTCTGGGCCCCTTAGAATAAATAAAATGGTTAAACAATTCCTCATGAATCCATCTGAAGTCAACACAACTTTTGAAAATGATACAGTCAACGTTGGTCTCTTGAGACAGTGACAAATAGAACGTAACTTGTAAAGATTAGTTATAAAGTATGGTCGTTGAAAAATTAAAAGCGAAATGAGCACCCGTCTAACTGGAAAACCGAAATGTAATTTTACGATCTGTGCAGCTGATGAATAATAAAAAGTAATTAGCTGCTTCAGTTCTAGCATGCTTTGCTCGGAATGTTATCTTTATTGTCCTTTACGGTGGGTAATTAAGGAATCACCAGAAAGGAAGGAATTAAACACTTTCGGGTATTATTTAATAATTGCTCAGTCAGAGGTGTGGCGCGTGAAGTGAACAGGGTTACGTGCTACGCGACATTTAAATCCCAGACATCGCTTATTTTCGCGGTCGTTATATAGGCGCGAGATCCGAGATAAAAAAAGGAGAGAAAACAAGCATGCTCTTCTCTTACCACGCTTTTTATTACAGCTGTTAATTGAATATTTAAACGAACATATCTTCCGAGATGTATCTTATATGCTAACGCGTTGATTAGCACAATTACTACGGAGGAACTTCAAAATGATTCGACTTGTTTGGCTTATTCAAATAAAAAATAGATGCTGCTGTTCAGGCTAATACGATGTTCAGAATTTCATAAAAAATATAAATTAATTGAAGTAGTTTGTAACAGTTGAATTAGACTATGAAATGAATAGAATGGTATAATAACCAACAGAATAGAGTGATGAAATAAATCGAATATTGCATACATGCGATTAATCCATTCAGCGATTAGATTACCAATTTTCATTGGACACTTTTAGGGTTAGCATTACCTTCGATAAGGGGATCAACATATTTCGGAGTTTATTTCAGATTATGAACTCGAGGGGGTCCAAAATGGACAGAGGTATCGTTGACTATGGTGGCACGGTCTATAGAAATCAAGTCGAAAATCCTGAGGATTAAAAGATATGTACCTGTACTAACGATATTCGTACGTATCATCTCTTCACTGTGTTTCGTCGGTATTCGATTCTATCCCATTCTATCACCTGTTTGCCAACGCACTCGACGATGATAATCGAGCAGATACGAGTCCGTATCGAAAGCCTGCGACATCCATTTTCCGTGAGCAACTCTTAACCCAAATTCCGAATATGGGTCATCCTGGCCGTGCGCACCGGCTCGAAACAGGTCAAAAGGTACTCGACACGTCCGATCGATATGCACCTTAATCCATCAATTACCGGTTACTTAACACTTTACTTGCCAGCAATTTACTAATAGTCTCTTTGAAACCAAACACCGTCAGTCTTTCAATAAATTGGTTGAAAACGACTGTCGTTTCGGTCATAATTCAAAAATATTTTTACAATTAATATAATAGAACTACATCCGAAATTATTATTTAACGGGATCGACCTTTTCCTCGATTCGAACTGCTTCCGTTTCTACAAACGATTGAATTTCTTCAAAATTCTATACTACATTTTTCACTGACTTCGAAAAAGGAGGTTACTCAAATCGATCTGTATGTGCCTGTTTAATTTTTTTTCTATGTATGTTCACCGATTATCGATTAATCCTTTGAAATCAAATTTTATTTTTTCACATACATAGAACGTTTATTTATGTTCAAGGTAGTCCACCCTCTTAAAAGAGAATCGAGTTTCTTTTATAATTATACAACTACGTGATTAAAAAGCCGATTAACAAGCTTCCGGTAGGTGAAGTGTTAAAAGTTCGTCCATAGTCTGCATCACCGTCGCTCGTGACTCATGCGAATTGTGAAATTCGATATGATTGTGCAGTCTTTTTGATATCCGTAAGATCGCGTAACTTTCGTGGAAGAAAAACGAAAATGGAGTTCGCGGGGTGTCGACCGTGGAATATCGTTGAATTCGTTCAGCACGCAACGCTCCGTATCGTTCGTGATATTCGAAATGAAAGTGCACACCTTAATTAAAATTGCACAATCCGCGGAGAATTACATAAATACATAAAAGAGTTACGGTACTAGGGAAGCGAAATTAACGCTTCCTGAGCGCTGCGTTGCAGCGGTTCTCAAATTTTTCCACCCCAGTACTGGCAGCGAGGAGGGTCACTTTTACCCCTCGTGGAACCATCAAAAAGCCAGGAGAGTGTCGTCATGTTATCTTCAACTTGTTCAAACGATTAAGAGAAGCAATAAATTTTTACCTGAACCCTGCGTATCATAATTGGTGCAGACAACTTTTATTTTGCATAAAGATCCACTGACTGCTAATATCTCTTTAAAGCTAATGTCGTGTCAAGTTTCAAGGTCGTTCTAAAAAGATTATTAGACTACGGACTGCATACATTTACATATAAGACGAGTATTATATCGTGTTCGCTTTAACGCGTAAAAATGATTAACAAAAGGGATACGTTCGTGTTTGAACTTTGCTTCTCGTAATTGGTGCAGACAATTTTCATTTCGCATCGAGATCCTCAAACTATTACCGACGCTTATCGGCGTACTTCTTTACAGTTCTTATCATTCGTACTTTTCAATCAAAACAAATTTATCGATTTTCCATTATACGTTTTACAAAATTAAAATATAATTGTTATTTTTTTGTAGCTGTGAAATATATTTATTAGAACACTAGCCAATCTGCACAGCTAATTCCTGGAAGTCATGATTCCTCGTTCACTGTTCACGTAAACACATCGAAGTACCGTAATTTCGTTTTTCCATTGCGTATGAAAGCACTGAACAATGACTGAGCACGTTACACCAGACAAACTTTGGTGCATTTCGTGCTGAATAACTAAATGTGTACGTAAACACACTAGTAAATTATGTCTTACTCGTCGTTGCATCAGACACGTTGTTATAATTCATAGGCTTCTTAACCGGTGTTATATATATTCACATTTTTGTAAAACATGTCTGACATTCTTTACATTAGTGTCTACATCAACACTTTGAGCAACTTTTTACCTTGCAGTCATCTTAGAATTGGATGCTGCTCTTAGGATTGCACGACGTTCCCGGGCATTTATACTTTTCGGACGACCTCTTCTTTTTACCATACTTCTCCAGATTTTTCATTATTACTTTTCGACTTCTATTCATAATTTTTGCTATTTTTCTCACGGAATATCGTTCTTCCTTCAATTTTATTATAGTGAGAATTTCACACGCATTCGATCTCTTTCAGCGACCCATTTTCGATAATATTTCGCCTTTTTTAAACAAATATACACGAGATAATATCACGGACTTTATTAACTATGTTCCGAGGTCGATGTTCGCACTTCGCGAGCTTCAGTGTAACTGAAAGGCATGGATTTACTACATGTGCTATCATTTTGTCCCGTTTGCGAACAGTAACATATAAATTTTTGTGTTAGAAGCCTGTCGCCATATATGTTGTGGACAATATTTCGTAAATTGTCGGTCAAAGAGAATGTAAACAAATACTACGTTTTTAAAAACCGACTAAAAGTATAAAATAATTTTTAGTCCGTTTTTAAAAACCTGGTATTTTTAAAAAATTAAATTTTATTTACATAATTATTTTCTGCTTTTTAGTCATGTGTATGTGAAATATTTCAATGGATTTTTAACATTTTTACCAGATTATGAAATTATAACAGAGAGATATACTAAATTTCAGACAGTATTGCAACCGCGACATATCGAAACGATGACGTAGCGTTTCGCGGGAGGATGAAATGGTAAATATTTAATTGTTATTTCTCCGAAACGGATAGACTTTTTAAAAAGTTTCCAATTTCAAATTTACAATTTTGTTTGCAATTTCAAGTCTCTAGCTCATAGAGAAGTTAGCTTAAAATCAATTGCAATATTTGTCACCGAACAGACAGACAAACAAACAAACAAGAAAACGAGCTAATAAAAACGTGGTAATAAAAGTGATTGAAGATCAACTAAAACCGTCGTAAAAAACGGAATAGAAATGGCGGATCTGCGGTGAACACGGTAGCCGAAACGAAGGGTTAAAAGCTGGTCCACGAGTGTGTAACCTAGAAATTCACGGATTCAATTCGCGCAGAGGCGTGTTAAAGTGATCGGGCTGAGCCGGCGGACGGACGGACCGGCTATAACCTGCACACGTTTAAGAATTTTGCCATCTGAAAATAGACTAATTGACTTATGTAATTCGGCGAAACGCGGTGCCTCGGTTTTCAAGCGGCAACAGTGAAAAACCGCCTCGGTTTCCAAGACGACAAAACTCGCGGCCGCCTCCGTGTGATCGTAGTGAAGCACGCGTTCACAGGAGGATCTTTGATCTCGTGCCGGGTGACAAAGCGTGCGTCGGCGAGCGCAAATGCGTGCCCTTATCGCGTCCGTTATCGTTCCTCAACAAAATAAGCGATGCACCGTGTGCCAGCAAAAAAAAAAAAGAAGAAGAAAGAACCATCGCGCAATAATTCGCAGCAGTGTTAAAAATTCCGAAAGACCGGACGGATAGTCATCCGGCGGATTGGTCCGTTTAGCCAGATTAACCTTCGCAGAGATTTCGGAAAGATCGATCCTCTCGAGTGTCCGAGCCTGGGAGGATCCCACTCGGACAGGGCTCGACGTTTATTGCACGGCCGTAAATCAACTCCGAGTGGAGTGTCCGCGGACTTGTGCAGTGCAACGAATCAATTTCGCAAGAACCCGGGCCTACACGCACACCTTCTCGAAGAAACTGCGAGGAAAAACGGTGTTCACGCACCCGTTGCGTCGCGATTGCCGGGATAGGGAAATTGGTGGTTGGGCGGAGCCAAGTTACCGAATTTTCGTGGCCAGAAAAGAGCGCAGGCGATATCGAGTCCTCCCGGGGCTTAACTCGGCCCTCAGATCAATATTAATACGTGCCACCGGTGAGAGGGCGAGCAAACGAACGAGCGAACAGGTCAGAGTCACGGGTGGTCGTGGATCGGAGAACGAGAAAAGGAGGAGCGAGTAAATTGTACTATATGCATGTATACGTCGAGGTGTCGATCGCCTCTCGAAAACGTGCACAGGTCGGACAGTTGCATGGATGATGCGATAGGGATGCAAGATAGGGAGCGAGAGGATCGAGAGAGGACACACGGTTAGATACGTAAATATGTATATTTACCGCCAATCTAGGGACGTCCACAGTCTCGTTGGTGCGGCCCACCTCGACGGCTGATATCCCACAGCAGAGAGGCTCTGTTCTGCGGTTAGCAGGCAACATGCAACACCTTTGTTGTATTATCGTGGGCCGGTTCACGGCACGTCATCGGCGAGACCGTTCAATCACGGGTGGCTACTGTCAACGACTTCGAAAGGGCGCTGAGATCAGGGTTGGGGACACACTCTCTCTCTCTCTCTCTCTATTCACTCGCGTAGACGCACTTTTCTTGTCGACTTTTTTCGCGTAATACTTCGCCGTCAGGTATATCTAGTCGTACAAGAAGCCACGGCTTATATTCGATGCCACTGTCGTGTCGCTGTCACGTATATCCTCTCTCGTTGTGTACTGGTTTCGTTGGCTCGCGACGAACCACGTTATCGGTCACTAACGCCGAGATTCTGAATCGTTCGCGTACATCTATCGGCACAGGCGGATTCGCTTACGGAACGACAGCTCGACCTCGTACGTACCGAGCACGATACGTCCGCGTATTGCATTCTTTCAAGAACAACTGTGCGGTCGGAATTTTCGGAACCCCGACTCTTCCGGTGGTGCCCCCCTATGGCCGCTGCAGTCCAGGTTCACGCGATACATAGAGCGACCTCTATCCTGTTCGCAAACTGTTCTACTCTCGTTCGTTGACTCTCGTGGAATGATGGAATCAGAAATCAGTGATGACCGGCAGAGACTCGGACTGAGCTTCGTGCAATCGTCGCAAGAGGATCTTTTTCGAGAAAGAATATTTGAAAAAGTATTTGAATTAAGGAAACAGGTATGCAATATGAAAATGTAAGAAGCCATAGTAATTTTCGAAGAAATTCAGACGTATTACGATTTATCAGTGTATTGTGTTCAATAAATTAATGAGTTATTAATAACTTTTAAATCATAAACGTTTGCACCCATTAATTGTACAGAATTCTGTACCTCGAGTTACCAGGTGGTCAAGGGAGTGCTTGTCCACCGTTTAGCAAAAGAAGTTGTTATAAACATTAAACATCCCGAAATAATAAATTTGTCAATAATTACTAGTATGGCGATCGAAATCATTCGAGATAACCGAAATTAGTTAAGGTGGGGACAGTTTCGCATCATTGCGCATGTGTCGCCTGAGTTTGGCGAGCGCGCTAAGTCTTAGAACTCCTTAGCACGCTAAACTGAACGATTTTTCCTCTCCTATATAGCACATTCAATTCCCTATGCACCGCGGCGCACATTTTATGGCAATACTCGCCGCCCAGTAAAAAACGACAGGGGGAGGAGGTAATTATGCCACCAAACCAAGAGGAATAATCACGTATCCTAAATAAATTCAATAAACAATTAAAGGATGAAGAATATTTATACTATTTTTCTATATTTTATTCTTGCGGAAATCTAAATTTCTGGTAGCACTTTAATTTGTAACAGAATTTGAAAAAACACTCCGTATACAAAGCCATTTATTTGAGATACATAACATTATTGTATTCTTTATTCACCCTAAAAACAATCCTTGAAAATTTCAATAAATCTCAAATTGACACCATTTCTTGAAATTGTACTACCGTCGAGTACCGTTTGTCGTTACGTTATATAAAATACACAATATGCATATCCCTATTCAGTTATTTAAATTGTTTATGTACACGAAACTTCTATAAAATGTAGGCTACCGATGGTCTAATATTACATTAGAAGCATATGCTTTACTTTTCAAACAATATTCAACAACTGCATATACAGTAAGTAATCTTCTATCCATGGCACTTAAATGGGCATCTGTAATAAGATGTTCAACATCAGCCATAGTCGACTCGTGTGCGATGAGTCTCCTAAGGGCCACGCTCAAAGAACCACCACTGAACAACTTTAAACGGTCCCAAGTAGTTTTATGAATCCTAAAACACAAAACAATTACAGCGACAATACCAACTTGCGAAAGATCACTATCTTTTCGAATACGTACATGCAACACTGATACAACGGCGCTAAAATATCAAAGTGATCAACATCAGGATTCCCAAGACTCTTCCCGTTATCGATCAATAAAACGGCCGGATTGTGGAAATTATTTTGCGCTAATTCGTAGTGATGACGATCGCCATTGTCCATCAAAAAATCAAAGATCGCGGTGTCTACTAAATCCAAGAGTCTACTAGATGATTGCGGGGAATAGGCTTTAGACAGTTTCACCTGGCGGAGTAAATTTTATCTTACAAAGAGGTAGTCCATTATCATAGAACTTGGTTCACATGTTCAGAATCAAATAATATTCAAAATTTATATTTAGGGGATGACGATAGCCCTCAAAGATGGAAATGAGAAACTCGCTTCATGATATATCTTATGTTCGCAAAGTTTTTAAAAAATATTCAATAATTTAGAAAAGGGACATCTAATATTACAGTTTCAATATTATATCTCATATAAAGTGGATCTTTTAGCCTTACCTTCAAGGGATACTTTCATCCTTCAAATATGAAAACTATAAATAAATATGTAAATATTTTTCGATGCTCTACATGTGTGCCAAGTTTCATCACAATTGGCATCTTTCAGTTAAGGCATATTCCTTGTTACTATTACTCAAATCAAATCAAATTAGAATATCTTCGACATCTAGACGAACACGATACTGGTGCATTCAAGTGTACATACTTTTTCGCAATAATCGCCATCCGTTTCCCACATAGCGAATTTATTTTTTTTGTACGTCCTTTGCCAGGGATGACGGTGTTTCACAAGCCTTAAATACCTCGGCAACCACGAAATCAAAGCACCCTCTAAAACATCTCCTGTTCCACAAACAGGGTCAGCAGGAGAACAATAATGGCAAACTCCGTAGAGACAAGTATCGTTGCCATCTTGATACATGGTTGTGTAGAGTTCAGGAGTCGCGCACGGTCGAATTTCATTTCTGAGGTTGACTATGAAAACATTATTTACCAAATATTTAACAAGCCTTCATTTTTCAGTAATACCACAAAACATATTTTCTTTATGGACAATAGAGATACGTACGTTTTCTTGCAACAGTAATTGGTACTCTTCTCAAAGCCAGTAAGGAAGATAAATGGAATGCAACAACTTCGGCATTATGTCGATCTTTTCCATTATACACAGACCCTTGAATAACCGTATCCCTGGAATACCATTGGGGCTTGAACATCGCCTTCACTCCGTGTTCCAGAGTTAACATCAATTTCAGTTGTGTACCAAGCGGCGCATTATCTGCTCTCATAACTTTCGATTTACGCAAAGTATCCAAAATTGTTCCTAGTTCAGGTGCAACCGGTGGGATTAACTGGTGAGCATCCGGCCACTAAAAGTTTAAATTCAATTTTGTATGCATTTGCTGATTGTTACAGACTATCAATTCTAATGCGCAAGTTAGAAGCCTACATCCTATGTACATACTACAACTATGAAATTAATAGATTGACTTTTACGATGGGATATACAGAGAGTTCCAAACGTTTGCACAAAAATTGCCTTCGCCTTATATGATCTTCTTATCCTTATATTAATTAGAAACTTTATATACAATTCCTAATTCTTGCATTGCATTTCCTAATATTTTTTTCAATAACGAGACTGTTTCTTCTTAAATAATGTTTATAATGTCTATATCGGTCTGTAACCATCTAATTCTTAGTAAATTTATAAAAATCTACCCAACGGCCGTATGTTGCTTTGCAAATTTAATATGGTGAAAGACTATTCGCAAAAAAACAATAGAAACGATTATACTCAGATCTCTCTATATATCCCTCCATCTCCACATTTGTATTAAGATAAATATTAACATAACTCTAATTGAAATATCATCATTCATTCAATGCGATATTATTAGTATTGATAAAAAGAAACGTAAACGCAAGAAGTATATACCTGAAACACGCTTGTACCTATAGATTTCCAAAATTAACTTTCTCGAAAACATTACAAAGATAAACGCAAACAATTGTTACATCCCTTATACATTTTCAATCTATATTTTTCTCTCCCGACTGAACTGAAAAGTTTTATCTCCTATATGAGAATTTTTAAACGAAAAGTGATTACTTCGCATAAACCAGCAAATATATACATCAATGAAATACTAACATTATTATTAGGAATATTCCATATATTTTCACGAACATTAGGCGTTATTTTTAATTCGGCTAATAGTCGTTCTAGGACTATCGCGTAGCTAGTGTTTTGCTTAAAATATTTCGAGGGTAGCATTTGTATCTCCCCCTTAATCTTTCCCGCCATGTCTCTCGCAACCGACTTTTGCGGAACTTCCAAATTCTGTTCTACATTTGAGATCAGCTGTTCCTGTTCAGATTTCAATTGAGAGACAGGCATGCCTTTGGAAGAAGTCTTCTGTGACGAGCTCTCCACAATCATTCGAATGAAGTACACGTTGACGCTCAGAACGAGAATCAAAAGGCCGCCCAAAGCAACAAGAGCGCAGCGTCGGCCAATCATCTGTGAACAGAATTTCCAGAGTTTCGATCGAATAAAGGGCACATAGATGGCGCGTAATCACTCTTGTGTGTCATTTTTCGATACGGAAGAACTGTAACTTCGCAGGACCAAACCTACGTGGTTTTCATTTCACATGAATGTTTCCTAATAAACAATTTCTAAAGGACGAAAGCATAAATATTTTTCATGTCCATTACTAGCACGATCCTCATTGAACTTTAGGTCTACACGAAACAAGACGGAACTCTGTAGGAAATTAGCATGATCAAAGTGAAACTGTACTCGAATCTTAAATTAAAGTAGAGAAATATTGGAACATTTTTCGTGTTGTTACCTTTGAAAAATTGGCCTTGCTGATACTGTCACCTGATAATATATATTTCTCCCATGTTTCAATATCACTGCTATCTAATCGCAGCCAGCGGTAATCGAACAGCAGGTATCCGTCGCCATTTTTAACTTCAATACAAAATACTCACGCGCGGCAGTGTCGAATCGGAGCCACGAATAAAAATGATTGAAAAATATTTTTATAGGATTTTCACTGCAGTCCAGGTCATGCACGCATTTTTCTTATAAATGATAATAAACTATGTTTCAAAACATAGTTGCATGAAGGAATTTGTATTTATTACTAGACAACAACGGTAGCATCAAGATAATACGATTGTAATCGCAGTATCGTAATTCGTGCGCAAGGAATTCTTATCGCGTGTATACAAGGTAAGGGAACAAGACAGTAATTATAATCAGGAATTTATTTTATAAAAACATGTAAACTACAAGGTGAATATAATCGAATTAAATTTAGGCTACTACTCCAGATGGAGTAAGTTTTTTCTTAAAACGGTGGTGTTCAGATGGCTCGGCTCTAAATCGTTTTCATCTCCATAGTTACACTCGTACAAACATTTATATCGATATATACACGTTAACATACATTTTCATTCTCTTCGTTGTCTCTCTTTTTCCCTTGCAAGTTCTGCAGCATAATCGTACGGCGACCCTCTCCTATAATGAAAAAGTTCTGTAACAAGCTGCAATGAAAAATACACAAAAAATTGCTTTACCTATCTCGATGACGATCTTTATCGCGATACCGGTCTCTACTGCGGTCTCTGTGGGACCTGTCCCTACTGCGACTCCTATATTCTCTTTGTCTTCGACTTCTATCGCGACTAGACGATCGTCTGAAATGCCTATCCCTTTCCCTGTCCCTTTCTCGAGCTCGTTCTCTTACTCTTTCTCTAATACGTTCCCGTTCACGTTCACGTTCCCTGTATTTATCCTTACGATCCTCGTCCGACCTAGAAAAGAAATTGTTCAAAGGGAAGTATCGCTGAAGTACAAACAATCTTTCGAGAATATTAGCCTAGACGAGAAACGGTAGATATATAGTTCTCACTAGTGTACAGAAATGAAAGAAATTTAGCAATGCAAAAATTACCTCTGAAAATTATATCGCATACTCTACTCATTTGATTTGCACCATACTCACGCAATTACGCAAACGGTCTTAGCTGAAAGCAGATTTTTTAATTGATAAACGCTAGAGAGGTGTCCGGGTGAGTATGACACGAATCAAATGAACTGAGTGTATAAAGATATTTGTCACGCGAAATTTGAGATATTAGCGAATAACTATATCAAAAAATAAATCATAACATACACACATATATCAAATAAAATTGAAAAGATACACTGAGATCAAGTCTATTTTCCTGGCGTGGGTACATCCCTTAATCTTCACCCCGTTTCCTTAACAAGTTTAATTATTATTATTATTGATCTTATGTAAATTAGTAACGTGATTGTATTCATACCACGTAGACGCACCTGGCTCGCCAGTGGCTTGTTCTCTCTGCCTCGCCCCATTGAGCTTCGCTGTCAGGGATATGTCGAGGTTGATTTCGTGACGTTATGTTACCATTATCTTTCCTATTACTACTATTACTATATTTTCCATGACTATTTAATGTGATAGGTGGTTTTGCGTTCCTAGCATTCATAGATTGTTGCGGAAACCTTTCTGCTAATCGATGTTCAAGTTCTTTTTGTATAGGCACTGGTATCCTTGGGAATAATGTTGAAAACCATTCTAATTTGGTAAGAAATTGTTTCAGAATATCACCCATTTTCATTACTTGACCACCTCCAGCTTTTACGTCCAGCTCTTCTTCGTCCTCTAGGTAATCGCTATACCAACTAAATAAGTCAGCTGGTGGTTGTGTATATCTACGAATATCAGTAACAATTTAGTTTCTCATTATATTAACTCGAAATCTAAGAGGAATTACAATATTCTTCTTACCTGATATACATAAATCCCAACGCTCGTATATATGGTGAATCAGGATGATTGATAAGACCATTTAATTGTTTCCGTGTTAACCTCAAGGTGAATAGTTTATATAGTAGACAATAAGCCGTTGAAACAATTCCACCGGCACCAACACCACGAACCTGCACCAACCATTAAATTTACAACTTCAATGTCAATTAATTGTGTTCGTATTATGATTAACTATATTGACCAAGAACATGCTACTCTGTAATAAGTAAGCGCGGTGTTCAACAAGACTATGGATCTTTATGCATCTATTGCAAAACCTAGTATATGAAATTCAATACTGTTGAAAAATTTTAAACATTGAAGATGTTATAATTTCCCCTCTATTAAAATCATTATGGGAAAAAATAACATTCAATTTAGTTTCTATTTCTTGCAATCATTGCACATCATTTTCATTTTGCATAAAGATGCGTGGTCTAATAATCATTATTGCTTTTAAGCAGCAATCGAAACCCATGAAACGAAACTTGGTTATTGAAATTGACTCGGATTTGTATCTATCGAACTTGATCCCATCCCAACTGCTTAGTGCCTGAAATCAATATTCTTTGCTTTCCGGAATATATTCAAAACGATTTCACCAATACAATCTCTATGAGATAGATTTCATTTCATACTTTATCCAGGTCCTTTAAAGTGCTATGAATTTGGAATTTCTCCATGTGTACAATAGCGATTCTACGATCGCTTGTTTTCTCTTTCGAGATCAATGAGCAAACAAATAATTGTAAATTATTAGTCTATTGAAAAACATACTCACGCCTCCACACATGCCCGTTTGACCCGCTGTTTTCCTGCTTCCTTTCTCCCATGGTTCCAGATGGGATACTTTGTAATAAATTTCATCGATCACCTCGTGATACGTCTTCAATTCATACAGATTCACTTTGAAATAATGTGAGGACTGTATGTTTGTCAGAATTAGTGGATTTAAATTCATAGTTCTTTCATTACCCCATAGCGGTAATATATTCGATTTTTTACCCTCCTTTTGCGTCGGTCGACGTTCCTCGTCGCAACCACTGGAATTGTTCCAGGGTGATCCTAAAAAAAGACGCCCAACGTAACTTTAAGAAACTTTGAACAACATAGGATTGAGGTTAAGAATTACAAAATTCAAACTGACTGTCCAATATTTTATTTCTAGAAAAGTTCAGGTAAAATTGAAGTGAGGATGAGAAGTAAAATATTTCGAACGAATACACTAAATATTTACGTACCATCCGCTCCTTCTGTTTCTTGAATTTGCATGTTTACGTCCTAAACTCGCGAGCTTCGCGACGAAGTTTAACAGATCGGACGCCACATACAAAAGTTGTAACACTGAACTTGAAACTTGTAATTCGAAAGAATTCAACAAAAAATATTCACGAACTCGTATTCAGAACAATCGGATACAAGCTATAAAGAAGAGACGCTTAAATAACGCTTTTCTTTATGTAAGTATATGGAAAAATGACGTCAACGGGAAGTGAAAAGGAGACAATACGGTAATACGCATGCCTACGAAATGTATACATCCGGTTTTGTTCACATAGTTTGTTACTTTCCTGTGTACTGCATCTGAATATAAATTTTTCGATTATTATACTTTTCGTCACGAACACTGCCAAATAGTCATTAAGTTCTTCAAATATTCTTATTATCGCGAACTCTTGAACTTACTAAAATGAAAAAATATTGACACACACGTGTTACAGTCTCAATTAAAACCACGCAATCTCGAAATCACAATAAACAAATATTGAAATTTTTAAACACATTTATCATAACGTTATGATTCTTTATAGTCGTTATTTATCTGTATATCAAATAATATAATGCACATTAGTGTGAACATTTCGTCGTATTTCTTACATTTACGTATGCAGGTGTTCACATTCGTATAACATCTGATTTCATTGCTTTTAGAAGTATAGTGAAAAAATTCTCAGGAAAATATATTCCGAAATGTCCCCAGAAATTCTTCTGTTCCATGCACGGTGTGTTACGGCTGGTTACGGCAGAGGGTGCTATGTACTAATTAGTTTGCGAAGGTTCTACAGAGGTGGCGCCACAGATATTTTCTGTTGAACATTAATCAGTGTATTCTCAGGAAAAATGTAAAAAATACAACAATTAACCATGTTTATTGTCCAATATTTATTCTAGAAAATGTAGCGCTCCATGTAACACAATAACATAAAATTTATATTCGTAATAAATCTCTACAATTTCATAAGGTTTCCTATTTACTCAAAATGCTATGAAATCGTTATACATTTTGGATCTTCGAAGATCTCGAATTCATCATACATTTCATATAACAAAACTGCAATCTAATCATGACGTCGTTGATTCAGACGGCGGACAACATTTTAGTTACGGATCGTATAAAAATAAAAGTGATCTGTTCAAGTTATTTAAATTGTTGGAATTGAAAAAATGTTTGCAGCCAACAAAACGATGCGACGTAAATCAAAGAAATAAAATATATAAATAGAGCAAAGAAGCTTATTGCTCCGATTACCGTTTCTATTGTTATTGGCTTATGTTTATTTCTTTTTACTGAAAACATGGGAAGGGAAAAGTCCATGTATAATAATCGTGTCAGGGCACAGGGAAACCAGGGTAAAATCGGCGAATTACGAGTTGACTCGCAAGTAGACCGTGACGGCGCTACTGGCGCCAAGAGTTGTCACTTTTCCGTTAACCGTTGTGCGAATCGGTGCGAATATTTCGCGGTGCTGGTTCGTCAAAACAGTGATGTTCCAATAATTGTCTATGAAATATGTTAATTGATTGTGCGCGAGCGCATCACGTCACGTTTAAATAAGGTAACGTTCTCCCTGTGTTCTCCTTCGAAACGTGATCCTTGGTCTCGTGCAGGTTAACCTTTCTTTACGTGTGACGTTTTTTTTTCAAACGTTGTAATAACGCTCCGAACGGAAATTCCTGTCGTAAATAATTCCGTCGTCGAATACGAGATCGAGGAAACCGTTTCTGACGATTCCCTGGGAATGTCAAACAGTAAATATACTATCTGCGTAGTTTGCGTAAGCGTATCTGCGATTGGAGTTCCGATAACGATTCAAAAAGCCATAACGGATTTTCGCAATGGGTACATTGAACGGAACAACGATATTGTTTTATCATATTCAGTCTTTCTGGAAGAATTCCATTCGACAATCGAAAATTTGGAGAACGATAATTGTTCGAACGATTCTAATTCAGTTATGTGATATTGCAAACATTGTATTAACGATAGTTTACAAGTTACGCGCAATAGAAATTTGTTTCTTTACTTTGACTTTGAAATTTATTTATTTTAAAACATTATGTTCATTACCGCTAATAATTATATTCATTTGTAAACACTTGATAAGTGTCTTATGATTTAGTTATATGTTTTACTAACCATTCATTTTCATATTTCAGTGTTATATAACGATAAGTGAATATATATATATAAAATGAGCGAGCCAAAACCATCAGGATTAAGACCACCTTCGAAAATTGGTCGGCCATGCAGCAATCTGCCACCAAGACCAGCAGTGCCACCTTCTCCTCCGAAACCGGCAATGAGTGAGTTTGTACACGTACTTTATATGCATGCATTGAAAGAACTTTGTTTAATTGTTCACTTGTTAATCTGATTTTACAGTGTTAGTCTTCCTACGAGTAGGAATGTAAAAGCTAAATAAAAACATTGTTGATTTTGTATAGTCATATTGTATTGTATTATAATTACAGGCAGTAGTAGCAGATAAGAAATAGCAACATCTATAATGTAATGCTATTGTAGAGAATATAGGAATCTTAATCAACTCTATATACTTAAATATCATAATGATGATTTGATTATTTAATTGGAGCATTAATGTACGCATATTAATATCTGAACTGTACCAAATCTCATGAAAGGGAGATCAGTTATACTCTCTAATTTTATTTTCTAATTAAACCAGTTCTAGTAACATGGCAATTTTAGATGAAGCCCTTGGGAATACCAATTCAAAATATTACTTATATAAACTGTAACAATAATTAATAAAGTGGTGATCTACGAAATCTATTTTAAAGCCTCTGAGTATACCAATTTCGACTCAGAATCTTCCAGGTAGACAAAATTGACTGGATTCTGAAATTCGTCTATGTAAAAGTAATTCTATCATTGGATTGGATCTGAAAAATATATAGTGGTGTCTCAAGACTCACAATCTTGAAGATGGTCAGAATTGTATGGACCACAAAAATTCGACTTTGTGGAACCGTTTGTACCATTGGAACGATTTGTATAACGAATGCAGAGCGTTTGACAATGATTCTGAAGCGTTGGGACAAAAGGGTAGGGTCTAAGTTCAAGCCTAGCGATTGTGTTACTGTCGCCGTAGCTGATCCAGATGAAAGATCGAGCTCGATCGAAACTCAACGCGTCTAATTCCCCACGCCACGCGATCGAGTACGCCCACCAGACCCTGAGAAGAGCGTGAACGAGTAGCTTTACAAGCGCGAGACCACGAACTTCTCGCGAGTCGTTCTTCCACCTCTCACCGCAACGGATCTCGTCCGAGCGATCTGGTAAATATTCTTCCCACTAACAAACGGTCCCACCGCGTGCACTTTGTTTCCTGGAAAAGATTCTCGACGATCGTTCAGTGAATACTGGTGCAACTATTACTAACAGAAACATTCGACCAGATAACTATACAATCGTTTTCTGGCTCATACAAATTTCAACATCATTGTCAAGCTCCTTTACCTCTGCCCTTTTTAATCACTGGGTCTTCAGAAATCTTCTCCTTCATCTTCTTTCGAATTGGAATTTTGTAAACATATTTATTAGTATTTGATGTACACGTGTGATTTTTATCGAGTAAAAATAATCAAAATTACATCAGTTATATATTTTGTTATACGATACGTTTTGAAAAACATGGATCGACGGTCGCCATGATTCTGGGTCTTTATTATTTACAAAATAATCTGTGTAAAATCAGTCGCACCGTTAATGTCAGATGAAGTAAGAACCTTTGAAACCACAGATTCTCGTTCTTCTGGATCATTATCTACAGGAACCTTTTTCTCTGTAGAATCCCAATCGCGTTTCTTGATCTTCCAAGGACTCGTTCGCGGGGACACCTCTTAGATATCTTCATCTCCGATTGCTTGTATCTTCATCTCCGATTGCTTGTATCTTCATCTCTGATCTCCACCGTCTCTAGATCCTTGGGTCAGGTCAATTAAATTACGCTGTCTAACGCAGACTGTGATCCAATAAAGCATAATGAAAAGGATCCTAAATTGAAGTCAATCAAAAATTGCTAGAGGGGTTGCGCGCACAATCACTGTACGTCAACATTTCTCGATGTCATCTACATGAAAAGGGTCTACTCTATCGCCGGCTATCATTCTCTTGGATTGATATCTTCGAGAGTGAGACTTTGCTCCTTCGAGATGAAATTTCTCGAGAGTTGAGACCGACGGAGAGAAACGGGAGGCGCCTAATTAAAATTTACCGGGCAGTATTATTCATCGGTGGAAGGCCTCGCGGAGACAAACGCGGCTCGCGTACAAAAGCGCGTGGCGTCCGCGAATCGAGGGCACTTATCTTGCCTTATTGGTTCATCGAAGAGCGGCGAAGCTAGGAAGGGACACACGCCGGTGCACCTCGCGCTGTGCAGTCATCATCATCATCGCCGCGATGACGCATACGGTTATGCAATCGCGGTGTGTTTGTTGTACGCTCGATATCCAGCCGTTTCGTCTTTCCTCCCACGTGCGAGACAGCTTCCCTTATCGGGTAGGGCTATTCCAACTACCAGACATTTTTACGGGGTGAAACGATAGTAATTAACACCTTGATCAGGTCGGAACTTGGAGTCCCTTGCAGTCTGTCTACCAAGAACGCTGCAGTCCCTTGCATTTTTTTTTTATTCAAGCTCCTTAGCTGCAACCCCTTCTAACGTTTCAACTGATAAGGCTACTTCGTGGATTCTTCTATAAGAAACTTACATATTCTTTTGTTTTATAAGATTGTGAACATTTGAACATATGTAAAAAATATTTATGGACGGCGAGAGAACCTTAACGAGCCAATTATTCTTTCTATTGAAGAAAAGAGCTCGCGTTTGCTTAGGGAAGTCGTAATAAATTTGATCGGTGCTGTTTCCCTAAGTTTTATTCGCTAATTTCTCTAAGGTTGGGAACTATTCCGAAAGGAATAGGATTTTTATCCACCCTGTATACTGGCCGTACCCTATTTCAGGCTGTCGTGATGACGATTGTTCGATCTCGAGTTTCGCAACGCGATCGCGAGTCCCAAGGTAATGATGTCAATTTTCGACTTGACAAGGAAACGGATACGTTCACGATACTTGATATTATCTGCACTACGACCCGATTGTTGCGGCGGAAATCGATGAAAGTGGCGTCTGCAGGCTTCTGCACCCGTGCATGCCGAGCATCCTTGCTGGATTAGATCCAAGACGCATCCCAATTGTACCACATTACGGGTCGTTCACCCTTTGCACGATTTTTTCGTTGGCAAATGTGCTTGCACCAGCCGAAACTGCGGTCGTCGCTCCAGAATCGTATTTCCCCCGAAAATTAGTAATTCAACGTTAAACCCATTGAAAAAGTCTAATAGAAACAGTTCTCGTCGAAGAATTAATTCTTCAGCTCATTAGCCAACCAAACAGTTTAAGATGCGTCATTTTCATCTTGTTCAAATGTCATTCTCATTCAAGCAAGAATGACAATTTTATTTGGGTCCTGTTATTGATGTATTAAATTTTGATTCTAAATCATCGTGAACCATATAGGAGACACAGAACTGAACGTGTTAACATGCTTCAGAAATGAATTGCTATATTGAATGAATCATTAGAAAATCTAATAGAAACAGTTCTCGCCGAAGAACTAATTCTTCAGCTCATTAGTCAACCAAACGGTTTAAGATGCAACATTTTCATCTTTCTGAAATGGTTCAAGAAAGAATAACAATTTTATTTGGCTCCTGTTATTATTCTATAAATTGTAAATTTCAAGCACGTATGGTGTATTAAATTTTGATTCTAAATCATCGTGAACCATATACCAGACATAGAACTGAACGTGTGAACATGCTTCAGAAATTAATTGATATATTGAATGAATCCTTAGATCTCTTCGCACAAACTGTAGAAAAAGTTCCAACGGCGAGTCACAACATTCTTGAAATTCCTCTGTCGGTTTATCGTCGCGTGTGCCAGCCAGTTGGCGAGCATTACGTTCGCATGTTTACACGTTTTTTGTTGTTGTTGCTGTTCCGATTAGCATTCGTAGATCAGGATCGCCTAAGGTGACGATCTGTTGTTCTGACGCAATCGACCTGATGGTGTTCGACACACCAGAATGACACCATCACCTAAATATGGAAAGATAACTAGCTCGCGAGTACGCGACCGAAGATGTCGCATATTTTCGGCCCACCTGCCGCGTTGTTTAGCCGGTTCTTCGTTTTCGATTAACGGTGAACGGCGCCAACGATCTCACAATATGGATCTTCTCACGAGTATCATGGAGCATTACCGATTTCTTGCCGACGGAGAGAGCAAAGTGGCAAACCCATTTCTCGTATTGGAAAAGCCGGCGAATGCAGGAAACGCATGCAGTTCCGCAATGCAGTTTTCTGAATCAACTCTGCCGTGTCAGTCAATCATCCTCCCACACTGATTCGCAAAGTATATCGAATGGTATCGTAACCGGAGAAGAAAATCCAATCCTTTGAACTAGCATAGTACATTTAACTTGGCTATGCAACATCTTACTATGGAATACTATGCACCACTTCAAAAATTATTGGAAATGTTTCTCGTCGTGTTCAACACACAGTTGTGCCCCTTTTACCAAATTCGTGTGAACACTGCAAGGTGAACTTAATACTTCAGTGTATTAAATACAGTAACAATTTCTTCTATCTGATCAATGCTTGAGACTTCATCTTGACAAACAATTAACTACGTACAAATCAAAAAGTATTTAAATCTAAGTCTTTCCGCTTTTGACTTAATTTTCATGAGAACAAAATGTTGCATGAACAAACTTTACTGTTCCTTCGGTATTTATTGATACCGATTGTGTGTGTACCGTTATTTGCGAACCGCCCTGGAAAACAGAAAAATCAACATAGCGTGCTGCTCGACTGATCAGCGAGCTCCTTGATAGATCAGTGAGTCGCCCGTTCAGCTCGAGTGAAAATCGATTGTAGAGAGGGCACAGATTTATTCGGATCTCGTTACCAACAGACATTAGATTAGATTCCAGGAACAAAACTGCTACCTGCCCGCGACAGTAGTAATCAAATAGCTTACACCATTAACCTTGTTTATGTATGGGGACCTCGTAGTATCAAGATAGTATGACTGCGTATGTACAGAGATCACGTTACGATCGGTCAAGGTGATTGACACTGCGTTTATTTCGGAAGGATCCGTGCTAGATCACGGATAGATCATTGTCGCGCGTGTCACCGCTGAAGCATCTTCGTTCGAAGATCGTATACAACCGTCATTTTATAAATGAAATAAGTATATTCAAATTCTTCAATTACATTATAGAACCATTGAAGTTCATCACTTTTTGTTTCGTAAAAAAAAAAAGATATTGTAAACGCGCATAGTATTTCTAGAGCTCCAAGGTCCGATCGTTTAATGTTCCTTTTTTGAATCATTCTTCTAATGGTGATTCATTCGCCGTTTGTTCTATATTTAGTGTTTCAGAATTAGAACGCTGTTGCGAACTCTGATCGCTTTGTTGTTTGTAGTTTTAATAGTACTTCTTCGATTGTTGGGTCGGTAACATTTTTTAATGTAGCTTTTGATTAATTACGGTGGTATTCGTAGTAACTATTGAGAATGTTTGTGTGCAAGTTCTTAGTTCCGATTCAATTTAATTTATCTACAGGAGGAACCGTTTAATACGTAATTTACATTCACCTTTAAATAATTTGTTGGATTCGCTGAAATGTTATTGCAGACTTTATCGCGTTGGTGTTCTTATCGGCGAAATACTGGTTCACGATTTAGGAAACACGAAAATTCTGATCGATCGATCGTCGACGGAAAAATCAACAGTTCGATCAGCATTCTAATCGCCGATCAATCTGGTCGAACAGAAACACAGCCGCCTACGCGAACGACCTACTACCATCGTCTCGCCCACGTCCCCTCATGAATAATTAATTAAATCTCGAATCGCGGTATTTTTCTCGGTTTTTCTACCGGAGGTGACGAGATAGCACGCTCGACTTGCGTTGTAATTGAATTAGGATTAGAACCGAGACAACTTTATCTGCGGTTTACCGGCTATTCACGAAAACGATCTTTTTTCATGGCGCTTGGAGTGACCACTCAAATATTACGATCTATTCCCGAGGCCGATCGATCATAACAGTACGGACACACCTTCTTAATTGCTCTTTTACATAACTGTCCACTTGGGAATGAAATTAACTTCCTGTCCAACGCGACGGGGCGCCGGCCATAATCAGTCCATCGAGCACCGTTCGTAAAACGTTTCGGAATCGGCCGATTTTTCGAGACCTGATTCTATCGATACGGAAAGACGCGGAAAGTCTCGTATTTTTCTTTTTACAAAATGCTGATTTAAAAGTGCATACATTGTGCAACTTGTAGTAACTCATTATATTTTCCTTGTGACACAGTTTTCATATGGAATATGAATATTAAGATTTATATTGTTTAACATGTTTTTAATTGATGTTACCTCGTGAAGTCTTGATGTACACGTCCGCCTGGGTTTGCCCGATAATTTTCTATCGATCGGATCGATGTAGATGCTTGTCCCCGAGAAAGCATGCTTTGTCCAGTACGATTTGCATTGTTTCTGCGTTGTTTTGCATGATCACAGACCAGATGGAACATCTCTGGGAATCGCACGGCCGTCGATTAAGCGAGGCTGGCCTGCGCAGAGGATCAGGTGGGTGCTTCGTTGATTTTTGTCTCCCTATTCTTCTATCGAGCTAAATAGAGCGATGCTGGATGCTTAAACACTGACCAATCTCAATTTGGTACATTAGCCTCTTTTTAATCTTGTCAACACTCCAATTAATGAATCAGACTTGTGGAATCTTGAAAAACCTTGTATGTATAATTTTCGTTGAAAATTATATTTTTGTATACAATAATTCCTCTTGATAAATTGTAATCTTCAATTCAAGTCGATCATTCCCGCATCGTTCTACAAAAGTGAACATATTCATGAATTGTTTCGTGTAGCACGACTGTTCCAAGCTTGTTTCGAAGTGTTTGTTTTATGAATGTGCCTGGTGATCGTGAGAATGCTATGGCTTTGATAAGAACGTAACATTGCTGCATGGTTATATCGAATGATATTGTACCAGGAATATATTTCTGAGCAAAAACCAAAAAATATTAAATATTTTGAAATATTTTCCCGACAGTGTCAGAATTTATAAAATTAAAAGAAATCCTTGATTTTCGAATTAGACCCCTCAGCGACAAAAATTCGAATCGTTTCTATTTTCACGAGGCACAAGAATTCTTTGAAATAATCGTAATGCATATTTATTGTGAATGCATTGCAAATGCTCTGAACTGAAGACACTTGCTCCGAGCGCCTCCATTTTCAATCTCCGAGCGTGTCACTGCATTCCACGCGTTAAAATCGCCGAGTAGCACAACTGTAACACTACTGTTACAGAAAATGTTCTTTTTGTTATTAGCACCTACCGGCAGCTATTTTATCAATCTGAAGAATCCACGATCACGATTGAAGGTTTCTCATTAAATTTTATAATGATCTAATAATTTTTATTTAAAAGGTTTGTTAAAAATTCTATTAATAATTATTCCGGTAGGTAAAATGTTAACTTTGTATTATCCTTAATACGCACAAATAGCCTTTTTTACCAGCAATTGTCACTGAGGGGAGAGTCCCTAAGAGAGAATCGAACAATTCAGAAAGTGTGCGACTTCTAATGAAAATATTAAAAAATCTCGGATTTATTAAACAAACTTGTCGTTATCGGATAGATACTAGTGTCGTCCTGACAGAAGACACCGACAGCTTTATAATAGGAGACCGAGTATGGGTCGGTGGAACGAAACCCGGCTCGATCGCTTACATCGGCGAAACCCAGTTTGCACCTGGAGACTGGGCTGGAGTGGTCCTCGATGAACCAATTGGTAAGATTCATCATCGCCATCGTCATCATCGAACGATCCTTGACCCGCTAATCGACCAATTTAATTGCGAGCACTCGTTAAAATTCGATCACCTGGTTCAGACCGTGACTTCAAACTAGCTTTGCGATTTTTAACCATGCAACCACTAAACATTTGACGTGATTGTGCACATTTTAGCGACTTCCACAAATTTTTACGTAAAGAATAAATTCGTCCATTTCGACCTATCGTTTCAAAACATAAAAAAACATTGAAAAGAGTCGAAGCGAAGAATAAATTGGGCGATTTCGACCCACCATTTCAAAACATTAAAAATATTGAAAAGAGTCTAAGCGGGTCTAAGCATCTTCGATAAGCAGAAAGTCCATTTCTCGAGGATTGGAGATTGACGGATAGGTCGATCCACTTCAGGAAAGAACGATGGATCGGTGGCAGGCTGCCGTTACTTCCAGTGCGAGCCTAAGCGCGGGATCTTCTCGCGGTTGACCAGGTTGACCAGGGAGCCGTTGACCGATTCTGTGACCTCGTCGACGCAAAGGACACCGACGACACCGCCGGACAGCATGAAGGGTAGCCTCGGGAGGACCATCTGCCCGTCATTGAGTAAGGATCGGTGCAGGAGATATTCCCCTCGGCCGTAGTCCGCTTTCAATGTTGGGACGTCGAAGGCTGCGAGAAAGAAGGAGATTCCTCATGTTGTTGACCTTCAGCGAACCTCCGTGAATTTTGCAGTCTCCCAATGAACGCCATGCAATAGCTCCTTTCTCCTACCGAACTGCATAATTCTACGGATCCCGGCCTTCGAGGACCGCCGTTGATCGTCCCTAATCGCACGCCACGTAGATTAACGTTAGACACGCACCGTACGAATCGCTCAGTAGAATTTATTATTGTAAACGTACTCCTAACCATGTAGCAAGCTGTACTCCTTAGTATATCTTCGTACGCACTTACGCTCCTCATCTGTTGGAGCACTCATGAGCATTGTCTGCTCCGGGGTAGCGATTTCTCACCCTAGTGGCTTCGTTGCTCCGGAGAGCGTTCGCAGAGATGCCCCTGCTTGCTCTAACAGAGATTACTGTGTCTGTAGATGTCTATCTATGTAGTTGTATTGCTCGTCGCATTGCGTTTTAGTATTTTTAGTAAATAAATCGGATCTGCGCCGATTCCTCACCCTTTTCACCGCCTTTTCACAATAAATACATTAAAGAACCTATATTGTAGATATATACATACATAGATATTAAGCATCTCATGTGTATACTCCGGCTAGAACATGTTTCCGGTTCAAGGTCACCGAATCATAGCCCCCCACCACAGTGTCTGTCGCTTCTTCACCCCGCCCACTGCAACGCCTTTCCATTCGCCCCCCCCCCCTCTTCTACATATTCAAAAAATAACTAATGACTTTATACAGAAACATCATGAAGGTGACCTTGAACTATTAATCTTGCCAGAGTATAGTAGGCTTCAGATTGTCTTCTCTGTACGGAGTAAGTCTTTCAAATACACCTTTCAAACCCAGCCCCAAGGGGGTGGGTCAAAGGTGGCGTTGGCTTTGTGGTAGATCTATGAAACACCGGGAACTTGTAATGGAATCATCCCGGTGCTTTTTCCGAGGGTTCAGACTTCTGTAACGAATGTAACTGGTCACACAGACGCCTCGACAACCAGCCTGTCGTCCACGGTGTCGCAGAGAGACTTCAGGCTAGGCGACAGGGTGATAGTGTCCTCCAGCCAAGGCAGCAAAACTGGCGTCCTCAGGTACATGGGCAACACGAAGTTCGCCGCTGGCGAATGGTGCGGCGTGGAACTCGACGATCCTGTTGGCAAGAACGATGGCTCCGTTGGAGACAACAGGTCGGCATCCACGTATCCTACAGCCAAATCCCCATAGAAACGATTAGGAAGACATTAAGGGGGTACTTTCATTTTCAGAAAAATTCTTCCTCGTTAATCTCTCTATCGTAGCTACTTTCGTTATTCGCATTCAGTCCCAGAAATTTGTAAATTTTTTGACATTGTAGATTGCTGGTTTTTTATATAGTGATAACATGGATGATGTGTCCCGTCGAACCAAATAATTTGCCCTTCTCACATTTCGCGTAACATAAACACGTAGCGGAGGTATTTTCTTGTAACAGATTTAATGGGACGTTCTGTATATAAAAGACGTAGTCTAGAATTGTAGTTCGCGCTTGCCAAAACTCTTTTAATGGATGTTCCATACCAAAATTACAGTGAATTGAAGGGGTAGACTCGTTTCCAGACTTCTCGATTGTCGGTAACGCAAAGATGGGGTTATTCAGAAGTCAAAAGATCAGTCTAGATCTTTAGAATAATGCAAGTTACGCCTTGTAAACGTAAAAATAGGTCTTTTGAGAAAAAAACCCATCTTTGCATTATCGAAGAATGAGAAGGCGCATCCCACACCCTTGTAATCTTGGAAACGAGTCTACCCCCTCAACTGGAAGTCATTCAGTAGGCATGGCCGTAGCGCGCGTGTTAATGTTTATTAGATCTTTCTTGGTGCCCGACCGCTAACTGGTTTAGCGCTGTTTCAGGTACTTCGAGTGTCGGCCTAAATACGGGCTGTTCGCACCCGCGCACAAGGTCAGCCGGTCACCGACCAGCAAAAGGACCAGCTGCATGGTTCACAGACCAACCGGGGCCGCCCTGAACTCGTCCTTGAAGAAGACAAGTTCGAGGGAGTCGCTGGTCTCGCTGTCGAGTATCACCAGCACGGCGAGCACAGCTGCCAGAGCTAGTATCAGTACACCGAGGGTAAGATTCACGGTGCCAGAATGAGGGGAATGACCTGTACCGCAGCTTGCATCCTCCATCCTGATCGCAGACTACTCTACTGTCTCTACCGTTCTCGCGTGTTCTACTCGCAGCAATCGGAGGATCGCTTTTCTTCACCCCAAGAAGACTTGACACTGTCTCAAACGAACTCTAACACCGATTATACAATTGCACAACAATTTTCTTCGCTAAAGCTTGTTCTAGTAGAAGTAGATTAAATATCAGCATTCTAATGATTGTATTCTAATATTTTCACCAATGTACATATTTCGATATTTTCATTAACATCAAACTTGTTAGCAAAATTTTGTGTCCGGTATTCTTGCTCACGTTAGAACAAATGATCCTCTGCTTGCTCCGAGTACTATTCACTGTGTAAACGCGTTTCTTCTGAGTTATGCGTGAAGACGAGAGTTGTTGTTAGCTTGCTGTTCACGTTGATTAGATTTATAGTGATCTTGTTGAATTAATATATACGTATATGTTTCAGTTGTTTTTGTTGTTGTTGCTGTAGCTGTTATCTTTTGTTAAATGATTTACCAAGTGATAGATAATACCTGAGCTTAACAGATTCGAGTACGTTTTAGAATCCAAGCGATCGTTCTTGTATTTCTGCAGACAAGCTTTTGTTAGTCTTGTAATGTTAACACTTCCGTGGATCACGACGAGAGTCGGTTAACAGTATTGTATTGTTAGTATTTTTAGACTTTATAGAATTGTTATGTTTTCTTTCTGTTTTTTGTTTTATTTGGCAAGTGTATTTACTGACCGAAAACGAAGGTAAATTGCAGTTTGATTTGTTGGCTGTGCATGACACGATTTTTGATTTTTGTTGCATCCGAAATTCCAGAGGCCTGGTATGCGCACGTCCACACCTGCACTAACTGCTCTGCAGGTGAGACCATGTTCTAACATTTATTTGTCACGCTCAGCTAGCTGGCCGTGACACACGTGAAAGCGCTGTTTGAGTAGCTGTTTAGCGTAGAATTAGATTAACAAGCGTGTTGTGATTATTCGTTATCAAGTATTAGCATAACAACGTTTTACAATACAACCAGCCACAGTTGTAAGATTTGTAGGATTAGCAAGTACAGTAGAATGTAATTGTTAGCGTTGTGTTTAGATCACTAGCTTAGAAAAGCATTCCGATGTTTGTACATGATTTTAATAAAATCCTCCGTCCATTCCTTTCATAATCTCCTTAGAATCCAACACCCACAAGCGTGGGCATTTACTTGAAAATATTTTACTTTTAACCATCGAAAGAATTGTCTATTAATCTGATGGAAAGAAAACACTCCTTTGTGCCTGAGAGTATACGCTCTACCTAATTTAGTAGTCACTCTGTTTAATCGAATGTCATCAAACTTGTACTACGATAAACTCGTAACTTTGATGTTGGCCTTGTTTCTTCATAAAAGTTCATATTCACGTTTTTATACATTTAATTGTGTTTGTGCAAATTGAAATTAATTTCTGTACTATTTGTCTCTCTTTTCATATTGTATTAGGTCACTGCTAACTACTGCACTGACCTAATATTTGTATTGAAAGATATTTTGCTACAATGTACGATATTCATTACATTTCAATTCTTAATGATACTAGAATTAAAGAACAACAATTGATTAATTAATAACGGATGTATATATGGATGCACAATTTGATGTCAGAACATTATCATTAACTTCTGTTCAAAGATTCACTATTTAGTCACAGTGACTTCAAATGTACAATGTTGAAATACAATGCCATAATGAAAGAAACGTGATAATTGATATTAATTCTTCCAGTAAGCATATCTCCTGCTCTTCCAAATCCTACGTTAAGAAGTTTCGAAAGTGGAGAAAGAATATTTTATTGTTATTAGGCATAAAAGGGATAGAAAAAGCGTAATATATTTTTAAAAACCATAGATTTAGGATTCGTTGACAATGTACAATTGTTTTGACACTTGTCTCGAACGTTTTAGGAGTCTTTGAAGGAGAAACAGCAGGAGATAGAGATGCTGCGCAGGGAAAGAGATTTGGAACGTGAACGTGTGACAAAAGCAGCGAATCAAGCGGATCAAGCTGAACAATCTATTCTTTCGCTGAAGCATGAATATGAACAGGTACCTGTTGCCTCTAATCTACACCTTAGCATTAGTATTAGCATTAGTGCGGTGTAATAGAAACACTCCCAAGTCTATCTGTTACACTTATCAATCAAATATGCAAACGTATTAATTGCAATGAAGTTATATCCTGTATAACTATTATATACTAATTTTAGTACCGAGAGAAAATGCATAAAACGGTCACAGAAGCCGAAGCAGATCTCATTAAATTGCTCGAGGAGAAAAATGCATTGGCAGTACAGTTGGAGGAGGAGAAAAGGAAGTGCGAAGACCTGCTGTTTCGCTTTGAAGAAGAGTCCGTCAATAAGGATGATATTCAGGTATAAGTCTTGACTATTTTCCGTCCCTGGTCACAAAAAGTATACATTCTGAAAAAATATGATTTAACATATTGATCACCGAATCAATCTGTCCAAAAAGTTTCTATGAAAAAGTTTATTCTTGCGGACAAAAATAATTTAATTTATGACGATCAATCTGTTAAACGAAATTTTAAATGCACACTAAAACAAGAGGTATGTATAGTCATCCAAGAATACAGGGATAAGTAGGGACTCTAAAGGTTTATCGAATACCGAATGAAACACAAATCATTCCCTTCATCATTTTTACTTTCTATTAATCGAACTTCCGTTTCTCATTTATTCTTTTTTTTCGTTTTTTTTTTAAATCCTGGTTCGACAATTGCATAGTGGAACTATGTGGAAACGCAAGTATTACTCGAAATTCAAGATTCAATGTTAGTACGCTTTTGTTAGAATAGAATTTAGGAGCTTTACCATAATCAGATGGTGGCGGGTGGGACAATATTTATATGCAAGTTAGTCTTTGGAAGCGAGAGAACGATCTACAGTATTCTTTCTGTAACTATGAAAAAGATCTCTACTATAACTGGCTAAAATTTTACCCCTGTCATCTTTTCTAATTCTTAATGTTTAATCTGAAAACGAGACGAATATGATGGTAAAAGAGTTTTGATTTTTGGATTTAAAAGCTCGAACTTGCATGAGTCCTTTGTCTTTGGCCGAACATTTCTTTTTCAATGGCTATACTCTACGTTTGGAGCACTACAATGAATTAATACCTCTTCTATAACTGTGATTTTGAAGACCGAAACTTTTCACAGTTACAGAGAGAACGACATAGAAGCTATGCTTTGTGACTGTATTCGAATTAAAACGATATTAATTCCGCATACGGCACACAAGACCGTTTCTGTCTAGCCTGTTGGGTTTAACGCAAGAAACTTATCGTTTTATTTTCAGAAAGAGAGAACTGAACAATGTGTGAGTATTCCATGGCAGCCATGTGGGCCCGAGGAGGGGTTGATGCTGCTGTTTTTCTGCACCGCTTCTCTTGTCATCACTGTAGTCATGTCATTTATCATTTCATCACAATTCCGTTCGAAAACTCTGTGACATCTCTCGCAGTACACTCCTCTCCAATGCTTTCGCGACTAATTGTTTCGCTCTTGGTTAACTAATTAAGTATCAGAATTTATACCATTATAATTAGGACTTGATATCTAGAGTCTAATTGTACATTGAATATAGGACGAGGATAATTACGAATTTATAGAATAGAAATTGTATCATACTAGACTTAGATCATTAAGCTACGCGAGGAAGGAGTGGGTTTAACACGCTTTGCGGTGCACTGTAGATTAATTGTTAGGTTTCCGGTAGTTGCTTATCTCTTGCGCGAGAATTCTACAAAACCAACGCTATTTATTTATTTATTTATTACTTATTTAATCTTTGTTACATTGTTCTGAAGATTATTTCGAAGTTGTATTTATTTCGATTGATTCATGTTACACATTGTTATACGTTGTTGTTACACGGCATAATTAAATGATACTTCTAGTACAGCTGTTCATAAAAGTTATATTAAGAAGTCTTTCATCTTTGTACCGTATCGAATCGTTGCCTCTCACGTAATCTGACCAACACAGTCATAAACGACAGTGCTCTTGTATACTTGATGCGCTTTCTTCTTCGTGTTAGTTGTATATGAGTACTGAATCCATTCGGGTACTAAATAAGCATGTTTGTCGTTAGGTGATAAATACTGTAAATGAGAACAAAATCAAAGATCTTGAAAAGCAGCTGACGGATGAGAGAGAACGTGTCGCTCAATTCGAGCAGGACAGTATAAAGCTGTTCGAAACCGAGGAGGAATTGGCACGGCTTCGCAATGAAGTCTCTAGTGCTGCTCAGAACAAAAGCCTGCTACAAGGTACCTATGATGGGTCCTAGCATTACCATCCATATAATCATCAGCAAAATGAACTTTCCCAGTGTTAAATAATTTTGAACGATCACAGACGTGCAGAACCGAAACAAGTGTCTGGAAGAAACACAGGTGAACCTCGAGAAGGAAGTGCAAGAGAAGACTACGCTTGTTGAGCAATGCGTAGCACAGATAAGGGAATTAGAGGCGAAGTTGAACGAGAGTCAAAAAGAGAGTGCAGCACAAAAGGAGTCTGACGCGAATCTGAAAGCTGAATTGGAAACACAAATTAATCTAAACAAAAGGAAGGATGAAGAACTAACTATTGCCCTAAAGAAGCTCGAAGGTACGTTTATTAGCAAATGTTAAATGAATTTGATCATTTTTGCTTCTGTGCTATTTTATAGAATTGAACGAGAAATTAAAATTAATGGAAGAGAAGAACGTTGTGCTGTCTAAACAAATACAAGAGTATCAATCACAGGCCGAAGACAGTTTCAAGATAGTGCAGGAAAAGCAGAAATTGGTAAATTTCTGTTTTGAATTTATAATGAATAGACTTTGAATCCTTATGCTAATATTTTGGTTAACTTAGGAGCAGGATATCGCTTCCCTGATGTCGACAGAAGCGAATTCCTCCGCACAATTGAAGAAGTTACACGAAGAATTAATGGTGAAGGAAAAAGAACTCTCGGAACTACGTTCCACGAGTGCAGCTGAGATCGAGCAGTTGACTAAACGTTACCAGAGCCAGATCGAAGAACAGTCAAAATGCATTAATAACGTAAACGTAGACCTTTCTCAAAAATCTTTGTTACTCAACAAACTGGAACAAGATATAGCCGAGCTAAAGTCGATTCTTGCGGATAAGGACGAGGAGATAAAGAACCTGAAGGAAAAAACTTCAGGTAGGTTGTACCTCATTTTTTCTGTATGTTTTCATTATTTTATAGTACATCATAGTTGATTAATTTTCATATTGTAGAATTACGAGATGCTCTCACGCTATCGGAACAGACTAAAACTAATTTAGAGAGCGAGCTTCGAGTATTTGAAGACAATGTAGAGAAATTGAATCAAAAAGTGGCTGGTGCGGAGAATAAAATATCGCAAGTTACAGCTCAAAAAGAAAAATTGGTTGGTAACGATGTTCCGTTTGTGAGTGTGAACGTTTATCATTTCTTGATTTAATGGTTTGTGTTTAATTTAGGAGACTGATATCGAAAATCTAATAAGCAGCTCTGCAAACTCATCGGAACAATTAATGAAATACAATGAGGATTTGCGGGCAAAAGAAAGGGAGCTTGATGAGTTGAAAGACAAATCGTTCAAGAATGAAAGCACGGTGAAATCCTTGGAAGGGAAGTTGAGTAGCATGGAACAGGAGTTGAATAAAACTAATGCCCTTATTCAGGAACAGCGTGCCGAGTTAGATTCCAGTAAATCTCAATTACAGAAAGAAGAAAACACGAACTCTGAACTGTTGGACAGACTAAAACGATTCGAGACAGAAAATGGCGAGCTGAAGAAAACGATCAGTGAAAATGAGCAAGTTAAGGGTAATCTCGGCGAGAAATTACAAGAAGCACTTAACTCAGCAAATGAGTTGAAGAACGCTAAAGAAGAAATTGCCAACGTACAAAAACAATACGATACATTGCAAAATATGCAAAAAGAGGAAACAGCTTCTTTACAACAACGAATCAACGACTTGAAAGCGGAGTTAGTTGTTTCTCAAGAAGAACTGAAAGCAATACAGAAATTGAAAAGCAAGTTGGAAGCAGATCAAAGTGCTAATCGCTGGTCGATAGAAGAATTAACTGAGAAATTGACTGCTGAGGAAGACAGTCGCAAGAAATTAGAATCTTTGATATCCGAAAAGAATTCTGAGCTTGAACAAGTTCAGCAGAAACACTCGGAATTACAGAAGGCTAATGAAGCTTTACTAGTTAATAAAGAAACCGCCGATAAGAATGTTACTAGTACTTTGGATACGATGTCCACCGAAATGAAAGAGCTTAAAGAAAAATTAGGCGATGCATCAGAGGCCATTAAGATTAAGGATAACACTCTTGCCGAAATGAAGAAATCAGCGGAAGAGGCTGACATACAAATACTTAAACTGAACGACACCATTGCGTCTATGAAGGAGGAACAATCGAGCAACGTCGCAGAAGTGAAGAAAATGCAAGAGGCACTTTCAACGAAAGAGAACGAAGTGGAAGATGTTGCGCGAACGAAGACTTCGTTAGAAGCTAACGTAAACACTCTGGAATCAGAATTAAAGACTGTTAAAGAAGAATTAAACTTAAGAATTTGTTCACTTAAAGAAATGGAAGGTACGGTAAAAGAGTTGCAAAACGCCAAAGATGAATCTGTGATAAAATTACAAAACGCATTAGAGTTCAAGCAGACTGAACTTGAAAACATGCTTCGGAAGCATTCTGAGTTAGAACAAAAACAGGCCTCGTTGCAAAGCCTGTTAGAGAAACATGTGAACGACTTGAGCGATAAAGAAGCATCGATTGCCAAATTAACAGCACAAATCGGAGATCTATCAACTGCACAAAAGAAGATGTTGGATGACGTGAGTAAAGAAAACGGTAATTTATTGAATAGCAAAGAGTTCCTAGAAGAGCTGCTGCAAGAGCAACAACAGAAGATTGAAAATTTAACGAAAACTATGGCAAATAAAGAGAAGGAATCGGAGAAGAATATGCAGAATCTGATGGAGAAATTGAATCGTATGTCTTCGGAATCCACACAGTTGAAGGAAGCACAAAATAATTTGTAAGTGCATATAGAACTGTCACAATTTTTTGAAGGAATAATATTTAACGTAGATTTGCAATTCTTTTAGGGAACGCGAAAATAAACAAATTACTGCTCGGTGGACGGAAGCGACGAACCAATTGAAACTGAGTCAGGAGAATATGAAGAACAATTATGATGTGAGTTTTGACGATGACACTAGCGTTTTAATCATTTCTAACATACCAAATTTCCTATTTTAGGTAGGTGGCGGGGATATGAAACAACATATAGGTAAAAATTTGATTACTAATCAAACTGTAATTTCTTTACAATTATTTTATTATTTTATTGTGTATTATTGTCTTCCAGTCGACCAGGACATTGATATCTTGAAATTGAAAGAGGAAAATGAGACTTCGAAAAGTCAAATAAACTTTTTGAATTCTGTCATAGTAGATATGCAACATAAAAACGAAGTCTTAAAATGTAAAGTTGAGGTTCTCGAAATGGGAGTACCTGCTAACGAAGCTGACGACTACACCAAGTTCGTAGCACTTGATGTTTTAGTCATCGAATTTGAACTATATTGATTCGTTATACATATATTAATAATTTTTTTATTTTAGAAGCACATTAGAGAAACGCATGGCAGTGCCACGCATGTTCTGTGATATTTGCGATCAATTCGATCTACATGAAACAGAAGATTGTCCACGTCAAGCTCAAGACTTTCTGGAGACAGAGAAAGTGACGAAGTTTCAGAAGAAAGTCTCGGTGGAGAGACCGTACTGCGAAAATTGTGAAAGTAAGACTTCGCTGTTGAAAATTATAAAAATTGCATTTCTTGTTGCATCCGTTTACCACATATTTTCTCCCCAAAGAAGAAATTTGAAGCGTTTGAGATTTCCTACGAAAAGAATTCTACGACCTCCAAAACTCTTTTACACGTTTAACTAACAACTACTTCTGTCTCCTAATCTACCCCAACTCTATCTATTATTTTCTACTCATATTAAATTGTTTTCAAGGTACAATTATTTTTTCTTAAACTAACCAACCTAACAACAATTTCTTATCTTTGTCCACTGCCACTCATATTGTCATATTGATTGTTTTACAGTGTTTGGACACGATACTCGTGATTGCGATGACGCCGAGACGTTTTAACAGCGTGTTATTGTCCGTACACTCGTTTTACCGCTTGACAAAACGAAATCCTAGACACGAGAGAAAAATCTGTTGAAATTTTACAGAGTATATTTTTGTATAAAACAATTTAAACGCTACTGTTGTTTATACGTCTTCCCGCATAGGATATTACCATTCAGACACTCCAATGACTCGACCGACACCTGTGCTACCCTGTGTTAATTTTATATACAGTTTTGATTATTATAGGGCTAGCCGCAAGAAAAAGGATATCTGATTATTTTTTTTGTAAATTAACACTTTCAGTGCCACATATCTCAGAAATGGGAGACAGGATTATCTGTCCAGTAAAATAATTAGGATCTATAAAATGCAAGAAGATTGAAAGAGTACTTTCTCTAATCATACATCTTAACTTTTCAATTTTTATTTCGTTAAATAAACGACTTCGATTGTATGGAATCTCCTAGGCTGCTGGTAGTGTTAAAGTACAATGAAAAAGTGCGTAACACGGAACTTCCATCTCACGAGTACAATTTCCATATATTTTAGCCTAGTTTTTAGTCAGGTGTTCTCTTTCTAACGCCTCTATGTATGTTCGCAAAAATGTTTTCTCGTCCAACTTGTTTTATGTTCCAATCACTTCCGTATACTTGTATAAGTACAAATCGATGAGATTCAATTATAGACCATAATTGAGTTCATTAGGGTACACTCTTAGACAAATTATAGATCAATTTTTAAGAATCCATATTTTCGTTGAAGCGTGAACAATGGAATAATATGTTAATCGCATAATCGACTCGAAAAAGTCAAATGTAATTATGTACATAATATTTATATCGATCTGTACATCTATTTAATATTTATTGAGCGTTCAAAACGCGACGCATTCAGTGATAGTTCCTTCGCTCGAGACGTTAGCGTTTAGACTAAAATATTTCACATTGTCTTTGGAAACTTGTATCCAATCAGTGTAATAGTAATAGTGAATGCTTCCTGTTTTGTTTGTTATGCTTTTTTGTCGGTACGAACGATTCTACAAAAAAATTATTCAGTAAAATTGTACTATCAAGACTCGTCCATTCTCTTGCCTTTCCACTTTGAGCCTTAACAGAGTTGATAATATTCAGTGACATAGTCCCAACTTCTAATGTACATTTCGATGAATTAAAAATGCTTGTAGCTAAGAGAAATAAAATTGTAATAGACTGATTATATTTTTTATAATGTTAAATAGCATTGAACAATGAATCCACCTAACATTATCATAATTTGCTTTTCTGTAGTACATTTCTTGTTGCTTCGAACGAACATACCATTTTTGTTCAATTTGATTTTATTTAATCGTTTGTACATACAAATCTCATCCGCATTCAATTCGTTTAAGACCAGTTGTTTTAAAAATAAATTGTATAAGGTTATTTATTTATAATTTATACACACAATAGAGTTTAGTAACTATAAGTAGCAAAACTACAGCTCAATCCAGGCCCTCTTTCTTCTCTTTCACAGCTTCCTAAAAGAAATGTTTAACTATATACTGTAATTGATACATAGAAATTTTAGAATAACATAGTAATCAATCCTTACTTTAAAACGCTCTTCGAACAACGAAAGTTCAGCGATTAAATCCGTAATTGCATGCATGAAAGCATCGTGTGGTGTGTAATCAGACGTTGTTTGTATTCTGATCACAAATTTGTGTTCCAACGGGTGTGGAACTTTGTATCCAGTGAACATAACCTGGGGATCCTTTAATAGTTGACTATTGAATAACATATCATTATTAATATCTATATTTATTAATATGCATACTAATCAAGTACATAAAGCGAACATACTTGCGGATCATATTTCCAAGCGTATGGTCTTCCTTGTTAACCGTGAAAATTGCCGCATTGGTAACTTTAGTATCCTGTTCTTTAATTATTCTAAATTAACATTAAACAAAAGTCATATACAAAATACCTCGAAATTTCGTGAATGATAGGTTAACCAATTTATAACACTCACTTTTTCTCTCCTTCGTATAGAAGAAATGATTCGAAGGTAGGTGGTGCGTTCATCTTGCTTTAAGTTTCCACGTGCTTTCAACAAAAATGCTTTTACAAATTTTTTGTTTATTCAATTTTATTTCGGATGCAGAAACACAACAAACTACTGACAGGTCTCATTAAATTGTGTTGCGATTACAGAGCCATCTGCAAATATTTGAAAATACACATATTCTACACATGTTGCAATCGAGACTTGTAAAAATATTAATCACGTGAAAACAACGATCAAAAAATAGAAGCGAGCATTGCTGAAATGTTAGTGAATAATTCTATTCTTGAAATCATTATTGACGAGAATGTATCTCTTTATATACATCCTAATTCGTACATCTTTTAGTGTAAATAGATAGAATCTATTCAGCCGAACTATAACCTCACACACTCGATTTAAATGTGACAATTTATCTTTCTGGATGTTCTACCGATAAAATAAAACATATATATAATAAATTTAGAAATACTACGTGAATATTTATTTAAGATTTCCACATAATTTAGCAAAAATAAATCCTCCCCGACGGGGAATCGAACCCCGGTCTCCCGCGTGACAGGCGGGGATACTGACCACTATACTATCGAGGACGGGACGATATTCCAAATTTTGTTGTGACTACATGATAATCAAGTATTGTTTTTTTTTAAATTTTTTACATAAACAATTTTTTTTAATCTTTTCCTGTTTTTTCTTCTTTCTCCTTCTTTTCTTCTTTAGATCTTTTTCCTGTCTTATGCAGTCCGCTAGCTGACTGTTCTATTCTATTTATAGAGAGAGTGCGGGAAAACAATCTCTCGTAAAGATGTTGGAAAAAACGTCAACTGCGGATAATAATCAATTATCGAAGGAGGATTATTTAATAATGCGTGCGAAGGATGCACTGCCGGTTGACATTTATGCTGCTAAAACATGGTTGATCACAGCAAAATCCTTATTTCCTCATAGCGCGAAAGTTCAGGTTAGAAGAAATGTTAATCTGTCACCTCTGTAAACATTCTGCGTAATTGAACGCTAATTGAAAATTTTTATTCATCAGTTCGAGGCATATCGGGTAGAGAAACTGTCGAAAAATGTGAAAGAAGCAGCAAAATGTTTCAGCGAAATGTGAGTATTCGAACAATTCAACAATTTACAAAACTATACGAAATCTCTTCCATGTTTTTTACAATTGTGTAAATGTATGCACAGATTTCAGAATTTTCCGGATGACAGAGATATATGGAAGGAGATCGAAACAGTCACAGCCTGTCTTCGTTTAGAACAATGCGATCCAGAGGCAGAATTCTTGTGTCAGATGTTCCAACATGTCCCTCAAGAACTTCAGCACAGGCTGCTCGTTATGACCGCTGACCACAGTGAAGATACAATGGAACATTGTAAATTATTACTTCTGTTATTGCGTAGATTCCCACAAACTATAGCCACTCACGGAGTAAGTAGTTTCAGTTGTCTTCTCTGAGATAGCAGCCAACGAATTGAACTCGTTTGCGACAATTGCTCGCAGAGAGCGATACAATATGTTTGCAATATTTACAAGCAAGTGGTTCTGGAAGTTGCTCTCACAAGAAATTGTCGCAAGTTTCTTGCCAGTTACCTTCAGCCTTGTTCTGTTTTCAGCCGCGTTTGGTAGAAACCCTTCTCACCGCAGAGAAACACAGTCATCCAGGGCGTGCAGTGAATGGGTTCAGGAGACTGTTAGCTTGCGACGCGTTACCCCTTCTCGGCACTGCACCTGTAGAACTGAATCCAAGGCTTTGTCTAAGGCTGCTTTGCAAAGCTGTTGAATTTTATTTAGCATATATACAACAGCCTCAAGATAACCAGATTCAAAATCCATGGGACAGACTGTTTCAAGTTGTAGAACTAATTGGAAAGAAACTGGGCTGGGAATTGGGAAGTTTGTTTTCCATGACCTGGAACAGAGACGCTTACTGCGAAAGATTGCAGCAATACGCGGCCGTGCATGCAGCGAATTTATGCGAGGAGCTGATAGTTAGGCAGTTGTTAATGTGCTCTGCGGTTGTACTACTAAGAATTTTAAATGAACACAATTCGCTGATTGCTAACGACGAGACCGTGTACTGTTTAGTAGAAGCGTTCGGGGAATGTGTTCATTCACCTGCTGGTGAGACATTATATTTCTAATAGTCTTTCATAAAGTCTTCAACTAAACTATTTTTTGAGCTAAATTTAATTGAATTTACGAATAGAGCCAAAATTAAAAAAACGAAAAAGAGATGATAATGGAGGAATTGCGTTAACCAGCGATGGAGATTACAATGGCAATGGTCTGGCATTAGCCGTAAAATTATGGGACTTATTGCACAGTAGCGATTACTTGCAAAGGGAAATAGGAAAATTGAATCAGCAACTTCGGTTAGATACTTGGCTGAACACGTTTCTAACAGATTTAGCTATGTACAAAGGGTTGCATCACGAAGTACTGGCAAGATTATCACAAGAAGCAGGTAGTTTATCTGCTCACCTTCGTTTAGCAAATACATGTTTTTTCTTAAAAGATTATAAGGTATTAATACACTTCCATATTATTTCGCCTTAACTCTTGTATTTGTTCGCTAGTATTCCTAAGTATGAAATATTTGTTCAAGGGAATGTTGGAGTATATAGTTTTAGTAGTTAGCGCACTGCCTTCTGTGTCTGGCAAAGTGTCGCACAATTTAACGGTTCCTTGTGCGAGGCATTTGCACTATTTAACGATGGCACGCTTTCCTATAATTCAGTATTGCTGCAGACTGTTGCTTTCAGCGATAAAGGTAACTGGAAAATTGAGTGATATCAATTTTCCTCGAATGTTTCCATTAAATTTATCGTGAATATTTCCCAATAGGAAAATTTTTCTTTGGGTGGCGGAGTCGGAGACTTGGCTATAGGACACGCGTTGGTGTTAATGCAAATCGACTGGCCACAGGAGGCTAGCAATTTAACCACAGTTACAGAACGAATTATCAATCGTGGAGTCTTCGCTTATCCGCTGTTCCAAGCTTACATCATTTGCGTCGATATATTAGAAGAATTAACGTATCTGTGGACAGAACACGGCGGTGGTGTCTCGTTGGACATCGCAACCGGATCCGGAATAGTACAAAGTATACTTCGTAGAATTAGTTTGTAACAAATTTTCGCTTGCTCTGGTTACAGTTTTCTTCAAATATTACAGATCGGCGCATTACTACTCGCGGAGCTGACAAAGGAGTACGTGAAGAAGTAAAGCAAGCGATGAGGCGTCAAGCAGCCCGCGACGGTATTGATCCACTAGACGAACTGTTACAAAAGTTTATTCTCAACGAAAAAGCCGCCATTCTACACAGTCTGATCGTTCCGTAACGTCAGCCCTATTTTCAATAAATTTTGAATAAAATTATATAATTTTTTATTTCAAAATATACACGTGATCTCTTTTCAAAGCCAACTTTAATATTATATACACAGTAATTAAAAGGATGAATTTGATTAACAATCTTCATGGGAACGTTGTAGATGTTCTCGACTTTAATACTTCGTTCTACGTATTATACACCCTCCTTGTGTAGGATTAGTAATGCATGCTCATCGAATTTCCGCAAGCCATATGTTTCCGATATAAATTCTATGATTTTTATGATACAATTAAGCAGCGAAGTTTCTTCTCAAATAGTCGTGGCTACTGTATATTGCGACGTTACGCTTACGGTAAGTGAATGCAACATAGACATCTCGATTGGGTGAGAATTATAAAATTGCAAATTATAAAAATCAAAGTATCCGCTTGTTTATACTCTTCGTGTTGTTACGTTTTATCTGATGTAGACGTTCAATTGAAGGGCACTTAGAAGTAATACTTTAATACCGGGCATGAAGGAGGATATTTGACTAAAATCGGTACCGGAAACCAGTTGCGTGTGCAACTCTAAACCGCCGGTGTAGTTTCCATTTTGTATCATCTGCGATATTTGATGCAGCGCTTGCAAGGTGTTCTGGGAGAGCTGCAACACACACGTGCGTATAAAAATATACAATTGAAACGAACAATTTCACGATATACTTCGAAATAAAATACGTACTTTATTTTCCCTAAGACAATCGTACAAAACTTCCAGCTTCCTGGATACGTCTTCTATCTTCCTTTTGATTTGCTGAGACAAAAAATATAATAGGCGTAAGCCGGCGCAGAATTTTACGCGTACGCGTGAACAATGTTTCGTCTTACCGGGTTTTTAGCATTCTCGTAACACTGATTCTTCAGTTCGTCGAATACTGTTTTCAAATGTACATGCTGCTCTGGAATTGGTGCTTTCGGTTTTTCAGGCTCCGGGGCTTTCGCAATTGTTGCAGGTTGTAGCGGCTCCACTGGTCTAGCATACTGAACATTCATGTTTGGAACGTTCTGATTATACTGTTGCGGATTATAAGGTGCCTGAACATCCGGATAGAACTTTTCCTGAGGCAAAATCTAAGAAAGAAATGTAGCTGCTGAATTAGCCGAATCACCCTGCGTAAACAACATTACTCACGTTCGACTCTGGTTGCGATGGAGCACTTCTCATTGGATGCAGAATGGGATTTTGTGGTTGATACTCTGGTTTCAACTGCAAATCATTATATCGTTATAGCGACATTCCATGAATTGCATGTATTAGTTCGTCATAGTAATCAAATTAGCGAGTTGTACACACGGTACAATGTTACACAATGATTCTCGCACAACAAGTTCTTTTACGAAGCAGTTCGAAACGTGTTTGCGCGTTTCGTGGTATTAGTACGTTCAATATCACACGAAAATGAAACTGTTATATGCAACTAGACTGCATTTCCTCGAGTAAAGTAACACGGAGGACATAGATCAGAGTTGGGCAAAATTATTTTGAACAACGAATAGATCGGTTCATTCGTTATCTTCTAATTCACGAATGAAGGAATAACGAATAATATTTCATTCGTTATTCGAACAATGCCGAACTCCGGTGTAGATACAGTAAAACTACAAAAATAATGGTAATAATAATTACGAAACAGTGGAAACGACACTCAATTCTCTAACAGTTCTCTACCTTCGCAGTCACATTCTTCGAATGTTTAGCTTTCCACTTCCTCGTACCAGCATGTTCCGCAGACATTTCATTTTTGTGGTACAATGCCAGTACTGGCTGTGTTTTTTGAATTTATATATGCATATATATACGTAACATCAGTACAAGATATTTAATCACGCCAACCGAACGTGTATCCGTAAATGTTTGGGCAGTCTCTCACCTGCATTCTGCTTTTGGCTACAGGTGGATCGTTCCATCCAGCTGGTTGAGGCAACGCCTGGTACGCGTTTTCATTCCCGTAAACCTGAGGTTGTGGCATAGGCTGTGTTCTAATCGGGTCATACATTTGCGATTGCGTCGGTTGTTGCATCGGCGTCATCATGCTAGGCTGGACAGGTTTGAATGGTTCCGGTTCCTTCGGACCGGCTGTAAAGTTCTGTCCAGGATATGGATTCGAAGTCATGGAGACTTGCGGCTGGTACACATTTTGTGTAGGGTAATTTGACAGCGGAGGCATTTGCTGATTACTGTATGTTTGCTGAGGGAAACCGGTCTGACCATAACTCGGAGTAGACTTCACCGAAGGGTCTATCAAATATTTCGACCTCGCTTGAGGTCCTACACTCGATGGCCGAGACCCAACACCGCTTGATCCGGTTGGAGGTGGCGGAGGAGGTGGTTGAGACACGGGAGCAGTACCGTAAGAATGAGGTGTGTACTGATCGTATTGCATCTGTGATTGCATATGTGGTTGCAGAGGATTGGTGGAAGGAAACCCGAGAGGTTGTTGCTGCCGAGTATTGAATTGGTTCGTGGTTGATGGGAATGGTTGTTTCGTGGGTGGAACGTTCTCGAATGGTCTCGCTTGTAATGGCATTTTCACCGTTTTCGGTCTACTCCTCAAGTCTTGGATATATCCTAACGCTCTGCACAGTCTGTTCTTCAACATCACGACCCTCTCGTCCTCACTGTTCCCAAGATAATTCAACGCGGCTTCCAGATCACCCTCGGACGCCAACATCTCCGCGTACTGCGACAAAACGCTGGCAATCTTCCCCTCTATCCGCGTGTCCCTGCTACCTTGCAACTCCAACGCTTTCTGCATTATCATTACCAACTCCACTACCTCCTGAATGTCGACGTTCGACGATTCCACCATCTTGTTCAGATTGCCGGAACAAATGTAGCAGATTTGAGCTTGCTCCTTCAAAATTGGATCGTCCGATGATGTTAGACGATCACCGAGCATATCTGCGAGAATGTTTTTGTATTAGAATATCTTTATGCAACATGAAAATTGACTGCACTAATTGCGAGAGAAATTGTTTCTTCCCTTAATCATTTCGATGGGATTTCATAAGCAATAGTTTTGTACGCACCACACAGTGTAGATCGTTCCTGCGGATTCGAGTGGGTGAATATTCCAATTAGTACCTCTTTCCAGCAGTTTATATCACTGTTCTGAACAATGTCAGCCCAGTTTTCGCTGACCAACGAACTAATAAGGGAATTCACGGCTCCGGAATGTTCTGAGAAGTACCTGTACTGGGTGCGTGCCAGTAAGTCAGGTCCAGCAGCCATCGAAAGAATCACAGCATCTGCGTACCTCTTATTAGCAAAGCACAAAGACACTGCAGCCTCAATGTTTCCTAAGAGGATCGCTTGAGTAATAAGCCCATCCTCATCTGCAATGTATTAAATGAAGATAAGATTTATTAAAGAATCGTATCGCAAAGTGAACATACGCATCAGTTTACAATGCAACATTACCATCGGACACGTTTAGTTTAATATTATCTATCGGAGAAACCGTAGGAGGTTTTTTGCTTTGTTCTTGCGCAATCGCATCGAACGCTGCGCTTCCATCCATAATGTTCCCGTTAAGTACCTGAAGAAATTACATTTCACTATGCAGAACAAATAATTTTTCATCTTAGTATTCAAATGGAACGTACATTATTGAGATTGTCAACACCTTCTGTGATACTGTTGATATCCTCTTGAGGTACAAGTTCATTCAATTTATTGTTCATTATGTCCACATTGTATCCCAATAATTCCAATATCTCTTTCGTCACATTTTCACCGAAGTATGCGGCCACACAGTTCCATATCTTCTTTCTATGTACATCAGTCGTTTTCTCAGCCTTTCCTTTACAGTATTCATTGTATTGTTCAGTTTTGAGTACCTCCTCCAATTCATTCGAGCGTTGTATTAATTCCGGTTGCGTGATCACTTGTGACAAAGTAACTTTCCTACTTGCGCTCCCAGGCATATTGGCGTCTGCCGGTTGATTCTCGAATATCGTCAATTTACCACCAAACTGAAACATTGTTTTATTTTTATCTGGAGCTGACTTGATAGTTGGTACAATGCAATGCAATGTACAATATACAGGGTGAATCACTTAGCTGTACCCAAAATGAAATATAAGCAAAGAAAATGTGCTTACACCGAAAGAAGCTCCAAATGGTCTCTTCAACCATTTAGGAGCCTTTGTCAATATGACCGCTGGTTCCGATTGCATCGCAGGAGGTGGTTGCGTAAAAGGATCCATTCCAGGGAAGGAATCAACTATTTTGTTAGACGTTTCGGTGGACATCTGTTGCTGTCCACCCAATAAGGAGTAAACTGCAGCATGTCCATCGAAACTAGTTCCCACAACTAGTCCTGGATGTCTCGGACACCAGGAGACGTCGAAATTCCATTGATTTGTCTGCGCTAGTTCGCAAATCACTTCACCGTTCTGCGTGGAAATAAAGAAATCAATTGAAGAACCTTTCTTTTTAATGCAAGTACACTGTCATAACCTACTGGTGCATCCGAATTAGGATTCCAACACAGTATTCTATTATCTTTGGCACAGCTTAGAAGCAAATCTGGATCGTGTGGGTTCCACGCGATCGATAAAACTCCACGTTGGTGATTATGAAGTGTTTTTAACGGCGACGTTGCGAACCTTAAATCCCACAATTCGATTATGGGGGCTTGATCATCCTCCGATGCTAAGCATAATTGTGTCGCAACATCTGGATGCCACTGGACTGCTTTCCATCGTACCTGTATTCATCAAATTACAAATATTAGACCCACTGTAGATAGCTAAACATTCCAAAGTGTATATATACATATATATTAAATTACTCTTGAGTTTGCATCTGTTAGCTTGATGATGGGCTCGTTCTTTCTCAAGTCCCATATGACGCATCGTTGTGAAAATGTGGATGCAAGTATGTGTTGTACTTGTTTGTTCCATGCGATATGTTGTACATCTTCTAGAGGCTGACTCCTGGATCCAGGAGTCATTGGAGTAGCTGTATTAACGATATCCCAAATATAAATCTCACTTTCAGTCGCTCCAGTTGCTAGTAAATTTGCTTGGAAAGGATTAAAGTCCAGAGCCCTAACTGGGCCTGTATGTCTATCCGGACTGCTTAGTAAACAGTTATTATCATTGGTCAACAATTTGGCAGCTGAATAAATCTTTATCATTCCGTAATCGCAACCGCCGACGATTATGCCAGCAGGATTGTTTCCATAGGAGCCCCATATTATTTTATGAAACCTGTAAAATTCATACGTGCAGTGACAATTCCACAGCTGTCCAATAACATAAAAGAATAATTATCAACCTATGGTCGCTCGCAACACTGGATCTTAATTCCAAATCGTATCCGGGTTGCTGCAAGTTCAGCGAATACAAATCCAAGCTGGCAGACGTGTTGAAACTCGCGTCGAGTTGCTGGGCTGCAGTTCCGGCAGCCAATAATATGGGATGTTGAGCCGGCGGTGACCATGCTACGTTGACAGTCTTGAGCAACTCCTTTACCTTCATTCTGGTAATTCTACATAGCGAATAGTTTCCATTAATTTTTACAGAGAACAGAAACGAACAATTAGCAGTTTTTCTAATTCATTATCAGTCTGAGCCAACATTATGTTGCATTTCTAAATGTAACGCGTCCGCTTTCCGTAAACAAAAGTGCACGCCGATAAGCGAGTGCTGTAACGTGAACTTTGAATTGATAATTACGAGCCAGTACAAACTATATGAAAATAAATAGATAGCATCACAAATGTGTTGTACTCGATTCGAAGGTTCACCGACCCAGCACTATCAAAACCTAACACGTGTTTCGTGTATACACTGTTGGTATCGTTCCGAGAAAAGCGGAGAATGTGTTATTCGTTCGCGGAACGCTTTCTCACCTTGTTGCAATGAATCAACAGTAATCCGACGAAATTTGTGCAAACGAATTCCTAATGTCAAACGAGTTGTGGCCACCCGTCAACTTCTTCCAACGTGGCGAACCGTACGTCGGGAATAGTGCTGACCTCTTCGGTGTCCGTGGTCCATTAATACAGTCTGCTCTGTTCCACTGTTCCTCTCGAACGCATCCTTGCTTATGCGGGACGATTAATGAAAAGTGCAACCGCTTATATAATCGCGTAAATTTACAGGTTAATTTCCAACCGGCCAGTAAACACGCATCGAACGAATTAATTATTCTATATATAGCGCTTTACCATCCGAGTAGAACAGTCTTTTAGAGCAGACTGTACCCACCGATATTTCCCTGAATGTATGAGAGTCAATCAACGATTTGACAACGTCAACTGAACCTTATAAAAATCACGTATATCGCCTTACGAGTAACACGCTAAATACATTTACGGTTCAACGTTTGCGTAATCATTGTTTTGATTATTAGGCCGACCGTTATTTCATTGTTACATCATGCGAAAATTTATATGTACTTATATAGAACGTTCGCGTGTTTCCACGCGTTGCATTCTATTAGTTCTCTTCAAACCCTGCTGCATATTTTCACCACCCACGTAGAACAACGGGCTCGACTGGCTCGAGCTCAAGAATATGAAATGCGTATTGACTTCTAGCGATGTTCTCTCTTGCATAATTATAGTTGAGGTTATTGTTACTGAATGCATCATTTTAGTGAAACCCGTTTCCAAGGTTCACGTAGAGAATGTAAAATTGAAGAGGAAACCTTGCGACTCGTCTTCTCGTCTAAATAAGGGGTCGGGTTACGGGTCGTCTCGCTACAGCACTGTCTTATTCACGGCGTCCTAACAATTCCTTGAAGCTCATTCCAGTCGTTGAATCGGTACAGGTGGTGTCATGACTTTTCATTAATTAATCTCGTCCCCGGTAATTACGGAAGCTCGTCGATAATTCGCTATGTAAGAAAAACGAATACAGTTTTTTGATCTCAGAATCGTTCGGAGAAGGAAGGAAGAGCTTTTGAAGTGTTTCTTAGATCCTGGATATACTTCGAACGGGTATAAAGGTGTGTATTATAGAAATCATGATTTCGAACGTGTCGTCGTTTATGTTACGAGATGATTGATGAAATTATGATTGATTTAATTGCAGCTTACAAATATTTCTTCCAGTCCAAGGTGGACACCGAAGCTCTGTCCTTTCTCACGATGACCCGTCGTGAGAAGCTCGTGATAACGGATGTTCGGGGTTGACGATAACAGCTAATAATTCCACGATGAGATAAACCGGTCTATTCCAATAAATTAGTGTAAGCCGAAGACAGTTTTCTTCCGACGGGATCAACGATGTGGCCAAGATTGAGGAGACCGTTTCGCACGTGGCCGATCGTACTTTCGGCTGCTTTGCTCGCGGGAATATTTCTGGTTTGGCTCAGCAAAACACGGCAGCCCGAAAATCCCAGCGACTACATGACAATGCGGTAAGCGATCTACAAGAAAGAGAACGAGCCTTAGATTCTTCCGAAACATTCTTCTTCGGCTTCGAAGAAGGTCTTCAGAATTTCATGTAATCACCTGTTGCATTTGACCAGAGGTTCTCAATTCAATAGTGGCAGCGTGAAAAATTCTCGAAAACCGTCATGACAGTTGAAAACGTAGATCTGTGTATTCTAAGGAATATTTCTGGTTTGACTGCATGACAATGCGGTAAGCGATCTACGGAAAGAGAATGAGTCTTAAATTCTTTCAAGATATTCTTCTTCATTTTCGGAGCTGAGGTCTTCGTCTTCAGAATTTCATGTAATCACCTGTTGCATTCGACCAGAGGTTCTCAACCAGGTCGCAGCATGTAAAATAATCAGGACAGTTGAAAATGTAGATCCGTGTATTGTAAGGGCATCCAACACGACAGAAAGTATTTAACTTCAAGATAATTGACGATAACCCTTCTCGGGGTCGATGGCGGCCAGTTCAGGGAACCTAGATAGAAATTTTCGTAATTTTTATTTCCCTGAATTTCAGGCTCTTGGAGAATCAGAAGGATTACGTAGATCGCAGAGGGATACATGTGGTCGTGGGTCATTATATCGGCGACTCCGTTGATCCTTTGAAAACTCCGAACATTACGAAAGGTATACTTACGAAAATTGTAGATCTCGTTTATGCATCGTTACGACGCCTTTGACTTTCTAGATCTCATCAACAAGAACATGTTCGATCCACGGCCTTCCGAGGGAAAGAATGGCAGCCCGGTTTTAATTCCAGGAAAGGATTTTTATAAAATGCAACAGCTCTATCAAATCAATCGATTCAATCTGATGGCCAGTGATAGAATACCGTTGAATCGCACTCTACCGGATGTCAGACGAAAGGGGTAACATTGTTGATTTAATTGTCGGTAACGTAGCCGCAGTCGATAACATACTAATTGAACAAATTGCAGATGCAACGCTCGGTATTCGAAATTGGATGGCTTACCGAGAACCTCGGTAATCATAGTTTTGCATAACGAGGCATGGAGCACGCTTTTGAGGACAGTGTACAGCGTGATCGATAGATCGCCGAGGCATCTGCTAGAGGAGATCATTCTCGTCGACGATAACAGCGACAGAGGTAAAATCTGCTAGTGGTGGTCTTAGATTTGATTGATTTCTTTCATAATATTACTAAATTTTTATTTTCATTTGTCCCTATTAGATTTTTTGAAGACTCCTCTAGATGAACACGTAAAGAATTTACAAGTGCCCACTAAGGTTCTTCGTTCTCGGAAACGCATAGGTTTAGTGAATGCGAGACTTATGGGCGCTAACGAAGCCGTAGGTGAAGTTCTCACGTTCCTCGACGCGCATTGCGAATGCACGGTTGGTAGGTGAGCTCTTTTCTTTACCAGATTGGTTAACCATTCTTCGTCACAAAGAAGCGATCTTAAGAGATGAATAATTTATTTTAATCTATTCCAGGATGGTTAGAGCCGTTGCTTGAAACTGTAGCTAAGAACAGAACAAGAGTCGTGTCTCCAGTTATCGACATCATTAACGACGACACTTTTAGTTACACTCGGTAAAACAGACTTATAGATCTATCCGATTCATTATTAAACTGCGGATCTTTATATGAAAACTGTTGTATTTCCTGGATATTATTGATATTCGTCCTACCGTTTTAGGTCCTTCGAGCTGCACTGGGGTGCGTTCAATTGGGACTTGCACTTCCGCTGGCTGACATTAAACGGTAGACTGCTGAAAGAGAGACGAGAGAACATCGTCGAGCCATTTCGAACTCCAGCGATGGCTGGAGGGTTGTTCTCCATGAACAGGGATTATTTTTTCGAACTGGGCAGCTACGACGAACAGATGAGAATTTGGGGTGGAGAGAATTTGGAGTTATCGTTCAGGGTGTGGCAGTGCGGAGGCAGCGTTGAAATCGCACCCTGCTCCCACGTAGGACACCTGTTTCGAAAATCATCCCCGTACACCTTTCCTGGAGGAGTAGGAGAAATTCTGTATGGGAACCTTGCCCGAGTGGCTTTGGTCTGGATGGACGATTGGGCAGAATTTTATTTCAAATTCAATCCAGGTGACTGGACCACGGTGAATCTTAATCGCGATTTATTCTTTGAAAGACGATTGCGTTAAACAGATCTGTTTCAGAGGCAGCCAGGTTGAGGGACAAGCAGCCAGTTAGATCAAGGTTGGCTCTACGCAAGAGGTTGCAGTGCAAGAGCTTCGAGTGGTACCTGGACAACGTGTGGCCGGAACACTTTTTCCCGAAGGACGATCGCTTCTTTGGACGGGTAGGATTCTTGTTGAAAATGTCGGGTCGGGTTCTTGAAAATTTCCGAATTCTCGTACACCTCTAATCGGAATCAACGGAACCTTTTCTAGATCGTTCATCTCCCAACAAAGAAATGCGTTATGCGACCGACTGCGAAGGGCACTTACTCGCAGCCCTCCGGTTACGCGATCTTAGAGGACTGCGTTCCTAGGCCGATACTCGGTCAAATGTTTGTGATGACCGAAAACGGTGTTGTGATGACCGACGAGAGTGTTTGCTTGGACGCTCCGGAGCACGACACGCAGCACAAGACACCCAAGGTTAAAATAATGGCGTGCAGCGGCAGCAATCGGCAGAAGTGGAAATACGACAAGCAAGTGAGTCGCCGGAACAGGAGCTGGGATAGAACTGGTTTCTTAGAATACAATAAAGACATCTATATTTAATTTGTTTTAATTAAATGCTGCGAGATACGGACTTTAGTGTTTTAAATTACATCTACTCTAATCCGCTGTCTACTAATGACCAATAAACGTTTGTCCAGGCAAAAACATTTTTACACGTTCCTTCGGGCATGTGTTTACAAGCGAGCGATGACGGAGGTCCTGTGATAGCCGACTGTGCAAAAACCGAGGAGCAGCAGTGGCTGCTGGAACCAGTACCATGGAAATGACCACCAGTATTCTTCTTAAGTAACCTCATACTATTGACGATCGGCGAGCATGCTATCAAAACCGAAATAGAGGCAGATAGTCGCCTTGTGAAAGATAGATGATTTATTATTCGTGCTGGAATCATGAGATTTATAAAACCATCTTCCATCGAAACGTTTCGATCATTCCAACAACTGTAAAATAAAGAACCAACCACTATTAACCGTGGTAGGTTTAGCGTTAAGACACCTTTAGACGATTGTACACATCACTTTTTACTTTTCTACACGCGGGTGCATAACTCATTGTAAATAAACCGTCCGTAACACCTGTAGAAAACTGAATTAATTCTCAAGGCATTCTCCTCTCCGCTATTTTTAATCGTGCGCCCTCGTTGGAAGTCGCAATTACATTCATATTTATAGAACCGATCGTTCTGTGCGTAATTGATGGTCGTAGAAACGAAATCCCGCCGATAGGATCTTTGTGTATAATGGGAGAAAAACTACTGATCGGTTGATCGACCAGTTTGGCGATGCCCGAGACGAGCGCACGTGTGTCGCGGACATGTCTGTGCGCGCGGACTAATTTAGAATCTCCTTACACGGATAATTCGTTCTTCGTCGATTCCGGGGAAGATGATGCTCACAAGTGATTCATGCAGCTGAGGCTGTATGTGACGAATCATCTTTATTGTCAACGTCGTCGAGGTTGCGGTTATGTTCGGCTTACGTCTGCATGACCGAATTCTGTATTAATATTCCGCTGAGAAGTGCTCAGGGAGACGTTCTACAAATGTAGGAGAGACCGGGGCAACTCGATGCATTTTTCAGCTTTTTATTTCTGCGGTTTTTCAGAAAAATACGTGCGAAATAAGTATAAACTGTTTATATAATGGTTGCAAAACTTATTGACTTTGGGGAAGTTTGGTGATCGGTAAATCGAAGATTGAGGTTTCAAGTTTAATAGCGACTGGGTTTAAAATCGTTTGAATTAATGGAGTAGGTAACAGCAGGTTCACGGGCAGTTTGGTGATCGGTAAATTAAAGATTGAGGTTTCGGTGTATCAGGATAAAATTAATAGCGACTGGGTTTTAAAATCGTTTCAATTAACGGAGGTGGTAGCAGCAGGTTCATGGGACGTTTGTGAATCGGTAAGTGGAAGGTGGTAGTGTTGGTAGATCGGGGAAAAATTCGACTTTCCGCATTGAGTGGTGAGTTCACGGAAGTTTGTTGATCGGTAAATTAAAGATTGCGGTTTCGGTGTATCGGGACAAAATTAACAGCGACTGGGTTTTAAAATCGTTTCAATTAACGGAGGTGGTAGCAGCAGGTTCACAAGAAGTTTGGTGATTAGTAAATTAAAGATTGAGGTTTTAAGTGTATCAGGACAAAATTAATAGCGACTGGGTTTTAAAATCGTTTCAATTAACGGAGGTGGTAGCTGCAGGTTCATGGGACGTTTGTGAATCGGTAAGAGGAAGATGATAGTTTTGGTAAATCAGGGAAAAATTCGATACAGAGACATTTCGAGCCCGCAGCGATCCGTCAGGCAGTCTGTCGTGGTTTTGCCGATATCTGGGTCAAAGTCGCGTCCTCGGCGAGGCCAAGAAGCCACTTAGCTCGGAGCGGCCTAGTCTCTCGTTCGGTTTGCACGATCACCTGCAGGCCAAGTTTGGCTGAGATGAGTGAGCCTTTATTTATGGATCGGTAACGTTTCCCGCGTGTCGAGCGAACGAGTGAGCGAGGGAACCGCATCCTCCGAGGACAGGCGTGGATCGTTCCGAGTCGCCTTCGGATCGAAGTCGCTCGTTCGAAAAACGGGCTAGAAAAACGGGAAAAGACGAGCTATGAATTCCCGATACGTCCGAGTTGAAAGTATAATGCGCGCAGGGGTGCGTCAAAGATCATCGCTTGCAAGAAAATCACGCGTGAATATTTATACAATCTCGCTCAAAAGTATGCGGACGACGCGTCCAATTTTTCTAAATCTTCCAAGAGTAGACAGCGGATTTGATGCATTCATGCATGGTGCATTTGATTCATGGGAAAAATGAGTAGGTGTAATTTGAAACAGTAAAAACAATTAGAAAATTTTTAAAATACTGTTATATTCTATTCAGTCTATCAAACGTATTAAGGAAGACAATTAATGTTTATTCTATCACTCCAGTTTCTATATATTTTAATAGTAATTACCTGAGTTTCGTATTTCGAAATCTTTTTGTTCAACCCTTATCTCGATGACCGGATCCACTTCAAATATCTTTTTAAATTTCTGCGGTTGTCTAGTTTACACAGTTAATAATAATTCATTAGCATTCTCACCAGTAATAATTATTATTCTTTTGAGAATAATAAAAATTGTACAATTTCGAACTATTAGATTAAATTATATTTGCAACAAAGTGTCCACATATTTTTGAGCAGGAGTGTATGTTGACGCGTCTGAATATCGTTCGCGAATTACCGCAATGAAAAACCGGCGGAGAAGATCGTAAAAGCGGCTTGAGAATAACAGTCGTCCGTCACCGCGGCAAAGGACATCGTTCTTAGGGAGAGAGAACGCGGAACGTGGATTGAGAACCGATGACAAAAACTGTCATCCGTCGATGATTTATAGCAGAGCCAGGCGGAGGAACGAAAAAAAGTGTTGTTGCGACGATTTTATTGCGACGGAATACGATTTTAATCGAGATCATCGGGCACGCTCCGCGGGCATTTCGACCGGACGGTCCTCGGCGTCATTCGCATCAATTTCTGTCGTCGCGGTCATCCAACGGCCAGCTGTTCCGGTTCTCACACACCGATGACCCTCGACCGACTAGTTTCTCGTGTTAATTGCTGCTACGGTTTCTAGACGGCTCGGATCATTTACTGGAAACCGGGGTCATCCTCCGGGTAACGTGGATTGGCCGGTTTTGCGAGATCACCGCGATTTATGCAGACATTCTTGGGGAAACAGGATGTTCTGCAACAGTGGATACGTTGGCAAAACTTCCGGCTTCTTGGTAAATTGATTTTTAGTCGAGTTTTACCATTGGTTTGAAGTGAAACCGATTTTCCAGCATTTTCAGACGATCTTGATAGAATCGATCAATGACCTTTGCTACTAGGATCGATTTTGGACAAATATTAAAAAATTGTCTTACGAAAATGTCACAGGTTGTTATACACCACCGTTGAAGAAACAACATCCACGAACAGCATACTTAAGGCACTAAAAAGAACCGCAACAACGAAGAGCTACCAAGTATGTTACAACAAAGGACGTAGCCAATAGAATAAACTATATGGAATTAAGAAATAAATTGTACTACAAAACTCGTGAACGCTATGGTACTAATGAATTTCGAAATGTTAAAGTGTTCGCTAATAGTTATTAAAAAAATCTCTTTTTTTTGCTCAGTTTGCTGGAAGACTCGTCGGAAGGAAACGTAAATGCATTAAGTGGTTGTACGCCGATAAATGCACGGATAAATAAATTATTGTTAGCGGAGTGTGTATAAAATTTTTTTTAGCGGTGTATGTATAAAAAGACTGTGCATAAAAATGTGCATGTCGAATGGAGCATTCCGAAAGAAACAAATCGAGCGCAGGAAACGCGAAGGATGTTGAAACGGGGCGAGGAAGAAATGGGGGAGTTTAATGAAAGGCTGGAACGACCGTGGTAGGGGTCGGAGAAAGTAAACGCAAGCACGAGACGAAAGTTCCTTTGAAACGTATCTTCTACGTGTACGTTGTGCACATATATTTATACATATACATATATACGTACACGTACATATACGTGTATTTTCTTTATTCGAATATTACATATGAACATATATACACTCACCACTATGCTACGGGACGCGCGACTACGGGGCTAAACAGTGTTTGTTGCGCGCGAGAAGTAGGAGCTACGAAAGGTTGATCGTTCGATAGATATCGCATCGGTTCGTTCTGAAAGTTCTCGAATTTTCTCACAAAAGAACGGTGTAGGAATTTTCAGAACGTCCCCGAGCGTCGATGGACCATCCACAATTCCGCGTTTTCATCGGTTTCGGGTTGAAAGAAAATTCCCTGAATTCGCTGAAGCTCTCTCCACATTTCTCACCGCAAATTTATTATCATTACCGCTAGATCTTCATGGCAATAAGTAGTCCGCTGATCTTTATGCAGAATAAAAATGTTCTGCGTTGATCGTGTGAAGCAGGAATAAAGTAAAAATTGATTTCATCCCTTAACAACTTTGTTAAATTAAAGATAACATTATGACGTTCTTAAATCTGTTCCAGTCCTTTCAATTTATACATTATTTATTTTTTTGATAATTCTAATTATCACTGTTTTATATATCGCTCAAGGTATTTCTTCATAACGCATAAAGATCCGTAGTCTGGTAATAAGAAAACTGTACGGCGACACGTTCCGGCGTACCGTTACTTCGTGCACGGCTTCCGAAGCTCGGAAGGTAACGGTGGGAAGTTGCAAAAACTAGTAGCATAAACAGATGAAATTAAACTAAAAATGGGTCCGGAACCGAGCCTCGTTAGCGCATTGATGAGCTCGCGAGTAACGGTAGCAAGGCGTGGTAACAAACGTGGAGACAGCTTGACACGTTCGGGACAGAACATTGGCCTCGTTGATAATAACAGCCGCAAAGTTTGAAGAATGGTCGTTCTTCTAAGTTTCTCGTTGGATATTTTATAAGAATTTCTTGAATCCAATCTTTGCCGTTAGGAGCTGAAATTTCAGCGATCCTGTCCCGAAAATGTTGATCTAGAAGTTTAAGGACGAATTCAAGCTTGAGAGAAGAGGGAAAAAACGCGAGATCCGGTCTAGGGTTGTTTTAACGAGACGGACACGCCTCGAATAACTTTGACTAAGGTCAGCTTATGGTCTCGTGGATCCCGGTCGCGCGATCTAGCTTACGATCTAGCGGTCAGAAAGGTAACGAGTGCTCGGACAGCTTTGTTGGCCCACGGCGCGGCGCGTCGCGTTCGTGGCTAAACAGTAAATACGTATAACTCGGTAACCTTGGTCAAATCACAATCGTGTTACAATTTACATACTCCTTTGTATATATATATATGTATATATATATATTATATCTATATAGATCCATTTGTATACATATATCCGTATATACAGTATATCAAAATTAAACGTATTCTACGCAATTTGCGCTTGGTTCATCTCGCACGCGACTGACTATCAATTCGTAGGGGGCGGAGCGTCGAATGCGCGACGCTATGTCGGAATGGACAGTGTACAGCAGGTTTTCCTCTGTCAAGCCACTCGGGGAAAGGAACATGGCTTTTTTTCCTCCGAGGGCAGGTCCTCGGAGCTAGATTTTCCAAGATGCGAAAGACATGCCCTGTGGAATGTTCTCCTGGATTCGTCGGAATCGAGCGGGCTGAGACCACGCCCACCCGGGGGTTAATTGCTATACAACATCCATTCCGCATCGTGTTTAACAACGCAGGACAGCTTCGCAAGAAGGACTTTTTTCCAAGATCGCACGCTCGCTCGCGGAATTAGCACATGTAAGCGCGTCGACGAGTTCCAAAATTTGCAAGAAGATTCTTCACGTTATTCGCTACTTCTCTTAGCGAGACAGTGATGCAGGAACTCGTCCACGCGCCAGAAATGAACGTGTTCGCGCGACATCGACTAACTAAATTGAGCCTCGATTCGAATTCTAGCAGCTATAGGTACGCGTTTCTCGCTCGGGTACACTTGTTACGATACATTTACACTTCTAGTTCGCGTTTCAACGAGCGGGACGTTACGGGGAACGCGTGGAAACGATTTCTGCTCGGAAATCGAAGACGATCCGTGGAACGGCGGAGCGCGAGGCGTCGGGGATAATTTGAGGGAAAGTTTGGACTTCGAAGTGTATCGAGCTTCGTGGAAATTGAGCTTTGAGATCCGAACTTCCAGCAGCTTCTACATTTCTGTAGGGATTTCGTTAATTAAAATCTCCTGCAAATTGCTGCCGAGTCACAGTTCCAGATTCGAATGCTTGCGGATCAACAATCGACGCACAGTGGGGCATTTTAACCAAAAAGCTGGTCAAAATTCAATTCTGTACAATTTATAATAAATAATAAATTTATAATAAATACAAGCGTATTTTTGCCAATAACCTTCGTGTCACCTTGCAGCGTGAGTCGAAAGGTATAGTTTATTTAAAGTGGTTTACTTGAAGTAAATTTATCGTATGTACATATTGTTTTAATCTAGCAATGCACCTGATATATTTTTTTAATTATTTAAAGTCGCTTTTTTGAATTAAAAGGAAAAATGTAATTTTGTAACAAAACAATACCAGTGGACTTGTTTTCTACTATAATACAAATTTACAAGTATAACATGAATTTTCTACTATAATACCCTTTTTTTCTTTCTTTATTTTATTTATTTATTTATTTTTAAAGAAGAACAGGAACATTATACAGGGGCGTTGGTGAGGGCCCTTTTTTCATGTTCTTGGCCAAAATTATTATGGTCAAAATGCCCTACTGTGCGATGAGGGAACAGCGTTTCCGGCGGACGCGACGGAGACATTTTGATTTTCCGTTCTCGTCAGGTCCTCCTCTCGCGTTCGCTTTCTTTTCTCCTTCTAGCCAGGCTGTCGCAACTCGAATCGGTCCGACCTGTCCACGAGTCGGCGACCAGTGAAATCACGCGTGTAAACTGGAACGAGATGAGGACGAAAAACGCGGCGCGCGGACGTGAGAACGCGCGATTTCGCGGGATAAGCTTCTCTCGGCCTCGTCCCACCCCGTGAAATTTCGCGACTCTTCTGTGTATTTCTTTTTTTCTTTTCCTCGCCTTTTTCCCGTCGGCGAAGATCGCGGGGCGTGGAAACCGTCGGCGATTGTGCGTCTACGCCGATTGTTATCGTATCGACACGCTTGGCGATTCCGTAAACGTTCCTGAGCATTCCTGCGAATCATTTTCGCAATTTCAGAACATGGAAATCTTCGAGCCGAAGACAGATAGAGAGAGAAACATGTGGAGTTTCAGAATCAACGAGTAGATTTAAAGAGGATTTTTATAAGCTTTTCGAGATCGTTCTGTAATCAAGAAAATATCAATACTAACTAGACCAATCGGTAAAATGGAGATTGTGGTGCACGTTTCTAATAAATCAGTGTGCGAAGTTCGACAGCAGTTTTTCCTTTCCGTTGAAAGGAAACTGAATTTAATAATACGACTTCAAGGGGAATCAATATAATTACTACTGACAGTAGCGAAAGGTTCGTATTAAGCAGTCTAATTGATCAAGTGAACATCAAATTGCTTGTCCATTCGAGAAAAATCCACGAACAACATATAATCGTAGATTAGTCGTGGTAGGAAGTCGAACGAGGAAATCGATTTCTAATAATCTTCACTGCGGTGTAAACTGCGCGGTAATCGATACTGAATTAATATCGATGGTGGTAAACGGTTCGTATTAGATAGTCTAATTGACAAAATGAAGATCAAATAGCTGACTCGAGAGAAGCGATCGACATCGATTTCTAAATAGCAAAAGGTTCGCGCGAACTACACGAAACGTTAAGATAAGGATGCCAGAAGCGATACGCGTTGAAAAAGAATTCAGAAATAAACATGGAATCGCGATGCTTCGATTCGATCCGACAGAAATCGCCGCGATTAGTTGGTCAGAGTGATGATCGCGTTGGCAGATCGTTTGCGAGGAATGCAGGAACAAAATTTAATTGCGGATCTTAGGAGGCCACGATAGGAAATCGATTTCCAAGCTTCGAGGTCTCGGATCGACGCGCGCGTGCTCCGTAGTTCTCTCTCGGTCGCGGCCACGTCCGAGATCTTTCCTTCTCCCGTGGTATCTCTCGGTTAAAGCGTTTCATGGTTGTCGAGATCGCTCTCTCGCCTCGGCGTGGCTCCTTTATTGCGTTTCACTTTCGCGATGAGCTTGCCCGTCCGATCGGGGCGTGGCAGAAGTGTAACGCAAGAGAGGTCCGAGGCCATCTCGTCGGCCGGGATCGTATGCGTGAAGCAAGAAAAACAGGGCCTGGCCATCCTCTCTCGACCTCACCCGAGAGGAGATCGAGACCGAGCAAGAAAAAGAACGAGAAAAACAACAGAGAGAGAGAGAGAAAGACAGAGATCTCGCGCAGAAGCTTAGTCACACCTGGCGTTTACGATCGATCTTGCATCGATCTCCCTTTCGAAATCGGCCGGTCTTAAAATGGATTTTGAAGAGCACCATTCACCGCGATTCATCCTCTGACGGGTGGAGAAGTTCCTCTCTTCCAGCTGGATCATTCCAATTCTTATGCTTCTGCGTACTCGATCAGGGTCGCGATTCACGGATCCACTGATCAACAGAGTCGAAGATCCTTCGTCCCTCTGTTGCAGCTTAAGCCCCGCTACACACATCCGTTTTTGTAACTCTTCACTCTTGGGCCAATAATTATTATTAATAAATATCAATAACAATAATTATTACCAATAATTACTAGAATGTAGTGTTCATTGACTGGAATTTTTTATATTTTTTATTTAACGTTCATTTATTTTTGACAAATCAAGTATAGGCAGCCATTTGGCATATATGAGATTCCTTTAATTCACATATTTTTTTTAAAATAAAATATCTTCCTGAACAATTTCTTAAGTTGCTCTACTATGGATTCAATCGAAGCACTGCACAATATTTATCACACTTCGGATGTGAAAAACGGATGTGTGTAGCGGGTCTAGCTCTTTGTAACTGACTACGATGGATCAGGACTTCCAAAAAAGCGCAGTATGATAACGGAGAACGCTTCCATGAAACGCGCCGACGTCAAAGTGTTAAATACTCGAAATCCTTAGCGAGGCTCCTACGTATTCGATCAGTGTCCTCTAAGCAACAGCGTGCAACGGAAAACATAGTTGTTCGTCTCCGTTGCAGCTCGATCATTCGAATCCTTCGGTCCCTGTGTATTCGATCAGGGTCGCGTTCCACGTCTCAACGCAATTTCGAGGAACGCCGGCATTCCAAGCTAGAAAGCGCGAATCGTTTCTCACGCGTCACTGAACTCCCCGGGTTCTATCGGCCATCTGATTTTCCCTGCGCTGGCCGAGCGCGCACACCCTTCGTAGAACGCGAAGACACGGTCGTGTGTGCACACCTTTCTTCGACCGCGTTTCCGGCCCGCGGTTACCAGCTCCGCTCGCGTTTACCAAGGTCAAGAGGATCCGCTCGACAGAGCGAGCACAGCCTCCACACACCTGCGCTACTTGCGGTGAACGTCGGAGAGCAAGGTAGAAAGTACCGATAAATTGCCACCTAATATCTGCGCCGGGAGCCAGGAGCCGATCCGTTGCAGTCGCGAGCCATCATCGAACTTGCTCCCTTCGTCTTCCTTGACTCTAGGCTCGAAACACCTGATCGTTTCGATGAATCGATTCGGATTTCACTCGTGTAATTAACACGTTCACTGTTGTCTCATTCGTGTTTCGTATGTCTTCTCTTAGAGGTCTCGACGCGATTCTCTTTAGTCGTTTCTGGTCACTAGATTTCAGATCTTTATGCATTTGTAGCGAAAGTGATGTACAACTTAAAATTATTAAGAGAAGGGACAGAGAAAAATTGTATTCATAAATTGTACAACATAGGAGCCAAATTGAAATACAATTTATTCTCTAATGATATTAATTAACTGAAACGATCACATTGATGTTCTCAAATCCTTTTAATCTGTCCACTGATTTAAATTGCACGTACTAATACGTATATTAGTTAGTTGACATGAGCACATTGATATTCTTAAATTCTTTTAATCTGCCCACTGATTTAAATTGTACGTACTCATTTTTGGCATAAATGCATAAAATCCGCGGTCTAGTGACAGGATTCCCAGGTTTTCATTGTAGCAAAACTGATGTACAACGGTTATATAAAATTATTAAGAAAAGAAAGGACAGAGATTCTTCATAAATTGTACAACATAGGAGTCAAATAGAAATGCAATTTAGTCTATAATGATATTAATTAGCTGAAACGAGCACATTGATGTTCTTAAATCCTTTTAATCTGTCCACTGATTTAAATTGTACGTACTAATACGTATATTAATTAGCTGACATGTATGATAGATACTTGGTCCCCGCAGTGTTTCAAGTTTATAACAACATCTCCTCTTTCCACTCTCATCACCTATCGCCTAATTGCAGCCTCTTTCAGCCAATTTCAGCGGGACCTATTGTTTTTATAGTGGGTTCCGAACCACCTTGGGCACCACACTATTTAAAGATAGCACATGGAATATTTCCAGAGGTGCCGGCGGTGGGATCGAACTCGCGACCACTTAATTAGCTGACGTGAGTACATTGATATTTACATTGTACATTGAAATTTTCATTGTAGCATTTCCTCCAGTATTAATTCCTACTCGAATCACCAGTGAACGCGTCAACACTTGTTAATTTTCCATAAAGATCCGCAGTCTTATAATCAGGATGAATCAGTATGCTCGGTGGGGATGATTCTACGTAAAAGCATAACTCGAAAGAGTTCGTACATGAAATCGCGGTAGAAATAGCGTTAATCAAAGTAATCCACTTTGCTGGCAAGGTCGAAGCACCTCCCGGTTAGAAAGTGCCGGCGGAGAGTCAAGGAAGGCGATTAGATCGTTTCGCCCCAGGTATAGTTTTCATAGGAGCGAGGAATAGGATCGTTCCTTCTTTTCGCTAATCATCGTCGGTAGGAAGCGAGTTGGCTTTTCCATGTCCACCGCGAATCAAACGGGACTGTTTCCCACGTTCCCCACGAAATCTGCAACGCGATATCACGCTTCGAACCGTCGAATTACATCGGCTTTCACGCGGAAACACAGTCGTCTCCCTTTTCGATCCTCGAGTCTTTCGATTTTCTCTAACGACGAGAGCTTAACGGCTGAACCGGAGGCCGTCGAACTTCTTCGAGGGCTTCGAGAGGGAACGGCGCCGATTCCGCTGGTCGATTTCTGTTTTATTTCGGCCCCCGATGAAATTCACTTTCTAGCTCGTAAACCTGGACAAGTGTCGTTTTCTTGCCGCGAACCAGTTCGAAGCCGCTCGAGAATCCATTAGACACGATCGAGAGCCGATCCCTCGAAAATCGGAACTGTTTCTACTCCGCGAACGAACGACCGGACAGCCATGCTTCGATAACTGTCGCGTTGTTTCTTAACTCTGTCGTTTCTTCAAAGGTCTTCTTCCCAGATCGTGCCAAACAAATGAATTCGCACACGTGAAACCTTCGGAATATATACATATACGAACTCGACAGCTATCGAGGCAAGGCGGTGAAAGATCGGTGCTTAGGTCGACATTATCGTCTACTTAACCTACACTTCTCGTCCCGGAGGACGTTCTTCCGGCACGCTTCTTCCCGTCGGCACTCGCAGCGAACGGTTAGCAAAAGAGTCTGTTGCAGCCAGTTTTCTGAAAGACTTTTCCTAACACTAATTCTAACTTCACACAACAGGAACTGGCCTGGTGCAGACCAGACCCGGACTTCCCGTCAAAGAGGTCACCACAAGGACGTCTCGATCTTCGACTAATCGGCTTGCAAACCATCGAGTTCGGCTCACGTATTATTCCCCGGTGACAACGGCGGTGAACTGACTTCCCTCTGTTCCTCTTGCACGCTCTCCGGTCTGCTAGCGGTGCTGCTCGACCTCGAGCTGAGGTTATCTCTGTCGCTGAAGTACGAAGAATCCCCTCTCTTCTCTTCGAGCTGAAGCTGTTGCTTGTCGTTCCTGAAATCATCAGCTCCATGTCCCAGCAGGCCTGGAAAATAGGGTATCCCTTGTCTCTGGGAAGTTATCTTCCCCATGAAGCTGCGGATCTCCTCGAAATAGGACTCGTCCGCTCTAGGCAACTGACCGTGGTACCTCGAGCGGACTTCGTCGAGTATCGTCGGCCCATCGGCGTCGTGTTTCTTCAAGTGTCTGTCGAGATTGGTCTGCTGGCCGAAACATCGTTCGCAGAGCGGACACTTGAACGGCTTCTCTTTGTTGTGGATGTTTCGGACGTGGCGTTGAAGGTTGCTAGAGATGCTGAACGATCTCTCGCAGTATTTACACTTGTAGGGTTGCTCGCCGGTGTGCGTCCTCAGGTGCCGCGTCAGGTTCGCCGATCTGGGGAACACTTTGCCGCAGAACTTGCACGAGTATCTGTCCTTCGGCTTCAGGCCAGCTTGCACGCTGATGGAATACGGTGGTAGGTTCGGTGCGGTTGGCTGTTGCTGCTGTTGTTGTTGGTTAGGGTGACTTTGTGGTTGTTGAGGTTGTTGCTGAGGTGGTGCAGTGGGGCTGGGTATCCTCGCGACGGCTTGCGAGGACGAGGAAGATGTGGATGATGTCGTTGAGGAGAATCTGTTCGGTGGCAACGGCACCATAGTGGGTAGGGCTCTGACCTGGATCTTGGGCAGGTCCGGGACCGGTGAACCGTGGTGGTGAGACCGGTACATAGCTTCCAGAACTAACGGATGGACGGCGTGGTGTTGAGGAAACAGCACCGTGTGATAAGGCAGACCGGTGCCCAAGCTGTTCTGGTTCAGCACCTCGATCTCGTTCTGGTTCTCGTCCCGCAACCGCTCCTTCTTGTGATCCACGCGAAGATCCAAAGGCTCGCAATCCAACTCGTCCTGATGGTGAGGCTGCGGTGGTCTCGCCGCAGGACTCATGTGCGGCTGTTGCTGCTGGTTCGTCGGACTCGATAGCCCACGACCATGTCCATGGCTCAAATCGTACGGCAGCTCTTCGACGTCCGGCACGCGGACGCTCAGCGGGTAGATGCTAGCTTGCTTCGGGCTTATGTGGCCCGGCATCTTTCTAGGACTCGAATCCTTTTCCCGCATGGCTGGAGGATACTTCGGGTCGTGCAGCGTCGGGGGCAGGGTGATGCTACCGAGATATCCGCTCATCACACCGCCTCTGTCACCCTTGTCCTGGCTCCTGCTGGCGGCTCGCGGTGACCTGCGAAACAAATGGCCGGATACGTTATTTTTCTTCTTTAATTCTTCTTCATATTCCATTAGAATACATGTCGCACCCCGGATAGCGGCGGATCTAACGGTAAACGGACTAAGTGGACGAGTAGGGCCCCGGATTTTAAAGAAATTTATGGAATGTGTAACGGAATGAAAAATTTTCAAAACGAAATTTTTTTTACAAAAAGTTTTACCGCTTGGGGCCTTCACTTGACATGAGTCGCCACTAAACCCGGAAAGAACAATGTTAGACACAATAATGGTTTTGATGCGGAACCTTTATAGCAAGCGGTGAAATGTTTTTTGGTAGTCACCTTGTACGCTTGCTGTTAAACACATTGTGTAATCAGCTGAGAATTGTTTTGGTTGGTAGTCACCTTGTACGTTTACCGTTGGAGACGTTTTAAAAATGTAAGCAAACGGACACGTGAGGCTCTAGGTAAACAAACAATGACACGAAAAATAACGATTTTGAAGTTGGATTAGTTGGATTCCACGTGCTAGAAAAACGTCATATTTGTTGGTTTATTTGAAATAGTACAATCTATAAAACAAAAATGAATTTGTCTAATACATTTGAATACTACTTCACAAGTTACTTTTGTTTGACGTTCACTTTATTGTGTGCCTTCATCGTGTCACGACGTCGTTCCTTGAATATAAAAATATATAAATGATAGTTTATTCGTATAAAACTAGATTCAGTTTATTTATCCCATATTTCCAATAATATTTCTAGCTAGAAGCCAGTTACGTCAGGTTTATTGCGAGAATGTGCATTCTTTAGTTACGTCGCTATTCTCGCCAAGAGGCGATGCATTAGCTGACTGTAGGAAAGCGTGAAAATTGATTTTCAAAATTTATTTTGAATTGTTGACAGATAGATGAAGATTTTTGCAAAAAGAACAGAACCATTTTTCATGGTCTATCTAAATTCGAGATCGGGAATCGATTAAAGAATCTGTACCGAGAAGGAGCGAGGCAGTGCGAGGATAATTATATACCCGATCGGTTTCTTTTTTTGTTCGAACGAAGCCCGGCGGCGGCACGATGTCGTGAATCAGAATCGCGCGACGCGTTAATCCTGTCTTTGTCCAGATAACGATCGCCGCGAGGATCGAGGATTTGGCAGACGGCGTCGATTTGGAAACATTAGTGAAAGGATCTCTATTCGACTTGGTCGGTCAGCCTATTAGTCTAAATCCGAGAGCACGATGGACGAAGGCGTCAACCACACTGATAGATCGTTCACTTGGCCGCAGGCGACGTTCTACGATTTCGAACGCATGGAAATCGATCGCCTCTCAGACACTGCTCGCATTTTTCTGTTACGACGTCAGATCGGCCGATACTAAAAACAAACGTGTCCAAAGATCGGACACGTGGTCGTGTAACGCCAGTGGTTGTCAAGGTGGAGTGACGGGTCTATTAGTTAAGGGTCTCGTGTAAACTGAATTTTGTCAAAGCGATGGTAATATTTTTCATTGTGCTTGTATACCTTCATACAGTTCTAATTACTCGTTTATTGTTGCGGAGAAAAATTGAGAGAAATTTAAAACAGTGGAGAATATAATTTTAATGTATTAAATTTTACTATATTAGTTTTAATTTTTAATTTTACTACATTATACTTTTTAATTATAATTTTTGCATGAATATCTGCAGTCTATTAATCAGAACGTTCATCGATCCCACTCCTACTGAAATAGATAATTTATCTTGGAAGTTAAATTCCATATTTGGTCTATTACTTAAGGGTCTTGTGTAAAATGAATTTTGTCAAAGCGATAGTAATATTTTTCATTGTACTTGTACCTTCATACAGTTCTAATTACTCGTTTATTGTTGTGGAGAAAAATTGAGAGAAATTTAAAACAGTGAAGAAGTTACATTAAAATTTAATGAAGACAATTTTTGCATGAATATCTGCAGTCTATTAATCAGAATGTTCATCGTTCTCATTCCTACTGAAATAGATACTTTGTCTTGGAAGTTAAATAGCATATTCGAAGTTATAATTTCGAAGGATCGAGGATGTATGTTTTTTGTTGGACGATTTAAAAGAGAAACGCAAATAGAAGAAGCTCGAGGGGCCACTGACACGCAGCGACAGGCACCGATCTATCTCATGCTACAGATCGAAGAATCTCGATCCGCCGCGGCACGTGCTATCTAACTTCATCAATGAGCCATACATCACTCGACCGCGCTCTGTCGCTCTTGCGAAAGCAGACGTGATCCTTGAGAGCAGATTCGTTTGCATAATTTTCAGGGACACGCCGCAATCCGCGCGCGCATCGAATCTGGTGCATCCGGAGCGGACGCCCTTAAACGTATATCCGCGTGAAAGTCACTCGATTTTTTTATTGATTTCGAAATACCACGGTTCCGATCCTGTTGTCATCTATTTAACTGTCCGGTCTGATGGTTGTAGGTTCAATTGCTTGAAATCTTGCGAACAAGTCGCACATTTAATAACGAAATCTTATAGATAATTAATTAATTAATTGGTTATCTTTCTGGTTATATTTCTTATAGATAATGTTTAACACGTGTCTGTAACTGGTTTTTATCGGTAAACGAATTGAATCTCTTATTACAGAGGAAATAAATGCTCAATATTTGCCTTTGAAATGTTCAGATATTGTCTTGTTCACATTTTTTTACTCTGCTTAACGTCTCTTTAAAGTGTTTTAGTATGTACATTAAAAAATTTAATTAAAATTAAAGTGTTAAAGTATTTAGCTCCAGAAGTGTTGTCCGAGGTATGGAATATTAGTGCTAGGTATAATCTTGCAACTACAATTGTGTTGTTGTAAAAGGCTAGAAGATAATTCTAGCTATTCTTACTGATTCTACTATTCTACTATATTCTACCTATTATTAGGTAATTCAAGTATTCAATTAGGTAGAGTATTCACAATATTTTTTCTTATCTTTGTAAACACTTATGTAAAAAGGGCTTCTGCTCGTCTATAATAAATAATATAATAATAATTATTATAATATGTACAATCGGATAAAATCATCAATATGGAAAATTTTCCGCGTTCGGTTTTCCGACGAACATCTACATTCTACCTATTTTGGCTATTCATTAGAAATTCCTCTAACGTTTACACTGTTTTAACTTAGACCTATTCAATTACTGTCATAAATACACAAAATCCGCTTGTCTAGAGATCAGTTACTAGATTCCCTAGAATTTTACATTGGTCGCAGCACAGAATCGTACAACAATCGATATTTTCCCGCGTACACGTATTTGAAGCGACGCTCAGTGGACGGAGGGCCTAAGCGTAGTATCGCATGATCGCCAGTCCTAATCGGGCGTTGAAATCACCGGGCGTACCGCTTGCGCGAGCATCGAAGTCTCCGGCGCGTTTCGAGCGTTCTATACACCGCGTGTCTTCGGATTCGCACGTATTGCGAATTGCGAAAGTGCGCGCGTATACACGCCTGTCGAAGCTGGTCTGTGATAAAGGAAGCCGTCGCCGTTGATCCGAGAAATCGCAGTGACGGTTTCGCAGCCGTTTCACGCGACACACGATCCAGTTACCGAAGAAGCTAATCCACGCTCGTCCGGTTCCGACGAAAGAGAAATCCGTTCGAGAACAACTCGTCGACTATGAATACCGTCGCGACGATGAACCAGAAATAGAGAGAGAGAGGTGTTTTCCAGGAGAGAAAGAACCTGACGCCGTAAAAGGAGCAAAACCGAGAAGCTCCGACAATAGCGAAAAGCGTTAATTGCGGGGAATGCGAAGACGTTAGGTGCGGTGACCGACACGGGAATCGAAAGTGTACGTTTCTGAAACCCTGGTCCCGTACGACCGATGATCCGGAACGGTTGAACGGCTCCGTTTACAAGTCGTTAACCGTAAAAACACCGAGATAAACCGCCTCTCGCCCGGCGGAACGTCTGGCGCCCGTTGCTTGTCTCGTACTGGCTCTATACAGGTACTTTGATCGAGCAAATGGAGAATTCATCATCGTATTTATCAGAAATTTGACGTGGGAAATTTGTTCCTTACAGACTGATCGAAGGATAAGCGAACGTGATTAGTTTCTTATAAATAGAAGGCAAAGAAAACTTGTCTGCGTCAGTTGGGAGAGATAGCAATCGGATCAACGTTCTTCGTTTAATAAGTTTAACAAGCTGAAAATAATACTACCGCTTCAAATTGCATTGATAAATTAAGGTGCTTTAATGCAGTCAGCGAGTCAGTTTCCTTGATTTTCCTGGGGGAAGAACGTGTCATCCATCTAGAGAATACCCTGTTACATTTCATCTATTCTTCTTATTTTCCTCTAAGGTGGTGGAAGATTATCTTAAACGGACCTCCATAGTTAGGTATCAATTTAGCTGCTCGTTTGCTCACCGCCGATGATTGAACCCTTTCTGAAATTGTGATCAATCTGCTTTGATGCAGTGAGCGAGTCAGTTTCTTTGATTTTCTAAGGGGAAGAACGGTGGAAGAAAGCTAGACAACGTGTCATCCGTCTAGACAGGGTATACCGATCGGGTTGAATTTGCATATCGTACTTTCGCCTGTTCCCGTTCGATAGCCGTCCGCGAGTAGGAGAAACTCTGCTAATCAGATTTTTCGCGAGGGCTACGACGTAACGCGTCCACTTTAGATAGCACGATCTGAAGCGGACTGTAGCAGGCCGAAACGGGCCCCGACGATATTTCCCGGGTTCGAATCGTCGTGCGGTTTAACGAGCTGGTGTCCCGCTCTCCTCGGACCTTCGCAGATTTCCGGTAACTTAATCGCGAACGGCTCGCTTCTCGGAATTTCGTTTCCCTCGAGCGAGCGCTGGCAACGAGGCAGAGGCTGAGGCGGTTTATCTCCCGAAAGGTGGAGTTTCTCCGGCGCGACTTCGTGAGTAATGTCCTCGGGAAACGGTAGCTGGTTCCGTGGAACGACCGGCGAAATAAGAAGAAGGAAAGAGGCACGATCCTCGCGGACTGACATCTGTTACGTGAATCAAGCCTGACCGAGGCGACGTCGCTCGAGATCGGCCGAGATCCACGATCCAGTTTTCGGTTTCTAGAAAGTCAGGATGAGCCGGGCGTGGTTCGACTTTCTGTCTCTCTGTTTCTCTTTCACCCTTCGTCACTCTTTCTCTCTCTCTCTCTTTCTCTTTCACGTCGCACCGAGGCGTCCTTGCCGTGTGATTTCTCTCCTGGCATTCACTTATACGCTACTCACCCGCTCCCGTTCCCCCCTCGATTCGTGAAAAATGAACGACGTTTCTCGGGAGCCGCAACGAATTTACGATTGCGCGCCGGGAATCTCCCCATGAGCAATTTCGACTCGAGTAATTACACATTCCGCCGATGGGAGGGCGAATGCTCAAGAGCGCGATGTAATGAGCACGCCTCCAGGGCCGGACCAGAGCGACAAAATTGCAACCTTCGGGGTTCGAGAGTGTTTTCTCGACTCTCGATTCTTCCTTTCACTTGTTTCGGAACCTCGTTCTATGACGGGAAATTTTTACCAGCCTCTTGGACCAAGCTTTTACTCGCTCTTTGCCGTCAACAATTAATTTATTTAAAAATACCTATTTCTACTAAACCAGTCGGAATGACTGGTGTACAAGAAAAAATGCTTATTGAGTCTTTCAGTCTTTATTCACTCTTAAAAAATGACTAACAAGAAAGTAAGTGCTCGTAAAAAAATATCTCGGAAAAATCTCGGAAAAATGCATCGTAGTTGTAGTGTCTTGAATAAATACTGCGCGTAATCGCAATTATCGCCGAAATCATATTTCTGTGCCGGTAAAACATTGCAGTATCCATCAATTGTTATAGCTGCACCAATGTCATTTTAACACAGAAATTTTTCATAGAAACATGCACCAGTCATTTTGACTGGTACTGGTATAAGTGTTTATAACAAAAAATATATTTCTTACGAATATATATAAAGTAACATTAAGTTCATGAAATGTATTCTCTACTTATAGCTAGAAAAGTCATAACATCATTTCTGAAAGCAAATGTTACATGCAGTAGAAATTTTGAATTGCAATTGCACGATCAGTCAAAATGACTGGTCTGGTAAATCTAGTGTTAAAAGTTGGCAATATTGAACGCATTTGTCCATCTTGGAACGATGTTTAACAATCTGGTAGTGTGGAACAATTTTTATGGAACTCTTTCTCCAGTCTATTTAAAAGAGAACTGGTCTGATAAATCTAGTGTTAAAGTAGACAATCAAGAAAGAGGAAAAGCTACAAAAACATTTTCTCCAACTATCTTTATGGTAAAAGTGGTTTCAGCGTTTTCTTGTTCGCGTGACGTAACTCCTTTTCGTTCGAAAGAAAAAGAACTCAGGAAAGTGCAGCGCGACAACAAGATGCACAGTGTTTACATGCGCAGTCACGATATTCAAATGCAACGTTTAACGAGCTATTTTATTGTCTGAGCGAAGGCGAAACGTCTATTGTTAGGCCGACCAGGAGGCGAAAGACAATTCCGTCGATGAAGAAGACGCCCGATGTGCAATTTACGTTAAATCTATGGGACACTGAAAGGAACAGTTTCATATTTATTCAAATTTTCCATTCTTGCAAATGCTATCATTAGACTGAGGATTTATGCATTTGTGACTAATAGTGGGAGAAACACTAAATAGCAAAAGCATTGGAGGTGTTCAGAAAGAAAAAGATTTCAATCTTTCTTCAGATTGTTGCAATTGTGGTAGACAAATTTTATGTTGCACAAAGATCCACAGTTTGATCAGTAACATACCAAAAAGAAGAACAGCCAAAAATTTTATACGCAACCTAACACTGTTGCACACCACCTGGAGAAACACTAAATAGCAAACGCATTGGAGGTGTTCAGAAAGAAAAAGATTTCAATCTTACTTCAGTTTGTTGTAATTGAGGTACACAATTTTTATGTTGCACAAAGATCTACAGTTTGATCAGTAACATACCAAAAAGAAGAACAGCCAAAATTTTATACGCAAACACTGTTGCACAACATCTGAAATGTGCTCCACATTGAACTCCGAAAAAAATCTTGCAAAAATGAAAAAGCAAGGCTCGTATCTTGTGCAAAATTTGTTCCTGTAATTTCCGAGCGATTTCAGTAGCACCCTGCAACTTGTCTTCCTTCACCTGGATCGGCAAACAGCATTGGACGCGCGACGAAAAGGGGGGAAGACGGTATAGAGGCATCGATCCGTGTCTCTCCTGGTTGCACAGGCTTGATCCTTCTTTCCGATAAGAGACTGGAGAGGTGCCGGCATTTAATTACGACTCGCGCCGCTTTAAGCACCGTCCTGTCGTTGATAAACCGCGCGCCGTTGAATTCGCACGCGAAATTATTGCTCCACGTGTGCGTCGCACGATTTTCGGAGCAGGACAGCTCGAGCATCTCCGTTCGTCATCGCCGTAATTACCCGTGGTGCCAATGACTCGACCGCTATAACACCGTAAATTGGCTCGTCGATACAGGTGAACAGGTACGGGAAACAGACGGGGCCGATCGGATGCCGATACTTTGTGGCGAACCGTAAATTAAAGCACGCCGCGCCGATCAAATTCGGTTTTAATTGTGCACATCGTTACGAGTGATTTAAGGCAACGTCTTTAAAACCTTGTGGCACAATGTTCTTTGCCGGTTGTAGTATTGCTTGCACCTGCTGAAGCTGTTCCAAAGAAGAGCACGAAGGTGTTGCACGGTGGACGTCGAATATGTTTGGTTCAAATCTTTCGCGGCTTTTGGTATTGTACATTTTCAATGTTTTTCCATAATTTAACATGTTTAACAGTTGTACCGTTCTGTTAGCGCACTGCACTCGGAGCTATTTTTACTAGAAAATTAAACATTTTATGGATATGAAGTTGGCATGATACCTCATACAATACCTAAATGTTTAGTAACGGATTTGATATTTTGAATAATGGTATAGCAATTTTTTTTAGTGGTATTAATACATTGCTGTTACCTTAAAGAGACACGCAACTTTTTCACAAATTAATATTACCAACTTTTCGAATATTTATTATGACTAGACTACGGATCGCTATGCGAAATAAAAATTGTAGGATGTAGGCAATTGCACAGAAATGAATTTTTAGTAAATTCAGAGATCTATATCTAATTGGGTAAATCGATTGGTGAAAATTGCGAATGGTAACTGCATCGATTTTACACGTTCCTTCCAGCATCGATTGCACAAGAGCAAGGCGACAGATGGAATCGCGCCCACGCAATCGATTCGATCGGATCCGATCGGATCGCGAGTAACGCTTTCGCATTTTTTCGCTGTCAGTCCGGCTCCGGAACCATAAATAATAATCGGCGGATAATCGGCGATGCACGCGCACGGCTCGCGTGTACGCGGGACGCTGTCGACAAATTAATTCTGGCTGAGTGACCGGTGCAAGCGCCACGAAACGCGCAGCCCGATGAATAATGAACGGTGTCGTCTGTCAGCTCGAATGAAAGTAACATCGAAAACGATTAAGCCGGCACAGGAACTGACCGCCAGCATCCCAAGTATCGTTTTACCACCTTTCACCGTTCCTTTCGCCCGTCCCTTCGTCCTCCGCTCTCCTCGGAGCCCTATTTCATCTATTTCGCTTCGTTTCGCACGGTTCCGGGTCCTCCCTGACCCGAGCACGAATAGAAGGACGTTTGGAAAAAAAGTTGATGATCTTTGAATGTTATTTGTATCGAGTAGTTGCGCTTGTGATACTCTTTTAATTGGAGAATGAATGATTATTTATTTGATCTTTTAAATTACTGAACCTGATTAATTAATCCAATGAATCGCATTATTGCAAAATTATGCACTATTTATAACAGTATAGATTTTTTTATTGATTCTTTGCAAAATTTATATGATAATACCTATCGGTTATACCAGTATTATTTTTTTCTTTGTCTTTGTGCGCATGTCCCTTCTTTCTTATTAGATAAGTAGTCTTTTATCTTTCTCTTTTTTTCTTTTCTTTGTAAATACATATGTAAAAAGGGCTTCTGCCCGTCTATAATAAATAATAATAATTCTTTGTGGTCTAGTGTGTGTTTCTTCCAGAAGTAGAATTGACTGGCAATGATCAGACGCATCAATCGATTCTAGTACTTCGTGAGTGTTAATCAGGATTGTTGTGAGAGCGACTGAAGATTTCCAGCAAATATCTAACCCTGTCGAAAAGAGAGACTGGACTAATCAATGGACCGGTACAAAGCGGGGGAAAGGTAGACGCGAGTAAAAGCTGGAGAAAGAACATTATCATTGCGTCGGTCGCGTACCGATCGTATCGGCGCACGATAGGTGCACTCGCCAACGTTAATGAGACGTCCTGCTCTGCGAGCCGGTGTACCCGGAGAGTTTCTTCTTTTCCGTGAAATACTAATTACGCCGCGGACCAATCCCACCGAGCCAGCCGGCAGACCTTAAATCGACGGATGAAAGACGGACGGGAATAAATACGAGCGACTAATCTACGAGCCTCGCAAATTGGTTCGCGTTGAGAAAGTGTTCCTCGCCTAGTAGAAACTGTCCGTCCCTAGTTAGACACGCCTGAAACGGAGAGTCTACTTTGCGGTCGGATGTATACTGGGTGTACCGGTGGCGATATGCTGGTGAAACCGAACGGAAGCGATTCCACCTGCAAAAGCCAGCTTTATTTGTTCTTCGTTCGACGGAATCAATTTTCTTCGTTCGACAGAATCAATTTTCTTCGTTCGAGGGAACTTGACTTCGAGTGCTCTCGCCAGCAGTAGATACGGTCAGCCATGTTCAGCCGAGATGTCTCTTGGATGCCATAAGTGGCTGACGAATTTTTCATGATTTTTTATAGACAGTGGGTTTTATGCTTTTAAAACAGCCAAACATTTGAGGAATTTCATTGCTAGTAAACATACGAAGAGAGACAATTTTTTTAGATCACACCGGTTCGTTGCAATTCAGGCAATTTTTATTTTGCGATACGAATTACACTATCTAACAAATTTCAACTTTTTTCATGATTCCGAATTTTACTCTTACACGCACAGTTTTTGAGAAATTTGAATTTGAAAAAAAGACATATTTTTCGACTTTGAACAAATATTGTGATGTTATTATATAAGATATTGTATTGTTCTTTACATCAGAAGATTATCTAGACTTTCCCGTGTTTAAGACATGTTTAAACATATTTAAGCAATCATAATGTATTATTATTGCACATCACTGGAATCGGGAAAGTCTAGGGAATCTTCTGATGTAAAGAACAATACAATATCTTATATAATAACATCAAAATATTTGTTCAAAGTCGAAAAATATGTCTTTTTTCACATTCAAATTTCTCAAAAAACTGTGCGTGTAGGAGAAAAATTAAGGTCAGATTCGGAATAAGATTTGGAACCAGATTCACCCAACAGTTATATGGAAACATGAAAAAAGTTGAAATTTGTTGGACAGTGTTATCGGTGCACAGGTTCGATCCAAAAGTAAGAAACAAAGCAATTTTGCAATTTCTAAAATTTTCCACAACGTGTTTCGATCCAAGAAAAATATTGAATGTTGTATAATGACCTCAAAATAAATTTTCACCGTACTTTCTATGTATAAACTGTCTATATTAAGTATTTAAATGGTTATTGTATTCCATGATTTAGCTAGAACATGGAATACAATAACCATTTAAATACTTAATATAGACAGTTTATACATAGAAAGTACGGTGAAAATTTATTTTGAGGTCATTATACAACATTCAATATTTTTCTTGGATCGAAACACGTTGTGGAAAATTTTAGAAATTGCAAAATTGCTTTGTTTCTTACTTTTGGATCGAACCTGTGCACCGATAACACTGTCCAACAAATTTCAACTTTTTTCATGTTTCCATATAACTGTTGGGTGAATCTGGTTCCAAATCTTATTCCGAATCTGACCTTAATTTTTCTCCTACACGCACAGTTTTTGAGAAATTTGAATTTGAAAAAAAGACATATTTTTCGACTTTGAACAAATATTGTGATGTTATTATATAAGATATTGTATTGTTCTTTACATCAGAAGATTCTCTAGACTTTCCCGTGTTTAAGATATGTTTAAACATATTTAAACAATCATAATGTATTATTATTGCACATCACTGGAATCGGGAAAGTCTAGAGAATCTTCTGATGTAAAGAACAATACAATATCTTATATAATAACATCACAATATTTGTTCAAAGTCGAAAAATATGTCTTTTTTTCAAATTCAAATTTCTCAAAAACTGTGCGTGTAGGAGAAAAATTAAGGTCA
>CM052330.1:7515715-7658308 GCA_028455615.1 Lasioglossum zephyrum | reverse complement strand
GAAGATGCTGTAGCGTGATTTATTTTTCGGTGCTTCGCGATCAACGCGAATCACCGCACCGGGTCATGTCGTGTCCGCGAATCGCCTCGATTAACGTGCTTGCGTCACGAATGTAAACCGTGGCCTCAAATTTAAGCCGCCAAAGCGGTCGCTCGACGTTGGAATTGTTCTCCGATCGACCAAGGACGTGTTGTGGCGTGTCTCGATCGAACGATACTGTTTCTCGCCCCGGTTTTGCTCGGGCAGATCGCGAGCGGATTACACCGATTTCGCGGGATCTCGTGACGCGAGTAACACGGCTGACGACGAAATCGTGTGCGCAATTTTGTTGTGCGGGTTACAGGGGTTTCGACGTTTTTTCTTCTTCTCTCTCTCTTTCTTTCTCTCGCCTGCTGCAGCCGTAAATCAACCGACGCGACAAAAATTACACTGCCGTGCTAACGTCGCGCGATTGCGCCGCGCTCGTAAAAATGTCAGCTCTCTCAGCTGGCACGACAGCCGGCAGAAACGATCTCTCGACGAATCGCGAGCCGCTCGAAAAAACCAGCTTATAAACTGACCGCCCTTTTCGCTCTCTTTTTCTGGCCCCGTCGACGTCGAAGATTAAAACGTAATCCCGGAGAGGACGGACGCTCCGTCCGCTCGAGGAAGCCGCTCCGAGTCACCTGGATCATCTTTGTCGGAGACTTTGCGAATCGACTCGATCCGAGGGTTTTTTGAAAATTTTTACCAGCCGTAAAACGCAGCAATCTATTTTATGAACAGAATTTATCTTTATAGTTTCAATAATTATCTGTTCGAAGAATAATATCCGACCAGAGCTTTATTTTTAATTTAATTAATAATCATATTAATTGTTCTTCTCTACTTCCGCAAATCAATTTTTTTTATATTCTCTATTCGCTTTTATATTTGCTTAAAGCGACATCTACTTATGGATTAGTTAATACAATGAATCGCATTATTGCAACAGTCATGCACTATTTATAACAGTATTGATTTTTTCATTGAATCTCTGCAAAATTTTCAAATGCATTTTCTTCTTGTCCCTTCTTTCTTATTAGATAAGTAGTCTTTTATCTTTCTCTTTTTTTCTTTTCTTTGTAAATACTTATGTAAAAAGGGCTTCTGCTCGTCTATAATAATAATAATAATAAATAATAAATAATAATCGTAAAATAAAACAGTTCAGATATGTATGTTAAGTTTTTGAAAAATTCGGTTTACGTCATCGAGGATTATTACTCAACCTCGTGCTAATCCTCGTTTATCCTTACTTTGATTATGTATGATGATGTATGCTCATCGATATTATTAGCGACGGTCCGATACGATTATCGCAATTAGTGAGTCTGAATCTTAATTAGATCGTATTCGATATTTATCGGCAGCAGAAACACCGGGTAGATCGAATTCACTCGTTTCCGATTGTTTCAGAACCGCTGGAATTATAAAAATGTCATGCGAAATCGTTCTACAAGCTTCTTCAAGTAGAGGAAAATTGTGTGAGCAATACGAAACAGTAAAAACGTTGAATAAATTTAAAAGTACTGTTCTAATGTTGCCAACCCGATAACATTATTAAGAAATAAATATTCATGTTGCTCTATACGACTAACATTTGTATATATATTGTATTTAGACAAATAAATAAATAAATTTATATATATATATATATATTGATATATATATAAATATATATTTATTTTTATTTTTATAAAGTTTTTATAAAATAAAAATGAATAATTGTAAACAAAAATCGCGCGGTTTCCGTCATATCTGAACAGGCCCTTAGGCGTGCTCAGTAAATTGAATAAATTGTATCGTTGTCGTTATTGTTCGTGACATTTGAAGAATTTCTTTTTGGTGAATTAGCGAGTTTCACGCGGCAAAGTTCGAAGTGGAGCAGAGTTGCGTGAACGGCAATCGCTTCCCCCTTTTTTTACCGATTGCAAAATGATCGTGCCGATGCGTAAACGTGTGCCGGCGTCATTTGAATACGGTCGTCACGAGAATGGAAAGCCAACGACAATCATGAGAGACTCCCAGAGGTTCGAACAATGTCCTCTCCTCTCTGGACTGGCGCAAACAGCAATAAAACGGTTCCTGAACGACAGCGACGTCCACGAAACGGTCTCTTTGAAGTCCCTCGCTATTAGCCGGCAGATCGGAAAGCCGTCGCGACACCTACGTTCAACAAAAGATTCGGAGCAACGCGATTCTAGGTAACGGCTCTGTTTCCTGCAAATTTAGAGCTTATCCAGAATAATGTCCCTGTTCTATGGTCCTAGCCACACTTGCCTTTTATAGACTAATGCCAGTATTTATAGCTGACCTTCGAACCCGGCAAGTTGCAGAGACTGCATGCGACTCGGTGCAACCATATTTACTCTACCCCTCGCACAAAAGATTTATTTCGCAGATTAGAAACTTTTTCTGGATACTGATTTCTTGCAGGTAGAATACGATTTATGTCTTCTGAGGTACCGTGTGCCTACGTTTGCTCGGCACTCAAAACCGCTTTATTTTCTTCCAGATATTTATAGGGTTTGCAGAATTCTTCATTTCCCTTTTCAATCTGCTTAATGATTTATGGTTACCGGTAACGCCTAATAGAATACATAATATGTAATGTATAATTTTTTCGCTTCAATTCAAAATTATAGTAAAACTAATCAACGTATTTTCCGTAATTTCTTGCACAGAGAAGTAAAGCGATATTTTACTCCAGTTTCTTGCAACTACCTATAAAGATTGGAATCTGCATAAACATTCGCAACCTCTTAATGGTTAGACTGTGGATCCTTACGTGTCCATGGGATATACGAGTTTATAAAATGTAATAGAACGTGTAACTCGGCGATCATTAAATGCGTTATTATACCCTGTTTACCACGAGAAGTCTTCTGATATATTAATGAAGATAAGGATTTGCGCAAACACATCCGCCATTGAATGAGCTGCGACATGACATGCATATAAACATGCGGGGACATAAAATTGGAAGTAGTCAATCAAATTCGCCGGCTCGACGCACATTGAACTGAGAAAAAATTATGTTTCTATTTTCTTTGACATATCGCTGAACGAATCTTTTGAAAATGGTTTAATACGACTAGGTTGGTGATTGTTTAAAATGGACGCATTGAAAAACTATTTCTTTGAACGTTTTCTTTTTTAAATAGACTGGAGAACGAGTTCTATAGATATTGTTTCACGTGACCAGATCTTTTAACAATCGCGAATTTCGCACTCCGTCCGCAATGCGTTCAATATTGCCAACTTTTAACACTAGATTTACCAGACCAGTCATTTTGATGAACTTAATTAATTTTCATGAACTTAATGTTACTTTATATATATTCGTAAGAAATGTATTTTTTGTTATTGACACCTATACCAGTGCTAGTCAAAATGACTGGTGCATATTTCTATGAAAAAATTCTGTGATGAAATGACATTGGGGCAGCTATAACAATTAATGGGTACTGCAATGTTTTATCGGCACAGAAATATGATTTCGGGAGAATCATAAGACCGATGCAGTACATATATAACTTTACTTCGTAAGTTCACGAGACACAAACAGTCTTGTTAGTCATTTTTTAAGAGTGAATAAAGACCGGAAGCCTCAATAACCATTTTTTCTTATACACCAGTCATTCTGACTGGTTTAGGTAGAAATAGGTATATTTAAATAGCCGGTAAATCTAGTGTTAAAGCACTGGCAAAGTCCGAATGGATACCCATCGACCGACCTCGGGGGACTCCTCCGAGTATATTCTCGCAGTCAAAGTCCGTTTTCTTCCGGTATACATTGAGCTGCGATCGACATCATCCCGATCCAAGACACCGCGATCGCTTGTCGATTTGATTTCTCGGATCGAGGGAATATGGAGGCGATCTCGTGCATCGGAGGGCGAGATTCTCGGGCGAGGAAGCGAGCGTGGATTCGCGTTTAACGAGAATTTATACGTCGTTTTTTTTCGCAGAAGACGCGCTCGCGGTTGTAAATGCAAATTCGCGTCGACGCGGATCCTCTCGGTGGCATAAAGGCTGGTTTGCGTGGGCACACAAGCGCGCACCGACCACGTCTATTTATACGTCCCCGCGTGTATACGTTGTACAATGGGTCTGCGCTGCTTTCAAATTAAATTCGAGCAGTATCGCGATGCCATTGTTGAGCTCATTCCCGTCGCCGGAACCCCACCTCTATCGTAGACAACCGACGAACGCCCACACGACGCAGACACGCCACCGAAAAAATTCGACTCGCTTCTGAGGACGAACCGGACCGGAGTTCCGGGACCGTTTTCTACAGATATCCAACCGAGACCTGTCTTTCAATCCCTGCTAGCCTTAGAATACTCCGTGATTCCCTGGTCTCGGTTGCCGTTCAGAAAATTTCAAAATTGAACAAATTCCAACATTTCTGATAACATTGGAAATTTTTTTTCGGAACTGAAACCACTGCGTGGTTGAAGATTTAAGCTTCCTCTTCACAACAAGCTCTCAAAATTTGGTGTACGATTTTTTTAGCTGTTTCATGGAAATGTTTCGAAATTCAAAATTTGAACAGAGTGGAACATCTCTGATAACATTGGAAATTTTTTTTTCGAAACTGAAACCACCGCGTGGTTGAAGATTTAAGAGCTCACTCTTTACAACAAGCCCTCAAAATTTGGTGTACGATTTTTTTCGCTGTTTCGTGAAAGAAAAACCACGTGGCCGGAAGCCTCTCAAGCTTGCAGCTTCGGCGTATACGACCGTTGACGCAACTGTGGCGTCAGCAAGTCAAGTATCGAGTTGATAAATTAACGATCACAAAATGTAACTCTTATATACCGTTTAATAATAACAAGATTGAATTTCTCAAGATTTATTAGATCTCCGTATATTTGCTGAAGCGTTGGGTCGCGATAAGCCAAGGCCGCCAGCTAGCCGAATCGGTATCACGATCTAGCGATCGATGAAGAACATCGGAGAGCTTTCTCGTGTATTGATAAACCGGCCGATTCTTTCTCTCCGTACGGCCTCGATCGAAGCTCGTTATCGGTGTTGTGCGTTAATTGTGTACGCGTATTTCCGTGAAAAGAAGAGGTCGAAGTGAGTTATTGCGAAGAGATAGGGGGACGGGTCGCGGAGGAATCGTTCGGGAAACGAAACTGGTGAAAGATCGATCTCTAGTTGGACGTCGAGTAAAAGAAAATAATGTCTCGAGGGGGGGAAACGAGGGAATATACACGAGAGGTTGGCGTATTGGTTTTCTCGCGGAGACCGTTAACGGTGTTGTCGGTCTATTTCGATCGGCGTGGCCTGAACAACAAAAATCGAGGCGCCGCTTCGCTTACCTGTTATCAATTAACTGTTAACGTGGCTGCACCCTCGGAAACCCGTAACCGCCTGGCTGCGTGCGCTATCGAACACCGGCCTGTTTCACTATGAATAATGTATCGCGGTTCGGGGAATTCGTGGCATTTAATCATTGGATCGTTAAGAGCGGACGAACGACCGACTTGCTAGGATTTATGCGGCACCCACGAATATCCATGCGAGGCCATGAGAATCTTCCGCCCCGCGTTCTCTTCCTCCGCGAAGGAAAGTTCTCCGCGATCCTCTTGCTCGAGGATAGGCACCATACATATTGTCGCACGACACTCGTGTCAATTACACTCGAGGCTGATTCAATTGCTAATTAATCCAACATCGTTTTTATCTTGTTTTTATCGTGGACGATAGCCCAGTTTTATTGTAACTCATTATTTTCTATTTAAATTATTATTTTGCCGCAGCAAATGTGTTTTATAATTTTTTTATTTATAATTAATTTATAATTTATTTTTTTATTTATAATTTTTTAAATTATATAATTTTTTCTTCTAAGATATGTTTACACAGCTGTATCGCAATATTTTATTTCTGTTTTGTTTCAATATATAAACGTATTAATTTTCAGACACAAAAATGTCTCTCTTGAAGAAGATCCAGAATGATCCAGATTGATTGATCCAGAAGAATTTCATTTATCTTGTTGGACACGTATTGTAATTTTAAATAATCTCGGAGACTGTGGTAATTTTTAATTTCTCCTGTTTTCACAGTGTTTACTAATTTTTTTATTATGAATGCAATCGGAAGTCGAATCATTTTCCATTGTGGATCAGATTTTAAGGGAAGGAGATCTTCTCAAAGATTCTATTGAGATTTCATGAAACAAAGATTTCAAAATCATGCCAGATGTCTACATGTTTGCCGTTGTTACAAAATTCGAAAGATGAGTGCAAACTGGGAAACTAGACAGTTTTTTTCTCCATGCCTTCGTCTAAATTTCCGGCAACAAAGACCACGGAATAGTAGACGAGCAAATCCTACAATTGAATTTAATTTTTACAATGATTCACATCCGAATCGAAACGTTTGGGTATGCTTACAAAATTGCTAGTGTGTAGAAATTGGTCGAACCATGCGCCGATAAAAATGAATTCCAATTATCTCAATATTGCGATCGAAACTAAAATTACCAATAGATCCTACAATGTTTGCCGTTGTTACGAAATTACAAAGACAAAGAGAACCATAGAGCAACTATGAGGATTAAGATCGATCGACAGGCCCGGTTCGGGACCTGATAGAAAGTCCAGCGAAAATAGCTTCGGCGAATATGCGAAAAATGATTATAGCGGTAAAGGTTTTCGCGCGTCAGGCATAATCGATCACCGTATAGTGGATGGGGTTATCTCTGGGACCCTCGAATGGGCGCAGTTCCTCGGCCTGGAGGCGCGTAAATTTATGAACGAGGAAACGCGCGGCGTGGAGCCGTGCGCGAGCGAGCGAAGGCACACAACGAACATACAACATAGCTTTCGCGGTGTCTCATTGCCTGACCGGTAGAACGAACTGTTCGGTGATATAAGGACGAGGGGCGTGGGCGTGTTGCGAGCAACGGCTGAACTTTTCAGCCAGGGATTCAGCACGGAATCAACGGAGCAGCCCGCGACTTCGGAACTGGTTCCGAGAGAATTAGACGCGAGTGGCCGCGAGCGAGTGAAACTTGTCGCTCGCCGCTCGTGCGTTACGGGAAACGATCCCGTAGATCCATTCGTCATCCCGCTTTTTGTACGACGAGTTCCTCGAAATCGGCCGATTTCTTCGGCGTTGCTCGATTTAGAAATCGAACGCCTTTTTTCGATGTTTGTGGCGCTGCGAGGCTTGCTCTACATAAGTGGACGTCGATGCAAGAGACGAAGAGGAGCGTAAAACGAGGACGATTTTTTCGGCCAACATTCGTTTTAGAAACTGAAGTCTGTTCTTCTTTTTAATTTCATTGCTCCAGTTTAACGATTTATTGCGCAACGAGTTACTCGGAGAGAACGAATAACAACGATCATTTAGATTTAGATGTTCTTCTTTGAACACGATTAATTGAAAAAAACTGATCGAGTAAGAAGTGAATTTTAAGGAGGCGCACAAGAGTGTGGAATTTATAAGAGATTTATTTGATGACGCTCAATCGAGGTATTTAACTTTGTTCTTCGTTATGTTTTTGTTCTAGTTCGAATGAAGTTGTTCCAGGAGAATGAATGACAGCGATCATTTAGATTTCGATGTTCTCGTTTGAGCACGACGATTAATTGAAAAAAAACTGATCGAGTAAAAAATGAATTAAGGAGTCGCATACGGGTGTGGAATTTATAAGAAATTTGTTTGATGACGCTCAATCTAGATATACAACTTTGTTCTTTCTTAATGATGTTTTTGTTCTAGTTCGAATATCGATTACACAACAAGTTGTTCCAAGAGAACGAATAACAGCGACCCTTTTGATTTCGATGTTATTATTCGAATACGACGATTAATTGAAAAAACTGATTGAATAAGAAATGAATTAAGGAATCGCACACGAGTGTGGAATTTATAAGAGATTTGTTTGACGACGCTCAATCTATAAATTCAATTTTGTTTTCCTTTTTTAATGTTTTTGTACTAGTTTGAACGTTGAATACACGAGTTGTTCTAGTATGAAATGGAGATTTTAGGCTCGTAAGAGAACGAATTAATTATTTGAACACGTCGATTAATTGAAAAATCCGATCAAGTAAGAAATGAATTAAGGATTCGCACACGAGTGTGGAATTTATAATAGATTTGTTTGATGTCGCTAAATCTAGAAATTTAATTTTGTTCTTCATTTCAATGTTTTCGTTCTATTTCGAAAATTGATTACACAACGAGTTGTTCTAGTATGAAATGGAGATTTTAGGCTCGTAAGAGAACGAATTAATTATTCGAACAGGACGATTAATTTCCAAACGAATGCTCGAATCAAATTACTGTAGAATCGAAGAATACCGTGGACATAAAGTATAGTGTTGGAAAAGGAGCGTGTGCTTCTCCGCAGGAGTACGACCAGGGATTTCTTCGGCATTCGGCCGGGACGTCTCAATCAATTTCAGGTTCCCGCGCTTTCTTCGGACGATTCGCGCGACGGTGTCCCCGGCTGGGAGCGCGATCCCGTCTTCATAAATATTCAATCGAGTCGGCTCGATCGAAGCGAGTGTTATCACGGAAGAACTGTCGATCCGAAACCGAGTAAGAAACGTCGAAAGAAAGAAACAAAAGTCTTACCTTATGCGTCATTCCACGACCTTGAAGCCGGGGGTAGCTGTCTGTGTTCACTTCCGGCTCACTTTTTTTTCCCACCGGTTGTTCCGTTGTCGATCCTCGATCTTCCAATTGTATATCTTACTTCTGTCTTCTCAATCACCCAACTGTTATACTGGTCAGTTCACTACCAATCCACGTAGCCTGAACAAATAGCATAGAGACAGAGAAACAAGAGCAAGCACATAGAGTCCTCCACGTGTCAGAGTGGTAATAGAAGAAGAGAAGAATCGTTTAAGCGAAAAGAGAGATATAAGAGAGCAGAAGAAAATAGAAGGGTCACTCTCGTTTCAACAACAACGAACACTGAGATCCTCACACTTCAATTCACTCTTCTTCTTCGTATTCTTCTTCCGGACAGAGTGTAAACGAGTATACTCTACAACTATCCAGAATTAAAACGTCCGATGGAACATCCTGAATTCGACAAACAACTACGAACACCGTTGAGTTAAACGCGCTCGCAGATTCACAGGTGGTGCGCGCCTCGTGGCGACCACGTGTTCGAGAGCGAATGATTCGCGACGCGGGAAAGTCCTCCTGAAGAAACTTCTTCAAAGATCACTGAACCAACACCTAGATCCTCGATCCCTTTTGACTAGATTGTCTGTGTGCTGCAGATCGTGTTGAACCCTCTTCGCGAACACGAGGGGACCTCGTCTAATCAAGACGTTCTTCAACGTCGATCCATCCTCGATTTCCCAGACGGAGGAGTAGTAGGCGGACTGGATGATCCAGGATGAGACGACGTGTCTCCCGATCGATCGCCGGTGTGTCGTGTCGACAGGACAACAGCCGAGTCCTGACTGCCTGGCGGAGAGGATCGGAAGGGGTCTCCAAGCACGTTGCTGAGGCACCGTCCGGCGATCGTTTGGTGCTCGTTGTCCAGGTCCTCTCTCGAGGCGTGTGATATCCCCCCACTTAGCGCGTGTCTGTCCGCCTCGTGGACGAAGCGGAATATCAGCGAACGCTCTCGCGGAGATTCGTGCGACTCGCCGCAGCTCGGGGCTTTACTTCTGAGCGAGAAACCTTCTGTGTACGAAGAAGGATGATGAAGAGAGAGAGAGGGGGCGAAGGAGAGAGAGAGGGGGAAGGGAGAGAGAGAGGGGAGGAATCGAGGCGAGGCGACGAAGAAACCGTATATACTCGCGGAGTGAAGAAAACGGGGTGAGAGGGGATGGTGGCGAGTGCGCGAAGCAACGAAGGAAAAGCTGATTGGAGGGCAGAGTGAAAGAGATGAAAGTAGATCAGAGGAGAGGAGGAAACGAAGAGAGAGAAACAGCGTTGGTGTGACACAAAGGGGTAGGGGAGGGGGAGACGGTCGAGGAGAACGCACACAGAGAAGGGTTTACGGCTTGGGCGGGGAGAAGATCGAACGAACGGACCCGTAGGTTGGCGGGTAGGTTGGTAAGTAGGTAGGTAGGTAGGTAGGTGAACCACGAGGAGAGCGCTGGTAGTCGACGGGTACAGGAAGGCGAGAGGGAGAAAGAGAGTGGAGAGCAGCTCCCCTGCGTGTTAACCGTGAGAGACGTCGGGAAGGTAAGTGCTCTCCTCTCCTTTCTGGTTTGGAGCAGCACCACGCCGGCACGCGACCTGCCCTCTCCCACCCCGTCTCTCGCGATCTATCGCACCTTCTCCGTCCGGCAAGGCCTCGCGTCCTCTTCTTCCTCCTCTTCCTCTTTTGCTCCACCTTTCCCTCTAACTTCACCAGCACTACGATAACTCGCGTCTCCTTCTAACAAGGACCGTTTCCTCTGCCCAGGTTCCTCCTCGACGTTTCTCCTTCCCTTGCCAACTTATTCGCTAGGCGAAGGGAGCTATACCAGAGATCTGGACCCGAGAACTCTGGACACACAGCTCTCTACACACGGTACCGCGTTCTACCACGACACGCACCACTCCTTCCCGATGGACACACACCGGAATCCTCCCACCTAGGTCACAGGAGAGACAGAGACCCCAGGAATTCGTTCTAGGTGGACTCTAACACAACGTTGAGCCCGCCGACAGCTAATTCGACTGGCAACTGTACTGACACCTCACCGAGGAGCTTTTTCTTCTTCTTCTCTCGCTCGCTCTTGTCTTCGTTCCGTTCGGATTGGAGAACACTAATCAGAGAATGATACCGCTTCCCGGTATGGAAGCATGCTCGTCGGCGTCACCGAGAGTCTTTTATCTGAGGTCTGTTTCTTGAGGTATAAAAGCATTGTTTGGGAATTCGAGCTGCTCGACGCACGTGCACCTTTGCATGTATCGATGGGTGAGCGATAGTTGGTCCTAGGTTCAGGCTGTTTAGACAATGATGTATATGTATGACGATTTTATCCTGGTTAGTACAATGGATTTTATTCTAGTAAGTGCAATTGGCCTGCATCCGACCAGGATTGATACCTAGCATGAAAAGTACTGAAGCTTTTGATATGGGTACGGAATTAATTGATAAATTTTGCAACGCGGTGCAATTTTATGGCGTAAAAGGATATATGCATGTATAGCAAGGAAGATGCAAAAACGTTTGCCACCACAGTGAGTAATCGAATGAATAATATTGCAACGCGCTGCAACCTTGTGATGCAAAAGGATGTGTAGTGAGGAAGAAGTAAGAGGTGTTGCTATCGGTGAAAAATTCCATGAATAATTTTGCAATATATAGTACAACTTCGTGGCGCAGGAAATCATCTAGAAAGAAAAAAGCAAAAGCTTTTGCCAACTTCAAGGTTTCTAACAAAGATGAACCAATCGTTTCTGCTATAGATGAAAACTTCTATAAATAACGTTTCAGTATAATACAGCTTTGTGACGCGGGTATATATCCGGCGCGGATGATGGAGAAGCTTTTGGTATTGGTGGGGAATATCATGAATAATGTCGCAATATAGAGCAACCTTGCGGCGCGAAAGGATGTCTAACGAGAAGGAAGCAATCGTTTCTGCTGTAGGTGAGACATCCTATGAATAACGTTACGGTATAATGCAGCTTTGCTATAACGCAAATACTTCTGCTACCGGTGGAGAATCTAATCTCACTCATAATTTTCCAACAGCTTGCAACTTTGTGCCTGATTCCAGGATACATGAGCAGGATGTACGAGTCGTTCTTCTTTGAATAATTTCAATAAACACTTTTGACATCCCCAAATAATGTTGCATCGTCGCGGGACTGCACCTGTGGGAAATCCCACTCATAATTTACCAACAGCTTAAAACTTTGTGCCTGAAACAACTCTAATTTATATATGATTTGAAATCAATCAGATTCAATCGATTCCAGGATACATGAGCATGATGTACGAGTCGTTCTTCTTTGAATAACTTCAATAAACAGCTTGCAACTTTGTGCCTGAAACAATTCTAATTTATATATGAATTGAAATCAATCAGATTCAATCGATTGCAGGATACATGAGCAGGATGAACGAGTCGTTCTTCTTTGAATAACTTCAATAAACACTTTCGTCATCCCCAAATAACGTTGCAATCGTTCTGGTGCATCGTCAAGGGACTGCAACCGACACGCGGCCGCCGATAATTTATCATTCTCGCCGGCAAATGACAGGAACACATCATTTGAATAAAAAACACGTGTCCCTCCCGATACATTGAGCTTATCAACGGCGGATGATCTTGTACCTTGGCGGGAACAACAAGCAGATATACTTGCTCGAAAAGAGCAAGCTCGGGAGCGGTTTAAAAAACGAATCACCGTTGGTACAGGGAGACCGGCAGCGTCGGTGCGATTCATTTTTTGTCGACGCGAGCGCGGCAGATCGCTATCGGGTTGAAGGCTCGAGCCCGATGCATCACTCGCGTCCCATGCACTCGACGGTGCAGCGCGTGCAATGCACGCGTGCGCAGGTATGCGAGAGAACCACCTCGGCAGGGATTGCGAGGTGAGGCGCGACGTTACCCGCTCGTAGACGTTCATCTCGCTGACAGCTACGTAGGCATGCATTATGCGCATAAGTCCGCATGGCTCGTGCATCCGAGCGAGCACAAGTGCCAGCCGGCTGCTCCTCCCACTGAAATTGTAACAAGCCGCTGGCCAATCGAGAACCCGACGGTAGCCGACGGCTGCCCCTTCCGTCGGCACACCACGTTGAAACGTCGCTAATCGCGTTCATGCGTCCCGACGATCCCGAAGAGACGCAACACCGTTCGCGCATCGCTGAAGATTCGCTATGGCGATTTTAGTATCAGCGTAGAACGAGCCCCGAGATCGACTGCAGTTCTCAACATCTGCAGCACGACCTTTAATGCATCTACATTGTTAAAAAAAGAAAAAATATTTCGGCCCAACGATTTGATCAAATAAACACTATAAAGCAATTTTACAAATCAATCTACATTTGAGTAAAAATAATTTTTGATTACTTATCTTCGTAATTGACAAAAATTTGGATGCTCTTTGTGTTGAAATATTCCCTGAATTATTGCGCACCAGTGGACAGAGCCCTTTTCTGTAAATTGTCCCTCGTAACTTTATAAACAACAATAGGCTACGTTTGTATAGAAGAAATTTTTTTCTGCACACTTTTTCCAAATGCTGTCTGTGTTGAAATATTCTCTGTCTTTTTTGGGAATAGTGTACAGAAAACATTTTCCGGCGCGCCCTTAATGCATCTACATTGTGTTGGAAAAAAATGTTGCTAGATAAAAATTTTTTACTTGCGACAAATTTATGATATTAACAGGATTGACTTTATTCAGACTTCGTTTCTACGAACAGATTACCGTCGAAAGGCTATCGCACCGTCATTATGGACCAAAATTATTATTAATTAAAATTATTTTCACACCTCATTGCCCGTATAATAAATACCTGTCGGACATTGTAAAATAGCAGAACAAAATCTTAGATCAAGACTTTATTGTAATCGGTTTCTACGCTAACTTGGCTCATCGTCCAACAGAATCGGGCACACATTGTACGAACGGTTCGATCATGATCTAACCAGCGTTAAACCATTGCCGAATCTGTTTTCTCGATCGTTCACGCGGCCTCGTTCTTTTTTCGTTTTCCCTTCGTTTCCTTTTCGATGACGGCGTTCGCCGGCGCGGCGTTTCTAGTGTAACGAGCCACGGGATCTATCCACGAAAGTCGAAGTCGTGCGCAGGCAACCGGACCCCGGGTCCCAGAACTGGACGATCCGCATCGAAACGGTTAACTAACGACGCCGTTAAAGGAAGATTTAGAGCGGCCGATCCCGCAAGGTGCCGCGAGAACCGCAATAACACCGCGGGCGGGATTCGAGGATCGACTATAAAGAGGATCGGGACACCCGTGCATCGCTGACGGAACCCGAGAAGGTGTTACGATACCATACCGCTCGATTGGCTCACCCATGATCTCGAAGAAGGCCCGCCGATTCCATCGTCGTCGCCTTAACCCCATTTTGTCCCGGAATATTAACTCCATCGAGCCGGTTCACTGACACAATTGTTTGGCTGTCACGAGCTAGACACTTGTTCAGCTCCTCTGCAACCGTTCCGGCGATGATCCTTCACGATTTCATGGAACGTCTCACGATAAGCAAGTTTGATAGCCTGGTTGCCGATTTAATACCTGTTTAGTCGTGTTTTCCCGAGGACACTCTCAGGTGACGCGCGGACGTATTCCTACTCAAGGTTGTAAGGCTTGAGCCCGGTTTTAAACCGCGGACACGTTGACTCAAGAATGCCCTCGGACGACTGTTGTACTATCCGCCAAATTAATATTGGGTAGCCGGTTCAATGGGTAAAGTGATAAGACAATGATTTGATCGGATCGATTCAAAAGGAATACATTAATGAATGCGAAATCGAAACTGGGAAAATGGAAGTCAACGTAGGAATTACTGCTTTGGTTAAACTTTCACTCAGGGTATCAAAAATTTGTAATTTTTTAAAATGTAATATTTCGTTACACTTAAAATAAACATTCAAGTTACATTTAAAATTATAAATGTAATATTTAAATGTAATAATTCGATGAACAAATGATAAAACAAATTTAAAATTAAAATTACAAGTTACATTAAAAATTTTAAATGTAATATTTAAATGTAATAATTCGATGAACAAATGATAAAACTTTATATTCTAGTGTGAGGAAACCAAGACCTAACTAAGTTCAATTCTTTGCGAAATCAATCGACAATTTCTTCATACTCGTCGAAAAATAAAGAACCAACAATTGAAGATAAACTTTCACTCAGGGTATCAAAAATTTGTAATTTTTTTTTTAAATGTAATATTGTAATTTAACGAACAAATGGTAAAACTTTATATTCTAGTATGAGGAAACCAACACATATACATAGTTCTTTGCGAAATCAATCGACAATTTCTTCACACTCGTCGAGAAATAAAGAACCAACAATTGAAGATATTTTAATAGTTTAATTCGCAGCAGCCAAGCATTTCGTCCGTAACACTACAGCTTATCTCTAGCAGAGCGATCTAATAATTTCTCTCGAGATTATTATCCGAAAGAAAGTTATTAAGCTACTTTTATTAGCAGCATCGTCATTAACAAGCCTGCTAACACGCTTCCGGCACTTAAAACCGTTCAAATGTATTTTTTAGTGTCTGAAAGATTTATCTCGGTTTTATGTATTCGCATTTATGCGCGTTAGTTTGTTGGGAAAACATGCAAGATGCTCGGTTTCGCATGTTCTATTTGTACGAGGAGATGTTGTTCGTCTAGGCTCGTTTTACTCTACTTGGAGCGTGCGCGACGAAGACTTTCGAGGAAGTTGAAATTTATTTCTGTTAATTGAATATTCCGGTGAATCTTAGTCTCAAAGAGAGTGTGTTCAAAAACATGCAAAATAATCTATTAGGTGGATACAACGATATAATTATAGATTTCTAAATATTCTGTTTTGTCCATCGTACGAATCAATAGAAATTAGTTTATGATCCGATTCTGGATTCTTTTCGAGAGAATTTTGCGTCTGAAAAATACTGAGTGTTGTTCAGTTTACTTCTCAATATCATGGGATACACTGACACGAAAAAATGTTGATAATTTACACATAGCAAGTACGATGAAAATTTAATTTATAGTTATTTCTGATCTTTTGAAACATTCAGTACAACACTCAGTATTTTTCAGACGCAAAATTCTCTTGAAAAGGATCCAGAATCGGATCGAAACGTTGAGAAAAATTTTATAAATTGCAAGATTGCTTTGTTATTTTTTTGATCGAACCTGTGCGCCGATATCATAAACTAATTTCTATAATTTCATTTGGTCTTTGCGAAACAGGGGAGCGGTTATTTTCGCACGAGCCGAATGAGATCGACAATCGATCGGAGAGTCGACTTCCTGTGTTCGACAGATTGTCAGTGACTTTTCTCACCGTGCTCCGCCTCGATCACGCTCTCGTCTGTTCTCGTCGTGGGCCCGTGTCGCGACAAACAACGGGATGTGTCGCGAATGGTGGCCGTGCGACAGCCTCGTCCCGTCCTCGACGACATTCGCCCGCGTAGGCGTCTAATGATGGGTTCTCGGCGCTTGTGCACGCGTCAAACCCCGCGGGGAAGTGTCATCGTACAGTATAGAATGCGAGAGGGAAGAATCCGTCGCGACGACGACGAGACGTGGTCGCAAATTCCGACCCACCTCTCTCTCTCTTTGCCTGCCTCAAATATCACTACTTTGATTGACACCAACACGCCGATCCCGTATCCGCTGTCGCCCATCTACCTTCAATTTCCGAGGCTCTGATCATTGTTAACCAACCCTGTCAAGTTCTGGAACGATATCCGCTGGATTACAGTTCAACCATCTTGTAACTCCAGCGTTTATTCTCTGAATAATTTTATTAGATTGTAAACAAGGGTCCCATGGAAATCACCGACACAGATTTTCCCGACACAGTTTTCACCGACAACATTTCACCGACTCCAGACTTTTGACTGACAACGAATTTAACCGACAGCGGATTTGATCGACAACGAATTTGATTGACAACAAATATGACCGCCAACGAATTTAAAATCCTTCTTGGTCAAATTCGTGTCGGTCAAATACGCTGTCAGTTAATGGCGTTTTCGGTTAAATTGTTTGTCAGTCAAATCTGGAGTCGGTTAAATGTTGTCGGTGAAAACTGTGTCGGTGATTTACAACGTACCGGTAACAGCAAATTCATCCGATGTTTCTTCTATTTTCCGATTTTTATAAACGCACAAAATTCGCAGTCTAATTATTATGATCTTTACGTCCTTTCTCACAAAAAATAGTGGAGCTACACGATCTAAGAAACGTACGAACCCGAGAGTAGGCAAAATGTTTTCCGTAAAATACTAGATAAAGTCTGACATTCTCGGAAGAAATTAAATGTCTAAGTAAATTGTTTGTAATTTCAGGAATTACATACTCAAATCCACGAAGGGTTAATAGCGACAAGTTTGTCCAGGAATTCATAGCGTCGTTCATTTTTCTGCGTCCAGGAAGAGAACCTCTCTGACGCCCACGTAACTATTAGAAACTTGATGAAGAAACAGCGTCGAAGAATTGACCGGTAGGGGACAGTCTTTTGATCGGACGATCGGAAAGGTTGCAAAAAATACGTGAAACGGGTGGAAGCACGTTGGGCCGGGTGTGTCGAAGAGTGGCTCACGTTTCTCGGCTGACAGGGTTTTTTCGTTTTCTTTTAATCTGGCCGACAACGGTCTGACCAGGTAACTGTGTCAGGACTGCTGTTTGTGCACGAGATCACCGACGATCGTTGCGCAACAAGCCGGAGACCGAGCAGATCCACGAGGATCCGATGATCTAAGGTCTCCGCTCGTGTATTGTGTATACATAAACATATACATACAACACAAAGAGAGCTGGGCTGCCTCCTCGATTTACCCGCTGCTCGTGCTTAGTTTCTCGGGCGTCTCGAGCAACCTAAAGCTAAGAAGCTAACCAGAGATTGACCCAGAAAGCTAGGACTTGGATAAAGTTTCCACCGAATATGGCGGCGCAAGGATGAGTAATTCGCCGACGATCATCGGGCCTTTCGAGCCGCGATTCGCGTTTCAATTACCTACCCGGCTGACAAGATGTCGTGTTTGTTCCTCGCCGCTCGCCGAGCCGGTTTTAATTGGAACTGTCAGTCCTGACTCTTGAAACCTCTTACGGTTTAACTAGCCCGAAAATCCCGTAAACGATGACCTATCCGGTACCGGTAGATTCTTGGGACTTGGAGGTTTATGACACTTTCAACCCGACCGAGTCTCTCTTCGATGGAGAAAATAAAATTCGGAGCTGAAAGAAATTTAAATATCTGTTTGCGGGGAATTCGATGCTCTTTCCATTGAAATTAATGGGAATTTTAACATTTTCTTCCGATCTAGAATAATTCCATTCCATATTATTCTGTTACTTCTCGTACAATACTGAATACAATACTGAAAAAAAATTCACAAAAAAAAATTCAATACTGAAACGTTTAGTAATTGATACGATACCAACGCATTTAATAATTTAAACAACAGTGCTAAGGGTTAATACTAAACTTACAATCGTTTATGAGAATGACAAGATTTTCTAGACATTTTGAAATTTTTATCTATATGTTCGATCCAAGAAATTTATCCAATCGATTCCCACGAAATAGTAAAAATAAATATAATATAAAGCTGTATTTAAAGAACAATTCTTACAACCTGAAGAGCTTGTGGAGTTTATCAGGATATTGACCTTCCGTGGGTTTTCCATTCGAACTAGAAAGGAACATTCAAATTTCCCGGCAACTTTCAAAAGGTAATTGACTCGAAATTGGGTTAACGAAACGGTAGCAAGTTTGGCCCGGTCCTAGGACAATAGGATCGTTGTCGCGCCGAAGAGAACCAAGGTCCTTGAACAGTGGGGGACGAAACAGTTGCGCCGGTGAGTTAATAGCACGAAACCGGAGTACCTGAAGGAACGTGGAGGGGGTTGGGTCCTTGAGGAGAGGTTCCTTGGTAGAAGAGTTGGTAAACAAACATTCGAACCATTTACTGCCTATCTTAAAACGCTCTGCGAGACTTGGTTACATTGTACAGTTACCTAAATTCGTTTAAACGCAGTGCTCCTGTTTCTTTGATATAACTGTCCAACAAATTTGAATTTTTGAATCTTACAGAGTTTTTTGCGCTGATTACGAATCTGCCCTTAATTTTTCTCCATCACACATGTTTTCGAGAACCATGACTTTGAAACAAGAAAAACGTATTTTTCGACTTTGAACAAATATTGTGATGTTATTATGTATGTATATTATGTATATTATTATGTATGTATATTATGTATATTATTATGTATGTATATTATGTATAAGATATTGTATTGTTCTTTCCAGCAAAAGATTCTCTATCCTTTCCCGAATCCAGTGATGTGCAACAGTAATACATCAAACAATCAAATAAAAGTAATACATTATACATTTAAACAATCATAATGTGCACCAGTGAATGAAGATATTTTATTTTAAAAAGAATACGTGAATTAAAGGAATCTCGTATATGCCAAATGGCTCCCTATACTTCGTTTGTCAAAAATAAATGAACACAAATATAATAAAAATATTATTTTTCTTTATTAAACGTCAAATAAAAAATATAAAAAATACCAGTCAATGAACACTACATTCTAGTAATTATTGGTAATAATTATTATTATTGATATTTATTAACAATAATTATTAATAATAATTATTGGCCCAAGAGTCTTTATCGCTAGTATGCCGTGCGGCTTAAAATTTTTTGAAACATACAAAAGCGTTCATTCACTGGTGCAGTGAACCTATTTTGAAGCGCGTTTAAACGAATTTCGGTGACTGCGTATCTCGCGACGAAGAGGGTCCCAGCTTGTGCAACGATCTGAACGATCATTCAGATCGATCGTCGTAATTAGCATGAGCGGGTTACGATTGCGTGTCCGGGCCAGAGGCGGGACGTCGTAAAAAATTGATTACGTGGCTCGCGCCGCGCGAGGCGTTACGTGGACCCGCAACCGTGCGCTTTCGTGCTTACGCACGCGTGTGTGCATGCGCGTGTCGGCCGCACTTCTGGTGGCGGAATGATAGATCAACAGGCCCCGATACCGATCTCAGGGGGCCCGAGAAAGGGCCCGGAACCCGGCTGCCGGCTCGCTGCCCCGCCGCGCGGAACCTTTCTCCCGCTCTCCGAACGCGATATATTTCAATGTAACGTTTGATACGTTATCAATTACCAGAGCCTTTCGCGCGCGCGCTGCGCCGTTACGTCACGCGAATTTGCCAGATTTTTCGCGCCGCTCGTATTTCACCGTCTCTCTCCCGAGAGAGTAGACAACGTTGTCCGAGATCTCTCGTTTGCAATACATTTTTTTTTCCTTCATTTTTTCTTTGTTGTCGTTTAACATAAAAAAGATTAACCGACAGCAGCAGGCTCCGCGGACAAGAACGCTCGCTGAATTCCGATCGGTGATTCATAGAGAGAAACTTTTCTACCGATGCTTGCGCAGCTGCGAGCCAGTTCCCGACATGAACTTCGACTTCGAAGTTTCCACTCTCCTCGAAGAAGAAATCCTCGGAGGACGATGCTGGAGGGGCTCTTTCTTTCTTTCTTTGTTTCTGCCTTTATCTTTCTTGTTCTGTCTCCGTGTCTATCCCCGTGCGCCGGTGTAGATTTACATATAAAACGGTATTGTTTTTCCTACGGAATAGGGTGCGTCTCCGGTTTCACATTTTACACCGGCGCGCGGCGTCCAGGTACGTCGCGAGGCCGCAACGGTACCTGATATACGCCCGATATTACGTGTACCTTTACGATCTATCGGTTTCGTAATGCCGTGTGCCGATGGCCGCATGAAAGCACGCCACAAGATTTATAGACCTACGCAGATCCACCGAGGGTATATCTGCGTTTTCGAGAATCCGCGAGACCGCCTGGGAAATCCTGATGAGAGATCGAGTACAATGGATCGATAGTAATATTCGAGCACTTCGACGACGACTTGGATTATTTTTGAGAAGTCAGGTGGAAATTGAAAACATTGGAGAAATACGAAAAGATGGTTTTCACTTCTTTATCCTTTAGCCTATATTGAAAATTTCACGAATACGTTTCGCAGGTCTGTGTCAATTGCATTCTGAAAATGTCATCGAACCATAACAAGAAACGTATAGCTTGATTAATTAGGAAATTTAATGCTCTTTCGAAAAATGGAAAGAAACAGTTCTTAGGACCCATTGTTTTTGAGTAATAGGCGAAGAACGAAACAAGGTAATAAAAATCTCTGTGTCAATTGCATTCTGAAAATTTCATCGAACCATAACAAGAAATGTATAGCTTGATTATTTAGGAAATTTAATGCTCTTTCGAAAAATGAAAAGAAACAGTTCTTAGGACCCATATTTTTTAAGTAATAGGCGAAGAACTGTTATTTTTTTTATTTTTCGAAAGAGCATTAAATTTCCTAAACAATCAAGCTATACATTTCTTGTTATGGTTCGATGAAATTTTCAGACTGCAAATGACACAGAGATTTTTACCTTGTTTTGGTTTTTCGCCTATTACTCAAAAACTGTGGGTAATAAAAAAATAATAATAACCAAATCAAGGTAATAAAAATCGTGGTTTTTTCTCCCTCCTCAAGTTAGCACAGGGTGCTCGAGGTCGAAAACTCAGATTCGACACCCCAGAGTACCCCTAAATGCCGATTCAAAATTTCATCAAGTTCGGAATACTTTTCACGTAGACGCCTTTTTTCAACCTGCCGACTGGACTATAAAGAGCAGGAGGTAATATATTTCTTCTTGAAGTACTTTCAATAAATTTCTGTTCCGCCTATTTTCATCAGTAACATAAAATCCCTGTCTAATTATAACAGACAAGGATTCCACTGTTTCCTCGCAGTAAGTTAATTAAAATTCCTTGTACGAGAGAGAAAGAGCTGGGCAACTCGTTGGCCCAGTTATGATCGAGACCGAAGGAGAGATCATTACCGAACACGATCGACAGATTAGGTGTGCTCTAGCTCGCTACACACCGGAGAGGCATCCAGTCGCTTTCAGTTGCAACATCCGGCGAGCTTTCAAGGACTCCGGTGTTAGCCATCGAATAGTGCAAATAATTCGATGAAATTTGAACGTTAAACAAATTTGATTCAGACATTTCCACATTAATTTTCGGAAGGTTTAGTTATCGCTTCTAACAGTAATCCTTCTTAAATCAAGGGTGAGAAAATCTCGATTAAGTTTTCATCGAGTGATCGATTCTCCGAGCGACTGCCAGCGATCCGTCCAAAGCGAGCGAAGCGTAGGAATGCCGAGAAACCGTTTTCGTTGTTACGTAAACGCCGCACTTCCTGGACGAGCGAATTATTTTCGCCCGGGATCGATCGGTCGAGAGATCGCTCAAGAAAACGACAAAATGTTCCGCGGTGTGTGTGTCTTTCTCTCTCTCGGTTGAGTAACAAGTGGCAAAAAGTAGAATCGTTTCCGACTGAACTCGAGAGAGTCTTCTTTTTCCTCTGGCGTGGGATTGCTCGCGCGGTGACCATCTAATCTCTTGGGATTTGTCGGACTATGACTCCACTTGCTAAAAAAAAGACTTCCTCAGTTAAAAAGTGATCTAGTAGCAGAGAGAAGCTAAATAATCGATTTAATTGTATTTAGCTCTTGTCTGCTCGTAGATCAATTTTACCTAAACGTGTCCTAGAATATCAAAACAGGAAATTATGTTCCTTGGTTCAATATGGATGTTCCAGTCTGATCGACAATTCTATTAACGACAGGCCAGCAGAACGCCGAGACAAGAGGCGTATTTATTCCCCGAGGAATGTTAATGAATGCTCAACGTACAATACATTTTTCCTCTTGTTCCATGCTAGGCTGACAATTATTGTTCTGGCACGCCAGGCATCTTCAGCTAGATTAAGAGCTCGCCGGCAACCTGGTCGAGCACCAGGAATGTTAATCTTGAAGTAATTCGGGACGGGCGATTACGCAAAGTACACGAACGACGTCGTCCGTCCTCCGTAATTACCGAGTCCCACGTCAACGGTGTCTTGTATATTTTGTAGCATTGTAAACAGGTATATACGAGCGGATCCACGCGTGGGCCACGCGTTATTGTCTCGATGGGATGCGCGTTACCAAGAAATCAACCACGCGTCACCGTGCTCCCACCAGGGATCGAGCGTTATCGTGCTTGTCGAAGTGATCGAACCTTCTGTGATCGATCCAGGTGTCTAATGAAACTGACTGCACTCGCGATGCCCCATCATTCTTCATTAACCAGAAAATAAATTGTAAATAGTTGGCGTTAGAAAGACTCGATGAAACAACTTCGATGTTTTACCTAATTATTTAATTAATATATTTTTATTATAAATTTGACTGTAAATTTTTTCATTGAATCTTTGCCAAATTTTAATATCATTTAGTATCATTTTGTTTTTTTTCTTCTTTGTCTTTGTGCGCATGTCCCTTCTTTCTTATTGGATAAGTTAGTCTTGTATTTTTCTAATTTTTTCGTTGTAAATACTTATGTATTAAGGGCTTCTGCCCGTCTATAATAAATAATAATAATCTAAAACATTCAAGAGTGATTATTCTTTGAAGATGACGATAGAGACTTAGAAGGCGATAGACCGGAAGTATTTGCACTCCCTAATCTCCGACAAAAGCGTTCTCCTTGGAAGGCGAGCCCTGCTAGGACAAGGTAGTTCGTCCGCTTTCTCCGAGCAATTTCGATCAGTGTCCCCGGTGAAATTCTTTAATTGGGAACCGGATCGTTGGTCGGGGTTCGCGTTCCTTCTCCGGGCGGAAGCGTTCCGTGTTCCGTGGCGCAGACGATCGATATCTAAAAAAGGTGGCAACGGTCTGTTCACGGTGAAAATTTCATCGTGGTCCCCCGACGCAGAAGGGAGAGCCACCCGCTTTAGGAAGCCGACGGTTAGGACGGTAATTCGCGGCGTTTTGTTCTCGGTCATTATACGTTTACACGCGCAATCGAGCACATCCAGGACCGTGTATGGGTCCCGGGGCGAGTACGAGAGTACGAAGCGAACGAGCGAGCGAGTAAGCTAGTACACACAGACAGAGAGACGAGCGAGCATTACACGCGGCGTGTCCCGGGTTGCTTCATTCCATTCGCGATATTCCACATTCTTCCCACACGTGTAAGAACACATCGGTAGGTACACGGTGCCTCAGATGCCTGTTGCTGATACGAACTCTCGGCGCACCGCCACTACCCATAGCCGAGCCATTTATGGGCCAAGGGAACATCCGAACCGTTTACGGGACAGGAGAATCCTCCGTTTTTCTGCCGTGGGAAGCGTTATCCGACCGACCAGCCCCGTTCCACCTTGCGGATATCGGCGACATCTAATTACGACGTCCTCCACGATCCTTCCGCAACGATGGTGAGCCACATCGTTCGAACGAAATTTCATTTCGAACCATTCGCTGCTCGATTTAGCAATTTTTAAAACGTATCGTTCGAGGTGCTCTTTATAGCTACGTTATATCTTTCCAGCACCCTCGATGCAGCAGCTGTTCGTTTAATTAATTGGCCAGCTATCGAGTCATTGAATTATCACAATTTACGCCTGGGTTTGCAAGTATCCAGACGTATTGTGCAACAATATTATTCTTGGCTATATTCGTCACTATTTACGATTGTAATAAAGAAGAATGTACTTGAAGAATTCACTGTTCCATTTAACAAAATTTTTAAAGCGTATTGTTCCATGCTGTCTAAAGCCACGTTACATCTTTCCAGCACCCCCGATGCAACAGCTGTTCATTTAATTAATTCGCCGGTAATTGAATCATTTAATCATCACAATTTACATCTGGGTTTGTAAGTATCCAGACAAATTGTGCAACAATATTATTCTTGGTTAAATTCGTGGCTATTTACGATTGCAATAAAGAAGAATGTACAATTTTGTAAAATTCTATAGACCTATGAGTTCAATAGGGAGATTACTGTCTAAAAATAAGTACATTTCATTTAACAAAATTCCTAAAGCGTATTGTTCAATGCTGTCTAAAGTCACGTTACATCCTTCTAGCCCCCCGGATGCAGCAGCTGTTCATTTAATTAATTCGCCAGCAACAGTGTCATTGAATTATCACAATTCACGCCTGGGTCTGTAACTATCCACGCATATTGTGCAACAACATTATTCTCGGATGAAAAAGCAATAATCATTCTATAAATTTGTGACTGAAATTGATGATTGTATAATTTCCTTTAAATTTTATAGACTTTATCTCAATTGTTAGATTACCGTCTACGACTAGAATCGTCAGTAAACAAATAACTTTACGCAGAGACCAGGAATGAATTTCCTAATAATAACGTCGGAAGTGTACCCATCGTCTGGCCAGCCAGCGTTTCCCACCGGCGTAATCTCGTCTTTATGTCCACGCTGGTTCATTCGCTTCGCTTTTGTGTCTTGTTTATCGCCGCCCCCTTCATCCGCGGATCGACAAAGCATCGATCAAGAAAGCGGGCTGTCCGCGGCGCGAATTAATTACGCGACGCGCAAAACCCGGCAATAAACCCTTTTCTCGCGCCCACGTCGATTCAAGAGGAGCGATGAGAACGCTGAACCGTATCTCACGCGTCTTCCACCTCCCACAACCAGCCCCGGCTCTCTCACAGACATTTAGCGCCCATTGAGAAACATCGCAGACGATGCTGCGCCCTGCTATATACCGCCTTCGTTTCCTTGGGCTCTCTGCGGTTAACCGCTTCCTAGACACTCGATTCGCGGCCTGGCGAAACCCTCCTGAACGTTTTCATTAACGAACGAATGCCAGACAAGTCCCCGGATATTTTCGTCCACGGAAATGGTAACGAGCATCGTGAGAAGTATCGCAAACGGTGCACACGTGTTTGCGGCGTGCAATTCGATTTATAAATTGAAATTCTTCTTGATCGAAATTTTAATAATATTAATTGAATTGATAAAATTAATTGAACTCAACGTTTCCATCCCTGTATGAATCATCTTCAAGAGAGACATTTTGGCGTCTGGAAAGTAATACATTTTTAGTGAATTTTGAAAAAATATATTGCGGCACAGCTTTGTTAATAATATCGAAGAAAATAGAAATTATAGCACACGTACTTGCTGTGGCAACAAAAAAGAATTTTTTAACTGAATAATAAGGAATCACAGAAAACTAAGTTTTCGTCCATGGTTTTCGTTTATTAATTTGCAAACTTGCTGGTAGTCTATTAAGATGGTCATAATAAGTATTATTATAGCCATAGTAACTCTTTAAAAATGAAATAGCGTTCTTTTAAACTAATTTTTGCAAACGCTTTTTTCAGTATTGCAACAGGTATTTCTAAGCTAACGAACATGCCCGTATTTTCTTTGATCTCACAACTTTTAACGGCCACAGAGAACTTGGCTCCTGTTTACAGGATGTTTTTGTTGGTTTGAACAGACCAAAATGAAAAATTCCAATGAGATTACAAACGGAAGTATGTAGTATAATGGTAAAGATCGTCGAAATTTCATTGTAAGAGACAGAAAGCCGACGCAGGTGTGCCAGTGCGAAAGCGGTGACCCATTATCCCAGGTGCGAGGGCAGTCCGGGGATCGTCCTGGGCCGGGTTCAGTTAGGAATGCCTCGTTGCGCCTTAACAGGATAAACAGATGTACTCGTAAATACGCGTTGCCCGTTGCGTTATGCTCTCTGGCGGCTACGACGTCGATACACACCGATCGAGGCCCCCTCCTAATTACGGCCTCCCAGGAATGTGTGTTTCTCTCTTTGAAACGAGGAAATTGATCCTCCGTGCTTTGCTCACGACCGGGGCTCTGCACTTTGTTGCAATCTAGAATTTGCTTGCGTCTGGACAAAGTAGAGATGCGAGCACGGAGAACCTCCAATTAGGTTGCGGTAACAGCGATTGTCTCGGAAAAGGTTTCACGGTGGTCTGAACAATTGAAAATCCTGATCCGACCGAAGTTTCCACAAAGTTATCCACATTTTGGAGTATTTATTTTTTCAAATAAGGCTAACTAAATGTTTATCTATTCGAGAAAATATTTTCTTCTTTGCTCAATGATTTTAATAAGCTCACATTAACATATTAATATTCTTGAATGTATTTAATCTTTCCACTGCTTTAAATTGCACCCACTCGTTTTTCACATGAGTGCATCAAATCCGCAGTCTACTAATCGCTGCAGCTGAAAATAAATTAGAAGGCAAGTTGTTACAGAGCTTAAGGAAACATTTTCCTTTTAAATGTTTATGGGAAACATTTTCGAAATTGAAGATGTCTAGAACGTCATACGGGTTTCCGGTTGCTTCTCTCAGGAGGCGAAGACTGGAAATCAGTTTCGCCGGGGTGTCCGTGCAAAATCGGGAAGGATCTTCAGGGTCTTGGAAAAAAAGCTGAAGAGGAGTCGTCGGCGTGGTTCGCGCCGTTCCACTTTTACTCTGCTCTTGAGGATCCCATGGTCCGCAAGAGTTCTGCACCACATTTCCACGGATGCCAGCGGACTCGCTCGCTAATCATGCGTACGTGTGTGCACGCGGCTCCGGTCAGGCGAGCAGAATCCGCTCGCAAGCAACAGTAACGTGCACATAAGTGTATCTGTGTTCTAGCGAGCGAGTGAGCGAGCGCAACAGGAGCGGAGCGCCGCTTCATCAGGGTGGGGTTCGCCGCCGGTGGAAGTTTAACTCTTCGGTTTTACTTTCTAACATCTCCCCTCTGGCCCGCCTGTCCCCTTCCTGAACGGTCTCGTCGTGCGACGACGTGTCCTGGTACACCTACTCCTTCGAGGACGAAGTCGAACGCCGATTTTCTGCTTTCGTACACGACCTGAGCCGCAGCCCAGTCGTGGTTGTTCTTCTGGCCGTTCCTGTGGCCGCGGGGAAAAGTGAAGGGGAAAGGTTTTTTGCTTTTTCGGCGACCAGATCGCTGCGAAATCCTCCGCGGACCTTGTCTTTTCCCGAGCGAACACGCCCCGGCTCTTTCCAGCCGATCTGCGCCTCGCTCTTTCGAAGATGTTACGGTTTTTTCACGATCACGGTTTTTGCTCGTTCCGGTGCTCTATTAGCGGCGACGTCTCCTCAAATACGCCACGTTTTGTGGAGGATGATAATGATTTTCTTTTTGGCATCTACAGATCAATCCTCTGATGAGTCTTTTCATCGTCAAGGACCTCCAACTTTTAACTTCATTTCTGATAATCGATAAACCCATCAAAGGAAATTATAAATCTCACTGTATCACTTCCAGCTCATTAGAATTATTGATTAGGAATGAAAAAATGCAAAAATTTTTATAACAGCACCACCCCGGGGATCTACTCTACAAGATGCAAGAGGTTTCCTACCGATTGGTCCATCCATCTCGGAGTAATCGGTGAACATACATAGAAAAAAAGCGAAAAAGAACTTCCTTCTTTTTGGAAGTCGGTTAAAAAATGAAATAAATGTCTGTGCTTATTTTTATATATAATAATTATATATATAATAATTTATATATAATAATTGGAAGCCATTAAAATGAAAAACAAGCCAGCTATTCTACAGCTATTTCTTATCGAGTAGATTTTCAACGTTTCTAGTCAGATACTTGGAAAGAATCATCATTCTGGTTTGAGAATCATTGGACGCGATATTCGACGGCGTGTTTGCGCCTTCGCGTCAGGACGTCCGCGAGCGTACCTCTGTGTACGTATCCTCCATGTATGTACGTGTGCGAGTAGACCACGCCAGGGTGGGGTCCTCTCGCATCCGACTTGGCGTTTTCAGTTTCACTTTCTAAGTCGTCGTCCCCCTCTCGCCCTCTGTACCCGTGGCCCTCCCCACCTGAGCCCACCTTGCGGCAGCGATCTAGGCCCTGGAGTAGTCAGCCACCCCACGCCCTACTATTCGCTCGACATCGCTCGCAGATGCAAGGATCGAGATCCACAGAGTCGATCCTCTCCATTCAAGCCTCACTCGCCGATGCACACAGAGTCCTTTCAACAGGAACTATTCCAGCAACCGTAACACACATGTTTCACACTTGCCAGTGCTGTTAAACGTTAACAATAAATTTGTCGATCCCGATGTTTACTTCCTTTCACACTTCTTATGCAGATTCGGTGTTAAATAGAGTCCTTCGAAAAGGAACGTACAGTTCCTTCGACAGCAGTCGAATCCCTCGTGTTTAATATTTGTTAGCGCCATTGAACTTTCACAAACAACTTTTGTCGATCATGTTGGATTCTTTTCGCGAAGGGTGTACCTTTATGTTGCTTACATGTATCTTGATTCTGATTCTTCTGAGACTTTTTTTTAGTGAAATCTACTTATGGATTAATTACTCCAATGAATCGCATTATTGCAACAATCATGCAATATTTATAACAGTATTGATTTTTTAATAATCAACTACGCAGGATTATATGATAATACTTATCGATTTTATCAGTATCATTTTGTTTGTTTTTTTTTCTTTGATAAGTAGTCTTGTATCTTTCTCTCTTTTTCTTTGTAAATACTTATGTAAAAAGGGTTTCTACCCGACTATAATAAATAATAATAATTAAGTTCTCAGACTATTATCTGTTTCCACGAGGACCAGCTTTTAGAATAGCAAAGGATCTGGGACGGATCTAGATCCATCAGCCGTGAGAACGTTCTCCAGAATCTCTGGACCACCTTTTCGGCAATGGTCGACTCTTAATAGCTTCTCGAAACTGGGCTTCTCGTTTCCATCTTCAGCAGGACTCAGGTTTCACGGAAGTCTCGAGATTACGGGGGATCGCACGAAAATCACGGTGGCAAACGGTGGCGTATCCCGTGCCGAAAACCCTCTAGATAGGTACGAACAGACGAAGATTTATGCCGGTCGCCGATTCAATTAATCTGAAACCGGTCGAACGTTAATTTACCACGGCACGCGATTACTTTCTCGTGGCCGGTCTGTTAATCCCGCGCCGAAAGTCGCGGCTACACCCGCCAAATAAATTCTGGCCGTGTAGGCAGGGACCCAGTTTCGATTGTCGCCTCTTCTCGGATCGGAACGGGGAGACCCGAGGAACAACACAGGAAGGAAGATCGCGACGCCTCTCCCATCGTCTCAATCCAATTAAACCCGACGACGAATTCAAGAATAAATTCTCTACCGCCGTTTGTTTCCTCCTCGGTCACTCGACACGTGAAAACGACCATAATTCCGATCCCTCCTGGCCCTTCCGCCTCGGAGAGCTTCTGGCTAACGATTTCTCGGCCTGCACCCACGCCGCTCGAAATTGCACGTGCACTCGGTGCAACGACCACCGATGCGAATATGGAACGCTGTCTCCGTTTTTGGGTCGGCCGCTGATGGATTTGTTTACTCGTGCGTGCAATTCGATTGATGGAGAGCGAACCGAATTCTTACAATTTTTTTAACCGAGATCCACTGTGATTTTGATTTTAATTCTAGCGACAATGTTTTTGAGAAAGTTGCATCACGTGGTTTTAGCGTGATCTTCGTTGGCTGAAGCTGTATAGAAAAGTTGTGATTGCACGAAGGCTCAATTTTAACCCCAAGTGGATTTTTAATTTGCTAATTATTTATATATTGCTAATAATAATTGTTAAAAAAACTAAATACAATTTGCTGATCAATAATGATCATAACAGCTTCATTAAACTGTTCTGGATCCTATCACATCTTAGAATTCAAAGCAATGAAAATTATAAATTAAAAAAAAAACATCGAACATTGTTTGCACTACTATTTTTGAACATCCTGCGAGAATTGTTATTTTACAGTGTTAACCCTTAACACTCGAGTGATGACTCAGAAAGACTGACGACTAAAAATTGCTGTACCAATATTCACAATATTGTTCAACATTATAAACATTTGTAGCATGTGTAGAAAAATTATAGAATAAAGTCAGACCGAATTATTCTAAAACCTTCATCGACGCGAAAAGTCGAATCGCGCCTAACAACCAAGTTGTTGATTTTCGCGTTCGCGGGTAGCAACGAGTGCATATAAATAGAGGGCTCATAGAGGGACTCGGTCTATTTGGTACTTATATCAAGATAGAAGTGACTCAGTTCTAGAAAACTCAGCAGGTCGTTTGAAAATTTTCTTGCTCACCAACTTCAAGTCTGCTAACGCAGTCAAACCATCATAATCCTAACGGAATAAAAGCCCCACAGTTAAAGTGTAGAGGGCACTCAGCCCTAGGAAATTTTATATTCTCCATGTTCAAGCCACAGCTTTCAACCTGAAAAAAAGGACTCGGTCTATTTGGTATACCGAGAGAGAGGACGAGGTAAGAACCACAAAAAAATCATATCGAATTGAATTATTCTAGGTCGGAAGAAACGTTTAATTGTCGAGTTCAAATATCTCCGAGTGCAAATTGTTGATCCACATTGTCTTAATTGGATGTGTAATAGAGTTGTCGGACTTCATTGACCTTTTCTTTAGAGGCCGTCCTAAGGCGAATTTCCAAGCACCGACTGATTCCAACGGTTCCTTGAAACGCTCGATCGGGACACAGGAGAAGAGGTGGAACCGTTGTTTCTTGCCTCGACTCCTTTCGTCCGTCCATTACGGGTTTCGAAGGAAATGATTAGTCAAAGCGTAACGACGGGACGAGGAAGCAAACGCTGTGGAACGCTTTTATTGCTCCTCTCTCGGATCCCCTTGCCAAGTAGCCTAATCGTCGAAACCGGTCACGGGGAGAGACCCTGACGTTACAACCCTACCTGCTGTAGGTAGTATAGTTTTCGGAATAGCAATAGCCTATCATGAATGGATTGTGGTTAAAAGGCGAATTCTCGTAGAATGTATTGTCTATATTGTCAAGATAAGTACATACAATAAAACAGGTCATGATAATAAAAGTATCTACCTGAGTTTCGGAGTCGGGAATGGAGCGTTGAAACTGGGTCAACGATTCATAAAATGCATTGTTTGTGTCGTCGGGATTTGTAAAGCTCTCTTTCGGGATATTGTAAAGTTCTGGCCAAAGGTTTACCACAGGGCAATTGGTTAAATAGCATTATTCCCGGTTTCCCTCAGAGTTTCGAATTCATTTACACCCGTTCAAACAACCGTCCTGGAACCACGCCCACCGTTGTTAACTTCGGTGATTGTATGAGAACCGGGATTTTTTTTTCAGCGAGGTAAAGGTCGTTGACGTATTTACTGGTAAATAGTAGTAGATAGATACTTGGTCCCCGCAGGGTTTCAAGTCCATACACCAATCTCCTTCTCTTTCCAATCTCACCCTATCGGCTAATCGCAACCAATTCAGCGGGACCTACTGTTTTTATGGTGGGTTCCGAACCACCTTGTATCTACTGGTATAATCCTATAAAATAAGTCTATACAATAATAAACTTATATCAAATAACAATACTTGTATAACGGTTCTACATTTTACAGAGTGTCCCAAAATTCGTGTAGTTCCTGGAAATGGCAGGTTCCTTGGGTCATTTGAAGCGACATTTTCCTTAACAAAAATGGCGTCCGCGGCTTTGTTTAGGAGTTATTAACGAAAAACACGGATCAATCAGAGCGCGACCTGGTCAGCGATCTAATTTATCTTGTTTAACGTCGTTCTTTTAATTCTTTTATGAGTATTATTTCGCGACGGAGCTTTTCGGTTGAAGCATGCGAGACAGTAGAAATAACAGCAACCAGCACCGACCATGAAGCGTTTGCGGCATCACGTGCGGCCCGAAGACACGGAAGGAACGCGAAACGATACGAGGCAGCCCGTTAAGGTTGATTAGGGCGTATAAGGTCGGCCGACCTTAAAGGCGATTCCGTGGCGAGGCGAGGCGAGGCGGGTCGAGGCGAGTGTACAGCGGCGAGCCTCGTCGTGACGCACAATGTCGAGCGGGTACAGCCGAGAGTGACTGTGCCAGAGAGCCTAACCGACACCTGGCCGCGCGGATGATGCATAGCGCCGTACCGGGCATTTCCTGCGCTGGTATTTAGCGTATCATTTACATCCCCTGGTCTCTACGTTGGCCACGTATATATATCTCTGCTCATTATCTACCTACGTGCTGGCTGACGCCTGGCCTCTATGTCGCGCACCGTTTTCTGCCCATCTGGCCACTTGCCGCTCAGCTAATGCGCTCGGCTTCCATCTTACAAGGGAACATGTTCAGTCGATACAAACCGATTTTGATGAAACTTACGTGAGATATAGTTCTTTGATAAATATTATTATTATTATTATTTATTTTATACGGACTGAAGTCCTTTTATACAATTGTATACAGTTTATACAGTATAACTAATAAACAGCAAAAAACCTTAATTTTAAGTCTTAACCTAAAATTAACATACGTATGGACCGTACAAAACTAAGCAAATACAGGTACTATTAACGAATAGTACATAGAAAATCAATATTCTTATAAAATATGTTAGAGCTAGCAATAATGCCATTTAATGGATTTATTACTCCATATGAGTATTTGGATTTGGAAAAATATTTGAGAGTTAACTGCTAACTGTTCTTCTCCAAAACGAACAACTCGAACGGAGGCCCGGCTGTCCTTTGTTTTCATATTTTGCCTTAGAGCGCGAGTCGTTGCCGATCAGTTGCTTTGACCTAAGACGAAACATGGGGCGGCGACTGCGCATCACAACACTGTGCAAGGAACGATACCTCTTCCCTGCGTAACGGACACATATGAAAACACAGTAGCGCAAGGTGTTTCTTTTACAAAAAAAAAAGAAGCATATGAAAGACTTACAATAGAGGATGGTTAACCAACGAACGAATCCCTCTTTTTCCCAAAAAATTCTACCATTCTCGATTGGTCACGCGTGTTGAACGACTTCAAGCGAGACAATGTTTTTCTAAAATAGAATGAGGTCGCCAGCGACCCAGTAGTCACTGGACCACTGCATCATCTCCACAATCCGAAAAGTTCGGGTACCCGAGGTCGATGAGATCGATGATCAACTTTCTAGAGTGGTTCTTACGGTGGTCTAAGGTATTGATCTTCTATCGGATCGGGGCACAATTCTCGAGCGTAACTGAACAGTGGGCTGGCATTGCACCCTGACCTTTGCGACGACAGCCACGTCAAAATTGAAGGTTTCTGCCACTGCAGGAGGCGGTATAATGAGTGGCTCGGGAATCAGTGCTGTAAGGATCAAGGTTGCGGCCATTGTTCAGAAGAGCCTTGACACATTCGTCCCGAAATGCACAAAGAAAAGGATCAGTGCTAATTCCAGGCATCAACCATCGCTCGTTCTTGTAATCCTTTACACTCGAATGGCGTCACTATCGGGAACAATTTTCACTGAACTTGTTCAATAAATTGCTAAAATGTAAATATGAATGAATGTTCTCCATCTCACTTTTTCCAGGTTAATAAAATGTTTTTTTTTAAGGACAGAATGTATACATGTGTCAGATTTGTTCAGAGAAGTTGCTGGGACCGATTTTGATAGACTCTTCAATAATGGGTTCCGTAGATTGATTCCTTAGCTTAATCGATCTCTGAACGGGACCCGAGCGACCCGAAATCGACGGACTTCGCCGAGAAACGATCTCGTAATCACAGTGGCACACGAACATTAAACGAATTCAATGCTGATTAACACGGTTAACCTGAGCACGATCGCACGTGGAATGTCTGCTGGAAACGATTCCAGAGGTCGACACGCTTTGAAAACCACGGAGCATCGAGAGGCAGCTCGGCGAGCGATCGATTGCGCAGTATGGAGATCATCGATCGAGGACCGGAATCGCCGAGCCATCGTTTCGAGGTCTGAAAAGCGGAGCGAATCGCTCGTTTTCCTCCCGTATGAATATTTATTAGCCGACTTGAACGGCGATTGGAGATCTGAAACGGGCGGAATCTATCGGCGATCTAAAAATGAATTCCACGGTATCGTTCATTATTGAATTAAAATGAAACGTCGCTCAGTGCGGCATGCAATGGGCAAAAGTCGAAATAATCATGGTTCGATTCTAATCTAATTATCCAAGAAAATCATCGGTCGGGAAGTAAGGAATGTGTACGGAAAAAGTAGTAGCCGAGAAAGTCAATAGGGGACCAGTATTTAACAGCCAAGAGTTTATTGTAGCATAAATACTAGAAAGATAGATCCCGATTCGTTTTTGTTTTAAACTGTTTGTTAAAACTTAGGTATGGAGAATTTGACCAGAGGTATGCATAATTTTAACTGGCAATTTAGGAAGATGCATTAATCGATGCATCTTTGTATTCCCTTTAAAAAATTATTATGTTACTTAGGTCAAAAATTGATTAGTTTAGAAGTTATGATTTTTGTCTGTGCGTCGGGTTGAAAACTCGCGAAATTGAAATTATTTCGCTGAGTTTGTAGGTTAATGTGTACGTTAATATTTTGCTGATTTTATGTAAATCTAGGTAGACGGCATCTACGTGAAAGTCTACTGTTAAAAATATCTCGAAAAAATACTACTAACATCATAAACGCTTGGCGAACAGCGAACACCAGCAGAGTCAATACGATTTTCGCAGATCGAGAGCAGTACTCGCCGGAACATTTCGTCCCTGATCGATCGAGGCCCGTTCGATCGTTCGATCGCCCTCGTAAACGACGTTCGTAATTTCCATGCAAATTCGGGCCAGCCGTAAGTGTCGCGCGCAGGACCATCAACATGGATCGAGACTTGAAAAATCGGAACTCGACGAAACTCAATCTGGTGTTCGACTGCTTCGGTTTACGACGCGGTCCGAACTCCCCGGTTGCGATTCCGCTGCTTTCTAGACCAGTAAGTGCGGACAGCTCTTCAGAACGATCAGTGATTCCAGGGATTCTTTCGCGAGGTGGTAGCGGCTTTCACCTATTTCTCATAAAATCGCGTCTTTTCGACGGGGCACCGTTGATTGCAACCGCTTTCTAGGTTCCTGTCCGGCGTTAGATGTTCCGATGGTATTGGATCATGGTTGATGGATGGATCGATTGCGTAGATCCACGGCAGATGTTTCTTCTTCTAGCTGTTCTTTGCAGAGGAACATGCGATTCCAAAGGAACCTAGAATCTAATCACTGAAAAGCGCTCGCGCGGAGCGGTTGCGTCGATTAATCGCGGCTTTCACCTGTTTCCATGTGACGCGAAACACGTGCCGGCGTTAGTAAGGCTCGCCGACCGATTCATAATCGAGGCGAGGCCGAAATCGAGCCGAGATGGAGCGATCGACTTTCTATTTTACGCCGCCGCGCTCGAGGAAAATCGAAAACGTAGATGGACACCGAAAACAGTCGCTCTTCAACATCGATCCAATAATATTGATACAAATTTCGTAGAATTTTGTTCGCACTGGAGCTAGGAACACAGTGCTTTTGTCTCTGTACTTTGCCTCGCTATATTTTTGGTGTTTAATAATTTATTTTCATAGATTTTCGTTTAGAAAATGTCGTTGTGTATTCTACTTTCGGGGGAGTTTTATAGAGTTAGTATAATAGCAGTATTATAGCGGCGGCTCAATTCGAGTGAAGGCCCCAAGCGGTCAGAGTCTTTTACTATATAACACTTTATTATTTTATTATTAATTATTATTTATTATTTCTTATTAACACACATTATTCCTTAGGGTTACAAATCCTTATACCTTCTTCCTCCTTTACTAATTGCTAATTTATACCTATACTAAACCTAATTAACCTAGATAGAGAGAATGAGAGAAATAAAAATAACGCCTATTTACAATAGCTCTTAATTCCTAACTTATAACTTAATTTACACCTAATCCTAAAACCTCCTACCCCTCTTCCGTCCTCCTCCTTTAGCATACCTCCCTTACTCCCTATTTAAGCACAACTCACAATTGACAACTGAAAAATTTTGTTTTAATCTTTGGTAAATAAATCGAATTATTTTGTAAGAAAATTAATGCTGTGAAATTTGGGGCCCTATGGTATTCCGGGGCATAACGCGGCCGCTTAGACCGCTTATCGTTAAACCCGCCACTGTGTAAAGACCAAGGAGGAAGACTTTCAAGCCGACGATAATGGATTCGTATCACGGCGGCGCGACGCCGACGCGTATCGTCGCCATCGACTCTCGTTAAAACGTTTCTGGAGCACGCGAATCCTGATGGCGATCGTTGCCCAACTGCTACACCGTGACTTTAGCGACTCCTTCTTCTTCTGGTTATCCTCGATCCGATCGGCTCGGATCGCTTCTGGCGCGAACAGATACGTAACCCTTTTGTCACGACGCCATTACCGACGATCGGAAGCACGATTGCCGGTTCCTTCGACCCTTTCATTTGAAATCCTGGCTAGACTGTGACCTGGATCACGGTTTAACCTCCATCTTCATGATCTGGCTCATCGATCCTTCGGATCGACGGTCTTATAAATAATAGGCTAACAACGGTGATTACCTCGATTTTATGCAGAATATAAATGCACAGGAGTCAAACAGGAATTACACAGAAATCTATTTAATCTCGTGAAACATTTACTCCGAATGAACGATAAATATGCACCTTAGATGCATAGATACATAGATTTATTCCTTAGATAAATGAACATTTAAACAACCTTCTCAAAGTCCATTTTAAAAGACTGTCAGCAAAGAGATAACATCGTGTAAAGTTTGAACATTCGAGATCGCAGAAACCAGTCCTTAATCGACTTCGACAAAAGTACTAAAGAACCGAAAAAAAAATTAGAATAATCACCTAGATCGCCAAACAATTACATAAAGAAAGTAAACAAATGGATATCAAGGATCAGAAGATAGTAAAGAAATCTGCATGAAATCAGCATACGGGATTCAGCAGGACAATAAAGCCGACGATCGCATCGATGGTGTCATCAGCGTCCAATCAGACGCGGCCACAGATCCGTAGATATGCGTCCGATAACCGTATCAAGATTTTTGCGTGCGTTTACGTAGCTCCTCGTCCCGGAAGAAGCAGTATTAATTGCTTCCCCGTGCGTATGCATAATTAACGGTCGATTAAACGAAGTTTTCCCGGGAATCGTGCTGGCGAGGATCGGCGCGGCGGATCTCGCCTCGCGGGAATCGGCATCGAAAAACGGTCGCAGGACGATCGGGATCAGGAGCGAGGAGGACGCGATTACTATATGCCGCCGGTGTGAGAACGGAGGCCGCGTGCACGGTCGAGACTGCGAAACCTGTTAACGGCGATAACGGGACGGCTGATTGAAACGCTACGACGATCCGCGGATCGCCGGCGGATCGGCCAATTAGTTTATCAAATGCCGGGAATAGCAGAGCAGAGTTTATCGCGCGGCGATCTACTTCTCAGTCAGTAACTCGTTAAGTTGCCATAAACCCCGGCCGAGGACGATAAGCCCGAACGGCTAGCTCTCTATAATTCTCGCCGGCTATCGCGACCGCTCGCCCGTTTTCGCACAATATCGCGATCAGTTTTCCCAGCGACCATAACGCCACCGCGCTAATGCGCCCTAATCCGGATGCCGACTCACCGATCAATTTTCTATGCAACTTCGGGATGCCTGTGTGGTCCTTGATCCTCTTAAATCGGTCGCTGTAGTCGTTCAGTATCTGCACATGAAAATCTTGTTCTGAGAGCTGGGATTGTTGTGGCCGATCGATACGGGGATCTATACTCGGCTTTTTATCGGTTTTGCACTCTGAATTCATCTTTTTGTCAGTCAAATTCATCCTCATGCAAATATTAATCAGACTTGAGAACATCTGCTTTGAGCACAGAACCTGTAACACTTCGTTGTGCACAGAAATGCACTATAAAAACTCATTCAGTATCGGCACATGAAAATCTCGTTCCGAGTACGTGGATTGTTGCGACCGATCGATACAGTGATCTAGTACTCGGCTTTTTATCGGTTTTGCACTCTGAATTCATTTTCTTGCCAGTCTCCTCATTCATCCTCATGCAAATATTAATCAGACTTGAGAACATCTGTTTTGAGCACAGAACCTGTAACACTTCGTTGTGCACGGAAATGCATAATAAAAACTCATGGATGCCACCATGCACAGGAGAATAGTATCTTTATTTGCAAACGTGTGCATTTCATTTGCAAAACCTGTAGCACTTCTTTGTGCACGGAAATGCACAATAAAACTCATTCGGTATGTGCACATGAAAATCTCGTTCCGAGTACGTGGATTGTTGCGACCGATCGATGCAGTGATCGTGTACTCAGCTTTTTATCGGTTTTGCACTCTGAATTCATCTTTTTGCCAGTCAAATTCATCCTCATGCAAATATTAATCCGACTTGAGAACATCTGCTTTGAGCACAGAACCTGTAACACTTCGTTGTGCACGGAAATGCACAATAAAAACTCATTCAGTATGTGCACATGAAAATCTTGTTCCGAGTGCTTGGATTGTTGTGTCCGATCGATACAGGGATCTAGTACTCGGCTTTTTAATATGGAAGGGGAGTTACATTAAGCTCGATTAAAAAAAAATAATAAAAAAAAGATGCCACCATGGACAGGAGAGTATCTTTATTTGCAAACGTGTGCATTTCATTTGCAAAACCTGTAGCACTTCTTTGTGTACGAAAATGTACAATAAAAAATGACTTGTCCCAGGGTGACAGTGTGCGACAAGAAAAAGAGAATCGATTCCCAGATGAAACAGGGATTAGCCTGTCAGTAATCGCGTGAATCTCCGGCAGCGTTCCGGGCACGGTGTGCGATCGAAGTTATCACGCACTTAAGAGACCCGTTTAAAAAGCGAATGGCCATTCGTCAGGCTCAGTAAACGGCGTTATCGTTAACGCTTTCTTTTCCGAAGTCCCCCGTATGTACAGGCCGTATGCACGGGATCCGTTAGAAACAGGCGGCGGCTGCGATAATAAACTTCTTGTCTCGATTGCTGAAACGCGCGGCCGATAACGATCTATGCCAGCCGAAGAAAATGCCTGTGCTCGAATAAAAATCTTATTCCCCCGGGGATACGTTAGCCTCCCTCCTTTGCTATCCGGCGATCCGATTAGTTAATAACCGTCTTTTCTACGCGATTTCAATGAAATACAAAATCGACGGCCCATGAATCAGCTGGCAGCGCCACCATCGAGTTGAATCGAGGCTCGGCCTCGTCGTTACTCAAAAGGTTTCGCGCTCCGTCCAAGCACCGATTATCGATCGAATCTGAATCATAATCGAGATACGCCGACTGGACGACGCGATAAGCTTCGTTAAACCCGCGGAACGTGTACGGGGGAAGAAGGCCGCCGAGCTATGAACCGATCTATACCGTAGATCGAATTCTACAGCGTGAAATTTGTTGCGATTCCCACAGCTGGAGTGCTGGAAACTCGACTGCAGTCGAACGCTTTGCATACCGATGCATCAAATTACGGGATCTAGACCCCCCGACCTCGCAGTTGCGTCTGGATCCTCTTGATCTGCTTGGGAGATCCTCTGGATCGAGGACCACCAGGACAATCGTAGTGTAACAGTAACGTAATAGTAACACAGGCGATAAAATTAAAAATTATTTTAACATTGGAACTAACCAACAAAAGGATTGAATACACTCAGATACAAATTTATCGCAAAAGAAATCGTCAAAGAAATTTTTGAATGGCGCTTCAGCGTAAACATTCGAGCAGAAATGATCAAAGCGGAAGCTTACTCGATCTGAGAATTCATTTCCACGTTAGATAAAATAGTTCCCTCGATTTTCCGATTTTTAGAGTCGATCGGTTAGGGGAAATGAGAGGCTCAGGTGATAAAATAAAGTGTAGGTGCACGTGTTGGGTGTCTTTCGAGTCTGGGAACTTTTCGAGGGTATCTTCAATGGGATCTTTCGCGGGTCGATCCCGCAGGTGTCGGACACGGTGTACGTCGGAGAATTGCGCCCACCAGGGGAGCCGTGTCGAGCAACTTTGTCCCGATCCTTAACGCCGCTACACGGATCCTTTTACGAGTACCGTGGCGATGGCGCAAATCGGCCACCCTACCATTCGTCTTATCGACACGAGCGCACACGGAAACGTGGCGCAACGAAATAACGAGTTCTAATTGCGAAAGCAGATCTGCGGCGCGCGGTGCGGCTAGGCACAGAAGAAAAAAAAGAGCCGAAGGTGCACCCGGCACCTGATTCATTTGAGTAGATAACGATCTATGACGCAGATACGCGCGGAGCGGGTCTCCTTTAAAAATCGTCCTTCCACGCCTCGATCTCTCGCCCTTTCCACGAGCCACGTGGATTTCACGCTCGTTCGCCACCGGTTTTTATTCGACAACCCTCGCCCGCCCCTTCCATTCATTTTGACGGCTGTCGATCCGTCTGTGAAAGTCCGAGGAACATTCGCGAGGAGCTAAAAATTATTGTAAATGTTGTTATTGTTATCAATCGTATGATTGTTAAAACAGAAAAAATATTAATGATTTCAGAACACAAGGATCAAAACATTGAAAGTTCAAATTAATTTGTAAAATTGCTTTATAGTGTTTATTTGATCGAACCGTTGCACCGAAATCATTAATATTTTTCCTGTTTTACAAATTATTGTTTAGCGAATCGAAGTCGCGCTCGCTCGGGTGAAATTTTTTCATGAAATTTTATTATTATTATTTATTTATTATGAACGGACCGAGGTCCATTTATACAAATGTTTACAATATAACATAGACTTAACATAAATTAATAAGAAAGGACATGCATAAAAAATAAAAATAAAAAAAAAACAACTGTTTGTAAAGGGGTATTGATATTATATGCATTTTATTGTTTCTCGCGCAAAATGCCGTTTGTTTCGTATCGATATTCTTCAGACTGTACGAGTTTCTCGTATATAAACATTGCGCTGCGTTTCCGCAGGACGCTGTTCGAATCCCTTCGATAATTCTTTGTTGAAAATTAACGTTCGATTCGCCGGATAATAAACGATCCGACGTACCCGTTCTGCCATTGAATTATCGGCCAAATAAATTATTACCGAAAGTAATCGTTCGCGGCGGAACCGGTTTTTACGTTTTGTTCAATTCGCGCGCGCGCGACCGCTGTTCTCGGTAACCACTTTCGTTTCAAGGTTCGATTTTCTTCGCTGCTAGCAACCGTGCAACATTCGCAATCCAATTACCAGCTACTGCCGATCTTGGACCACCAACTATCTGTATGGATCGTTGATCGGCCTCGATCGTTTGATCCGAAACTCCTTTCCACCCTCTTTGGGGTTGGTTCTATACGACTCGCGGAATTGGCGCTGTAACTGCTACAATGTGCACTTAGAGGTACAGTCTCAGAGAAAATTGTAGTGCACATCGCGTGCTGGGAGTGGTTATGCAATTTTCGAGACGTACTTCAGGTTTCAGGATCGAACGTGATTTTTTTCAAGGATTTTTTTCCAATTTTTTCTGCCAAGGATTGTATACAATATAACAACAACACAAAAGAAGCGCCGATAAAAATTAATTCCAATTATATTAAATACAATAATCAACGACAGGAAATGAAGACACGATTTAAAGAGAAGAATTACAGACAGGAACTGAAAGACAAGACAATCATTTTTTTTTCTTTGTCTTTGTGCGTATGTCCCTCCTTTCTTATTGGATAAGTTAGTCTTGTATCTTTCTAATTTTTCTTTTCTTTGTAAATACTTATGTAAAAAGGGCTTCTGCCCGTCTATAATAAATAATAATAATCTTAAGAGCTCATTACACGAATTTTAACGTAATCAACAACCCCATAATTTTTTGAAAATTCGCACAACAAATCACGATGTCTAGAACCACCGGATCTTTTTGCCGCGGACTGTAGGTTCGCTTTTAATTTGCTACTTGCGAGCCCATCTAGGGGCCCGGTTCTTTTCCACCGATTTCGCTCGTAGATCCCCGTCTACAATAAACCAGGCCGATAAATCCGGCGGTTCTACCGTCGAACGTGGAAAATTTCGCAGCAATGTTTCTCGGTGTTTCGCCTCGCGGCCCCTTTCTTTTTCGCGATTTAAGAGATTCGCCTGTGCAATCGTTGCCGGCCGAAGAACGAGCGTAAGCATCTGTTACGGCGGCACTGCAATTACCTTCGGATTGAAGACCATCCGCTAATTCCGCCGGCAGACAGAGGTCATTTGCAACATGATGACTCCGTTCGCCTCGATCGCGTTCTCCTTCCACGACGGCCTTCCATTACACGGGAAAACGAGTAATCCGATTAAAGGGGAGGGGGCGGCAGAAGAAAGAGGAAGAAACGTAAGAGAGAGAGGAAAGGGAAGCTTCGAGAGGCTCTCGTTTCCTCCAACGGAACCGTGCGAGTCGGTCCTTTGCCGTGAAAACGGGCCGCCTCTTCCTTGCTGTAATTTTTCACGTTAATCAGACCCCGCCAATTCCCGGGCGTAATTCCGCCGTTTACGTCTGCTTAATTTGAGCGAAGGGGCGTGCATCTCGGACCCCTTGTCGGGCCCCTGTCGGCGCCCGCCAGTATTTTCATTTAATCGGATTCGGTTGCGCGATCCCGCTGCAATTGCACTCTACCTCGCTACAATTGTCCGGTGATGATGATTCCAGGCGATCCCCGAATCAGAGCTCACCGCTGATGACTCACCTGGTAATTGCAATTTCAACCGCGTAATGAAACTAGCCTTTTCCCTGACTTTCCTTGACCGTGCTTTCGTTTCCTGCCCACGAAGGTACAGAACCTTGAACATTGACATAATTTTTCACTTAGCAAATAAGTTTCCTTCATAAAACCGTTGGTTTTGTCGTTTCTCCTTTCTTTTTACTTTTTAACACGGAATTATATAATTTATGTTGTATTTGATGTGGTATAGAATACTTATTTCTTTATTTAATATATTTAACTAAATAATATAAGTATATATATTTATATATGAATATATGAGTGAATACACTAATTGACTTATCCTATCTTTATCTTATCCTCACTCTAACTACGGCGCTCACACTAATACAATTTACATGTATGTAATTGCCTACAATTTACATTAATTAATTTTTACAGACACAACTATATATTCTTGAAAATGGTCTTAAACTAGACCGAAATGTTGAAAAAAGTTATATTAATTTGCAAAAATGCTTAGTAACAATCTATTAAATAACAATATAGTAAATAACAATCTATTTATTTAAAATTGGGGTTGGGATCAAAGAAAACACTTGAACATTGAGTTCTTTCTATCGTAAAATTTTGGTTATACGTCTAAGACGTTTTGTGATCTGGATGAGGTTCGATGTTCCACATGAATTTTATCAGCAGAATCATAGAAAACTTGTGCGTTTTGAGAACGTGACTCCGCGATTCCCAAGCCCTTTAGCATTCGAGTCGCGATCAGGTCTTAGGGAAATCTTGCAGCGAAATAACGAGTTCTGTTTGCGTAACTGGCCATGGTTTCTGAAGAAAAAAAACACCGTAGATAGACAGACGTATTATTCATACTTGTTCGTTTAACTCTCTCTTTTTTCTGGGAAGAGTGCAATTCAGTTCTATTGTGGTCTGCTGCAATCTTTTATGATAAATTGAAATTCTTCTCTATCGAAAATGTAATATATAGAAAATATTGTGTTTTCGGAACACGGTTCGATCATTAATAGATAACAACAAATTTGGAATTTAATTTATCATTTTCATTTTCAAGAGAGACATTTTTGCGTCTGACCATACAAATGATCCATGCAGGGACCGAAACGTTGAGATAAATTAAATTGCAAATTTGTTGTTGTCTATTAATAATCGAACCGTGCGCTCAAAACACAAAATTTACTATTAATCTTCTATTTTCTAAATGGCCCTCGGTTACATTTTATTCTATCCGGCTTCAGATACATGTAATAAATTGTTAAAAATTTAAAAAGAATTGCGAAACTGGCCATGGTTCCTGAAGAGAAGAAGCACCGTAAATAGACAGACGGTTACATCCCATTCTATCCGGCTTCAGATCCACGTAATAAATTGTTAAAAAATTTAAAAAGAAAAGCAGAAATAGTTAGGAAATATAAAGGTAGACAAAAACATAAAAGAGAAAACGCGAAGAAAGACGGCGGAAACGTTGCAGGACGAGGCGGACTGGGAGCTGTATTTTCCGAACCGGTGTAACTCGGAGTGTTGCGGCATTGCAGCCGCGCAGTTGGATACGAGGGGGACTTATGTCTGCCTCGGCAACAAATTATTATCGCCGGACCGGTTGACTCCATCGATTAGCCGCATGGATCATGGGAATCGGTGCGAGTCAACTCTCGGTTAGAAACGGCAAACGAAACGATCCTGTTTTCGTCTCGCTGTTCTCCTATCTCTCTAATCAGGCTTTTTTCTAGCAACAGGATGCAGATCGCCGTGTCGGGCGCGCTCGGTCACGTTGCACAGCTGGTATCACAGTTCGAACAGCTCCGCGGACGCGTTCCAGGACGTTTGACGTCGTCGACTGGACGTCGCTAGAGGTGAACAGTTCCGTTTGCGAAACGAGCCGTCGAGCGACTCGCCTCGGTGCGAAAAAAATCGTAGAAAAATGAAGGAAAGCTGATTCATGCAGGTGCAAGTGGCTTGCCCGTGATACGTTGGTTCTTGAGTCTGGTTTTGTGCGCTTGTTCTCCGCAGAAACCACCACCTTGAAAACGCGAAATTGTTGAACGGCGAAAGGCGAGGGGCGCGGATTAATTGATGAATTTCCCAACCAGCTCTTGCTCACCCGACAAGATTCGGCTCGTTCCACGCTAATTTTACGATCGCGCTACTCTTGGCACACGTGGAACACGAAAAACCACCGTTTGCGTAATTCAACGGAGTTTAACTTTCCTGGCCGAGGCAAAAACGCCTGCGCTCATTAACCGAGGAGGAATCGTCTTTCGTCGACCACACACCGGTAGCCACGCGAAAAAAAGTTGCACCGATCGCGAACACGACGGAGTAATTAGCCATCGGTCGCCGGCCTCTCTGCTTGACATCGATCGATCATACCCTAGCCAAGACTTGCCGGGTAAAGGACCTGTGAAAGTGCGGGCTTTCCATTTTTCGCGAACCAGAATCCTTTTTTACATGGTCTTCCCATGGAAATGGATTGTAGCGAGGTGAACGAGGTAAGATATTGTTTATAACTACTTCGAAGTCGGTGAGCTTCAGTCGAATTGTTTACTTGAACGTTCGTGTCGATATCCTCGATATTATTATTTATTATAGACGGGCAGAAGCCCCTTTTACATAAGTATTTACAAAGAAAAGAAAAAAAAGGAGAAAGATACAAGACTACTTATCTAATAAGGAAGAAGGGACATGCGCACAAAGACAAAGAAAAAAACAAAATAATACTGGTACTGGGCTCGAGCGAAATTTTTTACTTAAATTTGAAAGTTCTACGTATAAAATGCCGTTCGTTACACGTCGTTATCTGTAACATTGCTCGAATCGCAATTATTCGAAAACAAACATTTTCAACAGCTGAAATCGTCCCGTTACATCTCGCTCCAAAGAGGCTGTTGGTGAAAAATAAACCTGGCGAGTCACCGGAATATATAGATCAGAGTTTTCCGGAGATCTAGCAAGTGTCTGGATCGATTTAATCGTGAGGTATACATAATTAGTCTGACCGGTGCGCGCCTAAGTTTTTCTGGATCCATGAAAGCAGCTCGGGCGGGACGTGTTGCTCGATCCTTGGAACAAGTGACCGATGGGTGTTGAGTCTCGGATCGCGTTCGTTGCCTGATAACTTGCAGCGTGTCGCAGAACCGTATCGAATATTCGCATTAATTATGCACGGACAGTTCGACCGGCAGGACGATGCCACCGCACGCATAATTGCCGAGCGGTAATAAAACGGTGGAAACTGGTTGCCGGGGCTCAAATGAAAGAAGCCTGGCCTCGGAAAGGGACGAGGAAATGGCATACAGTCCGTCAGCAAAGTCTCCCAACATCCCCTTAAATGGAACCGCTTTTCTCGAAGTAGATGGCATCCTAGATAATCGTCATTTATTATTAACATCCACTCGGAGTCACAGACAAATAATTAAACGATTTTATTAAGTCTGATAAGACCAACGTTGATCTCGAAAAAAAGTGGGTTGAAAAATATATAAAAAATTAATTCTAATTATCTTAATATTACGATGAAAACTAAAATTTGCCTATAAAACAAAAATACTGTGTAAATGAGTGTTAACAAAGAACCAAAGGAGTTTCCCCAAAAATGAAGGTGAACGTTGTCAGTTCATCTATTTCTTAATCTCATATTTGTAATTGATGTGATCGTTAATCAGTTAGCGTGCAAGCAAAAAGCGTGTAATCCTGCAGATAAGTCGGCAACGAATGTGGTTATGGGGTGTAGGTCGACTCTTTCGACAGACTGTAGATCGCTGGGAGGAGTAGTAGGAGTAGCAGCGCGTCGTTATCGAGAGATCGTTAGCCGATCGGTTAGAAATTATCCCGATTAAATATAATTATCGCGTCACGTCGAATCTCGTACTGCGGCTTACGCGATTTATAGTCTGAATCGGGCGGCGACCTCGTGCTCTTTAACTGTTCCCGGTAGTTTTTCCGCTGGTGTACGCATCTCTACTGTCCGCTCTCGTGGCCTGGACCGAGGCGTTTCCGCGTAGAACGTACCTAGCTAGAACGGAATTGCGAAACCGCCGCACATCTATTAATACCGGCTTATCTTTGGTGGTGTGGGTGTTATCAGGGCAGGGCGTGTCGCCAAGAAAGCAGCCTGCGAACCGGCAGCAGGCAACGTGACTGTCTTGTCCGCCGCCGCAGCTCTAGGATCCGCTTCTCTTTCTCTTTCTGTCTCTCGTTCCACTCGATCTCTGTCCCCGTCTGCTACACACATTTCTCTAACTTTGTCCCCTTCTCCGACTATCTTTCTCTTTCGCTCTGCCTCGACTCTCCGCGAAAGGCTGTGGAAGTGTTCTGGCTTCGATACCAACGTTCTCGCTTATTCCGATAGCCCGGTATCGCTCGTTCGTATGCTAGTCGTGACATGTCTGTCCGTAACCCTCCCCCCTCGATTCAAATTGAAATTTTGGCGATTTCGATCTGTTTCCTGATCCGTGGAATTCTAGTGTTATGCTCTCCTGTCCAGGGAAACGAACTTTTAGGGTTTTCTAATTTCTCGATAATGCGAATGTGGGGTTCTTCGGTAATCAAAAGCGCTAGATAAAAGGTCAATCTGAAATTTCCTATTCTTACGAGGTCCTAACTTTGCAATCCTGAAAACGAGTTTAACGTCCTAAGGGAAACTGCTTGAAACCCGTGATTCCTCGGGTTCGTGCTGTTTCTTAGATCGTACAGTTCTAACCTACTCCGTTTAAGAAAAGTCGAGGTACGTTAGAAAGTATAGTAATATTTTTTTTTCTTTCTTTGTCTTTGTGCGCATGTCCCTTCTTTCTTATTAGATAAGTATTCTTTTATCTTTCTCCTTTTTTCTTCTCTTCGTAAATACTTGTGTAAAAAGAGCTTCTGCTCGTCTATAATAATAATTTTAAAAAATCCAACGCAAGTAATTGGCAAATAAAGTCCCAAGCCTCTCGACCCTTATCGATACCAGCCTACTTTCCGCGCAAGCAATTACGAGCATTTGAAAAACGATTTCGAGACTCGTAACTCTCCCCGCAGTAGGTCACTGTTGTCCACCCACACAAGAGAGAGAGAGAGAGAGACTTCTCGAAAATCTTGCACCATCTTCTCTCGCAAGCTCGTTTCCCAGAGATAAATTAATTTCCAAAGTTTCATTTCCGGAACCGGTTCGCTCGATGATCTTTCGTATCTCGCGCTCCATTCGAAATCCTCCACGAACAGAGATAAAAAGAAACTTAATCAACGAAACGCTATAGCGAATCTCGTAAACCGTCCGATGCGAGCAAACATTGTAACTAGAATGCAAATTGAATCGACGACGTTATCAGCGAATTACGCGGACGATTTTCACACGCTTCGTTGGGATGCGCGGAACCGGAGGAGTTTCGCAACGTGCACACACTCCCATGTTAGTATACATGTTTCTCTCTGTTTGTTTGTGTGTGTATACGTGCGAACGGTACATGTATGTACCACCTCGGATAACCGGATAACCGGCCGTTATGTAACAAGCGAATATAATTATGCAGATCGCCGTGCCCGGCCTGTCTCTTTCTATTTTAACATTTACCTTTAGCCCGGCCTGGATCGCGACTTCGGAACGGGTCACGCATACGAATTCAGTCGGTTCCTAGACGATCGTCATCGTCATCATCGTGGACAGTTTCCACGGCGGTTGACACACGGAAACCAGAAACCAGCGATATGACAGGAGCAGGATCCAACCAGTGTAACGGGTAACTTCACGCTGGACTTGCACTACGTGACATTTCTGCAGCTTCGCGAATCTGATTAGCAGTTTAACTCGCGCAAAGACATTTCGCAGGTACGACGAGCCGCTAGAAACTACGAAAAAATATATTTCTGGGAATGATTGTAGAGTTTGTCTGAAAGTTCGCCGTTAATCAAAGGATATTGCGTGCAATATTGATGTTAAATATATGAAGAGATCATCGCAGTGTTCTTTTTCAAAACATATCGATCATGGTCAAACTAGAAATTATTACCGGAAGCTTTTCTTTATGGTGGATACCTATTTACTGTATTTCTTTCGACAATTTGTTAATGTTGATTATAGAGTTTGTCTGCAAGTTCGCCTTTAATCAAAGGATATTGTGTGCAATATTGATGTTAAATATACAAAGAGATCATCGCAGCGTTCTTTTAAAAATATATCGATGTTGGTCAATCTCGAAATTATTACCAGAAGCTTTTCTTTATGGTATCATATCTAACTTAATTAAAATAATTTGTTAATGTTCCTTTAAAAAACATTACAAAATTTCTCTGAATGTCCATTCTTCATTTATTAATATATTCATTCGTAGTGTTATAATGAGAATTATGTGCAAACACGTTAAATACATTTTGGTGGACTACACGAGGGTTAAAAAGTAATTAAAAGTGTCCGGGTTTCAGACGGAAAAATCTGGGGTTTCTATGCCGTTTATCCTGGGTTTGTGGTTTCATAAAAAATGCAACTGGTGCATTGGGAGCATCCGGATCAATCTCCGGATCGGATTCCCCGCGAAGTACCCATGTCAGATCGCTCAGCGTTCAAGGCTCGACATAAATCTCGATCGCGGGAACGTCGGCAATCACTTAACGTCGCGAGCTTTGTTTAGAGAGTCGGCAGATATTCAATTTATGACACGGCTCGCTGGGAATCTCTCAGACCCTCGGCACACGAAGGAGGCACCGGGGCGCTCACGTAGACGCCCTCGATCCTCTCGATATGGATCCCGATCGTCGCGTGATCCGCGAGCCAACTGGCAAAAAGGCCGCTCGTGCTCGCACGCGCCCTTCGGGGTGCATCGATCACCGACGCTCCGTAAATCTCGATCCGGCTCTAGGCGGAAACGCTTTTCTTCCTCGTTGCTCGTCCTAGATTCACTGTGGAGTCTCGCGCCTGCCCGAGAGGGACGTTTCACCATCGTAATTTTCGCGTCGCAAATCATCCGCCGTGTCCTGAATCCTCTTGCTCGACAACGAGGATCCTCGAGAGGCCCCGCCAGGGATACACGCCGCTCTTGCATCCTTTAACTATCGACGCTGAAACCCGGCTAATAAATGACTCTATACACCTGGCTACGCCTCGTTATCGGCGTCATTGTGGCGCTCACACCCGCGAGGGCTGCATCAGTCGCTGCCCTATTTCTATGCATTTACTGCTTTTGCATTCATTTTTCTTGGCCCCACCCCGAACAAGCCTGATCGACTCGTGCTAAAATTATATAAATAATTAAAAACTTCCTGAGGAGCTAAAGACTTGAAATTGGATACATGACTCAGATACATTATTCAAAAAAATTTTTTTTAAAAGTCTATCCGTTTCGGAGAAATAACAATTACATTTAGTACATGTCTCTGTTATAATTTCATAACCTGGTAAAAATGTTAAAAATCCATTGAAATATTTCACATACGCAAGACTAAAAAGCAGAAAATAATTATGTAAATAAAAATAATTTTTTTAAAAATACCACGTTTTTAAAAACGGACTAAAAAGTATAAAATAATTTTTCCTAGTCGCATACTGATTCCTAACCTCGTACAGATAGTGGTGAAAATTATTGATTGTGAAGAATACTTGTAAGATTTAAAACGAATTAGAAAAAGATTTAAGTTCCTCAAATATCTTCGTTGTTTTTAAAGGTACGTCGAATGTCTTCAGGACAAAGTTGAATGGTTCAACGGGGTTGTCACAATGCCTCAACACTATTTGTTTTTATGTGTTTGATTCCAGAGATCTCGAGGAAACGTTCATTTCTCTAAACGATACCGCGAAGATCCATTTTATTCGGAATTTAGTGATTGTAATTACGCAAGATCATTCAAGAGACAAATATACAGAAAAATCTAAGCAGACATAAACGTATAAATTCGATAGTGGCGTCCAGAGGACACGAAATTGTTGTAACTCTTTTGCGGTTCTGCCTCATTTATTATAGTCAATATAGAATTGTATGGAGTCTCTTTTCTCCATCTCCTCGTTCGACGAATGGTTTTCACGATGGAAGAGCTCGGGCAAACCAGTTCGATGAAGACATCTCGAGACGGTGTTGCGGGTTCGCCAGGCCCCCGGACAATGTTGTCCGATTCCTGTCGCAGGAGGGAGCCGGGGATAATGGAACGACGTGTATCCTCGTTGTTACTGAGATATGGGGGCGGCGACGTCTCATTAATAACCGTTTTCACGTTCGATCTGCGCCGAAGGGCAAGCCGCGTGCGCGCGAAGAGGACCGGTTCGCCCCGGCTAGGTTCGACTTAATTGGCTCCCGGGGAGAGCTCTTGTTCGCATTGTGCGTTCACAATGGCCGCGTCGAAGAAGAAAACCGCGTCGAAGAAGAACAGCCCAACCGTGCGTGTTCCTCCTCTACTCGCGGGTTCGATCTCGCAGAAATCGGCCACGAGAAACCACGCCACGCGCGGATAGACGGAATTTTAACGAACCGACGGTTTCTTCGATCGGCTCGCGATTTCCTCGCCGGCAGCCGGGTTTTGCCTCGCCTTACGCGGACCAACGCGACGCCGAACGACCTCATATAGGTCTCGGTTAGGTTCCCGATTAGATGGAAATGCCGACCGGCGACGGATCCTCGACCGATAAAGCGGAATTTTAACGAGACCCCAGACGTTTCTTCGACCGACCCTTCTTCCAGGTTCCTCGACCGTTTAGAACAGAATTCGACTGTCTGGATACTGTCAACGAGGTGTTAGCCAAGCCTTCGGAAAACTGCTTGAAGCTGGATTTTTACCTGGACAGGTACGCTTTCGCGGGATTCGAGCCTTTGACCGATCACTGTTTGCGTTCTTCAAGTTCTTGGAGTGATGAAACTCTTCTGGCATTTTTCACACTCCTGAAATTGTGGTCTGTCTTCAGTGTTGGCAGAATTTTGGAGTCTTATTGAGTGACAGGATTGTGACCACAGGATGAATCTCCTTCTTCCTGTCCAATATATCCAGTTTAAAAATTAAGAATTTCTGAAACCAACGAGGTGCATTGGCTGTACCAAGGAGTCTCATTGATCTAGAGGATCCTCTGGCCCCAGACCTTTTCCTGCAGGATCAAGCATCTCTGCGAATCTCATTCCTGGTCAGGAGAGTGTACTAATGTTCACTGGGAAAACTAACGAATCTTCTGGTTTGGTCCCCGATGATGAATCTTGGTGTCACTCGGGTAGCAAAGGGTTTCGCAACAGCAGTTCGCAGAGTACCTACGGGTCACAAAGAGAGGATGCAAGCAGCCGGAGCGCCAGGGATGTTGCCGATACGGTGACGACTCGTGATTGCCCCAAGAAGGGAAAGGTGTGGCGCGGTGCAGTCATGTTGCTGATTTATAAGGCTAAATTCCTTTACTGCTCCGGCGCGGCGGCGGCTGAGGCGGCTGAGGCTCAGGCTCTGAGGCGGCTTGCAATATAGTCTATAGTGGGTCGCCGCCGCGCCGCGCAGCCAACATAACCGCCTACACCTAGTCCTGACGCGCGCGATTCGGTTCTAGCGTTCAGCTAAATTTATCGCCGTTTTGCCTCCTTCTCCGCCTTCTCTTGTCCTCCTCCAGCTGCGTAATCCTTGCACGAGACGCGGAACGCGTTAACGAACCCAGGAAACCTCTTCTGGACTCTCCTGACGAAAGTCTTCCTACGATCCTACGAAACTTTGTATCTTTCTCAAGGACTGGACAATTTTTAGGAAAATCGTATTAGGTCAGTGAAAAAATCTGTGTCCTATTGTTTATGTTTTAATACTAACTACGCCACGATTTCATATTGTTTAATGTACAATTATTAAAATTACAAAGATGCTTCCAGTGGGAATTATTAAATAAATTTCTTCGTTCAAATAAAATCAGAGTCCTGCAATTTCTTTTCTAATGCAGTTAGCGTTAATATTTATTTTGGAATAATAATCGGTGCAGTAATTTTTTTTGATACATCGGTGGCTCTTCACGATCGACACGAGAATGCAAGGACAGCTGTTGACGGATGCTATTGAAATTAATTGAACGATCGCTCGATTGTCCTCCCTGTTCCGCGTCGCGGATTAAAGGCGACCGCGGGCAACGATAATTGCACCGTACAGCCTAGAATTACCTTCCTACACCGGTGTCGCTCTTATTGTTAGATCCGGCATTGAGCAAGTCGTTTGTTTGCTATCGCGACTATTTATACACCCCTTCTAATTAAGTAGACGAGCTCGAAAACGGTGCATCGTTCCAAGGACCTTTGCCAAGGATCAAAAATGAATGATGTGCATTCTGTTAAAAATATTTATTCGATCAATTCCCATGAAAACACTTTTACAATTTCAATAATTACAAATGTTGTTATTGTTATTTATCGTATGATTGTTAAAACAGGAGAAATATTAATGAACACTATGAAGCAATTTTACAAATTAATTTGAACTTTCAACGTTTCGATCCTTGTGTGGATGATTTTCAAGAAAGGAGATCTGATTTTATAATGAAATCAGATTGTACTACATTGTACTACAGTTTTTCTCCTTTCTCGAAAATGATCCACACAAGGATCGAAACATTGAAAGTTCAAATTAATTTGTAAAATTACTTTATTATTTATTATATTTTAAATCGTTAATATTTTTCCTGTTTCAATAATTGCAACGTGAAAAAAATCTAAGACCATTCGACCGGCGCCGGTAAGTTCAGTGTAAAAAAATGAAAAATTCAGTGTGCTACCATTTTGGGCCACTGCGTTTCCGGTTTAGGCGGATCATCTGGATCCTGTTTCGCACATTCGCGGGGGTGTGTTCCATCGTCTGAGCCCCGGTTGTAACGCCCACGCGTGCTCATTGAACCAAGCAAATATTTCGGAACAATGGCGAGCTGCAGGCACGAACTTAGCCGATCCGAACGCGAACGGTGGCCTTGGCGCCTCGGCGATCAACGTTTAGCAAAATAATGAATAGGTAGCAACGATCTCGCGGAGTTATCGGCTCGTTCCTCGTGAATAAACCGCGTCCGTGCACTCTCTCCTCCTTCTTCTCCGTCTTTCCTCTCCCGTTGCTCTTGCTCTCGCTCTCGCACGCGAGAGCTGTTCACTCTCGGTCCGCGGCGAGATCTCTGAGAGTAACTGGGGCGGAGTTGGGTTGCATCATCGTGCCACAATACCCATTGCCCTCCTCCTCTTTCTCCCTCCCCCCTCTTTCCATCTCTCTCTTTCTGTTCGGTTCTTGTTCTCTTCCTTCGAGCCTTTTCTTCAGCGCGACTCCGATGACAGGACGCCCTGGATCTGCGTCGAATCGTCCGATGACGAGGCGCGTTGCGTTCCGCTCCACGTTCCTGTCGCCTCTAGAGATCATCTACAGTCATCCCGTGTCCTTTCGATCCTTGCCTCGTTCTCCGCCCTGTGGCTGTGTCGTTTCTCGCAACCGGAAATTGCTTAACCACCAATCACAATGCTCGGAGACATCTAAGTTACAAGGTTCTATCCGAATTCTAATTCCTTCTACGAGCCTAGAAGAGGGTAGTTAGCCTCTGCTCTATCAGATTGATCTTAAGAATTTCAAAATTCCTAAACGCAGGGACTCCTCTAGCTTCCTTGACGACTGCTTTCACATTTTTACGTAGCTTCGTGTATACTACCCCTAACAAGAAGTATGAATTAATGTCTGTTTACTCTGTTTTCCAGATTATTAGAATTTTCATTTAATTTCTCAGGTTAAATTAGGATCAATAGAAATACGAACGTGTCTGCAAGAAGTACCGTCAAAAATATGTTTGAAAAGATTGAAAAACTGTATTCCAGATCATTAGAATTGTCATTTAATTTCTCTGGTTAAATTAGGATCAATAGAAATACGAACGTGTCTGCAAGAAGTACCGTCAAAAATATGCTGGAAAAGATTGCGAAATAAAGCAGCGAATAATTCTAAACATCGTGCACTATAAAACTGTAAAAAACGGTCCGAGAGTTAACATGAAAAATTATGCTTCGAGTAGACCGTGCAAGAAGTGGCAGATCAAGGGGTTAAATCGACTACAATGAACAGCAAGTCCCGTCGCTGTCAAATTCTCATTACCTGGTCCCACCCAAACGGGACCTTTCACGAGCCTAATAAGACGTCGGTGTTAAGAGACGATAACGAATGATAACGATAAATAACGTCGTCGGAGCATCTCTTTTCGGGCCTGTCGAGCCTTACACCTGACAAATTTTCAAGAAGACCGATTGCACAACGCGTCGGTCATTACCGATGCGTTTTCCCTTTTTTACTCTGGTTGGCTCGGTCCGCCTCGAAGCTTACCTTAAGGGGTGACCTTAATGTTCGTCGAGTCGCTCGAGAATCGAGATTCGAGACTCGCTTACGTCACGAGAGAACCGGGTGTCCGATCGGCGGGACAGAAAAATTCGAGAATACGTAGATGCTGAACGTAGGCCAGGATGACGAGCCGATTTTATGCGGCGATCCATTAAGGGAGAGGCACGACCTAATTACTAAAAGGTAGAGGCTCTCGTGAGCGACGGGACAACGCTTCTCGAGAAAACAGTCTCTCCTCCACCTACACAATTGACGATCGTGGAACGGTCTCGCTCGCTCGCTCCGGGCGTCCTCTTCGGCTGTGACGACACCTTCTCTCCTACGTTCGCCGCGGCGTGGCGCGACGCGGCGTGGTACCACGCCTTTCTAAGCCCAGGGGCATCCGACTGGATTAGATTCTGGATCGCTGCGAGGCTGCTCTGCCGCCGGATCGACTTACTCTCGCGAATATACACGGTGGTCCGAATCGAAAGGGTCGTTCGTGGATTCTGGACGCAGGAACTGATAGCACTGTACCTCGAGATTTGCGAGTTTCGGATCACTCTTTAAGGTTGGGGGCTGTTCGAACATTCAGTGGTACCTACACAATTAGGGGATAATATTCCTTCGGACTGTCGCTGTCTTGGGTAAAGGATAATGGTGTCAGGATGCAACAAGCATTCGACAAAAGTAACCTCTAGAGCAATCGCAATAGGTTGGCAAAGGTTGTGGAAGGCAACGAGATTTCAGAGCACAGCAGTGTCCTCTAGAGTTATCATGAAGGTTTTTCTTTTTTTTTGTTGAAGCAAATTTTAGAAAAGATTTATTCCAACTTTTGGCAGTAATACATAAATACAAATACCGTATGTAGAGTGCGAAGCATTAACAAATCTGACATAATGGTATACAAATCAACATTTATCTTTTTGTAAAACTCTCACACACACAGGTCACAGTCATTCAGAAACGATACAATGCAATGGCAAGCCCTAATATCTGGTCCAACCAAAAACAGAGACGTCCAGAGTCAAATGGAATCCCAATCTGTAGAGTCGTTTCAAAAGCAACAGTTTTTGAGAATCATAATATCATGAAGGTTCTAGCTGAGGACAGTAAAAAATCAGTGACAAATAATAAGAAATCTAGCCTTCTGTGAGAGCCCTACGAAAATATTCTCATCTGCTTTTTTACTATGGTGGTCGTGACATATAATTTTTATACACCCTGTACAAGATCGTAGTAAAATACGTTTCATACGACTTCCGTTACAGCAGATCGAAGAAGATCGCAGTTAAAAAAGAAGAACGGTACCGTTGTGGAGGCCATCGCACCAGAGAAGCCACCCAGTACACGGTCCCCAGATTACGTGGACGCCTCTGTGGTCAACCGGTGACGCCTCGAACGAGATCACCGGGGAAAGTGATCGCGATCGAAGGGGAAACGCGGCCTAGCTGGATGTTTCGCCTCGGATATCGATCTCCGTTACGGTTTTCATTAATTTCGCCGGCGGAGAAACGGAAAGCGAGCACACCCGGCCACGCGTTTATGGTCCCATCATTGCGGGAATTGGATCCAAAATCACTCTGAGGGCTCTAAATTACAGATTAGAGTAACCGGAGGACGCTCGATGGGTTTCCCGATTTTTGTCGATCCACCGTGGATCGTGCCGCTACGATTCGGCTCGATCCGATCACGGTAATAGGCTGCCTCTCTCGGCCCCCGTTGATGCGGTTGCAGTTGCGGTACGGGGATCGATTTTCTACGTGGAAACTGCACGATCCAATCGGTACTGACCTCGCTGACCTCGTACCATGACTCGGATCCGCTGCTCCCGCACCAGCCAGCCTCTTTTCATGATAATAAGCGCCGGAGTATTTATTTACTCTTCCGCGTACACTGTCCTCCGCATCATGCTTTTTGCTTTGTCTCCCTACACCAGTTGCTCGGTCTTCGCAATTATGGAAATAGTAATTACAGCGGCGAGCACGATTAAGATCAAAGGACGATCGCGATTGTGCAATGAACCGGATCGTTCGGCGAGTATATCTATCATTGTGTCAGCAGTCTTCTTAATGGAGGACCATATTGAACGACTTCGTTAAAGATTCAATTTTCATTTAACCAATACAATTTATACCGTATGTGTACGAGGAAAATGGGATGATTTATTAATTTTTATGCAAAACTTTAAACAGAGGGTAGGGTGTGGCATCCAGTATGGCGCTGGTCACTTTGCATTAAAACGAATTACTTCTTTGAATCTTCATTAATGAGGTAACAATTTCATGAATTATTCACTTCTATGGAAGATTTTGGAACGTAAAAGACCGTTGTTTATTTACAAAATCTTTCTAGAAGCTGTTATCAACTGGTGATCTTAAAACGCGTTTGCTTTACCCTCATACTTTGTTAGCTGCGATACAGAATCGGGAAACAGTCTAACAGTCAAAGGTCAATACCAAATCTGGTTTTACCTTGCGTCTAGCCCCGACACGATCCAGATCGAGGATCCAGGCGGATCGGTACGTTAGAATTGCGGATGCCGATTCTTATCTCGGGCTATCCACCGGCCGGAATTCGAAACAAAGCGAAACTCGACTCGAGAGAGTGAACTAACTCCGCTCGTGTTTGACAAAATTTTCATCTAACCGTGGACTCGCGAGTTGCCGTAATTGTGAGAACGGAGACGTCGGGAGTTGTGGATCGAGGCCATTCAACGCGTTCCGAAAATCCTCGGAGCGAGAATTCTTCTCGACGCGCGTGTGACTGTAGCGAGTCCTGATTTTTGTCGCGGAGAGACGTCATCGCCGAGGACATCAAGGTCGCCGAAACCTGCTCCGATTTCCGTGAAGCATCCACTCCGATGGCCTTCTGCTCGTCAGAAATGGCAGCGGCCCGAGGTGGTCCCAAATCAGGCTTCAACGAATCTGAATCGGTATAAATTACCTTTCTGTAGGCCCTTTGTACTCGATGCAGTTTTTAATTCGAAATTAATTTTGTCAATGAGCTGGCCATTTCTGATGGGACATCAAAGTCGCCGTTCGAGTACAAAGAAGTAGGGAAAATTTTTCTCTATAATAAAATCGTGTCTGTCTGTATGTATGTTTGTTACGGCATCAATTGAGAACGGCTCAACGTAGAAACCTGGGGTTCGAACCGTTAGACGCAGCGTTTCTTCGAGAAGGTTTTAGAGTAAATCGCATTCGAAAAAGTCCAATCGTTCAAAAGTTACAAGCAGAAACGTGCCCACAACAGGGCGAAAAAGTTGTCTGTGTTCACTAATAACGTCACAACTTTTGCGAAGGCGGTTTGCTCTAAAACCTTCCCGAAGAAACACCGCATCTAACGGTTCGAACCGCAACTTTCTACGTTGAGCCGTTCTCAATTGATGCCGTCACAAACAGACCAAATACGACTTTTTCACCCTCCTTTGGGCACGTTACTGTTTATAACTTTTGACTGGTAGCACCTATATTCAATTTGAAGTGATCATTGGATTCAACTCGCCGAGTTCTTTCAAATGGTATCTGCCGATTCTGTAAGTTGCACAGTTTATGAGTTATAATACAAAAAGTGTGCGTTTTCCTTAAACTTTTTTTTTGAACGGTAGGTTTTAGTAAAAATCTGAGACAACCCCTTGGAGATTGGAAATTTAATTACGTTAATAATCGAGCAGGATTTGTTATTGCACGGGTACAGCTAGTAGGGTATAAAACTGAATAAGGGAGTAGGAGATCGAATTCTGTTACATCCTGTCACCCTCTCGCCTTTCTCTGGAAACTGTCCGATAAGTCGGACACTATAGTTACTCAGTTATTTACAGAAAGCAAAGAAACCTCCTCATCGAGCGCATCCTCGATTGAACAACCGGTTCCCTTCGCTTTCTTGTCTCGTTTCTTACGTTTTGTCGCGAGGATTCTCGGTTCCCACTGACAGAAACATCCGAGCTCCTCTTTTCGACTGTCATTAGGCCAACTGTCGCGAAACGATCCGGACAGGGCCCTGGTGACTCATCGTCGGAAGATGAAAGACTCGATGAGACTCGCAAAAACCGCAGAAAGGATGAAAATTGCTGTAGCTGATCTGCTCGGACAGTTTCGACTGGAAACACTTCTGCCAATTTTGTACAGTGGCACTGTTTTATTCTCACAACAATTTTTGACAGTACACTACATCTGAATAAATAAACGTATATATATATTATTATTATTTATTATAGACAGACAGAAGCCCTTTTTACGTGAGTATTTACAAAGAAAAGAAAAAAGAGAAAGATAGAAGACTACTTACATAAAGACAAAGAAAAAAAGAACAAAATAATACTGGTACAATTGATAGGTATTATAATATAATCTTGCGTAGTTGCATTTGAAAATTTTGCAATGATTCAATGAAAAAATATGCGATTATATAATATAATAATGTTATTCATTGCATTAATTAATCCATAAGTACATTTCGCTTTAAGTGTTTGAAAACCCTGAATTAATAAAACATAGAATTTGAAATTCGTCATTCCGAAGAGTCCAGTAGTTCTACTCTTAAACGAAGAAACAGAAAGTTTATTTGATGGTTCAGCTGAGATAATTCTACTCGTTCAAATAAGGATGAACCACATTGTGCATCATTTGCATCCACCCACGAGCTTCCGCGATTGCCTAATCCTTCCTAATCGCCAGCGATCCACGCGATAGAAGATTTTTCGTGGATCGCGCCACTATCCGTTAGCTCCGATTAATTTCGATCGACCGGCTGATCGATCACGCGGCTTCTTGCTCTTTTTTTCATGATTTCGAACGAAAGTACACGCAACAGCACTCGCTCGTCCTCCTTGTCCATCGGACGAAGACTTACGACGCTGTCGAACCCGGTTCCGTTACGCTTCCGCTTAAGGAGCAGCTAATGCTCGCCATCCATCCTCGGTACATCGCGAATTCATTGGTCTGTGACCGTCAACGGGGTCATCGACGAGCTGCAGTCATCCGGCGAATCCCGATGATTCGCTCGTCAGACGAACACCAGATCTCGTCCGAGGATGCTGCGCTTTTTATGTAAACACTTTCGGCAAAGAAACCTGTTCCTCGAGAGAGCGCTTTCGGTTCTTTCCACCTCTCTTTCTCGTTGACGAAGTTTGCCGAAGTTTCGTTACGTAAAGCCTCGAGGAAAGTGCCAATAATTTTCGCTGACTAAAACGATCGGAGAAGCGTTAAGACCCATTTCCGGTTTGTCCGACTTCAAAAGTTTTATTCAAACCACTTTAATTTTAATTTATAAAATGATGGGTATTTAAGAAATCAATGTTTACGTCTTATTATTTGATGTTCTCTTAAACTGCAAGGATGTGGCAGCTATATTTTTCCAAATCCAATTCTGTACCACAGATACGTACATCTCCTAAGAGGTTTATTTAATACAATTTATTAATAAATTGCCCGTCTATGATAAATAATAATAAATTTAATTTTAATTTATAAAATGATGTTTATTTAAGAAATCAATATTTACGTCTTATTATGTGATGCTCTCTTAAACTGCAAGGCCCTGGCAGCTATATTTTTCCAAATCCATTTCTGTACCAGATACGTACATCTCCTAAGAGGTTTATTTAATACAATTCATTAATAAATGGCCCGTCTATGATAAATAATAATAAATAATAATAAATTTTCAATTTTATATTACAGTAGACTGCAGAAGGATAAATTTTCGAAGTTACAGCTACTTGAACTCGAATACGTAATTTTTCATCTAACGCGTTCCACGGTGACAAGTTTGAAGGCGAACGTTTGATCCATCGCGGATCAATTCGAACGGGATCGTCGATCGAAACAGAAGATCGAGCAACGGACAGACGCGAACCAGACGAATTCCGATCCGGCCGCCGATACGGACCCATCTGCCCGATCGGCTCCTCCTCGTCTTTACAAGCGAGTAACGGAACTCCGTTCACGGAATCTCAAGTGATTCCCCCGTCGATCGTTGATCCCTAGAATGTAGATCATCCCGGACGAGCATCACCTCCGGACCCATTAGAATGCGATTATGCTGATCGCATTCGGATACGGCGACGAACGACTTGCTTCAACGCAGGTGTCTTCCGGTCGACGAACGTACGATCCCTTTTCTCAACAGATCGAAATCCAAAAAATGTTCATTGTTTTTTAATCCGTTTTGTAAATAATAATTATCTCCCACATGCTCGTCTCTCTATGTATTAAAAACAATTTTTATTTTGCATAAAAGTCCGCAGTTTAATGATGATACGATTGAATGCAAGATTTTGCACGAATACTACAAAATGTACAAATTTTTAAAAAAGAAATCTACTTATGGATTAATTAATCCAATGAATTGCATTATTGCAAACTCATGCACTATTTATAACAGTATTGATTTTTTCATTGAATCTCTGTAAAATTTTAATATCATTTTGTTTGTTTTTTTTTCTTCTTTGCTTTGTGAACATGTCTCTTCTTTCTTATTGGATAAGTAGTCTTCTATCTTTCTCTTTTTTTCTTTTCTTCGTAAATACTTATGTGAAAAGGGCTTCTGCCCGTCTATAATAAATAATAATAATAATAAAAATGGATGTCCATTAGAATCATCGCATATCAAATCATTTGCAGTTTGATCCATCAAACAGTTTGACGATCGAATATTAAGAAATTGCACGTCGCTATTGCATTACTGAACAGTTCCATCAATTTTTCATCGATGACTTTATTCGAAAGACGCACAGCTTCACCGCTCAAAAATCGTGCGAACGTTGCGCCAATATTCCACGAGACTGTGAACACCGCTGAAAGAATGAATACCGACAATTTGTGTTTTGCAAGATAATGGACATGGACGTTCAATTATTATGATTAATTTCTTACGGAAGACAGATCCATCGGGCAGAAACATTGTAAAGGATCGTAGAAGAAGCGAACGAAGAAAAACGGAATTACAAATAATGAGAGTATCGACCGACGGTGATTTTTGCTCGCTTGAATGACTGAACAGAAAACACGGCGCATGGATCGACCCGCACTCTTGACGGAGTAGAAAGTCTTCGAGATGTTCGTGTCATTGTCGAGGATTCTCTTGTGTCTTGTTCGCGGGTTTCGTTTCTCGTTCGCGCCTTGTAACGATTGTGTCATAGTCGAAAGTCGATCGAGGAAAAAAAATCGTCTATTCGCGTATTTTTAGCCTTTCTTCGGTTGTTTTTAGAATGTCCATTAAAACTGGATCGACGTTGATCGGGAAAAAAACACGGCGCCGATAATCTGCTCTGTCACGCTTTCCACACTTGAGATTCAAATGGCGTATGGAGTCGGTGGAAGAAAATTAATAATGCTAAACTTATCAGACAGCTTACGCAACGCGAGGAGCTTGAAGTTAGCGGGGTGCTTGTGCTTTTTTTTAGGTGCACCCGGTGCATTCATGTTGATCGTGCAATGATATGTGCGTTCAACAATGTTGCACGAAGACTTCTTCTATTCTTGTGGATGGTCTGATGCAAAATAGAAATTGTTTATATCTGTTGGAAAAAACAGGAGTCTCTTAGGAATTTCTATCGGTAATCATTTTAATATAGTCTAGTTGGCAGGACGAAAAAGAGGCGTCTATCTGGAAAGTATTCCGAACTAAATTAAAATTTTTACACGTCATTTAGGGGTACTCTGGGGTGTTGAATCTGAGTTTTCGACCTCGAGGACCCTGTGCTAACTTGGTTGGAGGGAAAAAACCACGATTTTTCTTACCTTGTTTTGTTCTTCGCCTATTACTCAAAACTATGTGTCCTAAGAACTGTTATTTTTTTCATTTTTCGAAAGAGCATTAAATTTCCTAAATAATCAAGCTATACATTTCTTGTTATGTTTCAATGAAATTTTCAGAATGCAATTGACACAGAGATTTTTATTACTCTGTTTTGGTTTTTTGCCCATTACTCAAAAACTGTAGGTAATAAAAAAATAATAATAACCAAATCAAGGTAATAAAAATCATGGTTTTTTCCCCCTCCTCAAGTTAGCACAAGGTCCTCGAGGTCGAGAAGTCAGATTCGACACCCCAGAGTACCCCTAAATGACGTGTAAAAATTTTAATCAAGTTCGGAATACTTTGATGGAGATTCAAAACAATTGATAATTGATAATTTAATTGCGAATTGTTATGGCTTTAGATAGCGAAGTTAATGTCGGCGAAAACACGTATAATTAACAGAATTTCATTAATCATACCGTTCGAAAGTCCCACGAGTGTTCCACGAGAAAAAATGTCGATTCGCGGCCGGTTCGAAGATGAAGCCCCGCGGATAAGAAATGTCATCGGGCAACGCGAAGCCTGGTTTCGGTGGCAGTGTTTGGAAATCAAGCATCGCTGCCGATACGAAACCGGGAGGGACGATGTCGATCGTTATCGATTCCCCTTCTCCTCTCGGAGTCAGGCGTGTCCTTAGGATGGCCTTTCTTATCGCGATAACACTCGAGGACATCGTCTTTCTCTCTTTTCCTCTCTCGTTCCCTGTTGAGCAACGAACCTCCGGCTCCACCCACTCTCATCCTACCTCCGGTCTAGACGCCTCCGGCGATCAAGGAGACCCCGATCGATCCGGCGATCGATCGTTCCGTCTCGTTTCGTCTTGTCGGGCTACGATCGGAAGCGATCGATCTCCCTGGCCGCGTGTGAGAACAACCTACCAAATTCGTCGCACTCGAAAATCCCTTTTCAATTTCACCTTCTACGACTCACTGACGATCCTATGCGGAACATCTCATGCATTCAGCAACGTCCAAACGAATAACTGTTCCCTTGTATCTCGATCGACAATTGCAAATATATAAATTGATATTTTCGGCGCACAGATTCGATCCTGTTCTTTTTGCTTTTTAACACGGAATTAAACTTGAACTATATAATTTACATTGATTAATTTTTACAGACCCAATTATATATATCCTTGAAAATGGTCTTAAACTAGACTGAAACGTTGAAAAAGTTATATTAATTTGCAAAAAATAGGATCGAATCTGTGCGTCGAAAATATCAATTTATTCAGTCCAAACGAATGAACGACATATCCAAATAATTATTTCATTACTCTTATTCCTTTTTATTTTTCTTTTCATAATTTTATTCCAGAACTTACAGTTCCATCGTACCTTGTAAATGAGCAGCAACACTGCGAGGCGATGCGGGGATTGGCGACCGGAGCCACCTAGTATTTTATATTTTTTATTTAACGTTTAATAAAGAAAAATAATAATTTCATTTTATTTGTATTCATTTATTGTTGACAGGGAGCCATTTGCCATATATGAGATTCCTTTAATTCACATATTTATTTTTAGATAAAATATCTTCCTGAACAATTTCTTAAATGTATTTCATTCACTGGTGCAGTTACCCTACATTATATTAAGTTGAACGTAGTCAGTCCATCGATCTTATAGATGGCAGGCGTCTAGTGTGCAGCCGACACACGACCGGCGACGATTCGGTCGTTCTGGATCGCGGGATCGATTAACTCGTGAGAACTTGAACAGAGAGAGCAAGAGAGACGAGTCGTAGACAAGGCTCGAGATCGATTGACGCAACCCATTAGAAGATCCGAGGCGTTTAATCGGACGCTCCGGTGGTGTGCCTTGGGAGAGGGATTCAGCTTGGGATGCAGGAACAATGGATGCACGGAGCGCAGAATTTCGCCGTTCCCGATCGCTGCGGAGCTTTCGTTATGATTACACGTTACGTAACGGTGCTCGTGACGCGCGTATCTCTCGACGCTCGGTGACGTAATTGTACCCTTTAGCTACCCGTGAGTTTCATTCTCGCGAGGCGTCTCCACGGCGACCGGGAACCGATAAAGAACCCGAGAGCTGCATCTCGTCTACGTGTACCTACCTTCTTCTCTGTATACACCTGTGTGTTCTTACCTGAATGTATGTACGTACATGTGGAACGGAACGGGAACCCCAGGCTCCCAGCAGATGCGCCTCGCCGCGGTTTCGCAATGCGGGAGCTGAAGACGCCCGATGTTCACGTAGCCCGATCCTACTGAAAGGCGAAGAGGACACGTTCCCAAGGCGTATTCCGTACCGATCCTATAATACAGTCGTTCGTCCCGACCCGTTACCACCGGCAAAAATCGAGACGCGATCGCTGAGACAGCTTCGATATCGCTTCTGCATTAAAACCGTGTGGAAACAATAATTACACTTCTATTAACCCTTGCGTTACTTCGCGAAACTGGAACAGTAGGTCGGATAATAGAACAGTTAACCACAGTGCAGATTTCGAGGCACAATCCTAGGTTCAATCTTTACCGAGCAGCACAGTGAATCGTATTGCACATCGATCATTTTAGACTTAAATTAACCCTTGAATTAGGTCTCAATTAAGCCTTGCATTTAACCTTTGTGATGTGCCTCGAACGTACAGTAGAATAGTAGCTCGGATGGCGCAGCAGTTACCTAGGATTGGTTGATACTACGAAATTATTAATGTTCCAAATTCTGTTTTGTGCGACACAGCGGAACAGTGATATGTTTGCATGAGTTAAAGCCAGTTTCTTCAAAACATTGTAAAAATGTCTTTTACTAATTTTCAATCGCAAAATTCTGTTATGGGACCACTTTGAGCTGTGCGATGCAGCGGAACAGCTATATGTTTGCACGAGTTAAAGCCAGTTCCTTCAAAACCTTGTAAAAATGTCTTTTACTAATTTTGAATCGCAAAATTCTGTCAAGGGACCATAGTGTGCGATGCAACGAAACTGCAACTCGCCCTCGTATGGGTGCACACAGTCGTACAGCTCGTAACGAGAGAGCGCCGGATTCTGCGATCGGAGAACGGCTCGATGCTGGACAGAGAGAGGTTTTCCTAAGAGAGAGAGAAAGAAAGAGAGAGAGAGAGCTCGCGGCCGAGTTCGTGGATGGCCTGTTGCACGTGTGCCGGCACGTGTATATGAGTAGGTGAGCGTCTCTGTGCGGGTACGCGCGCGTGCTGAGGGGCCAGTCGCCCTTGCCGAGAAGCCCGAGGCACGGGCGTGGGCCTTTCACTCCTGCCATCCGCATCGTTCCTTAACTATTGAGCCTACGGTGGCCCGTAAGCTTGTGCTCGCGCACGTCCGTGTAACTGTGTGTATACGTGTGCGGCTACGGTGTACGTTCATGTGCACGCCTCGCTATGCGCGCGGATAAGTACAATCACTCTCGCGGACCTCGCTCACTTCGCCAGCCGGCCGCCATGAGTGCCGTGCCATGCTGCTACGCGGCCTCCCTGCGACCCTCTATCGCTTTGCCACTCGAATTTCCAGCGACAACCACTTTCGGAATCTTATCCGAGCATGCGAGTTTACCTGCGGCTTCGTCAGGTGACTCGATCACGTTTACGTCAAGTGGAACTGCCACCCGAGATTCTACGCTCGGCGGAATTAGGGGATGCTGCTTTGTTATCTGATCTTAGGAAGAGGATAGCATTTTTTTTAATGTTGTTTGGTTGGATTCTACAATTTAACTAGGCTTATTTATGTTTTATTTGGTGTGCTTTTGTTGCGTGATTCGTTCTTGAGTTGATACTGAAGACTCCAATTTTAACAGAATTAGGGGATGCTGATTTACTATCTGCTCTTAGAAAGTGGACAGTTTTTTGAATGTTGTTTGGTTGGCTAAAAAGGATTCTTCAATTCATCTAGGCTTATTTATGTTTTATTTGGTGTGCTTTTGTTGGGTGATTGGTTTTTGAGTTGATACTGAAGACTCTAGCTTTTACAGAATTAGGAGATGCTGCTTCACTACCTGCTCTTAGAAAGTGGACAGTGTTTTTCGAATGTTGTTTAGTTGGTTAAAAAATTTCTTAAATTCATCTAGGCTTCTTAATGTTTTATTTGAAGCTGATAGTTGAGACACCAGTGTGAGGAGAATAGGGGATGCTGCTGTATTCCTTGCTCTTGGAAAGTGGGCAGTGTTTCTTGAATGTTGTTTGAACACTTGAGAAATATCTTGTAATTCGTCCAGGCTTATTCATTTTCGACTTCATGTGCCTTGATCAAAACTGCAATTTTAAGAGAATAGTGGATAGAGGAGAAAGCAAATAAACTAATAGAATTCCAGGGAATACAATGGCTGTCTAAGACCCAAGTCAATGATCCTAGAGACCCCAGAGAATCCTCTGATCTCATCACAGCCGATCCGAAACAAAAGATCGAAGACCGTGCTAGCTCGGTAGACGGCCTATCCGGCGTTCTACTAATCGTCGGTCAGGTGTGAGAGAAGTGTAACTGTCATCGTTACAATGGAATCGTGAGAAGTAATTATGCGCTCCTCTGGTACTGTTTGAGAACAGGCTTACGCAACGGCGTTGATCCCATCATAAATAGCAATTACCCCGCATTACTTCTGACAAGTTAGCGTACCCGGGCCTCGTTCGACGACGCTCGTTTAATAATCTTTAAATCTTCGGCCGAGGAGTAACGGGGTAACAGAACACCTTCACTATCATCCTCCGCCGTCTTCATTGAGAGGATCGGTTCTCATTAAGCAGCAGGGCAGGTCGAAGACGCCTCTGTCCCGACGCCCTGACAGGCGACGATCATTGCGACATTAATAGCTCCCGCCGCGCATTCGCAGCCGCGGGTCCCGTCGCCGATAACATCTCCGCTGAAAGCGGACGTTCATAAATCGTAATTAACCGAATCGCGGGGACGACGCGGCCTGCGCAACAAGTGCTTGGAATCCGGCCTAAGGTTTCTTGCGGCTGCTAAACATCGTGCGCCGCCACTGTCGGCCGGAACTGCAAAAAGCTTAGCCGAAATTCTCTGTTAATTTTCATTACGGATCACCAGACTGCGCGAAAGTTTATGCGCGATAAAAATGGCCTGCATCGATTGCAAGAAACAGAGGCATGATCAACGTTTCTTTCTTCTTTTGCTGATTTCAATAAGTAATACATTATGCATAATTATGCATAATCGAATATAAAAATGGTCTTTTGCTGCTATTAATAAGCAGTAACTAATACATTGATATTCTTAAATGATTTCAATCTGTCTACAGATTTAATTGAATTTCACTTAATGAAATATGCAAAAGGCATGCAGTCATTTTCAATAACTGGAGTTTGAAAGATTACTACAGTTTTTATGTCCACAGATTTTCACAGTCTGGTTGCCTAGCGCGTCCGCAAGAAAAATTGTTTGTGCAAGTCATTAAATTCAACTATCGACTAATTACTATTTAGTTGCTACATACTATCGAATATTTAGTCGATTGAAATTTTGTTCTAGTGGTTAGTGGTTTTAGTGGTTATTATTTATCCTTTAATAATAATACAATATAAAGGCAAAGTGTTAATGAACCTTTTAGAAAAATATCTGTTATTGCCAGATATAATTATAAAATACTACTTTCTCTTTAGGTTACGATTAAAATTTTATTCCCATAAGTGCAATATATAAGTATTATTATTTAATAATTGTTATTTATGCTACATACACATGCTTATCGAACGAATTATTCGATACAGCTAATGAGTGAACGTATCTGATAGTAAAACTTATAAAATCTATTCAAAACATCCGCCCGTTAAAATTCAATCAATTTAGATAGTTTAAAAAATCAGTCGACTGAAAATAGTAGTTGGCTACTATCGATTTAATTGATAGTTTTAATAGATGGTGCCTATCACTAGTGCAAGTTAGCGGCGGCTTATCAGCTACCACGGAAATCCGTGGAAAGCCCGTTCCAAGATGGTGGATCTCGCAGAAAGGCAGCCAGACGCGAGAGACGCGTAATTTATCGGCGCAACGACTCTCCGGGAGTTTTTCGGAGAGCTGCTCTTTATCTCCCGGCCAGCTTAATAACCTGCATAATCGAATATCTCGTTACTTATGTCGCCGCGCGGCGTCTTGTACGCTCTCTGGCAACGTTATTCATCATCGAATGCGCCCGCGAGCTCGCTCCCACCAACGTATCGCCGCGTATACGCTATCGCGCGATTTACGCGTAACGAAGCCCCAGTTTGCGTGCCACTGATACACACGGAGAGCCAATCGTTCGAGGGAACGCCGGCGCACCGATCGTTACATGCACCATTATGTTGCGGCACGGTGCACCGTGTGTGCTATCGGTAACGGCAGTGCACGCGGCTACGCCGTCAGATATTGCTTATTAACTTTGTTTGCTGGTGGAATAGAGAGAAGAAGAGAGAGAGAGGAGAGATAGAGAGATCGCCGCGCAGCATGCACGCTCATGTGGGACCGTAGAGCAAGGCGGCTCTCGTGTGTCCGAGGTCTAACGGTCGTGGCTTGCTCCCTAAGACTTGACGATCGTGTAGGACCGGTTCACCGAGGAATAAAACGCCTATTTGCTCCGACCTGGGCCGAAATTTTCACTCTACACGTTCTTCGATCACTTAGCATCTGCTGGGATTAATGCGTTCAATGTATTTCTTTGTTATTCACGCAGGACATTTTTGTCCAGAGACAATCGGTGATTTTAAATCATCTGGAGAACTACTAAATAAGTAACAAATGAAGAATTTTTGATTTTATTTTAAGACAACAACATTCAAAGAATTAATTAAAAAATATATTTACCACGATAGTAGGTAGGAATAATTTTTTAACGAATTTGAGTTATAATAAAATGTTGCAGCGTTCACTTTAAATAATTTTAATTTCGTCATTTTTCAAATGTCCATTGTTTTAAAAAGAGGTCCGTATAGGGGACACTTAGGATTAAATGAAGAATTTTTAATTTTATTTTAAGACAACAACATTCAAAGAATTAATTAAAAAAGATAACAAAAAATATATTTACTACGATAGAAGGTAGGAATAATTTTTTAACGAGTTTGAGGACACTTAGGATTATATTCCTTTTTTTCAATTTCTTAAGAAGTGGCTCTCCGAACATGATGGCTACCCTATTCTACATGTTGTAAATCTAGTTCAAGTAATCGGAAAGTGTCGCTATTCAATGCAATGTTAAATTGCAGATTTTAAAACTGGAATCGTAGCGACAATTATAAGAGAACTTTGGAACTATGGACACACAAGACGTAGGACCATGAAATCGGAAACAAAATGGAGTTAATCGCTCGCTGTTAACTATACGGAACGCAAACACAGAACAGATAGAGATTTTTGTTCAGAAAATCAGAAACAAAACGCGGATAATTGGCATGTCCAGTTATGTTCCCTGCTCGTTTCGCCATCGTGCTGTCCGCGGATAATCGGCTAAAACCGATCGTACCGGCGCGGCTGCGGCTGTACAGTTAAATGCGTTCCTTAGGTCGACCCATTGTCGAGCAGCACAGCCTCGTTTTTAAGACAATGCCGTGGAATGTCCGGCCATGGACGATCGACGTGGACGATCGCTCGCTGAAACGGACCCCGGCCGGCTACCTACACCCAACCGATCCCAACGATCCTGCACCGTTAACCGAGCTACCAACGATGCGACTTCGATTTAATTGAAAGGAGACGCGACTCTCCGGCTTCATCTCTCCGCGGAAGCCAACCGACTTTCTGCTTCGGCCTCTCATCTGACTGAACGGAATCCGCGACGTCTTGACAGCTGCCTCCATTTTTTACTATTCATTCTTTAACCCTGCAACTGTTCCTGAATCTCATCTGTTCAAGTGCACTCATTCTGCATTTTAACTGAGGATCAGAATCGCGAAAGTATTCTGATTGATTTTATTTCACGATTACTGTTTATCGCGTTCTTTACCAGCAATCATTTCAGCTACAACCTCTGTCAAAAAATGCTATCATAGTTATAAATTAAATAACTAAATAACGATACATATAAAATTAATTTCAATTTTCCTCACCCGAAAGATTGGAATCAGTGAAATGCATAGGTACCATTTTGGTTTTTAATTTTTATAAATGGTAATTAGCAGGAAGCTTAGGAAATAACAAGTCAACGAACTGATGATCGGATTATTTTCTATCAGATGATTTTATTGATACACTGGCAACGAGAACTCTGGTCCATGTTGAATAAGAGACCATCGAAGAAAACGTAAAACATTGGAATTAGTGAAATGCACACGTACCATTTTAGTTTTTAATTTTTATAAATGATAATTAGGAAGAAGCTTAGGAAATAACGAGTCAACGAACTGATGATCGGATTATTTTATATCCGGTTGATTTTATTGACACACTGGCAACGAGAACTCTGGTCCACCTTGAATAAGAGACCATCGAAGAAAACGTAAGTTTATATGGTTGTTTATGAAGGAAACTTATCATAACTCTGATAACAGGAAAGCATCCGTTCGATCGACCTTCGCATTGCGAAAGGCCCAACTTGAAGTGGGCCAGACAGGATTTCATATTTAGGTCATCTCGCGAGAGGAACGTCTCAAGCCAGGGCAGTCGTCTCGAATTTCGGAAGAGGCTGACGAGTTAATAAGGGATCGACGTGGCTCGATCGTCTCAAGGACCATGACGGCGGCCGCTGCGATCCTCTTTTTTTTTCGCTCACCGGTTTGGAGCATTGATTTTTCCAGCGATCGGAAGGCCGCGGGAAGAGACGACAGAGGCCACGCGGATCTCCTCAAGGCGATCGTCCCTTGGCATTAGGCTCCGGAAAAAGTTAATCAATTCATTCGGCAAGCGTGTTTACAGCGAGCCGAACCTTCGCGAGTCCAACAAGAAGACAGTCGATCCCGCGTCACAGATAACCACGAAACTTGGTAAGTAGTCTTCAGGGCTACGAAAAGTACTGATATGGTTCGGAAGTAAACATATTTCTGCTGTTGACGAAGTTTAATGTCCTCGAAAATTGAGATTGTTTCTCCATAAAACCTTTCAACCCCCCATTCACCCCATTCAGATTATATCAATGAGCATTAAGGCCAAGTATGATGTAAATCAGACCACGAACAATACCTCATACAAACGTTGCAACCCCTTTTCACTCCCTTAGGGGATGAATTTTTTAAAATTCCGAAATAGGTGTTTGATTAATTATATCGAAGAGAACTAAGACCAAATTTCAAGCAAATCTGACCACAAATAGAATATTTCTCATACAAAAGTTTCAACCTCTTTTCACCCCCCTTAGGGGTTGAAATTTGTAAAATTCCAAAATAGGTGTTTGATTAATTATATCAAAGAGCATTAAGACCAAGTTTCAAGGAAATCCAACCTCGGACAAAATATTCCTCACACAAACGTTACACCCCTTAGGAATTGAATTTCGAAATATCCTTTCTTATCCCTTGTATAGATCATAAAGGAAACCTCTGTGAAAAATTTCAGCTTTCTAGAATAATTGCTCTATTTAAACGTGACATTTTATTGATCCAAATACAATAATTGCCTCAATCATCTCGTTCAATTGACAATTTTCTCATTCACGTCCCCTTAGAAGGGACGGACTTCTTATTTTACAAGATTTTGACGAATTCAATTTTAACACATTTATGGTACCTCTAAAAATTAGTTTGACCCGCGCGTAGCTCGGTATCAGCTGGCGAACTTCGGGGCTTTCTTTTTCGGGGTGCTCGGCAAAAAATCAGCCGGCAAACTCTGAAAGGACATCAAGTGAAACCGGAGAGGATCGTCGTCGATAATGACCAGCGTTTTGCTCCGGTACGTCATCGCGTCCGTTTAGGAAGTGTACCTTGACGAGTCCGTTCGTCTCGGAGTGCTTGTCCTTCCCACGATTCGGCTGACCATAGCAAAAGTCCGAGGACCTCGAGAGAGCTCACAGGTGGCGCGAAATAATCGCGTTCCGTCGATTCCTATCCGCGGAACGATAGGATGCACGTTCCGCGTGTGTTAGAAAGAAAATTCTATCGGGACACTGAACGCAAGGAAACGGACCTCCGCGGAACGAGCATCGAGTTCGCGAAGATGCTCGGCCGCCGATTATATTACACGGACACTGTAAAACATCGTGTAACAGATGAGCGTGGCCGGTGCACGTCAATCAAAAGTCGAAAGTCATTAATTGGCGTGTACGTGCACGCACGTCCTCGACCCGGGATCGTGAGACACGTTTCTTCTTCTTCCTCTACGTTTTCTTCTTTTTGAAGGAAAGGTGGTCCTGAAAGTGTCGGAAAAAAAACGAAACGAAAGCACGAGCTTCGAGTGGCAATAATTGTCCGCCGCTTCGCCGAATCGCATAAGTAATCAGGAGTTATTCGTCTTACTCGGGTACAACTTCGACTTCGCGATTCGCTAATTGACTGAACCATCCACTTACCAGCGCATGATATTTTTCAGAAGTGTATCTTGGCTACCAATGAAGTTCTTCGATGCCCCGCAATGGAAGAGAGATTCGTTTTTCTTAGGTTTTCAACAATTTCATTCTGACAAGAGAAACTTGGCGACCAACTCTCTTAACTTCTGTTCCTTTCATCGATGTAATGTATTCTATTTATGAGGAACTAACACAGGAACTGTTTAATGTCCTCGAAAATTGAGATTGTTTCTCCATAAAACCTTTTAACCCCCCATTCACCACATTCAGATTGTATCAATGATCATTAAAAGCAAGTATGATGTAAATCAGACCACGAACAATATATCCCCTCATACAAACGTTGCAACCCCTTTTGACCCCCTTAGGGGATGAATATTTTAAAATTGCAAAATAGGTGTTTGATTAATTATATCAAAGAGCATTAAGACTAAGTTACAAGGAAATCCGACAAAATATTCTTCATACAAACGTTGCAACCCCTTTTCACCCCCGTAGGAGTTGAATTTCTAAATATCCTTTCTTATCCCTTATATAGATCATAAAGGAAACCCCTGGGCGTTGATGAGTGAGTCAGTCAGGACTTCGTTTTTATATGTATAGAAGATTAATTGAGACTGTCTCCACACGGACGCCAATGGAATGCAATGACTCAATAATAATAATTCTCGGTTAATTACAGTAAAATTCAACTTTTAGGACAAGAGGAAGATCGAAGCAATTTGTCTGGAAGACGAATGCGTTCTCGCAGAAGTAACGTGAATCCCCAAGTGGCCAAAAATGGGAGGTCGATCGTAAAGCCAAAAATCGCAGGATCTCTCGGGACAATCGTCCAACGAGAAAAGAAAGAGAAATAGAAGAAAGGGAGGCTAAGAGAGTCGCGTAACCCAAGACGCGCCTCGTGTTTCCTGACGTTTATCTCTCGCAAATGTGGAAGATTTGTATGCAAAAACGCGATGTTCCCGGGAAGAGAGACACCCACGTGCCCCGGGGCAAACGTATATCTTCCTGTACCGACGTAAATCATCTCCGTGATGAATGCGAGATCTATCTCGCCGCTTTTTCCCTATAAATTTCAGGGGCGATGCGCGATGCGCGAGTCAGACAACGCGCCGCGCCGCGAGCGCGTGGGCGTCGATGCTGGAGTCCTACGGTAATGGATACGAATATTCGCAACCCTTCGTAGCTTCCACTCCAGGGAATCCGCCATTAGTCTTCGCGACCAGGCACCTACAGTCCCGCGGGGACTCTTTGATCAGTCAGCGACTAATTTCGAGGGAGTTGCCGCGATCTTCGCGATACCGGTGATTAATGGATCCGTGGCGCTTTCCAGGATTAATCGCGCGAACTGCACTCGACGCTGGAGGCGATGATCGCGGCGATTAAAGCAAATTGACCGCAAAACCGTGCAAATTTCATTTCCAACAGAACTTCTGCAGAACGCGATGCTTTTTCCTTAATTAACTGTTTGCAGATCTCTACGAAATCAATGACGATCGTTGAACAAGCATTCTTTGTTTGTATAACTTCCTGATGACCTAAAGACTTGAAATTGGATACATGATTCAGGTACATTATTCAAAAATTTTTTTTTTTAAAGTCTATGCGTTTCGGAGAAATAACAATTACATTTAGTACATGTCTCCGTTATAATTTCATAACCTGGTAAAAATGTTAAAAATCCATTGAAATATTGCACATACACGAGACTAAAAAGCTGAAAATAATTATGTAAATAAAAATAAATTTTTAAAAAATACCACGTTTTTAAAAACGGACTAAAAAATATATTCCAAACCTCGTACAGATAGTGGTGAAAATTCGTGATTGTGAATTTTGAATTGCTATGAAAATATTTGTAAGATTTCTAACGAAAAACGTGGGGCGAAAGATGCATCTATTATCTATTCCATGCGCCCCACGTTTCTCGTTTGAAATCTTATAAATATTTTCATAGCAATTCAAAATTCGACGAATTTTGTAGTAAAAATTATTTTATACTTTTTAGTCCGTTTTTAAAAAGTGGTATTTTTTAAAAATTCATTTTTATTTATCCTCTCTGCAAGCAGTCGAGCGAACTCAATTGTTCATTTGCTTAAAGTTAAGTAACCTTAATTTTTCTTAGTTCCGAAGACCAACGTGTGCAATGAAAATGAATTTCTTAACCCGCCGCCTTTCAACGGAGTCAACGTCGTTTCCGATCGTCTCGAGTAGCGTTTTTCCCGCGGAAAACGAAGCGCAGCAACGTCGGCAAACGTAAAAACAGAAGTTCATATTTCATCGTCGCGCGGCAACAATGCAACAATATTATCGCGGGCGCGAACGGTAATCGTGATAAATTGCCGTGACGGCAGGCTCGATCGCGCCATTACTCTACCATTATTATCATCTTTATAGGAATACCATTAAGGTAATGTCTTTATTACTTAGTTTATTACTTTACTGCCTCTTACTTCGAGTCAGTGCGGAAGAAAGAGGACGAGGAGGAAGAGAGTGAGGCCACACGGTGACCGATGTTTTATGGAGATCGCCGAGGTCCGATCGTATACCGGACTAATATTAATGAGCCGGCAATTAAAGATAATCAAGCGAATAATTCATGCGCTCGCTCGCTTTTCTTTCCCGAAAGGAACTCGCCAATTAACGAAACGTGTTTCTGATCCCTTTGATCGAGCGACACTTTGACGAGCTGATCTTTGGGTCCGGCGGGAGAAGAACACTCATTTTTCTGCGATTCACGATTTCGCGCGACATTCTTGCCGACAACAGCGGTTACGAGAATTCAATGACAAAACCATGTTGTCCACGTTATGTGCATTTATTATTCGCAAAGATCTATGATTCAGATATTCTTGTGTACATCGATACTTTATACAAAGGTGACAAGAATTCAACGCAGCTGAACTTTGTTTTTAATAGCAATTTTTAGTTACTCGATGATGAAGAGTTTCCACCTTATACATATTATAATCTAATTAATTTCAGTGTTAATAAATTAATATTCAATGGTACCGATTTTATGTGATAATAGTTTTTAAGTAATTTCGTTCTAAGTATTGACTTATGTAAGGTGTGTTGCACATGATTTATGGGGTTATGCATCAGGTGACAAGAATTCAGCGCAGCTAAACTTTATTTTTAATAGCAATTTTTAGTTACTTGATGATGAAGAGTTTCCACCTTATACATATTATAATCTAATTAATTTCAGTGTTAATAAATTAATATTCAGTGGTGCCGATTTTATGATAGTACTTTTTAAGTAATTTCGTTCTAAGTATTGACTTATGTAAGGTGTGTTGCACATGATTTATGGGGTTATGCATCATCTATTTTCTTTAGTGACTCTATGTACGGGAAAATAGTGAGGATTCCGCAGTTCGTGTTGGAGGAGGAGGAAGGAAATGTGCAACGTATCGGTCGAAAGAAAAGGAGCAGGATCCCACAGGGGCTCGATTATTCGCGACGGGCCCGTTCGGGCTTAGACGCTTGCAAATCAACCGGCTATCAGATAAAATTATTCAAGGAACGTCTCGCTTTCTCGAACGGGAGCAGCGAGCTCGAGCGGATCTGTGGAGGGACGCTCGTTGTTCTCGTCCCTCCTGGACAATGCCACCGTTAAAAGGAGCAATAAAGTGGCATGGCCGGGTGCAGCCGGTGATAAAGAGGTTGCAGAAGCCTCTCGAAGGCTCCTGGTCCTCGTAATAAACTAGCGCCGCGAGTTATCTGACGCCTCTGCCTGAACGGAAACTATTTCCTCGGACATCGGCCGAAATTTCAAATCTACGAACTCCCTACGAATATTGAACTTAACACGATCAAATAAACACTATAAAGCAATTTTACAAATTAATTTAAACTTTCAACGTTTCGATCCTTGTAAAAACATCCATTGTAAATGTTGTTATTGTTATCGATCGTATGATTGTTAAAACGGAAAAAGTATTAATGATTTCGGCGCAACGGATCGATCAAATAAACACTACAAACTAATTTTACAATTACAATTTTACAAAAACTTAACACATTACCGATCGGTGATTATTGCATAATTTTGAGAAATCTACACGGCTAAACATTTTTTCATGAAACCTTCAATAGCAACTGCAATTTTCATTGTCAACTAACAAGTCCCCCTCGATAATTCAAAATTGTAATGTGAAACAATATTTCCATACTTCCTTTTGGTGCAGCAGAATTATTGAAAATTCTGATAATAGGCTCCCGGTGAGTAAAGTGTTGAAAAGTAGTTAAAACTGTGGATTTGGTTGATGGATTTCAAACAAAAAAGTCCGGGGACCTTACTTTTAAGGAGCGTTTTAATTCCTCAGATATTCATTCAATAATGAACATTACCAGGCACCACGCCAGTCAAGATTGTGGTTGTTGGTAAATTCAGCGCAGAGATAACGCGTGCAGACCGTTTACCAAAGTGAAGCACGAGTTTTGCCGAGATTCCTGACTGGAAACTGTACTCGGCCGAGCGATAGTAACGCCGCGCTAATGTAATCGAGGCTACGGGCGTGCAAGGTTGCCGGCGGATGCATTTCGCATAAATTAATTTCAGAAACATCGTGACCCCTCGTCGCGGTTCACCGACACGGAACGCGAGCGAAACGCAATAGATCTCTGGGGCCGCGACTCTCCGAGGAGCCCATTCGCATTCCACGATTCGTTTTCCGCGCTTTTACTTGAAAAACGCTGCAAGAAGGCTTGGCGATCTTATCGGGCCTCGCGAGCCTAAGCAAACGCTTTCTGCCGATCATTTAATGATCGATACTCAACCGCCGTTCTGTTCAGTTTTACTATCAACCGAACGCTGGATCACGAATAACTGCCCGTCGATCGATGGACGCTTTAATTCGACGCGTTTCTCTTCCCGGTTTGGAATGCATCGTTAGAATGTTTTTATTCTAAACAGTCCCTAACCCTTTGGTGACTTTCATTGACCCAGTGACGTGGTATATGATGAATACTCATGAGCTAGATGAACATTAAGATTTATCTTGTATGTATACTTGTAAATCATTTTTTCTTTTTAAACCACACATAGTTTGTTGTTTCTCCCTGCGTTTAGGGGATGAATAATTACGGAATTACACATTCATATAATATTAGAAAGCGATTCAAACTTTTTTTAATATTCAAATGTACATACAATATTTATTTTATATTAAGTAACAATTTTTCCTTTAAATAGGCAGAAAATATCTATTTCACGTTAGGAGAAAAAAAATTTTCCTAATTTTTTTTCTTTTTAATTGAATGTTATTTAAATATTGTATTTATATTTTTCAAATATTGATTTCACATTCTTTGTAATATTTACTTTATATCTTTTTAAATATCTAGTTTATATTCTCTGAATATTTAGCTTGTATTTTCTAAACATTCAATTCACATTTCTTAAACATGTATGCAATAGTTAGATCCTAAATTTATCTCATATGAAAAAGTGTGGCTTAAAAAATATTTTTCCAATATTTACAAAAGATATTTATCCAATATTTTTGTGCTACTAGGGATCTTTACTAGTCACGATTCGTGGTTCACCCTGTACATCGATCAAGTCCACAGTTTCATCCATCGTTTTTCTTCGGAGGGATGGGGCTGGGGGAAGAGTTTGCTAGAATTTCTTTGATCTAGAGGAGAGTGCTAGATCGGTTTCCGCGGAGAGAATCGAAGGGTATTGCGAATGCAATCCTTAAGAGCGTACGTCGCCGTCGTCGCCATGGCGCTGCACGTTCTCGAATCGGTCGAACGCGCACCGAATGATTTTCCAGACGATCTTTTATCGGTTGCCACATCGTGTCTGGATTTATCTGCATCGTTAAGCCGCCGATAATGCGGGACCGTGCACGACACGCCGCGCCACGCCACGCCATGCCACGCCACACCGCTCCGTGCACCAGGAAAGAATCCTTTCTCGACGTTTGCACACACCGTCGCCGGTGTTCCGACGGCGCGGGAGGGTGTAGTCGCCGCGTGGAATTCTCTCGAGGAAATTTTTCACCGGCGGATCTTTATGCATCGCCGCGCTGCACTTCGTTGCACCGCGCGCGCGTTGTTGCATTGAGCCACGCCGGCCGCGGCCCCCAGCTCGGCTTCGATCTATCGATCGCCGCGGCGGATACGGGGACTATCCAGGCGCCACGTGACACCGTTAACCTTTCGCGATCTGGTCCTCGTTTCCGACGCCACCGAGCTGATCCCTGTTACACTAGGCGTTTGTCCTTTCGTCTTCTTCGGCACCAACATCTTTCCATTCAGCTTCCATGAAAATCACCGACACAAATTTCTACGGTTTTCACCGACAACATTTCACCAACAACTACTTTGGCCGACAACGATTTTAGATTCGTTGTCGGTCAAAATCGGTGACGGTTAAAGGCGTTGTCGAAATTTGTGTCGGTGATTTCCATGGGACCCTTTCCATTCTACTCTACTGTGGTCTCGCAGAGAACCAACGCAGTTAGCAATTCTCAATTTACAATTTTAACAATCTTATTTGACAGATTCTAGGTAGTCATTTCATCAGAAATTAATATATTTTAATTTATTAAAAACTTCTATTCAAATTTATGGCAACACTGAAGAAATTGTCTACATCAATCGCGAGAGAAAGGAGTTGCATAAAAATGCCTGCTTTTGACGATTTTAATATATCGCGAATGACGTGCTAGTAATAATAAATTGATCTAACGTTCTTCCTACTTTGTGATTTATCTGCTCAATTTTCCCATAAATTTACCAAGTGCATGAAGACATCGATTGCCACGGATAATAGCTGTAAACTGGACGAGAAATGATGAGCCGGAATGTTTGCTCTCCAGGGTATCAAAAGGATTAAGACAGCAATTGATATTTCACGATGAACGACGGCTCGTGTCACCCACATGCGACCCACGTGGCGGGCAACGTGCTAATAGCTAGCTGTCGGACGTTAAAACAGAATGATCGCGTCCCGGACACCTTTATTAATGTCGAAGGGACGTGTTCAAGGCGACCTGGTGGTCGGCCGATAAAAGGACACTCGCGCGGGTCCTGGACGACATTGCCACTACGGTAAAAGGAGCAACAGAGCTGGTCCGACCTTGCTGAATGGTCGAGTCCGAGATAACGCTTCGAATTGCTTCCCCGAAGGAAAGGGAGCATGGAAATGAAAAGTGTTTCAACAGTTTAGGTCAGTGCGAAATTTCGTAATTTTAAATCGCTCTCCACTCTTTTACAATTCTATAAAACACAGTGTACTGCAGTGAACACTTAGTTTCCTGCAACTCCTTATCATTCAGTTTAAAAATTTTCTTTTGTTGCCACAGCAAGTACGTGTGCTATAATTTCTTTTTCTACGATATTTTTACACAGCCGTGCCGCAATCTATTTTTCCAAAATTCACTAAAAACGTGTTATTTTTCAGACGCAAAAATGTCTCTCTTGAAGATGATCCGTACAGGGATCGAAACGTTGAGTTAAATGTGAACCGTGCGCCGAAACACACACAATTTAATATTAATGCAATATAAAATGTGTGTAATATAATCTTGTGCTTTTTATCTATTAGATATTCGTTCAGGTTGTTGTAACACAAACATTCCTAGATCAGATGCAATGTTCGAATTCTGGAGTCGGTATTGCTCCGAGCGCAGCGGGTCAGAATCAACTCGGATTGGTAAGTGCATATTGAACTTGATCGCATCTTCAATTGCAAGTCCAGAGAACAGAATAAAAGAGGAATAAGAGAGGAAGAAAGAGAGAGAGAGCCACGCCTATCGAGCAGCGACACGACGACGCGCACAATGCACAGGCTTGCCTCGGCGCACCGCTTGCCGGGCAACGTGAAACGCAACCGATGCAACGTGCACAGCTTGCAACTTGCCGGTGCAGAACGTACGGGAGAGCGCCCCGTGTCTGTGCAGCCGATAGATAGATGCCGGCAGGATATCGCCGCCTCTGTATAAGCGCAACGAAGCAGAGCGTGCGCGTGCAACTATCACGCTTCGAAAACAATTTAGCGGCGCTGCACTCCGCGCTGCACCGGTGAATGGGGCACCGGTGACTCCTCCTTCGTGAACCAAGAAGATCGAGTCGGCAAGATTAGTTTGACAGGGGTGAGAGACACGCTCCTACAAGCCGAGGACGACAGCGAGAGGGCGTTTGACCTGCATTATGCAAAACGCGCGTGCACCGCTCTCGACGGGAACGTGACACACGATGGGACCTTACTCGAAGATACGACACCAGAAATTTCACTGTCGAAGCCAAATCGAACGTTACTGGAAAAAACAAAAATTGTTTGCGTTCATTTTTCATGTTACTATCTACGTTCGATATAGGGAAAATTACGAAATCACAGTCAAGGAACTGTGACTGTAGGATCTTTATGCACTTATGAAGAAATTGGTTGGATAAAATAGAAAACAGCAAAAGATTAGAAAAAGAAATTATTTTGAAGATACGGGACCAAAAATTTCATTGTCGAAGCCAAATCGAACGTTACTGGAAAGAAACAAAAATTGTCTGCGTTCATTTTTCATGTTACTATCTACATTCGATATAGGGAAAATCACGAAATCACAGTCAAGGAACTGTGACGAAATGTGAAGAAATTGGTTGGGTAAAATATAAAACAGCAATAGACTAGAACAAGAAATTGTTTTGAAAGTAACAACGTAATTAAGGAATGAAATAAATTTCTATTTTATTCCTAATTCCCACATCAATGCAAAACGTTTTTATCTTTCATAAACATCCAAATTTCATGAAGATCTACAAGGAGGAAGAATGTAACAGAAATTGTTATAATGAACTTGGTCTTGCACAATGTATACACGTAATACATTCTCCTGGAGGCATCGAAGTTTGTGTAGAAGGAAAAATACTTTCATAAAAATGATCCGAACACAATGAGTCACTTTCCAGAGCACGGTGCATCGTTTCAATGCACGGATAGAGCCCGGACCGTGTTATCCATGCATCTGCCGAGCATCGTTACACCGTCGGCGGCATCTGGACAGTCGGGGCGAGGTCGTATCGTTGTTCATTGCAAATTGGCATGACGGGGACTCGTGACCGAGCCGTATCAGGCTCAAAAGTTTATGGAGATCGGTATCTGCTCTAGTCGGTAGCCGGGTCAATCGTTCGTCCAATAACGAGCGTCGTTAGGAGAGCTCGCGCGTATTACCGTTGTCATTGTGTTCTGTGTCGCGTGGATGTCGCAAGGCGTGGCAGTTGGCACCGGCGAAGCTTCGACCGATAGCTTCACGGTGATATGGAGCATTGCCACAGGACGCGCTGATTCTCAGTGCCACGTTGTTATCCTGCCAGCGGGTGTCCTTCGGTGTCCTTTCGACGCCGGTGATAAACATCGGACGCGCCAAACACATTCTTCGCGCTCCATTATCGCTGGCCTGCGATTCTACACAATATTATTGTATCGTGGAGTACAATTTTTCAGTACTAGCTTTTATTTTTGAAAGAGCCAAGAACAGGCGTGATTAGGTTAGTCTGGACTGCGATTCTACTCAATATTATTGTATTGTGGAGTATAAATTTTTAGTACTAGGTTCCATTTTTTAAAAAGCCAAGAACAGCCGTGGTTGATGAGCATGTAAAATCCCCACTACCAAGTAATGCGAATAGCGGGGTAGTGGGGGTAGCATGTCAATTTGGACGTGGAGAAGGTTCTTAGGCACCCGGCGGTGGGGTTTAGTTGGTACAGGCGATAGACTGTATTAAAGCCAATGATAATCCCCCCAATTCCATCCGAGGGGGAGCCGAGTCCAACACTACCCTCCCCAATCGTCACCGTAGAGGTAGTAATAACCGTAAGAATCCTCTTATAAACACCCTCTTTAAAAAAAGGTTCTATTTTCGAGTAAACGAAAGAGAAAAAATTGGTTTACTCATAAGAAAAGTGGCATGAGTCAAAGGAGGACATTTTGTAGAGTTAAGTATAAGAATTAAATAAAGAAGAGGACGTCAGTTGCATCAGTTCGATGACATTCGCGAATAATACCCTTCACAGCCGGTTGAATCAAAGAATTAAATGAAAGAGAATACGAGTCGAGTCTCGTGAAAATTTTTGGGGCAATGCTTGCGAATAATCGTGTTGTTGTTGCCTGAAAGGGTTAAAGCTCTCGGAGGAGAAAGCTGGAGAGGGAGGCAAAGAAACGGAAAAGGAGAAAGTGAAAAGAACGATAAAGCGAACGGTCTCCGTTTCCTCGGCGACGTAGTCTGAATTAACAATGACAGACCGGCGAGAGGAGCACGCGACTTTCTTTCCGTAAATCCACTTATCTCGGCGGATCGTGTCCAGCCCGAGCATCCAGTCGAGGAAGGCGGGACACCATAACTCCTGGGCCGATAGTCGGCCACAAAAATTCCGCGGAAACACGAACCGTTCGCGACGTTCAAAACCCGCTCGCACCCTTTCCAGAGCTGTGCGGAGCGGAGCACAACAGAGCAGAGCGGAGCGGAGCTGGAGAACGCGGACAAATCAAGGACGACGCGATAACGCGTTCCCGGCCGCTGTCCTCTCTCGCCTACCGGTTCGTTCGTCTTCGCTATCTCTAACTGTAGTTGCAAAATAAGCCGTGCACGCTATCGGTGACCCGCCACGCAAGTCCCCCGATATATTCCCCCCCGAGAACGACCGGAGACATCTCGGACGTCGCCGGTCATCACCGGTCCATTTGTAATCGATATATTTAATTTATGAAATTCAATCTACGTATTCGCACATTTCTGATTTACAAGGGAACATATTCAGTTGATACAAACCGATTTTGATGAAAATTATGTGAGATATAGTTCTTCGAAAAATATTTGAGACGTCTTTTTTTATTGGCAACCATCCACTCTGAGGTCGAAAAAATTCTTTTTTAATTGTGTGTTTTTTAATGGTCAATGTAGTCGTGCAAGAAAATTTTAACAAACGTTTTTTGTTTAAACAATATATTAAAAATTTCATGTTTTTTTTGCAGTTTGCCGTATCTATTGTTAGTTAATTTTAATGTAAATTTGGGTGTGTGATCTTTGCTCCAAAATAGGGGATACAGAATGTTCATATCTTGTTGCAACATCAGGTATATTTATCATACGTAGCCTCGAAATAATACCAAGAGTATTTTACTTTATATAAATTTCTTTTATTAATGTCTCTCTTCGATCGACCCCTGCGAAACTCTAAAGTTCTGACAACGCTAACGAACAGCACAGAATTTCATCCTAGAATTTCATCGAGATTTTTAAGGAGATTGACCACCGCGCGGCACGGGGTAGAATAAGGCTGATGAGAGGCCGCTTTCCGCGTCCTTTGATGTATAGCCAGCTGAGTGATAGAGAAGCCAAGAGTAAAATAGAGCCGAACCATAGCTCGATCCACCGTTCCGATTCTCACGTCGAGACCTTCGAACCCAGAAACGCCGCCTCGTCTTCCTGGTTCGTCTAAAATCATGCACACGTGAGCGCCGGGATCGCTTTGTTCGGTTCCCATGACGCGCCCGTTGCTCCCAACGTTGCGATACTCTCTGATAACTCGTTCGGCTGTGTTTTGATAGCACGGGAAAATAGAAAGCTCGACGCTACGGGTCCCGGTGTGATCGGGAGAGCCGCGCGACGCCGATCGTTAATGCTCCGGTTAAATATTACGGTCGTTTAGAGAGGCGTGAACACGATGATATCAATACGCTAGGAGGATGTCGGAATTGAAAGGGTTGATTGGTTGGGGCTTCGTTCAACAGAACACGGTTCGAACACAATTTGTTTTCGATCTGCAGCTAGCAGCAGAGAGGAAACACGGTGGTCGAAAGACGGTTTCATACTGTCTTTTAACCTTTAGAATCTTCAATGTTCGTGGACAACGTAATTGACTATGCGATTGACTTAATACTTATTAGTAGACTACGGATTTTATGCATTTATGACGAAAATGAGTTGGTGTAATTTAAAATGCAAAAATATTATAAAAATTCAAATATACTATTATATTAGTTTCAACCTATTAAATATAATAGGAAAGAAAATGAATTTTTTAATTCACTCTAGTTTGTTGCGATTTAGGTAAGAAATTTCCTATTAAATATATTAGGAAAGAAAATGAATTTTTTAATTCACTCCAGTTTGTTGCGATTCAGGTAAGAAATTTTTATTTTTTATATTTATTAGTCTGCATATAAAGTGTCCTATTTTTTTCTTTGAAAGAGAGGTTCCAATTGTAACACGCCAGTTATTCATAGCTACCGACATTCATGGGGGTAACAAGAGCACTGAAAGTTACATTGAAAAGTGTGTTGACAATAGTTATGTAATGTTTCAAATTAAACTCATAGCCACAGCGTATCACTGCAGATTGTTTAAATTTTTTAAAAATCTGTTTCGCCGATCGGCTTGCGCCACCCGCAAAGAATAGGTGGCTGGTTTTTGCTTGGTTTCGAAAGGCGTTCGCGACGGTAATCGCGTTACGATTAGCCGGGTATCGCAATAATGCGTTCGCAAGGCACGTTCACCCGCGATAATACTATCCTTCCGCTTTTTGTCGCGCGATTACACGACAGCCGCACGCACACAGGCTTGATTCACGCGGCACGCCGCTCTTCTGTTTAGCCTAACGGGTCGATAAAGGTTGTCGCGTGTGTCTTCTCTTCGCCGGCCCAGTTCTCACGCGTCCGCATATCTGTGAGTCTCGTGTTGCCGCGACTCGGCACCGCGGCGTTTCTATCTGAAAACTGTATCTAGAGACTTCTTCCAACGCCGACAGGAAACCGTTTCTTCCATCCCGATTCGTCTCGTGTCGTAAACCTCGCCGTACGGATCGTGTCTGATTCGACGATAATTAATTATCTACAGATACTGCGGACCTGGTTGCGACAAATCTAACGAAACTTTTAAATTACCGCGGTTGATAAATTGTTCGCAACAAAGGCCGAATCGGATCGATCGAACGTCCAGCGAGCAAAGAACAAGTAGATCGGTCGCAGTTTCGGCACAGCCAATGCAATTTACGATGTTACCGATGTTTCATACGCGGTGATTATGAGTTGCTATAATTGCTGCCACTTAAGTATGAAATTCAGCATTCGAGTGGAACGTCTGTTACTTCATAGTGATGGAAAAATTATTGGATTTTTATTCAGGTTGCTTGGAATTAATTGTAAACTTCGGACAGCTACATTTTTCGTAGAGATCTTTATTACAATACTAGTTGACTCGACACACGTTGTCTTGTCCAAATTTTTATAAATATGTTTTTGGTCGTTTTGTGAATTGTGGAAAGCTATTGGAAATGTGTAAAAAAAGAAATGCTTTGTTTCGATTGGTTTGATGTCTATAATATAAATTCTGATGTGATGTAATTGTTGTATTGAAATGTATATAATATATAATTTTTCTTTCCCTGAAACTTTATTCGGACTATTACGAACATTCTTTTTAAAAGATTAGTCAAATCGGTCCAGCCGTTCTTAAGTGATGCGGTTACCAACGTGCAGCATTTTATTTTTATTTATATAGATTAAAATTTTCTTGTTATGTCAACATCAATATTCTTGTTATTTTTATAAAGTAATGATCTGTTTGCAACGACTAACGAAGACACGAATTGCATGCACGATTTTCGGACAAATTGTCGGAGCAACCGATTGCTCGAAAACGTTGACAAATAGGTTCGATACACTATGGCAGAGCAGCGCACCCGTAATCGTTGCCTGTCTCTCGTAACTGTCGGCCGTTTCGCGCTCACAATGCATCCGGTCGGCGGCCGACACTTGCGTAATACGGATTCGATTTCTGCTGACGTGCCTCTCTTCTAGATCGGGCCAGCGCCACTCCTACTCTACCCGACGCCGATCCGAGGAAATACGAATAATAAAAACGAGAGGAAGAAAAGGGTGAAAACCGACGTCCGCCATTTGCTTGACCAGCAGCGTTCTCTCTTCGTTTCTCGGCTGGTACTCGCCTCGTGGGAATGCAATCTCGCGGCCGATATTAATATATCCGGTGGATTTTTAAGGGCACGCCGAAACGGAGGAAACGCTAACCTTAAACCAGTATTCGCTGGCCTGCGTTTAGCAACGGTTTGCGCGGTGTATTTATGACGTTGACTATTTACGCGTCTTCGCGGTTTGCGAGGATACGCTCGCGATAAACGATCGGAGCAGCGATAACAAAATGGAAGAAGGAAGCAGAAATTGTGTAATCACTTTTAAAATACTTTTTAGAGTCAGTACACATGAAAATAAAATAAAGATTTTTCAATTTGTATTTTAAAAAATTAGTTAACCAGAGAGTATATGGAAGGGTTTTTCTTAGGTCGAACCCTTTTGTTATTATAGAAAATCTCGTAAGAGATTTATTTCAACATAATATTAACTAAAGAGTATATGGAAGGGTCTTTCTTAGGTCGAACCATTTTGTTATTGTAGAAAATCTCGTAAGTTATTTATTTCAACATAATATTAACCAAAGAGTATATGGAAGAGTTTTTCTTAGGTCGAACCATTTTGTTATTATAGAAAATCTCGTAAGAGATTTATTTCAATATAATGAAGAATTCAATATATAAATACAAACAAGGAAAAGATTTTATAATACATAAACATTATTATGAAAACATGAATACTAGACACAGTGTAGACGTTCCAATCGCTTATAGTATAAAAAATGTCAACGTGTAAAGGCGAGCCGTGATTATTGGGTCAATTACTGGACTTGTTGATTTTTCTCTGGACAATCTGTGAACGATCGTGTGACGGATCAACGAACGCGTCAGTTTGGACAAGGCTTAAGAGGTTCGATCCGCTCATTAACGGTCCCGAAGAAGAAGACGTAATACGAAACAGGCCGCGACGATCCTGATCGCGAGTCGGATAGCGGTTCAAGGAAAATCAAGCAACGAAGAGGCTACCAGATGATCGGCAAGAGGGTGTGCGAGGAGTAGTCCGAACGAGAGGCCGAGAGGAGCAACAACAGGAGAGTCCGTTGGTTGGGCAAAGCGAGCCGAGAAGGCTGCCGAGCCACGACTTGACACCGTTGACCCGTGGCGTTTCACGATACATGAAGAGGTCACCGAGGAACGTCGAGATCGCTACTTGAACGAGCGTACCGCCGGTTAAGTAGGCGGCACGAACGATCCCGACGGATTAATCGCGGAAAGTGTGAAGCGATCTGTGCAGCCTCTATCCGGCAGCGAGCCGTTGCTAATTCGCAACCCGATGCAACAGCCTTCGTCTCGCATAGACCGACAATCGGCTCGCAGACTAACCCCTTTGCAATCTGAAAACGTCAATCTCTTGACAATGTTTCGTACCCTTTCAACCGAGAGTTTCTACGTCGACGAGATAATTATTTGATAGCTGGATTCTTCGAATTTATAGCGAACCTTTTTGGACTTGTTGTTAAACAAAGACAAATGAAATTTGTCTAACAAATTTGTCTAATCCTAATCGGGCTCTCATTTAAACCATTAATAACCCCCAATGTTATTAATTAGACGTTCACGAGCTACTAAAAAATTATTTTAATTATTTAATTTGTCAATAAATCTACAAATACGTAAATGAAGCACTGGATTATAAATGAAAAAGTAGAAGACCTTTTTTCAGCAACTTATCATACGCCAGAAGGTTTCCATTACGGTTGCATTAGTGAAACGATTACGAATGCACGTGATTGTACGTTCATTGTCCATGTTCCAGCGATACAGCAGCACCTTCACGTTCGTTTAATGAATACGTCAGGCAATTCTGTTAATGTATACCGTTCTGCGAAGGCAGTTTAAGAGAATACCGCCGAATTCCCGGCGGATTTAAGCGTGTTTACCCGTCGGAAGATTACAGGGTAGCCGTTCGCCGTTTACCGGATCGGAGGAATCGACGTGTATTGGAAAATGAAGTGCGAAACCACGGATCGATCGAGTTCGATGGTGGAGGAGGCAACGAACCACGGCGTGTTTGTGCAACAATATCGTCGGCGTGGTAGTGGGTGCTCGTTGCCCGGGATCGAAAGTGCATCCTCAGGCCTTAATCTCGGTGGATGTGTAATCGAATCGAGCCTCCGTGGCTTCAACCCGGCAATTTTCATAATGCGGAAACTCGCGCGTTTAATAGAAGCTAAACGCGGTCATGTTTCAGCTACGGGACCCGGTGAATTGGCCTCGACGAGTCATTTAGTGCGGCTAAATTGTCGGACCGTGGTCCCCTGCGGGGTCCGTAGCTTATTTCTCAAATGAAAATTTCGTTTGTTACTTCATTTTATTGCGTGCCCTTCGTTCGAGCGAGGCGGTTCGTTTGAATCGGTCGAAATGAAGGAATTAGGGTGATTCACATATTTTGTGATTGTTCACATATTTTGGAAATTATAATTGATTGTAAATATTCATACGGGACGCCTACGTGTTCATTTTTCTTTCACGTGTTTTTTTACTTCAACATTGTTTCACGATGAAAGTGGACAGTTACGAAAGAGGAAAAGAGGAGCGTCGATTAAGGTAAATTTTTCAGATTGTCGCAAGCTGTTACCGGAACGTAAGAGAGCGCGAGGGATTCCGGTGAAATTCGGTGAACCGAATCCGGAACGTTCGGACCGCGACTGATTTGTGGGGCGTTCCTGCGTTCTTGCCGCCGCCTTCACCTGGAAGAGTGGACATCCTTGAAGACCTCTCGCTCCCTTTCTTTTTCTCTTTTTACTCAGGCTACGTGTCAATTATCCCGCGCCGACACGGGATAAGCTGCTCTCGCGGCTCTAGTTAATTCGCGATCGAATTAATATTACCGGCGGGGCTTGGCCAACAGCGTTCGTACTCGGACGAATCTCGAGAGAACGTCTTTATGAATTGTTTGTAGGAAAATAGATGGAGGTTTTTCTTAAAATGAAAACCTTCTTTGGAAGCACATAGTGTTGTCTTAAAAATTGATTGAGCAAAGGAAGGAATTGAATAATTAGAAATAGAAATCCTTTGGGTATCTTATACGGGTAATGGCGATGAAAATTCGAAAGAGCACAGAATCGTTTCGATATTCAAAAGACCCGGTGCATCGACGATTTCGTAACTGGACCAACAGCGTTTTCTGTCGGAAGTGTGTGGGTCTGAGAAGAAAAATGTTTTGCATAACGTTCCCACTTAGTCATTGTTGGCTCGACCGATCGTCGCCATGATTTTTTTAACGAGTGTTGTCACCGCGCTTCGTGCTGGTCCTGAGGCGAGGCGCTTCAAGGCGTCAAGTCACGCAGCCAGAGACGGCGCATCGGCCGAGTGACGTCGTTGACCTCGTTAACTCTCTTCTTTTCGAGTTCCTTCCCGACAGTATGTTTTTCTGACTTGTTTGTGCAATCGTAACGAGATCAACCGGTGCGGTGTAATGCGTTGCAGCGCGGTGCAGTGGCTGCAATGTATAAATTATTATCCGCACGCGAAGACAAATTCGCCGTCTCGCCGCTCTCTCTCTCTCTATCTCCCTCTTTCTCTATTTCCTAAACTACAAAAGAATCATTGTCTTGTATAATTGCTATGTGTTCTAGTCGTTAATGAGGAAGTTGGACAATGAAAAAAATGTACTTCCCTTTACTTCCCTTTCTTTCCATTTTTGCTTATCCTAACCTTACTTACAACTAATTTAAATTAGCATACAGTTCTACTTAACCTAAGCTTACATCTATCTTACACTAATTATAGCTAAAGATAGAGAGAGAGAGAGTAAAATGTGTATGTAGAAAAATGTTGACAGACTACTGAATATCAATTTAATATTAAGAAGATTGTAGTGGAAGATGTGAAGGCTTCATTATCGTAACTATCAATTGCCATTGATAACGCTGATTGCTTCTATAAATGAAATACTTGAAGCTTCCATGAAATGCACAAGATTCTCGTGGCAGTGAACGTGTTAACGCAGCGAGGGATTTTTTGTTGGTCTTGCCGTGCCGGTCACTTTCATCCCGTTCTGCAAATTGCACACCGTTGCGATCGATTTCGCAACGAATTTAGAGGAGCACCAACCACCACGATCGCAACCTTTTCCTTCCCTAGACAAGGAGGCAATATAAATATCATCCGGACGTTCGATTACCCGCCTCGAGAAGCACACCTGCCCGTTAATCGGCCGCTCGCCGCGTGCGCTCGCGAGCCTCTGATTAATTCCGTTCATCCCGGCTCCTTTTTGCTTCTTCTCAGTTTCACTGCCAAGGAAAGCGGCGCCTAACGTTCCTCCCGATAGAAAGTACGTCCTCCCGCGGATTCGTTAACCGAGATACGCGCGTTTCGACTCGCCGCCGGAGACCACCTGCGATCCCTCGCTTAGTATTCTAATGGACTCGCGCGTCTGATATGCAATTTCAAATCTCTAGTAGTATTTATGGTTCGCATTTTCTTGGGCCTCCGTTGCAATATTGGGTGACGGACTTATTTACTGCTTCGGATGTTTGGAACTTTGGGGATGTTTTTGGAAGTCGATTTTGGTTAACAGACTTACCTACTGCTTAAAATATTTGGAACTTTGAGAATATTTTTAGTAGTTGATTTTTCTTAACAGACTTACTTATTGCTTAAAAGATTTGGAACTTCGAGAATATTTTTGGTAGTCGATTTTTCTTAACAGCTTTACTTACTGCTTAAAATATTTGGAACTTTGAGAATATTTTTGGAAGTCGATTTTTGTTAACAGACTTACTTACTGTTTAAAATATTTGCAACTTCGAGAATATTTTTGAAAGTCGATTTTTTAGTTCCGAAATTGCTGTTCGACGTTTGTATGATTTGCGACGACAAATCTTTCCGTAAAATAATTGCATTTATTTCATTTTGCATAAAGATTTCTAATCTACTCATTACACTGCGAAGGAATCGCGCATCTTATTCCGGGACTGAGTCTAAATTCCAGAAGATATATATACACAAAATCCGCAACCTACTGACAACTCTCCGGTGAGTTCCTTATCGTTCGAGGCTCGTAAAATCGTACTAAATCGGTCGATAAAATACCAGGACGTCTCAGGAAATGAAGGATCTAGGCCTCGGGAGGCAAAAAAGGAAACAAATGCTTTTCCTATCGAGGAATGGACGCGGCTTCTAGAGCTGGCTTGGGCGCGCGCGCGCGAGCGATGCGGCGACATCGATGCCTGGAGGGAACGGGTCCGTGCTGCGCGGTGGCCAGCTCGTAAATCATTCTCTAGATCCGGCCGCTTTTCTTCTAGCTGCTCAGCTGTTTAATTGGTCATCGCTGTCGGTGGATTCGCTGCTGCTGGATCATCGATCCAGCCGATAAGAATTCGCCGGGCAGCAATATTCTCCTGCGGTGAAACGATAACATTTCTATGGAACGATAACAGTTAAAATAACACGGTAAAAATTAATTACGTGCGAAAGAACTGATAACCGTATAATGCTGTCAACATTTTCTATAACGATCGTGAGGGAGAAGAGTTAGGAGGAAAATTTCTTTCTATTTTTATATAATATCAAAATAAAAATCGTGATTCATGATTCAAGATGTTATAGTAAAATCAGATTGTACTACATTGTCAAGTTGGATTCAGAAAAATGTTTCTTTTATGTTCTTTGATTCTTGTTTCCAATAGTTTAATTATTAAAAACAATTGATAAATGCAGCAGTCCAGGGGTTAACAGTCCGACTTAAGAGAACAAGTTTTGAGACGTTCTTCTTTAATGACGCAAAATCTGAAGTCTGGTCTGAGAACGATGTTCCCCTGAATGTCGTATCAAGATCGCAGTGTTCGAAAATCGTTTCGGAGCGATCGACGGTTGCGCAACGCGGTTTTCTCCGTTATTTCTATGCAACGCTCACCGATCGCCGGCTCAGATCCTTTTTCTAGGCGAACGCCTGGTCCTGCAGCTAGGACTGGACGACCGTTCCTTTCGAGAAAACCTGCAACGCCCTCGTACGTGCGCTTATGCCAAGGAGAGAACCGCGATAAGCGTCGACAACAAGCCACGATGCAATTACCGATATACAGACTGGGGCCACATAGAGGTACACATATATCGCGATGTTGGCGGGGTTTTGCGAGAACGCGCGCGTGTGCTCTCTCTTGCAGAATACGCGCGCTCCCGATCATAATCGATCGCGCTTATCGATCCTCCCCCCAGCCAACACACGCGGGGCCCGTTTCTTTTGTCGGTGGAGGCCTGCGTTGAGAAATCCGTGCACAACGCACGCAACACACACATCGGAAAAAAATAGTGTCGGCGCCGGGTGGGGTCTGGCCTTTGTTCCGGATTCCATCGCGAGGTAATCGCTCGTTCAAACCGCGTTTCCATTTGATCGTGCTGATCGCGGGGAAAGGATTTTCTTATCTAACGTCGTTGCTGTTTCGTTCGGACCACCGCCACCGCAGAACGATTATGTATTTATAAAAAACGCTAGATCGAATGTAAAAGAGTTAACGTACTTGGAGCTATTCAGACACGTACAAAATCATGAACTACATTGCAATGTAAACAGAACTGTTGTTTGTAAACACAGATTAAATGCATTTGTAAGAAAAATTGCTAGATCGATTGTAAAATATTCAACACATTTGGAGCTATTCGGACACGTACAAATCGTGAAGTACATAGCAATGTAAACAGAACTGTTGTTTGTAAACACAGGTTAAAACAGGTAATGTATTTAGAGCTATTCGGACACGTAAAAATCGTGAAGTACATTGCAATGTAAACAGAACTGTTGTTTGTAAACACAGACAGATGAAAATTTCGTTTTTTCGTGGATCAGCTTAGTAAATTGAAAAGAATATTATAGACGTCATAAACTGTTTTAATTGCATCGTCGTTTCACATTGCGCCAACTCGTTTTTACCATAAACGCATAAAATCCGCAGTCCGATCATACATATTCGATCGTGGAGATGATTAGAAAGTCTGTTTCAATTAAATATGCAGACATTCAAAAGGCAATGAGCAATATTATGTAAATATTATCGCAAAACCGCAGCGTTAAGTAACCAACGTTTATTGAACTATCAATTTAACTTTTCATCGGCGACCAGAAATTTTAAGGACAAATTAAGTCGCGTACTTTCCGTAATGATCGCAAATCGGCGGAGTAACGAAACGGCGGATTTTCTGGCGGCAGAGTTTGCGGACCGGAAATTCATGGTGGCGACAGAACGAAGTTGCGTGCAAAGGTCGCGGTTTCGCAACGCGATGGCGGAATTCGCTGGCGTTCCGCCCCGTTTTCCTCGCTTATCTCAGAACCAATGCGAAACCGTCCGGTTTTCGTAACGCGGATCGATTCCGCGAGTCGTTGCCGCGTGTCGAAACGTTAATCGTCGCCGCGCGCGTTAATGAAATTATTCATGTTTCCGGCGGTCAGGGAATGAATTAAACCATCGAGAGACCGACCGAACGGAGATCGATCCGATCGATCGGTCCGATCGATGCCGCAGCGTCTCGTTGCGCAATCGAACGAGTAATCCTACGCCAAGTGGGAGGAGAACGGAGTCGGAGAACACAAGTCGATGAATTGCTTCCTCTTACTGGAGCGACAATTCGTGGGCAAGGATTAACAGGACCCCCAGGATCTCCTGCAACCTTCGCGGACTTTCTACTTTCAGCGTTCGAACCGGGAACTCGATACCACGCCTATGGTAATCATTAGACACTGCACGGCCGCGCCGCTCTGGCCCGAACCGGAGACAACTTATCTCTGATAAAGTAGTCGGAGGTCCGTCAAGATCGACAGTGCTATACTAAATACTCCGGTTAGGCGCGGTGTGTCTGGGCTATACAGCGTAGAAAGTCGGCGAGAGTCTCGAGATCCTGGAAATCTTTTCTTGACCCCTCGCCGAGGCGGTTTCTTTCGCAACCTCGCCCGTTTCGTCGCTGACAATTTGATTAATGAGAACGCTAATTCCTCGTTTATCTACTCGCTAAATCTGCGCGGGAGATGTTGCTCTCAGCGGTCGCAAAAACGTGTGTATCGTAGCTCCGTGTCTTTTTATACGGCCATGTAAAAGATGAAAGGAGAAGATGGGCGTGGACAATGCTTTCTCATTAATCGTCCCGGATGATCATACAAAAGAAGTTTCACTGGTATTGCATAAAATATCTGTGTTAATAGAACGACGTCGACAGTTGAACGATTGTTCGACTGTTTATTAGGAAATTCGCAATTGTTAACTTTCAATTAAATTGATTTCACGATTTGTCTCAGTAGCTTACTTTATAATTCTTAAAGTTATTTCATTCAGCATTGTAGGTATTTATTTAAATATTGAAATGTGTTGATGTCTAATAAATAACGTGATTAGCGAATTTCAGTATGTAATGAACCTCCTATAGCAAGTAAGTTGACATATTTCAAAAATTGTTTTAAATGTGTTCTCATCGATATACTATCACCTTTTGTTTTTTAATAATTCATAGACGCAATCACTATTTTCTTGAAATGGGTCTGAACGAAGTCCGAAATGTCGAAGTTAATATGGCGAACCAGTGCGCCAAGAACACATCATCAACTTTGTTTGATTGTTAATATAATTGTATATTAGCGTTCTCGAGATTCTTTTCCTATCCAATCTCTGAAATCCGCGAATTAATCCGATGGCACACAATCGAGCATTCCAGCTGAAAAAAATAAACAAATTCCTGGCTGCCGATCAAAGTTGCGAACGGTTGATCGATCTTCCCAGTTTCTCAACAGCGAACACTTGCCTCTGGAGAACAGGTTGACCAACCAGGAAACGGAACAATTCACCGGCGGTGTCCGCGAACGTTATGAATATTAATAACAGCCGTGGGTGAAAAATAGTTTTGCGTCGAGAAGAGGGAACGCCCACGCGAATTCTCAATCTTCGTCTCTCCTCGCGAGAGGTTGATTCAACGGACAGGTCTTTCTGCTTTCGTTGTTGATACAAAGGCGACGCGTATAAAGTCATCTTTTAACGCGACGAGAACAGATTCTGGAATAAATTGAAAGAGTTACTCGTTATCGGTAGCAATTGCATGCCGCTTTCTTGCGAACGAAGCACGATCGCTTCGAAATAATTAATCGGCTCCTCGCGTCGCCAACGGTTTTTATTGCGATCCACGTTCCTTACGGAGATCGCGACGCTGTCCTCGATCCAGAATTAATCGGCCGAGTAACCTTGGGATCGCATATTTACAGGCAGAAAAAAAAATTCGGCGACGATCTCCGGGGGGAAAAACGAGGATGTCGTTCAGGGCCTTTGAACGGACCTGTCCTGTGATCGAGATGAAGAGAGATCCTCTCTCTCCATCTTGTCATATGTCGCAATCTTTTTATTATTATTCTTCTCGATACTTGTGGAAACAAAAATCGAAGCTCTACTCGATGCTTTAAATGAACAAATATTAGAATTTATTTAGTTGGAACGAGGTGGTGCGATCTGGACCAAGTTGGAGCAGTTAGGCCAACTTGGCTGCTTGTCCAGTAATTAAGCTGGGATTACGATTTAAATGGGAGGTGGCTGCTTGTCCAGTAATTAAGGTGGGGTTGCGATTTAAATGGGAGGTCTAGATATAAAGACAGCGGGGGCCCAGTTGAATACAACGATGATCCTGGGTGTCCATAGTAATGTCTAGGGACATTGGCCATCCTTATCTTCGGCGATAGAGATTATTATTCATAAGGGATTTACCCAAATTAAAAAAACAAATCAAAGCTCTACTTGGTGCTTTAAATGAACGTATATTACAATTTAGCTAGTTGGAACGAGGTGGTGCGATCTGGACCAACTTAGGGGCAACTTGGAGCAAGATACTGTGCTCAGAAGGCAGCCATGCGCTAGCTTTTCGATCGCCTTGCCACGGGCATGATCGGACCTTGGGCTCGTGGAAATGCTCGAGGTTCCAAATCGATCAACCTTTCGTCGTGCTTTCCACGGGCGCAGTAATTTCAGCTTCGGTATACACGATTGCTTCATTTGCATCTGTTTACCCGCAGCCGGGTTCCTTTTCTTCGTATTCTCGAAAGCCAAAAAGCCGGTCGAACCTTATCATTACGGTCGATACTGACCTAAGGTAATTGAGGAACCGCGCAGCGGCGCAGCTGCGAGCCGGTCGCGTCGTCTTTTTCCTTAATTTCGCTTTACGATTGCCGGTAATTGCGCGTCGATAGCGGAACCCTGGGCCCGTTGCACCGTTCGCGTTTTTCAGGGGGCGATTTCGGGGCCCGTCTCGAATTAGCTTTCTGCCTTATACCTTCGCAGAAGTATCGCCGAGCTATTCGAGAAAAGCACCGTCTTGTATCCAGGCGAAATAATAAGAAATCAAATAAACTTTGAGGCCAAAGGTGTAGCTTGCGACGATAATCACGGGCCCTGCAGTCAGAAATTTATTATGCAATTTATCGTAACTGCAGACGGCAGAACGGTATTGCTATAAATGATCTGTAATCAAGTAATTCATTTATCCAACATTTATCATCTTATAGCACACACATACACGAAACAATTTCTATAATATTAAAGTTTCCATTTCCAGATTAGTATTTCCACAATTTCCAAAGAAGAATAATACAAATGATTCCGACCCACCCGACAATTCCAGGGTTACATACCCGTAATTTGTGCACTTGTAATATATCCACGATCTTCATGATCCTGAAAGAAAAATTAGAAACAAGCTATTCTGATCCGGCCAGTGCCTCCGGCATTAATAGCAGCAATTTGAGCACTTATACTGAATAATTGTACCGAAGTATCATCCTGTTACATACTTTACCGTCTAAATACATACTGTTCTCTGTCGTTTCGCTGTTTCTCACTATAATTTTGTGTAATACACCAACATTGTATTAATAAGTCGTTTACGAGGTTGAAAAAAGAAGAAAATTATCGAACGGTAGGCGGTCGCGCAATAATTCGTGGCTGGCAGCAAAAAAGGTGGCCGAACGGGGGGCACACGGGGCCCGGTATTGTCGGTAGGAAGATATACAACCCATCGATGGGATCTGTTTTCGCGGCCCTCGGGGCCTCGGGGGCCCAGAATCGCCACTCGTTAGCCAGAAAAACGCGACGCTCGCTGCATTCCCGGGATTTACGCCCGAATTTCGCCCTAACGAACGCCACCCGTTTTTTCGGGTGTCGCAACGCACTCGCAACACCTCCGCCAGACCGATTTACAATCGGCGCAACACACGCAAATCGTCGATTGTTTTTTCGTACGGCGAAATTACCGACGCTCTCGCTATCTCTCTTTCTCCCTGTTTGCGCTGGACGCGACGCTGGAATTCACGTCGCTGAAATTCCACGCTTCCACCGCGATCCACGGCTTTCTTTTGCGACTGCCGAGATAATCCGGCACACCGTTTTTCAACCGGTGAATTAATTGATCCTTTAATGCAAGAAACCTGCGGCCCTCGCGATTTCGCAACCGTCCGGGAGCTTCTTGGATCGGTAACTGCACTTTGTTTCAATTATTTGCTTGTTTCGCATGGAATGTGAGTTTTTGTCGTATACTTCGGAGATGAAACGAATGATAACGAATAAATGAATCAATCCTCTAACCTCCATCAATTGTTGGACTATGTTGATCCATGTGCTAGAAGTTGAGTCAACTGCGACGAAAAAGAGTCGAAGCCGGAGATTCATTATGCGTCCTCCACTATGGGAGTCACCTAAATCCGGGTCGAGTGCGTGCGCGACTATCGACAATGCCAAACTGCAAGTCAGACCCTGCGAACAATGAGACTCGCGCGGGCTGGGAGTGATCGCAGCTAATATTTGTAAACATGCTCGAAGCACAATATTCACGGACGCGCCCGATATTGTAAACATACTTAAAGCTATTCGTGAGATCGATCTAGCGATGTTGATCGATTGGTGATCTTGATCGGTGAAGTATCGTCGTTCTAGAAATCTGATCGTTTCTTATTGTACTCGATATACAATAACTTTGTATACTTCGTTTGGATTTTAGTTTTGTAGAAACCTCATTCTGTACATTATTATTATTATTTATTATTATAGACAGGCAGAAGCCCGTTTTACATAAATATTTATAAAGAAAAGAAAAAAAGAGAAAGATACAAGACTACTTATCTACTAAAATAATACAAAATTATTTTACTTATTTTATTAATTTTTATAATTATTTTAATTATTTTATTTATTCTACAAAATAATACTCGTACAATCAATAGGTACTATCATAATCCTGCGTAGTTGCATTTTAAAATTTTGCAAAGACTCAATGAAAAAATCAATACCGTTATAAATAGTGCATGATTGTTGCAATAATACAATTCATTGTATTAATTAATCTATAAGTACATTTTGCTTTAAATGTTTGAAAAGCCGCTCTTGTTCTCAGTTCATGTTCCGGTACATAAAAATTTGATTTGCAAAAGTAGAGAAGAACAGTCATGAAAAAACAAAAACATTGATTCTTACGCAGTTGATAGAAAGAATTTTCATTTCGTATAAATTCTCGCAGTCTAATAACGATGTACATTTGGTTCGAGTAATTTTTGTCGGTGCGAATTAATTGCGCGAATTAATTTCTTTAGCGCCATTGACACGTGCAGGCGGTCTGTCTACGGTGCGGCGAGGCTAGCCGAAGAAATGAGTGTATTACGAAACACAGCCTCTTTCTCCGGAATCGTTCTCACGAAGTCGCCGGTTAATTAGCGATCCGCGGATAATGAAACGAGGTGTAAGCTGCGAACAACAAGTGCCTCGAACACTGATCAATTTTGCAATACTACAGATTTCGCCGTGTTGTCTGCTGGCTGGATAACTGCTTCGGGTTGTTTCCGCACGGCCACGTGTAACCTGAACTCTCGTAAGTAAAGGCGTACTACGGTACTCTCAGTGTTCGCTTGCGCGTCCCCCGGTTTAGCTACTCTGCGATCGACTTAACAGTATCTGAAGCCTGTCATAATCCCTATCATAAGCTACACCTTCGCAGTTCGTGTCCCGATTGCGATCGGACCTTGTCGATTACCATTAACCCCTGGATGGCTAGGCTCATGGCCATTTTGATTCATGGTTCAAAGAAGTCGTCCCGGTATTCAGCTTCTGCCGATTCGTTTCAATTGAATTGGGACTCATCATGGGATTATCTGAACCTCTAACGTCTGGAGCTTCTAGAGATGGATTTTACAGAAACCCTAGCTAAGATGGATTTATTTAAATGACAAGGTTAGAAACAAACTATAAACTTATTTTTAAGTTTCATGGTTTTCTTAAGGAGATTCGTTTCAATTGAATTGGGACTCATCATGGGATTATTTGAACCTCTAACGTCTGGAGCTTCTAGAGATGAATTTTACAGAAACCCTAGCTAAGATGGATTTATTTAAATGACAAGGTTAGAAACAAACTATAAACTTATTTTTAAGTTTCATGGTTTTCTTAAGGAGTGTGAGAGGGTTGTAAAATCTTCACTTATGATTTATAGACTCTTAAGAATTAGGAAATAATCGGCGGTAGGTAATATCCTAATTCTACTACTCACAGTGAATATTCTGTAAAAGATTCTCCACTTACGTGTAAGGTTTATAAACTCCTTGAGAAATTTCAATTAAAAGCAAAGGTCTGCAATTAAATACTACCAATGGATGATCTTTCACACGATCAAAGTTGATTTTAAATCATCTGTATGAATAAAAATATGCCGTTTAACGTGACGGGGACTACCGAAGGTCGATAAACATCGATCATGTCACCAACCTAATCGATCCGATCTCCATTCTACACAGAAAATTTACGAGATCCTAGAGTGAAACGCACTCGACGTGATTTCCGTCGTTCTAGCTAATTACTATGGGAATGAGCCACGCAAGGAGACGAGCGGGACGTCGCGTAGGTCTTTCCGCTTCCTGTTTGCAAATTAGCACCAGTTCATGAAAGCGGCGCGTATGCTCTCGAGTTGTCAGCGACGCAGAATGCAGTGCTCCCTTAGACAGCATATCAAGGTAACATCGTCTTTGCTCTACCTAATAAAATTCCTAATGCACACCGTTCATTTTATTTTTATCATCCAATTATCAAACATTACCTTTATATCCAACTCTATTCATAACCCTCTAGTGCAAAACTATACAGTTAGGGTTAAATTATTCAAACTAATTATTTAGTTTAATTATAATTATTTAGATCTCCATGTAACTCTTTAAAAATTAAATAGCGTTCTTTTAAACTAATTTTTATAAACGGTTTTTTCAGTATTGCAAGAGGTATTTCTAAACTAACTTTTTACGGGCATAGAGAACTTGGCTCCTGTTTACAGGATGTTTTTCTTGGGGTCATTACTATTACTAAAAGTTCCATTCGCGCATCTCACAGACCGAATCAGTGGGTTGGGAATCGTGGCATTCTTTTTGAAAAAAATTGATCGATGAAGAGGTTGAGGACCACCCCACTGCACGTGCACGAATGCATCGGTATCGGTGCAGGGGTGTGCGATACGTGTGCCGGTGCAGCTCGCGGTGCAGCTTGGTACAGCTCGGTGTGCCACGCCGATCCGCTCCGCACCGCGCCGCTCCGCAGCGGTTTGACATCCGCTATACGTTCACTATTGCACAAGCGATAGATACCTCCTTGCACCGGTATCGCTGTCTCGTGCAGAGCGAATTCTTCGTTATACGGGCGCTGCACACGCCTTGGTACACACCCTCGCGAGTAGGTGAACACCGACTCTCCTCGATCTCTCTGTCCGTCCTTCTCGGGATCAGCCGACAGAGAGGATCGAGGATCGAGAGCGAGGAAGGAGATCGAGAACGACGATTTTTAACGCGGCTTCACTCTCCGCCGAACAGAGAAGTTCAGCGACGTGTGCTGCAGCCCGTTGCAACCCGCTGCACGAAGGTGCCAGGATTTATGCAACCGCGGATTTATTTCTGGCCACGAAACTGCACTTCGAACTTTCGGATGCATGCCGGAAACTGCAACTCGACCCGCCCACGCACACAAAATTATTCAACTTTTCTGTTCACTCTTATCCAGGACCGTGTTATGAACGAAAGGTACAGTTTCGACCCTATTATGGAGGATTAATTTTTTTAAAATTAAAAACTGCAACTCGACCCGTCACGCACGCAAAAATTATTCAACTTTTCTGTTCACTCTTATCTAGGACGTTTTTATAAATGAATGGTACAGTCTCGACCCGATTATGGAGGATTAATTTTTTAAAATTAGAAATACTGAATTTATACGACACCAGAAATATTTCCTTTTTAACAAAATTTAATTCCTATTTTATTTACTACCGTTCAAACATTTCCAATTGCAAGTTTGTTCCTTCTTCTTAAATTTTTTGTGCAATTCTTTATACAATTTGTACATTTGCTACAATGTTACCTAGATTAAATTCGTAAAGAATCAAGATAATTACCGCAAATAACAAAGCATGAAATACGGTGAATATGTACTAAAAATTTGAAGCTTCTTAATTCGAGACTTATGCAAATTCGAGAATTCGCCGACAACGAGAAAGCGGACGCGAAGATTAAATTCGTCCATGAAACGCAACGTCGTTTTAAAACCAGACCTAAATGGAAGATCAAAAGCGACCACGTTCCATTCCCGCGTTTCACGGCTGACCCTGAAATCTTTTCTGACCTCGTAACGATGATAATCGTCCCGAAGATATGCCCGTGTCTTGACACCAATTAACATTATCATTTCTCCCAGATCTCTCAAAGTTTTCTAATCTGCCCAATGGACCAGATTCCACGTTCGTGTGTTTTCTGGAGCACGGAATTTTTCTGCTTTTTCGGATCGGTTACACCGTAACCGTGTGGATGTTGTGCGAAACGGTTTGGAGCTCGAGCACTCCGGACTGACAAAATTGATTGCGAAACCCCGATCGCGAGCAATTACTCTATCAATTCCCTTCAATCAAGCTGCTAGGACGTGTTATTACGGCGTTGCGTAGACCACAAATCTTGTCCCCGTTCAATTAGGTACTTCTAATTATCGTAACCGGCTCGCGACACCGTGCCCCACGGTGATCGCTTGTTTCCATCTGTTAGGAAATACGATTCCGACGTGGTCCGTCATGTTTCCGACGCGTTGACGGTCGACGTTATTAATCCCTTGCAATAAAATTATTTTTTAATAATAGCACAGATTGATTAACCCTTACAATATCGAGATCAGACACGTGATGAAAATTCTGAGCAGAGTCTAATAAATATACATGTTACTAATTTTCTTCGAATCAAAATAAAGTTCTATTTTGTTTTTGTTAGCCCTTTGCACTCGGCTGTCCCCTCTGAGACACCACTAAAAATTGCTGTACCATTCTTCAAAATATTCTTTACATTATTAAATATATCCATAACCATTAACCAAATTGATAATCAATAAAAGAATCTATGAATTCAATATTTTTGAATAATAATTAATATTAATCCCTCATAGAACCAAATTGATAATCAATAAAAGAATCTATGAATTCAATATTTTTTAATAATAATTAATATTAATCCCTCATAGTGTTGCACTGCAATTAATATTAATCCCTCATAGAACGAAATTGATAATCAATAAAAGAATCTATGAATTCAATATTAATTATTATTAAAAAATATTGAATTCATAGATTCTTTTACTGATTATCAATTTCGTTCTATGAGAGATTAATATTAATTATTATTCAAAAATATTGAATTCATAGATTCTTTTATTGACTATCAATTTCATTAATGGTTGGACTACCGTACGTGACAAAGGTATTTTACCAATTTCATATCCATAAAATTTCAAAAATCGTAAGGTACGAAAATATTCTAGATCGGAAGAAATGTTTAATTTTCCAGTTAAAACAGCTCCGAGTGTAAAGGGTTAATATACAGCTATTAGAGAACAGATAGGCACACAGTAGATATAAATATTATTCTTGGGACTAATAAACTCCGAAATTTTATAACATCTCTACCGAACGTTAACATATATAGCCATTTCTCTTTTCAGTTCACCGATGCAGGAATGAATGCTAAAACAAAAGACACGGCGAGACGCCGTCGCTCATAATTTTCGTGAGAGCGCGTATTAAGCTATTTCCTCGTGGCTGTCCGAAGTGAAACCGTCTGGCAAAATGAAAGCGATCTTCCCCGCTCGTAAAAACACCTCTACTGCTCGTAATTTTCCAAAAAACAGTCGGTCGGACCTGTTTTGATCCGCTCGCCAGCGATTGTTGCACTCGGCTGCAGTTAATTACATGCGAATGACTCGTTCATTTTTCCGCGATCCACCGTCGACGAACCGACTGACGCTCGTTTTACGACACTTTCTTTTCCTGAACGCGAGCGCTTCAAGAACCGGCTCGTGTTGAAATCTGCTTCGGATTCGTCTTCGAAGAAGCTGGATTTTGTATAATGTCGTTCGTTATGTAAAACTTGTATATCAAATACATTTTCTATGTTTTTTCTGTGTCTTAATCTCGATCTACTCTACTGGCTCGAGTCTCGATCGTTCTATAGTTAATAGACCCCTGGTTGGAAAGAGGTGTTAACGATGCTGAACGTTTTATTGCTTATAAACAGACGGTGTAAGTGCAATGATTTTATGGAAGATCGAATCTGCAATTCACGAGCAGTAACGTCAAACGGAAGTTTATCCTGAGAAGTAGTAGTTATGTAATATTACGCATACATGTTAACACTAGTACAGATACTCTTCTTGGAACAAATACTAGTTAAATAATAATTTAAATTGACAGCAGGGAAACTAGAATTTAAATAGAACGATTCAGGATCAACATGCAGACACGTGTTTCATCATCGTCGTATCAATTTCACAAGGGATCCGAGTAGTTAGCTATTTATCTTTCAATTTCGAAGGACTTTTAAGTGAGTAGATCGAGTGTTAAATTAGTCAGACAAACAGCGAAGGAAGGTTAATTAGTTAATCGAAGGAACATTATATTATTATAATGATTATATATCATATAATCTCAGAATTTCTTTTCGTATTTGTTCTATTAATGTTGCACGAGAGCTATAACATCAAATATTATAATTAATAAATAATATTAAATTATCAGATATTATATTAATTCTATTTTATTAAATATATCATGCGAGCGTAAAATTAAACGAAACATCCGTTGAAGATTCCCTATGAAAATATCCTCCCTTCTATAATTCCTCCCCTAGTACGTTCTTTTCCATAATTTCTACTTCCTCTCCAACCCCTAACCCCTTCCCCTAACTTCTCCCCTAGTCCGCAGTAGTTGGACAAAGAATGTTCGGGTAATTCAGAAATTCTTGCCGATCCATAATTCTCTGTGGCATCAACAGTGGTCGTTGATAGGAGAAAGAGAAAGATAGGGGAGGAGGATGATCGAGGAAAGAATGGGAATATAAATTTCATTTCCGCGGGATCAGATTCGAATCGGTGCCGCGCGTAGATAAGCCGATACGCGCATAGATTTAGAACCGTTCCGCAGGAGAGAGATCCCGCGAATTCTTGGATCGCGGCCGATCGATATATGGGTGTGACGACGTTGCACATCGGCCCTGTTATCCTTTCCTTCCTCGTGTGTAAGATCTGATTTCCTTACAATGTATAGTGCGGATCGTGTTACACAGTGCCGTACCTACCTACCACGGCGCACATTCGTTATGGTTTATGTAAATTGGCGAGCACATAGGTGACTCGCGCGGTCCGCGCGTTAAACCGCGAACTCGTTACTCCCTGGGGAAACCCGCGCCGATTTACGGTGTCATCGATTCCGCTTGCCGGCCGTAAATCAAACGGGACCCGATACCTCCACAATGGAAACGGTATTGTCGCGCCACACTACAGGGATAAGATTCTAAAAGATACTGGGCCCGAAGCCTAACTACGCTAACGCGTTTAGTTAAACGCATTCGGTCTGGGGGATAGATAAATAAATAGAAAGTTCGCCAGTCGTTGCAGAATTTAGTGTCACGTCCGGTGGTTCTGTCATGAACATTAATTAATAAAATCAATCATATATATCTTTCTATTATATAAAATAGATTTTTCGCATTTGTTCTATTAATGTTGCACAAGATTTGTAACATCAAATAATATAATTAATAAATAATATTGAATCATCAGATATTATACCACATTGCGAGTGATAGAATTAAGGAAAATCTATTTCATTAAATATATCATGCGAGCGTAAAATTAAACTAAACATCCGTTGAAGTTTGTTCGTCACTGAAGAATGCAAAAGATATTTGAGAAGAAATTCGAATAAACACTGCGCAGAAGAAACGCACAAAATAATCAATGAAGATGCTTAGAGTCACTTGATCTAGCCAAGATAAAAACAAATCGAAAATTAAACATCCTATCAAAATGCAGACTAAGTGAAGCGATTAAGAAGAAAAATGATGAGGAAGAATTGATGAGGATGCACCCACCCTAAGAAGATTAAGCCTAGAACAATGGATTGGCGAATCTATAAAAGGATGGTTCATCATCAGGACCAGCAGAATACGTTCGAGAAGAGTCAGTCCTCAATATTCAATCGTTAGTCAGTCAGCAGTCAACATTCAAGAGTCAGTCAACTAATAGTCAATCAAATTCAGTCGACAATTAATTTAAGCTTAGTTCAGTCAAGTCAATAGTGACAATAATTCGCGTTTGTTTAAAGTGGAGTGTTATTTTTTAACTAAATGTAAGCCGTGTACACCCGCTGGATTACATTAAAATTTACATCAGCATCAACATCAACACCAGCATCCACAAAAATATCATCATCGACATCTAAGCGCCTAACGAGATCTACGAACAAAAACGAACCTATCTATTGGTAAATACTAACAATTTATAATAAGATTCTAACCAGATAATGTATCTGAAATTTGAAGCTTAAAATACATATATTGTTCATTTTTTAAAATCTAAATTCAACATTTCAAATCAATTTAAATTCCTGACTTCAATTTCCAAGACCATTTCCACGAACAAAGGCAATTAGATCTTAAGAAATCCTCTTAATAAAATCTTTAATTTACTATTTCCATTTCATTACGTCCACCTTAGGACATAAGAGGGGACTGAGGGACAGACTATGTACTAGGACCAAGGAAGGAGGATACCAAGCAAGGATTTTAGAAATCCACCAAAAAAAATTCGCTGGCAAGGGCATTATTTTTGCCGCTTCCATAAAATGCGTTCACCTTGACAGCGCACACTGGTGGATCGCGTTGGTTGCATAATTTCGTTGCACGGACACGTGAATTGGTTCCCTGCGAGATCGGTAACGAGCAACGTACAAATTGCTGGTTAATTGATCGAGTTCGACGGATTCCTTCCCTTGAATCGAGGGGATACGGAATTCGATGTTTCGCCGTATCTTTCCCTCTCTCGTCACCGATTTATCCGAGCAGGCTACGATCCCCGTTACGATCGTGATACATCCTTATGCGGAGCCGCGAGTCGCGCTCGTGATCCTCGTTTCTGTATTATTGCCCAATTATCCGTGTACACGGCTGCACTAATGATCCGATACTAATCATTTCGCCGCGGTCCAATGATTTTTCCGATGAGCAAGGCGCGGACATCCCGAGATGTCTAGCCGATTCTTTCGCCCCGCCCGGATCGGCCGGTCTATTATTTCGCTTTCTATTACTTTCACCGTCGGACGCAGAACGGAGACGCTCGTTAAAGTATCTGTACTACCGGTGTCCGCTGCTCGGCACCCTCCGTCGATCGTTATTATCGATTCCGGATCGAACGAGGTGTCTCCCAGCTGGACGGAAGCCGAGGAACGTACTATGCTTGGATGCCTGTGACTACGTTTGGCAGTACAGGACGTCCAGTCGGGAAAATAATGATCGGATTGTTGATGCTCGTGGACAATGTGTCTGTCGGACATTCTTAACTTTCAGAATTTTTTCTGTCTTCACAGTGGAAGCTGTACGAATGTGTCTTCCAAATAGGATAGTACATTTTGCGTTATACTATTGACAGAGAAAAACATAATTGAAAACTACTCGAATTTTATAATATACTTTTAATTTAAATTACAAAGCTACTTCCATAGGAAATGTTTCAATAAATTTCTTTATTTCAGCATATACTATAATAAAAATTGTAAAAAATTCAAGTAAATACAATCTTGTGATTTCTTTATTCCAGCACATACTATAATTAAAATTGTACACAATTCAAGTAAATACAGTCTTGTGATTTTTTCAAGGTGAAACATTTTAATCGATTTTAGTGCATCTATATAAAATGCAACTATATAAAATTATTAGAACTGAAATGAAGTCAGAGCACAGCAAAGTCTACAAGAATCTGTAAGGGTGTCGAGCAAATCGAAGTGTAGGGATTATCGAAGCTGAAAATTGGTGGTGGACGTTGTCGATGCTTCGGATTTGTTTGCTATCGATTGTAGATCGTCCCAGCAGGACGATAGATCAGGATGCAGACAACAGAGGCGTGTCTGTGGGTGGAACAGCTCGGAATAGCCGAGGTCCGATTGACTGGAGCTCGCGATACGGGCCAGGGAGTGTAACGGCTTCAAGGACGAGCGTGCATACGCGGCAACTCTCCCAGGAAACTGCTAACCGACATCCGCGAGGACACAGCCGCGTGCATCTGGCTTTCTCGTCTCGGCTCGACTCGGTTGCATCGGCAAAAACCAGTTGCCGGTATAAACGCCCGAGTTGCGATGGCCATTCGATACGATTTCTCGCTACCTTCCGAACCAATCGATCAACGATAGACTCGGAACCTATGCAGCATCTCCTGGGAACGATCGATCGTTTCCTCGATCGGCCAGGATTCGCACACGCCTCTCCACGAGGTACCTCTACAAAAAAAACCCTCCCGACCCTTCTAGATTAATTTCCTTTCACTCAACTATCGATTTCGAATATTATTTATTATTATTTATTATAGCCCTTTTTACGTAAGTATTTACAAAGAAAAGAAAAAAATAGAAAGATACAAGACAACTTATCCAATAAGAAAGAAAGGACATGCGCACAAAAACAAAGAAAAAAATAATACTGGTACAATCGATAGGTATTATTATATAATCCTGCGTAGTTGCATTTGAAAATTTTGCAGAGATTCAATGAAAAAATCAATACTGTTATAAATAGTGCATGATTGTTGCAATAATGCGATTCATTGGATTAATTAAATTTAATTGGCTCTTGAGAAGAACAAACAATACGATTATTAATGTGGAGAAGAACAAGCAATACGATTATTAATTCAATTCAATAAAATGGTTCTAGGTTCATTGTAGTTATTATTGCGGAATATGTCTCACAGTGCGAAAAATCAAAGCTAAAAAAAATAGTAAAAATGAATTTCTTAAATTAACAGCAGAAATACAATACAAAATATTCTCATCTGATTTCACGAATACACGCAATCCCCCATTAGCAAAAGTCCCACGAGGTTTCTGGAGGTTGTCTGCTCGATTACCAGGGAGAGGAGTTGGCCAGAAGGACACGCACACCGAATGGTTCTCGACGGAAGAAGGTACGAGAGGGCTGTGTCGCGTTCCTGACCTAAAAAGCGTCTTCCTTTTTCTCTTCGAACCAGATCCGCAGACTCGTTCCTCGTGGACACACGTAAGACGGAATACACGTCCTCACGTGTTCTAATGAACGTCAGCGAGCTGCGTATGACATAACAGCGTCCGTCGTCAAGAGCTAACGATCAGAAAACCGACGATCACAGCTACGTTTCGTTCGGGAACCATAATCATTTCCGAGGAACACGCGGACTCCTCCAAATGGAATCGTTACCGCGACCGTTACGCTCGCCGTTAACTGTCGTTCGGGGAAGGAACTATAAAATTCTGTTCCAGTTTCTTTCTATTTTTTTCCGTGGAGAAAGAGAGAAGGAGATCGGTCATTCGAGACGCACAGGACCAATTAACGGGGTTCATTAGGACTCGTTCATTAACGAGGAAAGGGAGGCCGCGAAGAAGTCGCGCGCGGTGAAAGTGAATAAAAGTAGCAGGGCATTCGCGGAATCCACCGGATGCGATACGATTGAAGGATTAACGGCCCGTTTCTCGTCCCCTTAATGCGCCGTGCCTTCGATTGCCTTCTATTTGATAAACTATCTCTCTCTTGCTAGCTCGTTGCCTAGTGTAACGTCCCAGCGATGCCCGTAAAACAGACCGATCTTTTTCTAGAAGTTCGGGACAGAAGTCCGAAGAGCGGCGCGCGATTTCGTGGTGATTATCGGGTTTTACGAGCCTCGGCGATCGCGGAAGAGAAACAAGAGATCGTTCCTGGTTCCAGCGAATCGAGATTTTCACTCGTTGCAAGGACTCGAGTTGCACCAGCCGGCAGCCCTGAGTGACGCCACCGCTTCTTGCGGTTTTAGAAATCGCCGGGTCTAAGGACGGTCGCTCGAGCGGAAGGATTTCCTCTGCAGCTCCGATGATCGTTCTGTTCGAGATTCTCCTGACCTCCCTTTTTGCTTGGGCAACGGTTAGTCCATGAATGAATACCATTTTATTAGTCGTTGCTGACTGCTGCGAGATTTCAGGAAACCGTTCGTTGCTCTAGTCTAAGGGGATGATTAGGAGTTGGTGCAAATTTTCAGTGAAAACCATAGTTAAATAATAATTAATTAATTCGTTATCGATCGTAATTTATCTTCAGGATATTACAAATGTTTTATTCGCGGCGCAAAGGTTCGATCATTTACAACAACAACATTTTTTTGAATACTAAACGCTGGATTCGGATTTGAATCTTCAGGTTCAAGAACCACGTTAGCTATTAAAATGTTTTAATACGAGGAAAAGAAAGGAGGATACATAGTTAAATAATGTTTAACATCCTATCGAACGAATGGTTTCAGATTTTTTTATTGAGATTCAGACATAAGATACACTAGAAAAGATGCACTAGAAGAAGAAGGGATGCAAATGTTGTGGAGGATCTTATGGAGATTCTTTTATGCAAAATATAAATGTTACAGATTGCATGAAAGTCGAATTAAAATGCGACGTAAATAATCAACGGCATCGACGTCGATCTTCGGAGGGCAGATTCGCTGGCGACATTAATGTCCGCCTGGAAAATTGATACTCTGCAGCAGGTACTCTAAATCATGCTCGTGTGATCGATAAGTGAGGCGTTTTTTAATTAAGCCTCTCACGATATCGCCGTGGCCGATCGAGCCCTGTCAAAAAGTGCTCCGAGGTGTCGCAGCTCCTTAACGTGTTGTTAACGGCAGCGTAAATCACGATCCACCAACGGCCCAGTCGATAAATCAATTATTTAAAGCCACGGAAGATCGTCCGCTCAGAGACAAAGTGGGCTTTGTGCCAGTATTATTTTTTTTCTTTGTCTTTGTGCGCATGTCCCTTCTTTCTTATTGGATAAATAGTCTTGTATTTTTCTCTTTTTTTTCTTTTCTTTGGAAATACTTATGTGAAAAGGGCTTCTGTCCGTCTATAATAAATAATAATAATAATTATTATTATTATCACACTGATGGTTAAGTTACGGTGATGTGGATTTCTGTGTCAATTACGTATGCACTGTGAAATTTCATCGAAAATAGGTTGGATGCGTTCCCTTAGGATTTTCAATCCATTTTCTACTTGTCCCCCACTCCCACTCTCACTAATAGTGAGTTACTATCGCAAATTTTCAGCGGAACCTACTTTTTATTACGGTGATGTGGATTTCTGTGTTAATTATGTATGAAAAATTTCAGCGGAACCTACTTTTTTATTACGGTGGGTTCCGACCCACCTTAAGACTTAACGTGGAATTTTTCGGGGATGATTGTTCCGTGTTGAATAATTTTCAGGACCGTTCGAGTCTACGTTGGTTGACGTGTGCGAGCAACTAGCTCGGTCTTGCAGAAAAATGCGGTTACGCAAATGAAACGATAAGAATGGCCGGGAGTCGCGGTGATCAACGAACTGGGGAGCGAAGGCTACTTCTTTGGGCCGTTCGGCCGGTTAGGGGAACGATTTTCGAGCGGTTCTTGCGAGCGTCGGTGCAGCGAGAGAAACGAAGGAGGAGAACAAACGTCCTTCGTATCACGGTCGTTGGTGTTCAAGCGATCTTCGAGCTTGAAAAGTTCTGCGTTCTTTTTGTCGGTGTTCGTTTCCGAGCGGTGTGGCACGGCTCCGTAACACGAGCCAGCGCCGTTTCTCCAGTCGTTTATTAAGCCCTCGCGTATCGATACGTCGATACGCTTTAACGACCCGCCACCGCGTGTACGAGAATCGGTACGACCACTTGTCGCCTCGCAAGAAACATCTCGTCGGTGCTTTCCGCGAATAATTACTCCGAATAATTGATCGCCGGGGTTAATTAATAAGCGAGCTACATCGGCTTGTACCTGGGTCGATAGGCCGACGACGATAAATAATTCTACCCTCCTCGGCGGACTGACTTGTCTTGCGGGAACCTCTTCCGTTGGGGGGCTTGCAGTTTGCGAATCGACTGCAGTTCTCTGGGAAATTCGACGTTCTTCGGGATTGTTTCTCCAGCTGAAAGAAATAAGAGTATTTTCCGAAAATGTAGGGAATCCTTGAATTACTTGACAATAGAATTACACAAAAATTCGTGTAACACTGAAAAATAATCATAGTTATGTCTCTTCAGTCTTATAGTTTATTCAATAGTATGCAAAGCTTCTAGTAATTAAAAGACATGCATTCTTGCGATTTCCAGTACCTTAATACCTGTATGTATAATACAGTATATATATGACAATTATTCAGAATGATAGAGTAAACAAAAATATGTTTCTCTGTATAAAAAGAAAATTTTGTCGTTGTTCATTATTCCACAATTATTTACTCTATTTCCAACCTTACCTGAAAATCCGCGAGTCCTCGGGTCCTCAATCGTAGCCACGCCCCGCATATTCTGCATACTGTGGACATTTACAACCTTACCTATAAACAAAGAAACGACAATTAAAGTTTACTATTATCACTCTGTTGCCTACACTTCCAGTTTTGTTTATACTTTTATCTTTGTATTTTGCACATGTGTTCTATCGCGTAATCGCTATACCTGTCTCTCTTCAATTCTTCTGGTAATCGTCGCTCTATCTATCGGTAATTAAAATAAAAGACGCTTTACACATACAATTATTTCATTAAAAATTGTATACTGATAACTTTAGTTGTCCATCAACTGCAATAAATAATATATTTTTGAAGAAAATCCTGGCTCTTAATTTATGTAAAATTTATGTAAATGCACTGCTACCGAACAAACACGATGAAAAATCACTGGAGCCCTCGAGCGAAAGGTAGGCGATGATAAATTAAAAGGATTGATAAAATAAAGTCAGCCACCACCGGGGCAATAACTGCAATCACGACGACCTGTTATCAAGCTGGTCGATAACGGCACCGTGCACGAGCCTGAGAGTCAACGAAGGTCCAAAGACATGGGACTCCTACGCGCCTGAAGGTACCTTCTCGGAAGAAGAAGAAGAAGAGAAGGAGGAAGAGGGGAAAAAGGAGACGGCACAGGATCGATGTAAGGATCGAGCCCGGGGAATATATATCGACGCCAATAAAGGATCGATAACGATATAAATCGAGATATACGGATGGGTACACGGGCGGTACTTGTACGCGGAGGATCCGACATGAGCGGCCGCTTATTATGAGGCTGAAGAGCGGGTCCGTTGGTTGCGCGCAGGGTCGTAGCATGGGTGGTCCGTCTATATGCTAATCCGCGGCCTTGCGTACACGTCACCGGCGGGAAATCGAGCTGGGCGAAAATTTCCAGGTGATCCACCTTCTCTCCAGGTGGAACAGAAACGGCCCGCCGATATAATGCACGGAGAACAACGCTTCGACTCGAAGGTTTCGCTTGTCCTTGGGTAAAAACGTGGCGTTCGCTCGCTCGTCCAATCGTAATTCCACCAATTTGTTCGCTTAATAGCCTCGGCGGACGACGTGTAATGTTTTAATTAATTTTCGACCAGCCGCCGCCACGGACGTTCCTTCTGAGTTATGTCCCATAATTTCAGTGGCCGGTGCCTGTCGCCGGACCGAAATTCAACGGCTAATTGCCCCAGTAATTTTCGACAGCAGCCCACCACTTTAATTCTAGAGATCGAATGTTGCGCGCCAGATAGCGTTTTCCGTAAGGACTCGTCCAGTTGCGATGATTCTAATAGGACTCAAAGAGTCCGTGGGAAAAATAATTAAGACATTTATTTTCTTAATGATTTTAATACAGCAATATTTTCAATTCTGCGTGGACAACCAGCATCGTTTATGACGGAAGCGAAGTTTCACCCTTGAATTACTTTCTTCTCGATATTTATATATTACAATATGAACTTGAATGCAAAATATGAGTAGAAATAGTTTCCTGGTGATAAGATACACTGTAGGCTTATCAACAAATCTCAGTAGGAACAAGAACTACAATATTCTAGTTTTTGTTTCAGATTATTAAAATAGAAATATTTTATATTTTGTGGTTCCCATTGTTGAAACAGAAATATTTTATTTGGTGGTTCCGATTGTTGAAATAGAAATATTTCATTTTCGATATTCTATATGTTATTTAAAATACTCTGTTTTCTTTAAGCAAATGATGTCTAAAGTATTAAATAGTATTTGTCGCGTCGGGATGCGGCATGGAGTAACTTTCTAAGATAAAATATTAATCAATGAAAATAAGGTGTGGACGGAGGGTTGAATTCCTCTTCTGACATTGTGAAAAGAACTACGGGGACAACCAGATTTTTCTGAACTCAAAACAAGATGTATCTCGATGAAAAAATAACATTAACGTTCCACCTTTGTAAAATGATTCGTTCAAAGTGTGCTACGTACGCCGAGAGGGTTAAAGACGAGCGAAGCAGCGTTCAGTATCGTTCATTTCGACAAAACGCGACGGAGCTGACAGAGCGGCTTGGCACGCGAGTTTTATAAGCGTTCGAGCGCGGATCAGCTCTCTCGCGGATCGGCGTTTCCTGAACGAACGCATTTGCCACGGTCGTTACGTAAGCCAGGCGTTTAAATGCAAATTCCAGCGCGATGGGAGACGCCGTTTCCAGCGAGAGAAGCGGCCCGCTTTGCTCCAGAAGCGATGGAAAAGAATGTCGCCCCGTGGCTCGCCTGCTTTCGAAAGGAGCCCGAGAGTCCGCCGCGCTGGGACCTTCCTGCGAGTACGGAAAATCTTAGACGAAACGGTCGTCCCCTCGTCGAGAAAGTCTGTAGGAAACCTGGGGACAGGGGACACACCGATTATTCGCGTCCGGTGTAGAAACATCTAATTTTGAAGTTGACAATTTCGAAACTTCACGGAGGATCTTGATTTTTCTCCGAATCTCGAATGGAATACAGAAAAGTATATTTATAAGACAATTTATTGAGGGGTTCAATAAATAATCAACTAGAATTTGTTTCTCTGTAAATCAAAGGTTTCCTGTTATTTACTTATTCACATTGAATGATTATTTACGCTATGTACACGCTCCCCTGTATATCAAAGAAATGACAATTAAAGTTAATTAATTTATTCTTTTTTTATTCACACTATTCTAAATTTTGCACACGTGCTTTTCTTCATCGATTCAACTAAAGAAAGTATACTTTCTTTACATATTAATCTACAGAATTTTTGTTTTCATGAATGCTTCTCTTCCAAGGTGCGATTTAAAACATTAAAAAGATAAGAATTTAACTTTATCAACTGTAATCCGTTGATCATCCTGTTAAGATCGATGCGCCAACGATCCCGCCAAAAATCCGGTGTTCAGGAGAAGGGAAAGTAACAAAGTTGCATCAGTCCAGCTGTAACAGTTTTGCAGTCGGCGTTCAACTGCGTCGTGACGTCAGTCTAAGCTGGGTTCGCGAACCGGGACCGCTTTCGAGCGATCGGAAGCGCGAGATCTAGATCTCGATCTCCGCGGAGCAATTTGTAGCCGGCCGGAAACGGACCAGTCGTTCGACTAACTCGATTTAGAAGACTGCTGCGTTGAAATTCGAGGAACAAGAAAACAGAGAGCGCGTTGCATAGAAGTTCAAGAAAACTACCAGGCTTGTTCGCAAACGTTGACGATACCGTGAACGCAATTACTATCGGCGGGATCGATCGTGGCAGCAATGGATCGACTGGATCTCGCGTGCATATTATAATGCGAACCGTGGAACCGGTTCTCCCTCGTCCCGGGTTTGACGCAAATACGAAATGTGTCGAAATTCTGGACTATCAGCGACACGCCTCTGATTGTTTCGCAAGCGATCGCCGTATCAGAAAATTGCCTGTCCGTATAAATATGCAAGAATATTCATGGACGAACCGATGGAACGACTTTATCTGTCCTTTTGTCTCATTCCTCTTCTTCTTCTCTTCAGCTCCGATTCCCGCGTACCCGCGGATCCACGGCCATGCAAATTGGTCACTACGATCGCGAACCCGGATTCATTTTGCAGCCCTCCCACGAGCCGATCTTTCGACATCCTTCCGCGTTCCTGAGCGACGTCGCTTTGTTCGGCCCACGTGCGATCGCGACGATGACTCGGGCAAATCGACGACTTAATTAAATCGCCGCGACGCGCCGCGAAGACGCTATCCTCGCCTGCGCATCGTACCGCTGAGTCACAAGGTCTTGGCTGAGGCAGATGCTGCCTGCGATTGAGTCATTCCAAGCAAAACTGGTGCAAGTCTTTGCAGCTAATTATTGGATATTCAGGAAAACCATAAAAGTTCTATAAAAGACATGCCGTGTTTGTTTTGTGTTGGTAATAAATAATTTATTACCCAGTTAGTAATATATTTTTGAGAATTGTTAAATCGACATATTTTATCCCTGCTACCCCTGTTAGCTACCACAGTCGAGAATTTTTAAGAGAAAAAACTGGGCGTCTCATCGAAATGAAGTTTGAAAAGAATACCCTCCAGCCTACCTTCAACGCTCATCAGATCATTCTCAGCCACCAAACGTACAACATTATTAAGCTACCACGGACTTGTACATAATATAGATAGTTTTGTGTAATATATTAAAGTATTTGTTAGATTAAGTAAACCTTAATCTCAATCTTGTCATTCACACCACCATCAACACCAAGAAACCATTAAAAAACCATTAAACCAGCCCTCACGAGATTAGCTTTTCGTCGTGGGTAGTGGGGTGAAGATTAAGGCAATAATCAAAAGATTCCCCGTACACATTCAATGAATTAATTAAGTCTAGACGATCAAGGTATTCTTTCTGTCTGATTGTGCAGTAGTCAACGGTTTCGTCTTACAACGTTTTCTAAAATGCTCTTTTGGACGACAATGGAGAACCGCGTCCTTCCATTTTAGCGAAGTTGTACAAAATCGTACGAATCGATCGGTGGCCAGGTTAATCGGTCAAATAAACTGGTGTACACTTGGCGCACGTTCTATCCGAGTTCGTGGCGTCCATATGGGCGCGTAACGGTCCGGAACGCTTCTTTGCCTCACGGATTCTGGTTCTGTCGCGAGCGGTGTCCTGTCCGAGGGCGGAGCAGTGACTCAGAAACGAAGGAACCGAGTTGTCCGGGACCGGACCGTAGCCGAGCGTGGCCGAGCGGACGATAATCTCGAGTGGTCGAGGAAAAAAATGGTCAGCCCACCGTTCTGCACTAGGTGCAGCAGTGCACCGAGATCGTGTAGGCAGGCGGCCAGTGTCTGGATCGGTTCGGTATCGGATGCTACGGACACCGATCGTAATGTCTGCCGCTGGTAATAGAGAAGCGGGAGAGGAGGAGGAGGAGGAACGTGGTGGAGGAAGAACGGAATCCTCTCCCGTTCCACCTTCCAAATCGTCACGTGGGTGGGAAGACGATAGGATCGCCGAGAAGATCGACTTACGGCTTCCGTCCCGTTCGACGCCATGTGTTCGACGCCCCTCGAATTTTTCCACTTTGCTACGTTGGCATTACTTGAAATCCTAGATCGGTCGTTTCGAACCGGAGAAACTTGCCGAAGCGGGCTGATCGACGTCGGACGTGACTACTTTACGAACCCTTCCGCGGTATGCGGAGGAATGCGGGCCTAGTGTAGCTGTACCAACCGCGAAATTAGGGGGGCCTTCTGTCATCGCATCGTTCAATTCGCATTTGTTTGCAAAACACACTAAAACTTTCAATCAATCCTATCCATGGATCTCCATTTTTTTTTCAAATTTCGGCTTGAAATACTCCGCCAGAAACTTGTAAAAAATATTCTGTGAGGTTTTATCTTTAAACAAATGAGCTGTGTCTCAAGCGTTCTCAAAGATTAAAAGCCAGTTAATTGTGATAATTGGAATTCGCATTCCTTTGCAAAACACACTAAAACTTGCAATCTATCCTAGCCATAGATCTCCATTTTTTGCAAATTTCGGCTTTAAATACTCCGCCAAGAACTTGTAAAAAATACCATCGTATTCTTCGAGGTTTCATATAAAAAATGAGCTGTGTCTCAAGCGTATCTCGAAGATCAAAAGCCAGTTAATTGTGTATCAACAAGCCCGACTTGATTTAAACCCCCCCTGAATTTCGTGTATGATATCGTGTCTTTCATTTATCGTAGTCGTTCGAACAAAGCGAGCGGAATAATGGACGAGCCTACTGTCGATCGCGATCCCAATTTTCCTCAAGGATGTCGAGGATCGTGTCGAAAGCGAAACACAATTGGTCACTCCGATATAAATACCGATGAGGCAACTGTTTACCGGCGGTCTGTCTACTCGAAAATAGACAATGAGGGTTTCGCAACGCAGGGGCGTGTAGAGCGGGGCCAGTCGCCTCGGGGGCGAAATCGGACGGCGCGGTGCTCCGCCACTGCAGCCGCTCGCCTTTTCGAATCGTTTTCATTTCGAGCTGGCTAAGAGTCCCGGCATCCTGTTCTGCGACTCGTGCTCCGCGTCACTATCACTTCGAACCCGACGAAACTCTGCATCCGATCTCGCGCACGTGCCGCCATTCCAAGTCGCCTTTCCTCTCTTCTCCTGAAACCGTTACTTTTGTCTGCCATCTCCTATCGAATCACTGAAAAGTGATTGTTACCTCTCAAATTTGATCATAATACTTATGAGAAGATCATCATCATGAATTTATTAAGATATCTTCCTTTCTTGAAAAATTCAGGCAATGATAATATACGATCTTCATTGTTTTAAATTTTACACAGTCTATCTATCACGCCGTTTTTGTTAGGCTACTTTTACATTGTAACTGTGATAAACGATCAGATAACAAAGTGTAGAGAGACACGTTCTACTGTCCCGTAATGGAAGTGTCTGTATGAAAGCAATTAGCAGAGAAATGCTTATCAAATGTTTAATGATATCGAGCATCAAGAACCAAATGTTACTTGATCTTTGAAACTATCGTCGTTCTCATAATTAATTGGTAATCTTATCGATAATGCACATGTATTACTCCACAATTGCGGTATAAACATGTCAATGGAAGGTACTATGGAGTATTTCTTATCGCTGTTCTTACAGCTTCTGTTGCAGTTCCAGCATAAATGTACGAATAAAATGTACTCTGAGGGTAAGATATTGATTATTCTGAATTAGCTGATACAGTCAGATCAGTTGATCGAATGGTACCCTGGAATTACAGAGTACCGATCCTCGTATCGATCCTGGGTCACACCAGGTTTTCCAGTATCCTGAGTCGAAGCTAGAATATACCAGTCTCGGGATATGTTAATCGTAAGCGACTCTAGGACTAAGTTATACGCAGATAACGTCGTACGCCTTCCTACTTCCTGGTTATGCTAGTCCTAGGTCATGCCAGAAGGCGTACCGATCCCAGCTGTGCTTAGATTACGCTGGACCTGGACCGATCTCGGGTTATACTACCCCTAACTTATGCTACATGATGACTATACTTTGCCCTGGCTCGTGTCAGCTAATCTCGACCGAAATTTTCAAGTGTGCTGCCACTCTTTTCATTTTTTATTCGATAAATACTGTTCAATCTTTTTATACAATTTTATATAACGACGTACAGGATATAAAAATAAAGCTAATTTATGCTACATGATGACTATACTTTGCCTTGGCTCGTGTCAGCTAATCTCGACCGAAATTTTCAACTGTGCTGTCACGCTTTTCATTTTTTATTCGATTAATACTGTTCAATCTTTTTATACAATTTTATATAACGACGTACAGGATATACAAATAAGGCTAATTTATGCTACATGATGACTATACTTTGCCCTGGCTCGTGTCAGCTAATCTCGACCGAAATTTTCAAGTGTGCTGCCACTCTTTTCATTTTTTATTCGGTTAATACTGTTTAATCTTTTTATACAATTTTATGTAACGACGTACAGGATATACGAATAAGGCTAATTTTTGCATCGTCGCCGAAGAATGAACTTCTAAACTGAAGAGCATCGGGTACGCTTCGAGGATTTCAATGTCGGAACAGTTACAGGATTTATCTACTTGCGATGAGTCGCGCGTGCCTCCATCGCGCGCTCATCCGATCTGATAGACAGCAAAACTCAGAGAGATTTTCGGAAATGATGAATATATGTATTATACATCTAAATTCTTCCCTCTCCAATTATTTACTTTATTTTCACCTTGCTGTTCTTTTCTCTTCAGCTATCTTCACTCACTTCCTCCGTATCTCTTCCGCCATTCCTAAATGAGAAGAATGTAGATATTAAAAATGTTTTTATCCATCTGCACTTCATCTGTTAATTTTCGTTATAAATGCATAAAATTGCTGTTCTTTTCTTTTCAGGTACCTTCTCTCACTTCCTCCGTATCTCTTCCACCATTCCTAAATGAGAAGAATGTAGATATTAAAAATGTTTTTATCCATCTGCACTTGATGTATTAATTTTCGTTATAAATGCATAAATCCCGCCGTCCACTCGTGTACATTGAACCGTGTATTTAACATGTATTGTATTGTCTCTAATAATATATCAGTCTCACCAAGTAGGCTATTCTAGACCTATTATTCTAAACAGTAGCCTACCTCCACGACAACCATCGTTCGTAACCCAGTTAGGCTAGATGGGTGTTCTCTGGCGAACGGCAAAAAGCTGACGGCGAGCTTGACGAACGCATGCAAAAGCCGAGGGGAATGCACACCATCCGGCATTATGAAATTTACACACCACGCCTTCGATTAACACGGCTCGCGCTATTTTGTCGGTACGCTCCGGTATTTCCGAAGGATTCGAAGAATGAGCGTCGGCACGCGGCGCTATGGTAGCCGAGGATCGCGGGGAAACACGACGCCGAGCTGGCTAGAGATCGCACGAGGGGAGGGCGAGATCGCTAAACAAGCCGCTCGTGAAATTGCCGTACAAATTGGCAATCCGATCCGCGAACCCGAACACTTCCGGTTCGCGTTACTTCCCGGCCGATCCAATCATTTCGCTGCCAACTGATTCGCACCTTTCTTTCAGCTTCTACAAACCTTGTCAGACATTGTTAAACATTTTTACTGGTTGGTAATATCCTTCACACGTACTTATTTCTCCACGATTTTCTTCTCATTCAATTGTCTTCACGAGTCCCTTATTTGCCAAATCGATTAACTTCTATCAATTCTGAATGTCGTTAATCTATTTGGCTTGTGAATAGCAGACTTAATATTGCACTTCGATCATTGTAAGAAATTGATAAATTGAATTACTGTTTCTCATTTTTGGATTGCTATATTCTATTTGTTAATTCTATTATTTCACTGTACTTCGATTACACAGAATATCCATGAGAAATTGTCAGTGTAATTGTTAAAACAAAAGATAAAAATTAAATGCTGTTCGTTATTAAGCGCATCACTTGAGAACGACTGGAGCAATTCGGCTAATTCTTTTTAAAAAATGTTCGTAATAGTCCGAACAAGGTTTTCAGAGAAATAAAAATTGAAAAATGGAAGATTATCATATACTTAGGTATAGGCATGTCATTCCACCTTGGCGATTGGAAATTTAATTACGTGAATAATCAATCAGCTGGTATTCTATATAAAACATTGATTAACTTTGAAGAAGCTTGAGAAAAGACTATCTGTTCCAAAAATTGATGATGAAGAAAGCAAATTAACAAATTCGCCAGCTTCCTGATAGAGCGTACAATGCGGAGGACTCTGACCCTATCCAAAGATGGCGAGAATTGAAAACACAGGCTATAGAAATGACGGTGGTTCGCTGGAAGGTGAACAGCTCGCGGAAATCGGCGAGCTCCGATAAGGAAACGTATCGCGTGCGAGTATGCGTCCTGCTATCATAATGTAATTTCGCGAGTATTGATAAGAGACACGGAGAGGCAATATTAGGGAGGCACGCAAACTGGTTTCGCGGGTTTCCTGGAGTTAAGACGGTCCCCGTACATCACGTGGCCACGGAACTTTCATTCCGAAGCTGATTTCTAGCCGCGTCTTTCTCCGTTCGGCAACGATACGCGGTTAATTAGAGCGAACGGTTCCAATTTCCGTTTGCAGATACCGCATCGACGACCTTCGCCCCTTCGAGACCTTTATCGTTTAATCCCAGCATCCTAAGAACTCGAGTGGACGGAGCTATGAAACTATTTTGAAATCGTTACCCGAGATTCGACGAGGATCCGATTTCAGGAATCTTAACTCTGAGCAAGTGAAACCGACGATTTTACGGTGGTATTGTCTACTTCGGATTCACTCGAGTCTTGCTCATCGATAGACTGAGGATCTTTATGCGAAATAAAAATTGTTTAAATCAATTAAGGTAACTGCACCAGTGAATGAACATTTAAGAAATTCTTCAGGAAGATATTTTATTAAAAAACAAATATGTGAATTAAAGGAATCTCATATATGCCAAATGGCTCCCTATACTTCATTTGTCAAAAATAAATGAACACGAATAAAATGAAATTATTATTATTTTTCTTCATTAAACGTTAAATAAAGAATATAAAAAATACCAGTCAATGAATACTACATTCTTAACTCAATAAACTCTACATTCATTTGATAAATGTTTGAATGAACCCAAATAAAATGAAATTATTATTATTTTTCTTTAATAAACGTTAAATAAGGAATATAAAAAATACCAGTCAATGAACACTACATTCTTAACTCAATAAACTCTACATTCATTTGATAAATGTTTGAATGAACACAAATAAAATGAAATTATTATTATGTTTCTTCATTAAACGTTAAATAAAGAATATAAAAAATACCAGTCAATGAATACTACATTCTTAACTCAATGAACTCTACATTCATTTGATAAATGTTTGACATCTGGACAGGCGAAATTTGAGATCGATTCAACGAATATGCGATCCTCCCGGGTCGAATTGCGCAAGGATCGTTCGAAAGTAGCGTTCGAAAGAGGCGCGGTATCCTGCAAACCATTTGACGAGGATATTAGCCAGCTAGCTATTGAAGATTACTCATTTTTTGCCGTCATTATTCAATTTCAATATCTCGGTTTACGCAATGCGCGTGCTCGTTGCACGACCAGACGATCGGCGTACGATGCCGATTATCCTCGACGAGGATCGAAGTCACCGGAAGCTCGATCGAAATTAGCCATAGTAATTGCTTCATCGGCACCGGGCCATTATGTGTTGCTTTCCGGTAGTTATCTCCGCGAGCTTTGCGCAACCGGGACAGTTCTAGTTTGGACACACGTTCGGTATCGTGTGCACGAGGCAAAAGCAGAATTCTAACAGGTGTTTCATAATTGTACGAGCATAATCCGTAATTAAACGATTGCGAGAGGCAGTGCTCGTCCACGGACAGAAGGAAACGATCAAATTACGGTGCTGGACCGATTTCGTTTTATCATAGTCCGCCCCTGCGTTCGCTCATCAATTTGTATGTGGTAAAAATCATTTCTGGTTAAGTCCTAATTACTAAAGAAACATAATGTTTCACGTGTTGCTTGTCGGTCGCTCCAGAAACGTGGAAGTTATCGCTCCAGAACGATGGCAATTCTCTCTGGCTGTTCTTTCACGCTGTAACGTATATTTTACCGTATAAAATCAACAAAAATCCGTGATGTATTACAGAAAGTAAATGTATCGCGACCAACTCGTGAAAACCGTATAAAGACCCGTGGCCGTAATTACCGATGTTTCTATTTATTAGCGCTGTCGTTTCACGATAGGAATCCGACCAGCGACTGTTTCTTATTAATTACACGTTGCAGCAGCGATCCTAATGGTTCGTATATCTCCGCGATCGTGGCCATTAACCCGATGAGTCGGTCACCTAATGGCCCCGATCGATTCGAGGCGAAGAAGCCATTAGTTCGTGGACCGATAATTAATGGGATCAGGTCGAATCGAACCCCGCCACCGGATTACGCCTCTCGATCCGCTATTTCTTCTCGAAAACAGAGCTTCCACAGAATGTCTACTAGATCTTAAGGAGATCAACGTTGATCTAAAAAAGAAAAGAAAGAATCGATGAGCAGACTGTGGGTTTGATGCATTTTTAACATACAAGAGAAGAAATCAATTTTTATATAGGGTAACTGCACTAGTGAATAAACGGGCACCAGTAAATGAACGCGTTTGTATATATCAACAAATTTTAAAATAAATTCCAGGGGAATTTTTGTGATTAAAGAGTTAAATAAATAGGAGAATATTGTTTAGTAATTTTGTTCATTCATTGGACCATCATTGTTCAATTACTAGAATGTAGTGTTCATTGACTGGTATTTTTTATTTACCGTTTAGTGAAGAAAAATAATAATAATTTCATTTTATTTGTGTTCATTTATTTTTGACAAATGAAGTATAGGGTGCCATTTGACATATATGAGATTCCTTTCCGAACAATTTCTTAAATGTTCATTCACTGGTGCAGTCACCCTACTATAATTCATGAAACAACGACGGTAAAGATCAATTGAGGAACTAAGGAAAGGTGTAAATATTTTTTGACAGAATAACCATTCTCTGCTAGCTACATGTCCGTAATGGTCGTAATAGTGGACAATCTCCAACGAAAGACCACCAGGTGGAGGTTCATCAGGCGTCGACCGAGTTCGCAGGCGAAGAATCGATTTTCCCTGGAAGCTGGAGAACAGTTTCGCGTCCACGTGCGTGCACGTGTGCACGGGACCGTTCGCGAGATAGGAAAGCCGCGTTATGCGCGGGCAGGGCGCGTGGCCGAGCGTTACTTTCACTCGATCATGCTCGCTCCCTGCCCGGCCCGGCCCAGCCCAGCCCTGTCTTCCTCGTTTTGCCCGCAGCTACTTCGACTCTGGTTAACGGTGGTGTCCGTCAACCTCCAACCCTTTCCACCGATTGTCTCTCTCGCAAACGGGTTTAATAACCGTCGGGGCTCCTGCAGAAGATGGGACTCTCGAGGATCCCGTTAAGGCAATTTCTCCAGCTAACCCGTGGAGATTTATAGAACGTCGAAATCCTCGATCGACGCAAGCTGGGCCACTTAATCGCCCGTGGATATTTTTTCTAGTCCACCTCATCTGTGTTCGAGCATCTTCTTTCCTTGAAAGCTCCACTTCCAAGCGGTTTTTATTGTTTTTCAAGTTTCCTTCTATTTTTACCACGTTTTTATTAGCTCGCTTTCTTGTTTGTTTGTTTGTCTGTCTGTTCGATGACAAATTTTGCAATTTTTAAAAATTACGATTCGCTACGGAATTGTTTCTGATATGTTGGTGCTAAAAGTGTTAAAAATCGATTGAAAAATTGCACATACACGAGACTAAAAAGCAGAAAATAATTATTTAAATGAAAATAAATTTTTAAAAAATACCACGTTTTTAAAAATGGTCAAAGAGTATAAAATAATTTTTCCTAGTCACATACTGATTCCTAACTTCGTACAGACAGTGGTGAAAATTTGTGATTGTGAAGTTTGAATTGCTATGAAAATATTTGTAAGATTTCAAACGAAAAACATGGGGCGTATGAAATAGATAATCGATGCATCTTGCGCTCCACGTTTCTCGTTTTAAATCTTACAAGTATTTTTATAGCAATTCAAAATTCACAATCACAAATTTTCAATCACAGGAATCAGTATGCGACTAGGAAAAATTATTTTATACTTTTTAGTCCGTTTGTAAAAATGCTATATTATTTTACGAAGAATTTAAGGATGTACTAGAATTACATGTAAGTTCCAACGAAGAGACCAGAGGAATTCCTTGTCACCGGTGTGAACGCCGCCAATAAGTCTGATTCCTTTCTCTCTTTCTAGCGTATCACCACCGTTCCGACCTAGCCGATACCTAGGCGACCACATCCCGAAGTGATCTAGTTTTGGTCTTCTAGTTCGACTTCGCAACGCTCGTGAAGATCGAAAGTCCCGATGGCCGGTGGGCAGCCATCTTTTCATTATGCTGCTCGGCTGTCCCCTGCAGAAAAGCGTAATTCTTCTTAAACGACCGGCCATCGAGATAACGAGGAAATCATTAGCTCTAGAGAGGCCTGCACGAGGCTTCCTGATCCCACCGTATAGAACAATCATTTTTCTCAATCCAAAAAATTGCGAACAAGCAAAATAATATATAAGTCAGAATTATTGGTCGTACACAGAAGCACATTTTCAGAAATTGATCGATTAGAGGAACGAGGATCGAATAAATTTGTGCAGAGAATTTTCAGGATAAAGAAAAATGTATTTGACATTAGAAAATCTTCGAGATCCTCTAAGAAACTACTGGCTTTCGACTTGACACACGATCCAGACGCGCTTCGAATTTCTATATACAGGAAACGGGAGCATGGTTTCCATCTTCGGTGTTCTTAACGCGAGCCTAGACATTCCTCGGAGGCTACAAAATTGGCACCGCGTCCATCAAACGAAAAATTTACGAAACCTCTGCGAAGACCAGAGCAAATTCTTGCAAAGTGGTTCGCGAACGTTTCGCAAAACCTTATCGCTCGCAATAGGTTGTCCAGGGTTCGTTCGACCGGTCCATCGAGTCGAAAAATCCGGATTTCTAGAATTTCCGGTATCATACTATAGTCTGAAGATATAGTTTGACGAGGGCCGAAATGTCAGCGGCAGGACAACGCGGAGAGCCGGTCCATTTAATTGTCCATCGGCAGGCACTATCCGGTACTCTAACGGCGAGTGGACACGAGGATTGAGTATCGAGAGCTCGCGATCGAGGATCGAGTGCCCGAGATCGATGATCGTTAGAGATGGGAGTGAACGGGCACCGAAAGGATTTTCTTCGACTATCAGTCCAAATAACCTGTTTTATATTTCTCATTTTACAATTATTGAAATTATAAAGTTGCTTACATGGAAATTGATTCGATAATTATCCAAGCACATGTGATTAAAATAATAATTGAGAATGATTTTATCGGCGCAAGGTTCGATCATATTCTACACACAATCATTCTCCATTTACTATCTTAATATCTACAATCGAAATAAAAAAAATTCTACATGTAATTAAAATTGCACAAAATCGAAATACATTGTCTTGCCATTTTTGGGAGCATAAATATTTTAATCGGTTTTAGTGTTTGGTATTTTCAAATCAATCTTCATTTTGACTCATTATTTTTGGGCCTAATTATTCAGCTTCCGGTAAAGAATTTCAACGTATACGTGGCATCCAATACTGCCACCTCTACAATCACCAAAACCGCCCTTAGTCCAAGAATCAACCCTCCGCCGGATAGTGTATATATAGTAAACTAAGAATATGTTTTCTTACTATGTATATTTATGTTCATGTTTCTGAAAATGTTGTAATTTTTAAAAATATATTTCCCTTAAACATAAAATACAAAAATCGACCTTCTCTCAATTTTTTCATCCCAATTAAAGAAAAATCATGCAAAGAAGGGTTAATAAATCTTGACTTTTGGCAGGAGTCCACTCTCCATCGACTATATTTATATATATATAAATATTTATATATAAATAATTTATTGTATATATTTATTTTTGCTCATTCTACTCCCTTTCAGGCTACGTAACAGACACAACGTACAATTTCAAAGAATCTGTTCAACCTAGAAGATCGTGATTTGAGAAAGACGTCGTATAGGAGTCTAGAGATTTGGTTCATAGTCGGAGATCGGCTCGACCCCATCTCTATCGACGCGTGTACACGGCCGGGTGGATACGGGACACGGTGTACGGTATACGTTATACGTTATACAGATTGTGGGCGGGGTGGTCCAGAGAAAGCCTCGACAAGGCTCGCTCGCACGCGGTCTCCGCTCTGCACCGCTCCGCACCCGCTCCGCACCACTCTGCACGGCTCCGCACGGCTCCGCACTGTTCAGCACGGAAAATATACACGGCGTTCGTGCCACCGCGAGGCGTGTGCCGTTTTTTACCCGTTCGCTGCGGAATAGACTCCCCGTTCGCTTGGCTCTCCGCCGTTTCATAGCCCGGCGAAAGAGAGAAGCTTACTCTTACCGCCTCGGCGTAGATAACGTCGCAATAGTGCCCACTTAAATGTCATTACGCGCTCCTTCCCTCCCCCTCCCACCCCTCATAGCCCCGTTCGACTCTATCCTGTCGCCTCCTGCCAACGAGCGCTCTCTTTCTCCTGAGGGGACCGTTTCCGACGGGGGGCCCCGGATCGAGGGGACCGGATCGATCTCGAAGACGTCGACTAGAACGACGTTATCGGCCACCCGGACCGTTTACGTAAGCTAGTTAGCAACGGAGCCGATACGAAGCTACCTATTATAGTAGCCGTGATAACGCTCGATAGTCTCCTGTCGCGTCGCTTGGTCACGGAATCGCCTGACACGCCGATTCCTTTACCGATCGAACACGCTGATCGAAAAAATTCTTTTCACGGGACAATGCTCGATGTTCCCTGATTTTAGGGAGGATTGTCTACATCGCGGCTCCCTTTCGTGAAATTTCCTGCGTTGAATGCGGGAAGCGAATGCTAGAGGAAATAGTTTGTAATATGTATGAATGACGACCCTAAGGAGCCACTGAAACTTGCTATGCTATTATTAAAAATATTGTTGTAGAGGAAAGAGTTATTATTAGGTGTTAACATTACATTTGATACTATGTTACTAACTAAGCAGTTTTGCAAATTATTATAACTTTCTTCAACGTTTCGGTCTAGTTTAAGACCATTATCCAGAAACATAATTGCGTCTGTAAAAATTAAACAATGTAGATTATATAGTTCAAGTTTACTTCCGTGTTAAAAAAACAAAAAGAAAACTGAAAGTCAACGGTTTTATGGAGCAAACTTACATGCTAAGTGAAAAATTATTTAACAGTTATTACTATTACCACGTGTTGACTACATGACGGCATAATATAGAGTGAGGTGAAATGTGACGAACGTTATGATATGAAAACGACAAAGGTCTTGGTTTGGAGAGACAACGAATCAGATGTTGTAGATTCTCAATAGTAATACATTATAATTGTTTAAACAAGTTTAAACAAGTTCACCCAACAGTAAAAGATATTGTATTGTTCTTTACATCAGAAGATTCTCTAGATCTTCCCGAATCCAGTGATGTGCAATAGTAATACATTATAAATGAATAATACATTGATACATGAATAATGAATAATACAGTAATACATGAAAGAAATACATTATGATTGTTTAAACAAGTTTAAACAAGTCCACCCAACAGTTCTATGAAAACATGAAAAATGTTGAAATTTGTTGGACAGTGTTATCGGACGTTATTGGCAGGTTCAGTAGTCGGATTCGAAGTTGCTCGTAAAATACAGTATCGCATCCCCGCGAAAGACTATCATCCGTCTAGGATTTCCGAATGTCGCTCAGCGGAGCGCGCGCAGAAGAGAAAGACAAATCTCTTGCGGAAAACTGGTCGACCTCGTGGCCATCGATCCGATCGAACTTTCAGATCGGAAACTCTCGGTTTCGTCGGTGGAATCGCGATCGGTTTCGCGAGGCGTCGTCGCTGTTGAGAGTCCTCTCTCTAATCCGCGAGGCGGTCGTCGCGCCGCCTCGCGCCCGTCTCGCGCCGATTGAAAATAAATGATCGAAACCGGAGAGTATCGAGGGACTTTTTGCTGCTTGTCGGCAGCTTCACTTTCAATATTACTTTCGAGGCCGGCGACGTATCCAGTATCACTCGATCCTTCCACGGTCAGACGAGAGAGTCTCTTCGCTTTCATCGTGCTGGACCGACGTAGCCGAAGAAGAAACTAGATCGACCGGACGAACTCCACTTTTACAAGACAGACGCGCATATCTCCGACGATTAACGATGATCCCGGGAAATCCCATCTGCGAATTTCCCCTGCTTCTCATTAGAGAGATCACCGAGATTATTCAAGATTTCCAATTTAAACCTTTTTTAACTCGATAACGAAATACTTCTTCTAACGTAGGGTATTTTTTATATTTTTAATTAATATAGAAAACTAAGAAAATCTGTAAAAATATTTAATAATAGAGAAAAATAATCTTCCGAAAATGATCTTCCGATTTTGTTCGTAATGCTACACCTACAGCATTTATTGATAAAATACAATTAATACGCAGCTAGTCATTCAATTTCATTGTTAAAGACATTTTAATCATCATCAAGTTAAGAAATCTTTTTGGCAAGCTCTGTCACAATCAGCAATTTCCTACGTCCTCAGAAGCGCTTTAGGTCTCCGCCGATATTATCCTTAATTATTGTGCCACTTCATTCTAGGACAGTAGTGTCGGACACTACCGCAAACACGAAATTACGACCGAGATCGTTGAAATATTTCAATTGCTAGGTGCCAGCTAAATGGAGTGCCGTGGCAGCTAAAGGAATCCGTATGAAATGCGATTGCGACTCGCGGGCATAGCGATCGAAACGCAATCGGAAGTGGCTGCGAATCGTTCCGCGAACAATCCAACGAAGGAAGTGGAGTAGTATTTTCCGCGAACGTGCCCGTAGTCTCTGGATCAACCGGTAGCCTCGTTCAGAGGATGGAAAGTGAAAAGTTGTTGAGCTGCACGGCCGATGCTGGATGCGCAAAAATCCGCCGTGAAAATGATCCATTTTCGTTCAATTCCCTCTGCCTGCTGAGAACGAATTCGATCCGAAGACTACCTGCAGCAAAAAAAAGACTAGGGTAACTGCACCAGTGAATAAATGGGCACCAGTAAATGAATGGTTTTGTATATTTCAACAAATTTTAAGCCGCGCAATAATTATTATTAATAATTAATTATTGCCAATAATTACTAGAATGTAGTGTTCATTGACTGGTATTTTTTATATTTTTTAATTAACGTTTATTTTTGACAAATGAAGTATAGGGAGCCATTTGTCATATATGAGATTCCTTTAATTCACATATTTTTTAAAAAATAAAATATCTTCCTGAACAATTTCTTAAATGTTCATTCACTGGTGCAGTCAGCCTACTATAATTCATGAAACAACGACGGTAAAGATCAATTGAGGAACTGAGAAAGGTGCAATTAATCCTCCATTAGTAGAAATCAGGTGAAATTAAATTAAATTTGAAGAAGGAGCAAAGAAGAAACATCTGTTCACGTTAATCGTGATCATCCGGAACGGACGGCTAACAGACCCATAGCCGTGATGAATATAATCAGAATAACAAATAAAACGAGAAGAAAAAGAAGAGAAGAAGGAGGAGGAACAGGAAGAAGCTGGAGAGCACCGGGAGCAAAAAGGAGGATCGTATAGTCGGTCATCAGAGAGAAAGGGGGCAGAGAGGGAGGAAGAAGAAGAAGAAGCAGAAGAAGAGGAGGAGAACGAGAGTCTTGGCCCCTTACTTACTCACTAGCTAGCTAGCTCGTTCTTTCGTTGTCTATCTCGCTCGCTCGCGACATTCAAGAACCGTAGCTCTCCGATCCATTTGCCGTGCAGACCGCACGTGCAGCCAGGTGTGGACGAGCCCTAAGCTGGTGTTGGTGTTTGCGGTGTGCTCGCGTGGCGGGCGGCAGTCGCGACCCACATCCTGAGCCCCGGAGATAAAGTGCTCCGAGAGTCCGCTCCCCGAGAGAGCAGTGGTTCTCATCGCGACCCCGCCTATCCACATCTCCGTTATCATTCCGCGTTATCACGGACCGATCTCGGTGAATGGTATATGCCATGATAGTCTTCCACGAATCGGCGAGAATCGTTGCTGGTCCGCGCGCGAGCCAGGCCGAAACGCAATCCGGCCATTACACCGCTATTATTTATGATCGTAGCGGAGAAGTCGGCTAACGGCGAACACGGAGGCAAGAAGATACTCGGTTCTCGCAGTGCTCGTGTATCTGCGCCCAGTAATCTATACCCGGCTCGCCTTTTAATTAGCCGAAAGGCGTGTCGCGACGGAACGATCGAATTTTCGCCACGCAACCTTGACCAACAGAGACGAGCCTCGCCCAGCGGCGCGTGAAAGTAGAAACTAATCGCCCCGGACGCGTCCGAGACTTGTCCGGATTTTTCGATCAACGACTCGCACGCTCTCCTACTCGCCTGGACCGAGAGAGCGAGCCTCGGGAACGCGGAGGCGGAGACGCTGCTGGAATCCGCACCGGAGAACGCTTTCTGCGCTGGATTCCTCTACTTTTGCTGTCTTCGATCAAGCTATTCCACTACGAAAAATACGCAATGATTCTTCAACCCTAGATACACTACTACTGTATAAGAAATGTTATTTTCTTCGTAAGTCAACGAGACACATGAAAAAAATACATGAATATATACATGAATTCAAACCGCAAGTGGTTTAAAGTGGCTCGTACAAAACACCCACGTTATGTATCCTAGTTGTATGCATACAAAGTGCATATAGGGTGCACGTGTAGGTGCATCGGTAGGACATTCAGGCTACGATGTGAATGATTATTCTCGGATACAGAAGCATGATTATCAATTTTTGTCAATTTGTATAATAAATGATGCAGCATATGTTCGTCGAAAACACTGTCCAACAAATTTCAACTTTTTTCATGTTTCCATAGAACTGTTGGGTGAACTTGTTTAAACTTGTTTAAACAATCATAATATATTACTTTCATGTATTATTGTATTATTCATTTATCATGTATTACTATTGCACATCACTAAAGAACAATACAATATCTTTTATAATAACATCACAATATTTGTTCAAAGTCGAAAAATATATCTTTTCTTCAAATTCAAGGGAGGAACTTTATAAGGTCCACTCAACAGTTGTATAGAAGCATTTTTATTGTTCGACAGTGAAATTGAACGATCTAGCGAAAGATGAGCTAGTGCAATAAAGGTGACGATCGGAAAAGGACGAAGAATGATGTTTTTCGAGTATCGTCGGCGCATAGACAGACTGTTGGTCGAGCAGTGTGCGTGCTCTCGTCGGAGAACGCTCCTGGAAGTCGGTGGTAGTCGAGTTCGCTGGCTGTTGGCCGCTATCGATGCATCTACGCCTCGGATTACGCCTCGGTTTCTCAACGTTCACCTCCTCTTCCGTCTCCTCCCGTTCCCCTGCGATCCTCTCACCCTTCCTCCACCTCTTCCTCCTCCACCACCTCCTCCATGCTTTTAGTTCTCTTTCACCACCGTAAACCACCTCCGTCCACCGCGGTTTCATCGAGTGTCCCCGCGAGCCACAGCTGAATCCGTTTCCCTTTTGCGATGGAACGCGTCGAGCCTCCTCTCGTCTCGTCCCGTTCCGTCGCTCGAGAAGCGTGGCTCGACAGCTTCCGGTAGTTCCTAGTAGAACTTGTCCTGATTCGACAGCCGACGACGGTGATTTATCTAGCGGAATTTCACGGTCCCCCGTTTATTGGCCATCAACGAGGCCCAGTGAATTTTCAATCTGTACGCTCGCCATCGTAATTAACCGGAAGCGAGTAATCGATACGCTCCGAAACTGCTCTGTATCACGTGCCTGCCACTTACTGGGAGCCTCGAATGCTTTAAGATTCTCCTCTCGTCCATTTCGCGAAAGTCTCTCTACAGTTTTCTCCGTTTGATACTTATCGCTAGCCAGCGATTTCGTGCATTCACGATTTCAAAGAATCAAGCAGATATATGTATTACTTTCATTAAAATAAATTAAAGGAAGAAATCCTTAGATGGTTTCTAGCAACGGACAATTTTTATTTAGCATTTTCTCGATTAAATTATTTTATTTCTTTCTTGAAATGTCTGATAGATTGTAAATCAAATTCGCAGTCTACCGGTAAATTATTATACAATGTCGACGGAGAAATATGTATTGCTTTCGACTTATTGAAATAAATTAAAGGAAGAAATCCTCAGATGGTTTCTTGCAAGGGAAAGTTTTTATTTAACATTTTATCGATTACATTATTTTATTTCTTTCTTAAAATGTGTGATAGATTGTAAATCAAATTCGCAGTCTACCGGTCAATTATTATACAATTTTTATGGAGAAATATGTATTGCTTTCGACTTATTGAAATAAATTAAAGGAAGAAATCCTTAGATGGTTTCTTGCAAGGAAAGTTTTTATTTAACATTTTATCGATTAAATTATTTTATTTCGTTCTTAAAATTTCTGATAGATTGTAAATCAAATTCACAGTCTACCGGTCAATTATTATACAATGTTGACATATTAAATCGTTCTGAACGTTTCTCGTGTCAGACGCGCTCGCGAAAACTGGCTGTAGATTTGATCAAAAGCACAAAATCGAAAAATACATTCGCGTACCTCGAGACAAGCACAACATAAAACCTCCACGAAATTTCCTACAAACTTTCTGGCCTGTCCGCAAAAAATTCCCGTAGGTATCCGATTTTTCGAGTGCGAAGTGGTGCGACCCGCTAATTAGTCCGACAAGCCAAGCGAATTTCCTCCGAATCCACTGCGCCCGAAACCGGACTAACAGAGATTCGGCTTAATTGTTGCTCGCAGTCTGCTCCCAGTTGCTCCAGTGGTCTCCTCAGCATCCCACGGACCATCTGGAGAGCCCCGACAAACGCGTCCGTTCCATTACTTTCTCCCTTTTTTTTTGTCCTCGAAGTAAGATCGCCTCCGTTCGCCGCTCCTCCTCCGCTTCCTAGGCAGTTTCATCCGGCAGGCAAGTCGACTTTTTGCCGGTTGTCGGTCTATTCTATTTTTCGACAGGTGCGAATCGCGAGCTGCGCTCGACGTAGACAGGAAGACGCGTGCGCCGTTGGTATACAGCCGTACAGTGCACTTCCGGGCTGCGCTCTCGAAGATACGCACCTATTACCGGAAGCTAACACCGCCGCTCTGCGGTTTTGCGTACGTCTAGACTTTCGATGGTTTGCCAGACCGATGATCGATATCCGGATTTTTATGAGGGCCCGAAGATCGAGTCGGTTCCGGTTTCGCCGCACACACGGAAGCGTTGCGTAAGATTTTCAACTGCCACTGCGATTTTACTGTGTAGACAATCTCCATTTTTAGGAAATCCGTGAATATCGATACGATGTTCGTCGGTAAAACCTTCTTGTGCGTAACAGTATTACATATATTTAAAAAATGTCAGTTCTATATCTGTCTACCCTTAGCATTCTATTTTACATTGAAGTCGTCATTGAAGGAAAATTGATTTATATTGGAGTTATGTAGAAAGTGGAGTACATGTAACCGAAGGTTAAATATTGTGCGAGGTATTATATCAATTACAAATCCCCAAATTGAAAAATATCATGTGTAATGGAACTATTCTAAAATAGCTCCGAGTTTAAATGGTTGATATATTTCGTACAAAATCAATTCTTCTCCGATAGGCTTAGCCATCTGGCTGAAAGTTTGCCATTGTCGAACTACTGATTGAAATCGACAAAGTTGATAATCGAAAAGGTTAATCGGCGAGCGTCCGCGATATATGGGTCACTTTCTACGAAACCTTTCGGCCGTTCCCCGACGAGGAACGTATAACGAGCGAATCGCCGCACCGACCGGAGAAGATCCATTCCGAGAAACAAGACTGCTGGAGGTCCAGCATTCCGCGACATTAGATAATTACAACTGCGTTCCTTCTCTCCGGTATCCGACTCGCTCCCCTGTTGCCCCGCAATTTCGCTGAGAAAAAGCAGCCTGGAGCCTCAGAGTCGCAGCCGCCGCTGGGTTGTTGTCGTCGTTCCTCTTCCTCTTGCACTGCTGTTGGAACCATAAAAGTGGGATCGGTTCGTTCGTCAAGGAGAAACACGCGAGCAACTATGTTGTCCCGGGGAATTCGCAGCGGGGCCGGGGAATAAAGTGGTAGTAGCGAGCACAATCTTCGACAACAAGGTGGAAACGATGCGCCCGCGGCGGCTCCTAACTAGATAACTGGATCAATTAGCAGCGTTTAATCGGAATTTACTTATGTTCCGCCGGACTGCGAAGACGACCGTGAAGATAGTGATCCTAAAATCCATCGGTTCATTTATCTCCAAGTTCCAGAAAATTGCAATGTAATAAGAAAATCATCGGTGGTACGATGAACACAAGCATTCTCTGATTTGCTTAATTTGTAATTGTAGAAATTGCTCAGTGGAGCAATAACTTAGCTCCTTCAGAAGCGGGAGCCAGTAAGCCACGCCCACTCGAAGTAGTCTACACACAGAAAACAGTATATGTTCAAATAGAACCACGAATAACGGGATTATCAAGGATTACGAAATTGACTATGTCGAGGAAAGAGGATGTTCACACTTTACTTTCGTGCTGCCTACTGGGCCAACGGCTAACAATCAACTGATCCGAGTCAGAGCTGTGATATGGGGCGCTTTTTTCGCGCATGCGCGACAATTTTAGCCTCCGAAGGCCTTAGTCGAGTACGAAGATCGGGTAATTTGGGCGCCCCGCTAATTTCGCAAAAGGGTATAGCCGGATAGTCTCCCACTACTTTCACCCAAATAGTCCCCCACAAACTTCGGACGCAGATACGTTCCTGCCGAAACTCGCGCATGCGCGAAAAAAGCGCCCCATATCACAGCTCTGATCCGAGTCTCGGACGCTTCGACCGCTACACGCTCACACGTACACAATCCCATAAACACGACTCATCGGAGACACCTGTAGCAAGAAAAAACGTAAACACGCTCCCGCTTGGTCTTCCGACTTCGGGGAAATATCAAAAACATAAACACTTGATTTATAACAGTATAAATACTTATTTTTCGCCGGCTTTGGCCGAGAGCTCATCACTGCGCGTTGCACGTATAAATTCATTCTCCATTGCGTTCGTCGATAGCCGGACAGAAATTGCTGCACGCGTTACAGTGATCGTTACCGGTCGTTTTATTATCCCGCTAACTTTACGAGCGTTCTGACCTTTTCTTTATTACGCGGAGCAATTCGGGGCCTGTGCGGTTCCTCCTGGAAAAATCAGTAGAAAAATATCGATCGGGTGGTCCCCGGGACCGGCGTGTAATAAAAACGGACGGTAACGGCAACGATTAAGGCAATTTCGCGAGCGCTTTTGCGGCGCGCGCGCGACCGATCATGATCAAGGAGGGTCCGCTAGGTGGTCCGTCCTGTTCGTGACCGTGCGATAAATCGCCGATGAAAATGGACTCGTAACGACCCGAACTTTATCTCTCCGCGAGGCGTCTTCGCCCGTAAATCGTACCGCCCAGACGCCGCGCTATTGAAAATATTTCACGCGTGTATTCTCCACGGCCGGGCATCGTCCCATAAATAAACGACGGAAGGAGGCCGTACGGCCGCAGAAGGTGCGAACGTTGCGACAGCGGCTTTTGTCGCCACTTGACGCGCCGACTTGCCAACGATAACTCGCTAATGATATAATTTAAGAGCGCCGTTCTTTTCCAGGGCGATCCAACTCCGGCAGCGAAGAATCTCGGGTAACCGAGGTGTCGCAAGCTGCAGCTACTTCCGCCATCCCTGCGATCTAACTGATCCACGAGATTTCCAAAGCGATGTTCTGATTAATCGCCTAGGCCGTTGTAAAAATTAGGAATTGATTTAGAAGAGTTGATTAAAATGTGTCGAAGTAAAACTGTCTGTGAATCGTGATCTTTTAAATTGTTTGATCTAGTGCAAAAATTTTGTGGTGAAATAATATTTTAAAGATTGTTAGGTCAATAACACAGTGAGCATCTCAGTTGCCTATTATTTTTCTTAAAGTTGGAATGAAAGTGCTAACTTCTGCGGGTCCGCATCGACTTCTGGCGCTACTGTGAACGCCGCTTAACAGCAAGGGAAGCGATTCGATCGGCAAGCTGGATCGGTGATCCAGTTGAGGCTTCAGCCCGGCGAGCACTCCCATATTAGTCGCGCGACCGGTCTAGGCGTACACACTTTAAAGCGACATTCTTACGTACGAAGAGAAGGCAGCGAGAGAGCGCGTTTCTGCCGCACGGAAGATGGAAGCTGATCTATTCCGCTGTTTCGCGCTTAACGCTGCTCTAGGATAATTAGTAATCGTAGGTCGCAAACCGTTTTGATGCGTTTGCCGAACCGGTCCGTGAAACCTCGGAAACGAGCGCTGGCTTAACACGTTCACAATCTCGCAACTTCCTTAAAGGTAGCGAAATGAATACGGTACACTTTGCTGTCTGAATTCTTCGTGTGAAATAGTATTAATGTTTTATCAGCATAAAAATCCGCAAATCTTCTAATAGAAAATGTAAATAACAGTTGTAAATAATCTTTTATCGATCGTAAATGTTCAATGAACGATGTGCGATGATATCAGCGCACAGGTTTGATCAAAATTAAACAACTGACTGTTTCGTTCCTGATATGGATCATTTTCCAGCGAAATTTTATATGCGTCTGAAAAATTAATATTAATGTAACATGTGTTAAACAGATTAATCAATTTTTTTGGGCATATTTGTCTAATCTTTTGTCTGATCCGGCTTATTTGTTTAATTTTGATCGAACCTGTGCGCTGATATCATCACACATCGTTTATAGTAAATAACAGTGTCTGTTTATACGAATTGAATGAACAAAGCTTGTATGAAACACTGAAAGTAATAATATGAGAAATTTTTGTATCTCTTTCGAGACATCGTCCGAGTGGAAAGAGTTAAAAGATTTTAACAGCGAAACGAATAATGTTAGGAGGCAACCGCGTTAAACAAACGAAAAGATAAACACGTCGAGTGGCTGTGCGAATAACTTGCCACGATTTGCCAGGTAAACGTTGCTGCCACGGCACCCTGTTATTACCGAGGGACCGATGAGATTCGGCTCCGAGATGCGTTATGATTTCATGAATGAATTATTGTTAATTACGCAATCCCGTTTATTTTCGTGACGGTGAGGCTCGAGTCACTTTCTCCGGCGCGATAATTGGGGAGCGAACGATCACCGGCCGATACCGCGGTACCTCGCTGTAATTACAACGAACGAAATGCATCGACGACTTCGGGCACCCCTGCCCTTCTTCTTATTCTGTCCCCGGTTAAAACGAGGCTCGGGAACCTGCAAAAAATTGCGAAACCGAGGCATGGAGTCAATGGGCGGAGCCCGGAGGTCAATAAAATCGGGAACAAACAACACGGAGAATGGAGAGAACGCGGGACAGACTCTTTTGCCTCGCATAATTTCGCAGAGTTTTGCTTATCTCTTTGGTCGGCGATCTTAATTTCGGTCTTGTTTGATCATGGACGAGAGTGCGCGTCGATCGCGAATATTTGCGCCATCGAAAGTGCCTTTTATTTTTTTGTTTTCATGAATATATATCATATGTTTTAAGAAAGAGCTCCACTGCTTTTTAAAAAAATACATCAAATCCGCAGTCTGGTAATAATATTTGTTAATGGCGTTTCAGAGGGAAGGATTCACTGAAGGGGGTTCAGAAATCAGAGAAAATTCACAAAGACGATAAAACGAAGAAGTAGAAGAAGAGGAGAGGCCGAGGGCCGGCCAGAAAACTATGAAAACTGGCGGGAACGGAGCAGTTGTGGAAACAAAGGTGGAGAGAGCAGTTCTAGCGTGCACGCTCGCATTCCTGTTCGCACTGTTACCTCTTCCTACCGCGATTATTCTGCCAATGGACGCCGGTGTCGGCGCGAACGGTGTACGCAGAGTGGCAGCGTCTCGTGTAAATGGTAACGGTACCTCATCCACTCCTCGGCGATCGGCCGATCGCGGCCGCGTATTGGAGAGCGGGATTCGCGATCGTTTCCGAGCGCATCGATTGCGCAAACGCCCGCGTGAAAACCGCAAGGATCGAGCCGCGAAGAAAAATTCTGCGATTGAAATCGACCGAGCGCGATCGACTGCACGATCGATCGTCCCAAATCGGGATTCGACTGTTCCGAGTCGGTATACTGTGCATTAAAATGGTACCACGGAATTCACCGACGTAAATTTCCCTGACAACATTTCACCGACTTCAGATTTGATCGACGACTAATTTGGCCGACAACGATTTTGATCGACAACTAATCTAAAATCGTTGTCGGTCAAATTCGATGTTAATTAAAGGCGTTGTTGGCCAAAGTAGTTATCGGTCAAAATCGTTCTTGGTTAAAGTAATTTTCTGTCAAAATCTTTCTTGGTTAAAGGCGTTGTCGGCCAAAGTAGTTGTCGGTCAAAATCGTTGTTGGTTAAAGGCGTTGTTGGCAAAAGTAGTTGTCGGTCAAAATCGTTATTGATTAAAGGCGTTGTCGGCCAAAGTAGTTGTCGGTCAAATCTGAAGTCGGTTAAAACCGTGTCCGGGAAATTTGTGTCAGGTGATTTCCATGGAACCCCATCGAAATAGTACCGGCGTGGATTTTTTGCAACATTGCATGCTACCAAGCCAGCACATGAATTTAACACTGAATCTACCACCACCGGTCAAATCACCGGTTCCAGATTTTTTCTTTCAGAATCATTAAAATTATAGAGAGACGTTTTCCTGGTAAATGATTGATCAGATATATTTAATAACGCAGATATTATAATATACGTAATAATTTTGTTATTTTTCCGAGGCAACGTGTACCGGCTACGTTTAAAGCTCGGTAGGTTAACGAAGAAGTCTTTTGCTGAAAGAGAGAGAGACACGCCTCGTAAAATTTGAAAGCTTACCTCTTGCGAAACAGCACCGCCGCACGATCGGCCCGAGGTCGACGCGCGGTTGATTGAATATGAATCAACGTCAACGCGTTCTGATCGACTCGCTTCTTCTCTCCTCCTCTGTCTTCTTCGCCGGCGATAATCATGCTCGGACCCGACACACCTGGCAATTATTAGGTTGTTACGTGTCGAGTGGCGAATTTTTGCCTGGGACCTTAAACAGACATTACTTGTTTCAATAATAAGTTCTGCCAGGCGAAATCGGTATCGGTACACGTGTTCCTTGCGAGCAATTTTCATTCTCATGATCCGATAAGGGCGGGGGTCTTGTTTATATGGGAATGAGTCTCATAATCATCGGCGGGGGTCTCATAATTCAGCGATATAATCTTGGTATATTTATTTACAAGATAGATGATTCAACGACTTGAAATCTGAATGGCAGGTGAACGAAAAAAATGGAATTGATAAAAAAATTCTGTAAAAAATAATAGAAAATCGGAATAAACCCTATAAAGAATTCTGTAAAAAATAATATAAAATCGGAATGAACCCTAACTAAATGTATGAAATGATCACTTCGGATGACACGAATGTCAGAAGACTTTCTGTCGCAGGAACAAGCGGGACATTTGGTGGAACACTTTCGCGAGCGAGCGTGAATGCAAAAGTCGAGTCGGCGGGGCACAATTACGACGTTTCACGGGCGTGATTGGTCCTCCATCTTCCTCGGCGTGATGACGCGACGGAGGACCGTCGAAATTGTGGGAAGAGTTATTGCGGTTTGCGAAATGTCACGGGAGGTCATCCGTCGACGCCCGTCCCGATTTAATCCTGGTCTTCAACTCGGCACTGTTCCTCGACTCCGTAACCCCATTCGAAACTTTTCACTCGGCCGCGTCGCACCGGGTATCATACTCTCGGTTAATAGCCTGTTCGATGGCCTGCTGCGCTCGCTGCATTTATTTATTCGTTTCATCCCGTAATTACCACTCGGATCGCTTTTCCATCGATAAACGTCCATCCCGCGGCGAGCGCGCTAGATTAGGATCGGTAGCGCGTCGGATCGGATTTCCCTAATGTTCCATTCAGAAGTAGGGTCGCCATCAATAAAATCGCGAACCCAGGACCAACGGCATGAAAGTTCGCATGGCCGCGAACTTATTAAGTTCCATATGACATCATCAAGAAAAGTTTCAGTAGAAATCATTTTTTAATGAATTATCAGTGGCGCACCCAGGGGGGTGACAGGGGGCCAAGTCCCCCT
>CM052330.1:7448894-7515615 GCA_028455615.1 Lasioglossum zephyrum | reverse complement strand
TTAAATGAATTTCTGCTTCGAAAATCGAAGTGGTTAAGAATCTTTTTTTAGGCTGAAATCCAAATTCTATAAAAGCTGAAGTGAAATGAATTTCCGGTTGGAAAATTGAAGTGGTTAAGAATCCTTTGGGAAGAGATTGTTATGGCAGCATAGCACGCAGCTCGGTTGATCGACGCGTCATTCAGACATCCGCCACAATTACCAGGTTTTTATCGAATCGTGATTTTACGAACCTGACCAGCGATTATTCAGCCGGAGCGCCGCGGAGAGGGAACGTTAGGATTTATTAATTACCGTGATTTATCGCGCAGCGTTTTACGACCGCGACCAGTACAGTTATTCTGTTTCCCTCTCTCTCTCTCTCTCGTTCGTTCTCCCAGTACGCTCGGCCCTCGATGCAAGATTTTAAGCGGCTATTATCGACACTCCGGACCGAGTCCAAGACGCTATCCGCCCGACTATCAGAAATTTATATCGTACACATAAGCGAGCTCATATTATTGCTCCTTTTATGCACTGGTTGTGTAATTACGGTGCACTGTTATAATTAGAAAGCAACGCCGTTGTACGATCCGCGCGTATAACCGTTAGAAACGATCGTTGCGCTGTACCCTCGCACCAATCCGAGCCTTAATTATCGCCCGGTTCTCGCAAATCGCGATTTTTTTAGGCGATCGTGGAACAGATCGACCGGTAGCCCGTCCGATTTACGTCCGCCGGAAACGCCGTTATGGGAGCGACGCTCGATCCGAACAGGTTGTTCGTAGCGATCAACGCGGTAACAAGCAACTTTGTCTCCGATGCTCGTTCTTAATGAAATGCGCTGTTGAAAATGCGGACAGAGTTGCAAACGTGTTAGCCTCGGAACACAGCTATCGCTAACTATACTGTCCAACAAATTTCGAAAAATACGTTTTTTTATCCAAAGTCATGTTCCTCGAAAACTGTGCGTGAAAAATTGAGGGCAGATTCGGAATCAATGAGAAAAACTCTATAAGATCCACCCAACAGTTATATGGAAACATTTTTGTTGTTGGACAGTGCTACCCGACTGGCGGTGATTACCCTAATAGCACAAAAATATTGGAAATATATTTTTTAAGCCACACTTTTTCATATGAGATAAATATTGGATCTAACTATTGCATGCATGTTTAAGAAATTTGAATTGAATATTTACAACATATAAGCTAAATATTCAGAGAATATAAACTGGATATTTAAAAAATATAAAGTAAATATTACAAAGAATGTGAAATCAATATTTGAAAAATATAAATTCAATATTTAAATAACATTCAATTAAAAAGAAGAAAAGTAAGAAAAAAATATTTTTCTCCTAATATGAAATAAATATTTTCTGCCTATTTAAAAAAAAATTGTTACTTAATATAAAATGAATATTGTATGTACATTTGAAGATTAAAAAAAGGTTGAATCGCTTTTTAATATTATATATGAACGCGTATACAATATTTTGTGCTACTAGGGTAGATCTAGGAATCTTCAGCCCGCAAAATCTGCTCGAGCAGAATGTAGGCGAACAATGCAGGTGAACAATGAATTGTACCGTTGAAAACCTGTTAAATATATTAATTCAGCACACGTATTTTTCAAGTTCATTTTAACGCAGAAGAACGGTGGCCGAATTGCTGAGTTCGCGAGCAAATGTCAAGAACGAGGGAGGAAGGAGTTAACGAAAGAGTTAACGGTGTCGATCGCAGAACAAAGGATCGCGGAGGCAGGGTCGCGGAGAGCAAGGTCGTCTCGAATTTCTCGAAAGCGATCGGGATCCCGGCGAGGCGTGGATTCGCGTGCAGTTCGTGGCGAAAACCGCGTTGTTCGCGATGTAACGGGTACTCGGTGCATCCTCCGAGCATGGAACCGCAAGCGGTACGCTGCTGTGCCAGATACAGGGTGATTCATCGGGTAGTGCACTTAGCGTAGTGAAAATTAATGCATTTAGAATTTTATGACTTTATTTCGGTGCCACCAAACACGACTCAAAGTTCTTCTTCGATCAAGAATGATAAGGATATAATTTACAGCAGTAAAACCATAAGAAGTATTATATTATATTATTTTAAATCTGTTAAACATATTGGGAAGAAAAATTAATTTCTATTTCACTCCAGATTGTTATTATTCACGTGAAAAATTTTTATTTTCCATAAAATCCACAGTCTACTAATCGTGTATCTTGGGAGGGAGTTGACAATAGAGGGCACAATGAGCGATGAGTCCCATGGAAATCATCGACACCAGATTTCACCGACGCACAGTGCGGCATTTTGACCAAAAGCTGGCCAAAATTATTTTATAGTAGAAAACAAGTCCACTGGTGTTGTTTTGTTACAAAATTACATTTTTCCTTTTGTTTGAACATATCAGGTGTATCGCTAAATTAAAACAGTATTTACATTCAATAAATTTACTTTATTTAAAGGTTCAGGAGGCAATAGTAATTCTATAGTTTCCTTTGAGAAAGGTTCTATCTTACTTACTCTTTTAATTAAATCATTTTAAGAACTATTATATTAATTTATTATTTAAACGTTACAATTCCACTAACCTCTCATAAATATAGGTAGAGTTATAGATACATTGAGCCAATCATGATTGTTTTTTTCAGATATGAATTTTTTTATGCTCTGCTAGCCATCTGAGTTTAAATTGGATTAAGTGAATCAGCCTGTAGAATCGTCGAGGACGGATTATCCGCTCGGTAACGGTAGCTTTCCGCGCGAGGGCAACGCGAGAGGGTACCGCGCCGGGGTTTGACTTAATACAGTTACGCCAGCGGTAATTTTCAGCGGCTAGGAGTATTGTATATTATATATTGTATAGTATTCATTCTTTCAAACCCTTGTTTACGACTGGTCCTTGACATGGAAGCCTTTTCGACAAGCTCGCAACAAAGGACCTTTCCAAAAATTAAAAATCCTTTCACTTGCTGACCATCCCAAATGATTTCGAAACATTTAACTTATGATCTTATTATCCCTCATAAACTCTACGACTATTCTGGACAATTAGAAATACGGATCCATGCTTTTCAAGTAAGGTTTCGAACCATATACCCGCGGTCATTGAATTGTGAGGTACCAAAACGTTTTATTGCTCGAGTCAGGTATCGCACTGCCCGAGCGCGTTGGAGAAGGATTATAGGGGCAACGGTAAGTCATAGTGGGGAGGTCTAGTACCATGGCCTCGTACCACTGTATAGTAATCCCTTGATTCTTGGTCAGGCGGTGGTTCACCGGAGTGGAAAGGAATTGCGATCTTCCTTGATTTTTTGATTTATGGCTGGGCCTACTACTCTGCTCGCGCCCAGCGAGACTACAATAGGGCAACGGTCTCGGCGACGGGCACACGCAGCATTTGGCCACAGTTTGTGACACAGTTTAAAGACTCTCGTGTTCTCACAATGTAATGCCAATTCAAAATGCTTTATTTTTCATTATTTTTGCTATGGGACTTTCACTGACTTGTATTTCTTTTTTATTAGAAAATCTCCTATGAGATTTATTTCAACATAATTACAAAAAAAAAAATACACCACATACAAAACAGAATATAATAATTACAAAATAGAATGTGGTTATTAGAGATACACAAATATTTTAATACAGACATATGATTAGTTGAAACAGTATAGACAAAACTTATACTTTAAGACCACAGCTCTTAAAAAATGATAACATGTAGTGACAATCTGATTCTTTGTGTCTGTATGGTGGTGTTCACATCCATATAGTAGAGTGAGTAGGCCTGAATAGGAATCGGGACCCCCCAAATTGGAAACTATTCGAATCTTTACTGTACCACGATTTCGGCATCATTGACGAGGATACCTCGGCTGCGATTCAGGTTCAGCGTAGAGGTCGAGGGCGCAGCGATCGAGGATGAGGCGTTCCGCAACGTTCTGAGAGATCGCAGCTGGGAGTTTCTCCTCGTCCGTTGGATGAAACTGCCAGGAATGCGAGGTGCGCGGTTAGGGTTGCCATTTATAAAATCGCGAACTACGTTTTAATTAAGATATGATGGCATCAAGAAAAATTCCGTACCGGAAATTCGAGCAAAAATATGCATTACTAAAATTATCAGTAGATAAAAACCATGTTTCAATGTTCTTCGTAGTCACGAAGATTGACAATTTGATTGACCAGAATTTTGCTTGGAAAACAGGCATCGAGCATCTCTGTATTGCAGAAGTAGTAAAACGCAACAATACACTGCGACGAAGTATCCAGATTCTTTCCCGCTAGAGCACGTTGCATCGCGGCAACGGCGGCGGAGAGAAGATAGCATAATTGCCGAGTATTAAGTCGTAACAGCGATGTAACGAGGACGTAACGTTCGATGATTCATTAATCGATCCGGCGAACGACGATAATCGTGGCGCGAGAACAAGCTCGATATTGGGAACGCTGGCGGGGATAATAACAACAGGACGAGAACAAGAAGGATAATGGAACATTGTCGCGATTGTTAAAACGATCCCGCAATTCAGGAACAAATTCGAAAATTGTTTCTTCATTGAACACTGTCGCTTATGTAATCTATCTAAATCTACCTAAATCGAATAACATCGAGATGCAAATTCTCGTTTCGGGAAGAAAATCAATGTACCTGAACGTATTTTGAGAACGTGAACAGGATTTCAAACAATGAAATCCAAATCCTCATATGGAATAATAAATCCATTGAGTCGCATTATTGCTAGCTCTAACATATTTTATAAGAATATTGATTTTTTTATTGGCACGTTACAGGCATTCAAAACAAAATTGCGCAGTACTATTCGTTAATAGTACCTGTGTATTTGCTTATTAGTTATACTGTATAAACTGTATACAATTGTATAAAAGGACAGACCACATTATTTATTTATTTATTATTTTTATTATTTATTTTATACGGACATCAGTCCGTATAAAATAAATAATAATAATAATAATAATAATAATAATAAAATATATTTTAAGTGTTTTCAAAAATCTCCCCGATCTTTTCCACCATAATTCTGCGTTCGAAATTATCGAGCGTGGTGAGACGGTGATCTCGATCAGGGGGTGAACGATTCGCGGATGGTATCGATCTACTTTTTACGGTCTTTTATCGATCGGCGATCTTCTGTAATCGCATGGTCGATCGAGAAGGGAGGCTCGACCCGCTGCGGGACGACCTTCTTCGCAGCGAAGCACTCGCTTAATTTCACTTTCGCAACGACGCGTCGCGACAGGACGCGACTAAGGTGGTTAAAGGCGGCTGCAGCGGCGCGTGGTCGAATCTCGAGGACATCTTGTTGCACCGCGTTCGAGGGCAGGCGAGGATCGAGCATTGTCGACGTTGATCGCTTATTTTCCCTGGGCCCGCTCTCTCAGCGCATTTTGCCGAACCGCTTTTTCTGCGCATTCTAACCGCGAGATTATTAAATGATATTTAATTGCAACGGCCACGAACGTTTAATATCGTTAAACCAAAGTCATTTGTACCGTATTACGAGCTACAAATTGGCCGGCAAATTAACCGTTCGAGAGGCGTGCTGCTAGAATCACCGTGGGTCCGTCGAAAGCGGTTGAACACGAGACTTATAGCATCGTTCCAGCTAACTTCCATTTCTTTTTCACTCGTCCTGTCGGAATCCTTGAAAGAACGTGACGTTACAGCTCGGCGAAGACAACTTTTGCATAAACATTGTCTGCATTAATGTTCCTTCAATTTCAAAAACACAAAGTTGATTCGTCTAAAAATATAGAGATTTATTATTAATTACAAAATAAATAATTATTACATGCTTCCCACGTGGTGTACGTGGTGTACGTGGTTTACTCACGAATTATTAATGTTAATTATCAATTAATTGTGTGTTTAACTGTCACTCTGTGTATCTATCTGTTTACTTTTCTAAAGTATCCAGCTCTCTCTCGATCATATATGGCTCACCGACCTGTACACAAAGCTTACACACATAAAATCTTACACTCTTAAAATTGGTCTAATTTTTCCGAAAATTTCCTGCGCGAGAACAATGTTGTCTATCGCGCAATGTTGTCTGCGCGAGAATAGATTTTGTTGAATGGAATCCGAGGTCCTGGGGGTGAATTGCACAAGAATCCTGGGGAAGGGTCGCGGAAAATCGCAGGAAACGGAGGCGCAAAGTATATACATCGCATCTATCATAACATAAAATCCATAGTCTAATTTTTTCGACAATCTCCTGCGCGAGAACTCTGTGGGCTATCGAGGTGGTAGTAGAGATAGCAAGAAATTCCGGTGCTGCACGGGTTTGAAACGAGGCGTTATCTGGCGGTGGATTTTGTTGAACGGAATTCGAGGTCCTGGGGGTGAATTGCACAAGAATCCGGGGGAAGGGTCGCGGAAAATCGCGGGAAACGGAGGCGCAGAGTATCGCGGACGTGCCCGTGTAACCGACAGGAACGCTCTCGATGGAAATACCAGGTCGGCCGTCCAGATTGGTCGAGATAGGATCTGGCGGTGCGGCGCGCATTTCGAGGATTTAGCAAGCTGCCGGGAGAGACTTTCGTTCCGGTGCCCTAGGAACACCCACGTAAGGCAACGCGGCTCGGTGTATCGATAGGAGAGGACACGCCGCGCGCCGCTCCGGTACCGTAGCAGATCGAGCCAGCTATCGACACGTTTCGAGAGGAGCAAACGTAAGTGGAGAGGTACGGAGAACCGCACACGTACACGCGCCTCGGCCACCACCTTCGTCCCTCTCTCGTTCTCTCCACCTTTTTCTCTGTCTTTCTCGTTTCCTGCGCTCGCGTGCTCCAGCGCGGAGCGACTAGCAAACGTGCACGCCGTGCAACGTACCGAACGAACGAAACGAAACGGAACGGCAGGGCGTGGTCGACTCGGTTTATGTAAGGCGTACACGTTTTTTCGTCACCCGCCGCCGCCGTTTCATTTCGGTCCCCGCGCAGATTTATCTCGACGCGCAACTCCCGCGCTTCGATCCCCCTCGATCCGCCTCGATCCCTCGCCCCACGCTACGAAACTCGCCGAGCCTCGTTAACCAGAGAATCGGCCGTTTCCTTTTTTTTTATCCCGCTCTCGGGAAAGATCGACCGACGCGGTGGAACACCGTTGCTCCACTTTCGTCCGCCTGCGTTTCCCGCCAATTGGGCTTTGTCCCGGACTACAGGAATGCCGCGATTAGTCCAAACGACCCGCGTTGCGAAACCGTCCGACGCCATTTCCGCTCCGCGAAGCTGCGGTTCGCTGCGATCCTGTGCAAGACGATTGCTAGACACGAGTATTAATCTCATCTTTCGTTTAGTTGTATTTTCTTCTCGCAAAACTCTTTTTCTTCCTCCGATGAGCAGTAACGTAATAAATTCGCGTTGTTTAACCGTAAGGGCCTAGGGGCACACCACGTGACATACCTATTCTAGGGTATTTATCAGTGTTACCAACCACTGTAAGGAGAAAGTTTTCTTGTGGTAACACTGATAAACATACATATGTATCAGTCTAACGCTTCAATTTTCCTATGATTCTACGTTTTTTTCTTTTTTTATTAATATCATTATTGCTGTTAATAGATCCGAGTGGACTCAAGCCCCATACATTTTTGTTGTTACGGTTCCACGTTGACAGTTCTGACTAGGCGCTATTTGGTCTAACTAGCTGAACTAAAATTAGCTCTAGACTTGCTTAAAAATAAGTCCAAAGTAGTGCAAAAATAGAGAAAAACACCAGCAGATTCAGATATATTTTTCTGTCACGAAAAGACTTTTTTCACTCATATGATGGGGCACAGCGTGATGCAGTGAACCTTCCTCTATCAAATGAGCCTTTGTGCAGCTCAAAATATGCTCGAATGTTGCGAAGTTCCTTACTACTGTCACGTATACACGCAATTTTGTATTTCGTTGCGAATGAACCAATCGCACGCGACACGTGTGCATAGGAAATCACGTATGGGAAACGGCCCCAGACGAGAGGGGGACCGTGACATTTTGGGCCTGGCGGATGTCACCGTGTCGCTAACCCATGTGAATGGGATGATCTTCGTTGGTCGGCTCGATTCATAGGTTCCCCGCTGACATTTACCGACTGATAAATGTGGAAGAGGTCGACGCTCGTGTGTCAGGTACCAGGGTATCGTGCTCTACCCACGATCGTTGCCTCTTTGATCGGTCTCCGGGGACCGCGAAAAGCGTTGCCGAACCTGAAAACAGGAAATCACGAATCGGCGTGCTTCGCATCGCGTTGACAAATTCGATACCGGCTCGGGTATCGATTAGAAATCCCGCGATCGTGACTCTTCGGCTTGTCGGCCGACAAGGTCCTTCTCAGCGTTTAATTCTCCCGTGTTTATTTTCAGAGCTGTTCGTACTCGAGATACAGATTAGTGTCGATTTCACCAGTAATTTCCATTCGATCGACTCTGCCGCGGCTGATTTGCTCGGTTTGCTTGTGCTCGGGCTTCGGACCGGCGAATGCCTCGGATTCCTTGAAACGCCTCGCGTCGACAAGGCTACCGTCTTCCCCGCGAGAAGATTTATATCCTCGCAGCTCCTCGGCCGACTTATCTGATCCGTCGGCTCCAGCCCTGAGCCCATATCCCAGCCGCCGATGTCATCGTCACCCGCGACAACACGATCTCCCTGTGTGAATGTGAATGGGACGATCTCCGCTTCCCCTACCATGGAATCCGATTCATAGCCTAGCCTGACATTTCAGTGCCTATCGAGATCGGCACACTCAACGCGAGCGCCCTGACTCTCCACTCAGTTAGGGTTGCCATCTACGAAATCACAAATCCAGAACGAACGACGTAACAACCCCCCGAACTACTTTTTTAAGTTAGACACGAATAAAAGAAAAATAAAGAAAAGTTTCGGAGAAATGTGTTTCTTTTTGCGGAACTTGTGCTTTGTTATGGTCTTGAAAATTTTTCGATTCCACTTTTAGATGCACCTTCGCGACATTTCTCCGATTAAAATGATACCAAACACGATACAGTTCGGATTTTCCATGGCTGTTTAATCCACGATTTAGTGGGGCTAAATCTGAATCAGCTGGGCGAGGCAAGCAATGCGATAACGCGTTGTTTGCCGCGACACAGCGAAGCCACGTGTATTGTTTTCCTCGCCCGCGCCTGGAAATTTTTCTCGGCTAGCTCAGCCATTTTTGTAGATACAAACTTCGTCCCCGTTCCCTGATAAGTTTCCTCCCCTCCTCAACATTTTGACCGCTGAGCGAACAGCCGACGCGTGCCTCGCGCCTGCCTCGGCCGAAGCGTGATGGTGAGGGGGCAGCGTCCCGAAAGGGCAAGGGGGCAGACTACTCCCAATCTGAAATTTTAGTATAACTTCTGAACCACAAAAGATATCGGGATGAAATTTCCACTAAAATTCATTAAAAAATTATTCCTACCGACTGATTATTATTTTGATAAATATATTATATATTTTCTCTAATCATTTTTCAATTAATTCTTTAAATTTTGTTGTCTTCAAATAAAATTAGCAATTGTTCATTTGTTACTTACAACGAAACGAGTATGTACTTCGAGGGAAATATGTACTGTTGAGGGAAACCGGGGTATATACAAGGTGATTTTGGAAACTATGAAAAGAGCAGTAACTTGTCCCAGTTCCCTGAATCACCCTGTATAGGTACTAATTTGAATGGTGTAGTTTTAGAAATTAAAGATATTTAAGATTGTCATATTTCGTTTCGCTTGGGTAAACTAATTAGAGAACGAATAATCTACTTGGTAAGAAAAATGGCCGTCGACAAGGTGTTAAAAATAATGTTATCGCAAACATTCTGCGTTCCTAGTTTCCGAATTCCACGGCGAGGCGAGCAGAAACGTCGATGATAACAGAAATCGGTTCCCGATGCACAAAGTTTCTCTCCCGGCCTGGCAGCCGTTGATTTTTCCGCAGACGGACCAGTTTTGCTCAGCGATCGATCGCCGTCCGCACGGTATATTATTCCAATTATCCAGCAGTTTGTTGCTTTCCTACGTTCCTCCCATTCCTCTTGCGTCGCGCATTCCGGAAGAGAGAATTTCGATCGAGGCACTTTCTCCGGCCGAACATCGCGGATTCCTTTATTTCGCGTTTTCGCGGCGCGGTGGTTGAACGCGACGGGCGTGACTCTCGCCTCTAATCCTTTGGCATTTGCTCGACAGTTCCTGCGCGTAAGATCCGTGCGTGGCCTCACACACGTGTCGCCTCTGTTGTCCTCTAACGCCCAATGCCTGCAACTCCCACACTCTGATTTGTTTGCACTCGGGTCACGCTTCATTATCTTCCAGCTCCGTTCTTCATCAAGAAAACAGTCATTATATACCTAATTCGATCTGCAGCAATTTTCAATGCTTCTCAATCGTGCCACGTCTAATCAAATTAGCCGGCTTAATTATTTAACGCTTTGAGCGCTGTGTCTCTCATGAATCTTAATAATTAAATTTTCATATCATTGAATACATCACTAACTTGAACACACACCGAAGACTATTTGTAATGGTAACTTGTATAATTGAAACGAGAATTTTATTGAAATCAGCGACTGACGATTATATTCTTTGTCAGAAGAATTGAATCTGACACGTTATCGTGGCTGTTAGCAAAAAGTGCAGGTTTTTCCTGGTGGTGCAGTTGGTTAGAAAAACAGAACAACGTTTTCTCTCGATAGAGAAGAAGAGTTTTGCCCAGAACCGCCCACGCGTCGATCGTCATCGATCGATATCAGTCACCTTGCGTCGCGAGGACATCTCGATCGCTGGTAAGGTGATAGGTCCTCTAATTCTCAAGAAAACCGTGGCTTGCCATCCGCGACGAGATAATTCGTAACGATCCTGCAACGCGATAAGCGGTGCAGTCGTCGATGGAAATTTTCCGATGCACCGGACTGCGTCAAGCGACTGATGCACGCGCTTCAAGGCGCGTCCCGGTAGATAAAGGATCGATTACATAAAGCAGTTCTTCCTCGGCCTCCTCTGCCGTTTAGCATACGATTAGCTGTTGTCGGAGTTACGATTTCTTGTGAATTTTTAGTGGGAGGAAGAGTTATCCTGCGCACTTAACGAAACGAGCGTGACAGGTTCACCGGAGGCGATCATTGCGATGACGATGACGGCCGCGGCGAGTTTTTAGTCGAAGAAGAAGAATGGTGATCGGGATCGATTTGCTCGAAGGACTTCCAGTCGATATACGAGGCGCTGAAACGGACTGAGAATGCTGCTGTCAGTTTGCTCATTCATAAGTAGACTGCGGCTGTTTATGCAAATTTTATAGACATATTTAAAGACAGCAAATTTCGGTATGTCAGATATCAAGATATTCTCGGAATATCGTAAAATTAAATGTTTATCATCTCGATAAATAATAAGTCAGCTTATGTGTGTTTGCTCTAGATTCGACAGAAGAAGTTTCGTTAAAATCGACCTATGGATTAATTAATCCAATGCATCGCATTATAGCAAAATCATGCACTATTTATAACAGTATTGATTTTTTCATTGAATCTCTGCAAAATTTTAAAATGCAACTACGCAGGATTATATGATAATTTTTTTCTTCTTTTTTCTCTTTGTAGAAAATAAGTAGTATTGTATCTTTCTCTTTTTTTTCTTTTCTTTATAAATACTTATATAAATAGGGCATCTGCCAGTCTATAATAAAAAATAATAATAACATCATAAAATTAAATGTTAATCATCTCGATAAATAATAAGTATTGTGAAAAACGCTCGAAACACGGGTCAGCTTGTGTTTGCTCTAGATTTAGCAGAAGAAGTTTCGTTAAAATCGATGACCGCTGTGACCTCGCCTTGTTAGCTGTAGAATCCAGGGAAAATAAAGTGTTTAAAATCCGGCGTTTCCTGCACGGCCGAGCCGGAATTCAGTTTACGGCTTCGTATCTCATCCCCCTGATAAATCCTCGCCGGAGTAGATCTCTGTGCCGGACGATCACGGAAGCAGCCGGGTTTTCGAGTAACTGTGCATCGCGTTCGCGGTCCGATGCATCGGTGCGAGGCGAAGAGTAGAACGAGGATGACGGCGGTCTCGTGTCGAAACCGAGGCGCAGATAAGCTCGTTTTAGCGCGAGATAGTTAATCTTCCGTTTAATCGGCTTGTTTATCTCGACGTGCTACAACCGGGAGAACGCTGGTAATGGACCGTCCGGGAGAGGAATCGGGCTTCTTCATATTCGAACCCGCGCGCAACGCGCAATTTGTCCCTCGTTCCGCGATATTTCAATCGACCAGTCGAAAGGGGGAGCTAGTCGAGATAAATCGACGTTTCTCGCGTCCGAGAAAATCGGCGCGGCTCGAGCGAACGGTCACGAACAGAAAAACCTTGAATAATCATCGGCGCGATCGCCGAGCTTCGTCAAGCAGTGAAAGTAATCTGAATTCATCCTTTTGGCTTAACGAGCTCGACGGAGATTTCACGCAGACGCCGAGTTCACCGCTCCCGATCCAGCTCGTTTTCAGCGCGAACTCTTGTAGATCGCCGCTCGATCCTCGAAAGAAGAAATCGATCTCGGGCCTTCTTTCCCGCGCGGCGTCATTCGATCCGTGGAAAGCGAGTCGCGGGACGGTCTTCCTGTCGAACGTAAACGAAACGAGACGAACAAATCGACGGGTAGATGCATTTCCACGAGGTACACCAGTCCTACAATGTTCCGCGCAAAAAATCAGATAACAGGAGAATGGTGATTCTGTCGCAATAAATCCTATTGTGTTCTCTAATGAAACAATCAATCGAAGAGGAAAAGCGTCTAATGGTAACAACGAAGTAGAAGGTCGTGCAAATAAAAACATTTGCAGAATTTTGAAGTTGCAACAGAGAAGTTATAGATCGAGTACTCCAATCAAAAACTAAACTAGAAATTAGAAGGATGATCCCGAAATAGTCTAATGGCAACAACGAAATAGAAAGTCGTGCAAATAAAAACATTTGCAGAATTTTGAAGTCACAATAAAGAAGTTATAGATCGAGTACTCCAATCAAAAACTAAAGCAGAAAGTAGAAGGATGATCCCGAAATAGTCTAATGGTAACAACGAAGTAGAAGGTCGTGCAAATAAAAACATTTACAGAATTTTGAAGTTGCAACAGAGAAGATCGGGTACTCCAATCAAGAACTAAACCAGAAAGTAGAAGGATGATCCCGAACTACTATCAGTTCCTATTGTTCTTGCTCGAACGAATAAATGGGTAGATGGAAAAGAGATTCGAGTAGCAACAAAGTAGTATATCGTGTACAAAGGCTATTGTTCATGCGTAAACAAATAAATCGGGAAGTACCAGGATCTTCGTGCAACCTTCAATTTCGTTCCTGTTATACAAATCCTGGGGCGTGCGCGAACGAAAACAGGACGCTCAAGTAGCAACGAAGTTGGCGATCGTGTACGTCCTCCATTGTTCGCGGGGTGATTAAATAAATCGAAAAGTAAAAGGATTCTCGGGCAAGCAGGAACGAAGTTGGAGGTCACGAGTGCCATTGTTCTCTCGCGTAAAATCGAAAAGTAGATTTTCGAGCGGTAGCTCGCGCGAAAGTCGAAGGTCGCGTATCCGAATGCTCTATTGTGTTCACGAAAAGCTTGTCTCAATTACGATCTTCGCGAACGAGCCCGATCGAAACGCGCGGCGTTGTCGAACGTGTGTCTGCATGGTCGAGTAGTTGCACAGGCCGGCTTCGTTCCCGACGTTTTCTATTCCCGTAAGATAGACGAGGCTAGAGCGTCGATGCGTACAGCGTGTAGCAGCGGATTAGAGATCGGTGGGTGTGTTGCGCGGGTCGGATCGGATCGGGTGTGCGATCATGCGTTAAAATGAAAGGAGACGCGCGCGACGTGGCGAGATGAGAGACGAGAAAAACGAACCGCGTTTCTCGGCTCTCTGCTCTCGGTTCTCCTTCGACTCCTAAAAGGACAGCCGCATGCCATCGCGGAAACTACCGTGAGACTGATAGAATCATTAGCGCCGACGATTGCTACCGTTTCTCTGCTCTTTGATACTTCGACGAGACCTCTACCACGCGGTTTCTTCAAAACCGAAAGTATTTGGTTGTCTCATACGCAAATGTTAAAGGTGCCTGTCCATTCGAGAGTAAAACTATTACGAGTGACTCTCTAGAGTCAAATTCTTCAGTGCACACGGGATTGAGAGTGTTAGTATTCTGTTAAATGAACACCTACCTTTAGTTTTGATCACATAATACTATTACTCCAATGTCATTCTTCGATTACTCCGCGATAATAATTACAATGAACCTAGAACCATTATCTGCTCGAAGAATTGTATCCGAACAGAGCTTTGTTTTTAATTTAATTAATAATCATATTGATTGTTCCTCTCTACTTGAGCAAATCAATTTTTACGTACAGGAAAATTGGATCAATTAATCCAATGTTTAACGAGTCTTTGCAAAATTTTGAAATGCAACTACGCAGGATTATAGGATAATACCTATCGATTGTACCAATATTATATTATTATATTTTGTGTTTTTTTCTCTTTTTCTTTTTGTGCACGTCCCTTCTCTTTTTTTGTAAACACTTATGTAAAAAGGCTTCAGTCTGTCTATAATAAATAATAATAATAATTATTATAGACTATACGTTTCTTAATGTCGTTGAAATAAAAGCTCGTCTTGAGATATGATAAACGCAGTTGGTGATTAAGCTTTCCATGCTGAACAAAATGTACCGGTGTCCTCACTGTTGCACCTTTCTACAAAACTAAAAACATTTACACTTTACAGTTCGGAGCTATTTCAACTCGAAAATTACACATCTCTTTCGACCAAGAATAATATGATTTTTTTTATTATTATCGATATGAAATTGATATAATACCACATACAATACTTAAGTGTGTATTAATTGATGTTTAATTACTGGGCTACATACGTGAATAAATTGCAGTTGCAGGTGTTGCATTGTCGAAGCTGTGCAACACAATGACCGCTGGAGCTTTCAACACCCCGCGAAACTAAGGAAAATTAATTTACAGCTCGGGGCATTGTATGCGAATAAATCGCGGTGCAAAAGGTTAATTCGCAGTGTATTCGCAAGAAGTTTCGAGCACGATCGCGGGTAAGTACAAAAAGCCTGGGTATTGCTATAATCTCGAGCGATATGCAGTTGCAGGAAGAAACGAACCTTGGATGAATTTCGATCGCACTTTGTAGCAAGATGTATCAGTAATCAAGAGGTAATGAAATCCGCCGGCACAAAATGATTCGGCAAAAACCGTCGATCGATAACTATGACTACGACGGATTTTTCCACTTTCTAAACTCGAACGGCTGATCTCGAACAGCATGGACTTTTGTAATTAGATAGACGGTTTTTGTCAAAGTCACGTTGCCAGTAATGTTCGTTCGCGCGTACAATCGTTGCCTCACCGTGATCGATCTGTAGATTCGATTACGCTGACTCTCGAGTGCATCTATTGTGCAGTTAGATAACACAAGCTGGCCCAGAATTTCAAATAGTTCGAAGACTCTCAGAGACTATTAATATTTCAGCACAATCCGTTCTAAGTGGATTCAATAATTGAGTATTGCTCGTATGTATTGCCGAGTGCGTGGGCGTGGGAGATGAATTGAATGAATCACAAATCATGTTCGATATCCATTAATTAACCGGGACATTATAACAGCCAATTGATTGGCCATTATTACACTCGGTTTACAATCTCGGAATTGTTAACGTGTTATAGCCTCACGGGATAATCAATTTATTAGCTATCATATGTTCCGATGACTTTAAAATTAGTTTCATAAACTTTCTGTTGCTGCTGTTTCTATTGAATTTGAAAAATTGTGGCGATGGTCGGCAAAGCATTGATGTAGCGCCATCTGCTGGCGATTACAGAATCTCGTGAACTATGTTCGACTTATTTATCGTCGAGACAGTAGTGTCCTGTAAAGTAGGTACTGGTGAACGTAATGTTAATAAAAATGAGGATTATATTTTTCCGAAAGTATTCGTAACGATAGCTATCCCGACAATTAAGTATTTATACTGAAACTTTCTCTTCGCTTTGAAGAATTGCTTCGTTCATAAGAAGAATACGCCATTGTCATTCCTGGACTTATTCTAGTTCCTGGATTCTAAAATCCATAAGAAATTGATAATGTTTAAGAGATTCATTGAATGATTTTCTATGAAAAAGTCTTCACAATAATTATCATGTAAAGAATCTGGAACCCCGCTGATGCTAGTAGGATTTATGGTTAGACAATATTGAGCGGTATAGTCGTTATTGAAGTGTAATATTTTAATAGTAATCATAATGAAGTTACAGGATGTTTTTATACAATATGTATAGATAGAGCAATAGTATAACCGTTCTTACTTATCTCGATCGACGTGATTACGCTTAATCAATCCGTAAGTTTATTATCATCTATTAGTTAGAGAGAAGGAGGAGGAGATGAGAAGGAGGAGAGATATGTAGAGAACACGTATCCGCAATAGTCTTAGGTGGAAAAACAGGTGAAGCCCTACGTTCCCGTCAACGCCGCTTAACGCTATTCGCAAAAATCGTTCTCGTGAAAGTGTAGTAACGAAAAAGAAAAACCGGAAAAAGGAAAACTCTCATTATACACGTATCGCCTGTACAGTGGTCTCTCGCGAACGTCTTCGTTTATTGCGTCCCTGAAAAACATTCGCGGGCAGATTGAACGTCGAGAAACAGGGATGGGTATGCACGCGCAGGGTGATTCCCATCGAACTATCGGAGTAATTTAACAACTATGCGTCCCGAACGATGATTGGATCCGCCAGACCGCATTCACATCCTCGTATATTTGTATATCTCTATAGTATGTATACTTATATATTAATAAAAATCACGAAGAACTTCCGTATCTCTCTCTCTCTTTACAAACGTTATATCACCTAGTGGAAATTTGTACACAGTTTTTTTTCATACAACATTCCTCTTTCTCTCTCTCTCGCTCTCTCTCCCTTAATTACACGCTTGTTCCGCGAGTTCGTCGTCGTCCTCGTCGCTTTGGCTTCGATCCAGAACACGCTAACTCTGCAACCGAGCTAGGATCCTTTTTCGTCCTGCACTCCATCCTCACGCATCGATCTAGCCACTCGCAAAACGCGTCTGCGATCCAGAGATCGCTCCCCGGTTACGAATCTCCTTATTCTCGCGATCACATTGGGCTTCCACGAATACCAACGAGTTTTAGCAACTGTCATCGACGACAATTTCACCGTCACTTCGTCGCGAATAAATAATACTACGGGGTTTCCAGCTTATGCGATCCCGTGCGGTCAGATCGCGAAGAGTCGCGATTTATCAATTATGTGCGCGTGTAGAACGAAAACGAGCCTGTAGGAACTACGCTATGGAGCTGTGCTCTGGACAATCGTTCGCAATCAGCTACTCTCCATCGATTTATGTGACCCTGACACAATTAGACTAAGCATTTTATGCATCTATGACAAAATATGATCGATTTCAAAATGGTACAAACATTTGACGAATTTAGAAGAACAGGAGAGAATTTTTATCTTGCTAAAAAATTGGCAGTCTAATGAATTATTTCAAGTCTTGCTCAATGTTCACGTGGTAATAAATTGATCTTTTTAATACGCCAATAAAATTCAAGCCTTTAGAACCATTTTTTAAAAAGTTGCTTCATTTTGAAGAGGTGAGTTTATGATTATCGTAGTCTGCCTAATCCAGCTCCATCCACCTGGATCTAATTTAGATAGGGTCTCGGATAGATTTAGGTGTAATCTGGATTACGTTTCAAGTCTTACTCAATGTTCACGTGGTAATAAATTGATCTTTTGAATACGCCAATAAAATTCAAGCCTTTAGAACAATTTTTTAAAAAGTTACTTCATTTTGAAAGATTAAGATTATGATTATCATAGTCTACCTAATCCAAAATCTAACCTCCATCCACCTGGATCTAATTTAGATAAGGTCTAATTCAAGTCTTACTCAATGTTCACGTGGTAATAAAAGCTTTTAAATACGCCAATAAAATTCCAGTCTTTAGAAGCATTTTTGAAAAAGTTGCTTCATGTTTTAAGGTTAAGGTCACCTAAATCGAGGAGGATCCATCTTCGCGCGAATTACCTAGCTCTCCCTTAGCGCGCGGTTCTGCTCGTCCAAGTGAACAAGCATCTCGCCAATCTGTTTCCGCGTTCCCGCAGCCGAGGTGCAAAAGAACAGAGACGTGGGACGTAAGAACGCATCCGATCCGATGGACACAAACAATTGCCGCGAGATGGTCCACCGGTGTGCGACAGGTCGCTTCTCGCGAGTACCGACACTTCACTACGAGTAACTTCAAACACGATCGACGGAATCTAGCTACGGTTTTAAAAAAAAACGTTACATCGAGACGAGCATGCTCGTGAGAGTCTGAACTAAAAGGGCCACCGGTGTGGTCCTTTAAACGGTGTCTCTCGTTCGACGCGAACGACCTAGGGGCTATGTGGAAATCTCGATCACCGGTTCGGCTGTGTTATTGTTCAGCAGCTCCTGCTTCTCCCTCAGTTTAAGATCGTACTGAGGAGGCGGAGTGGTCTCTTTGGTCTCAACAGGGGACAATCCATCAGTTTCATCCAGAGGAGACACACCCTCCTCGCTGTCTTCGTCATCGTCGTACTCGGTCTCCATTTTAGACTCGTGTATCTCGTGTAGGGGATTCGGTAGAAAAGCAGGATGATGTGGTAAACCATAACCAGCTTCTCCTCCGTAAGTAACCTTCCCCATGAACGAGCGAATCTCATCGAAATACGTATCCTCCCTTTCGTTCTCGTTGCTACTTCCGGGAGAGTCCGCAACGGATACGACACCGCTACCATCGTCAGCCTCGTGTTTCTTCAGGTGTCTGTCTAAGTTAGTCTGCTGACCGAAACACCTCTCGCAGAGGGGACATTTGAACGGCCTCTGTTTGTCGTGAATGTTCCGCACGTGTCTCTGCAGGTTGCTGGAGATGCTGAACGATCTCTCGCAGTACTTGCACTTGTACGGTTGCTCGCCAGTATGAGTACGTAGATGTCTGGTCAGGTTCGCCGACCTGGGGAACACCTTGCCGCAGAACTTGCACGAGTATCGGTCCTTCATCTTGCCGTGTGGATGGTGATGATGATGGTGGTGATGGTGGGGAGCGATCACGGCTTCCTGGAAAGGCTTCACGCCGGGAAACGGTCCTAGCGGTGGCCTGCCCAACAGGTCGAATCCTCCCGCACCAGGCCTAGCTCCGCTGAGCCCGTTCATGAGCGTTCCTAAAAAAGGTAGTCCCCGCGGAGGACCGAAGGGTGACAGCGGTGGCAGCAATCTGGAGTCTGGAGCTCCGCCTCCAGGAGGCGGAGGACCACCTGGGAACCCGGGGAATCCACCAGCAGGTCCGCGATACATCGCCTCGAGGAACATGGGGTGTATAGGTCTTGGGTAAGCCATATGAGGAGGAGTGCTCGTTGGTGGTTGCTCCGCTGGTAAACTCGTTCTTATGTGAGGACTGCTGCGAACATCTTTGGGATCGATTTCCATCGGCGCGGAGGTCTCTTCCTCGTGCTTCACAGGATCCGGTGGAGGCGGAGCTTCCTCCATCGGCGGTGGAACCGGCGAAGGACTGTGACTCTTCCTCTCAGACGTGTTCGAGTTCGGGTTCTGCTTCTTCGTTTGAACTCTGAGATCCAGGGGCTGGTCCGTTGTCTCTTCGTTCGCGACGGATGAAGCTAGATCAGAGTCCATCTTCTTCTCGGCTGTTCTGCTGCTTGATTCTCGCTTCTTCAAAGGATCGTCGTCGCTGTCAGGAGTGGGTTGAACAGGTGGTCTGGCGGGAGAGGGCCTGAACGATGAGGTCGCCTCTTCGGCGGTCGATGGAGACACTTTGCTGTGTTGAGGAAGTACTCGGGGCGGTGTGAAGCGTTCCTTCTTCGGACTGTCGCTTCTCTTCTCGGCTTCTTCGACTTTCGGCGGGAACAGAAGGGGAGTGTTGAGGAAATTTGGGGCGTTCGGGAAGATGCCCGGATAGGGGCCCATCAGACTAGGTGGGTAGAAGGGTAGTCCGCCTGGCAGGCTGACCGGGGGACGAGGGTAGACGAGGAATGGACTTCCAGCCGAGGTGGGTAATTGCGGCATGGTTCCCGGTGGGCCTGATGGCGGTGTCGAGTCGCAGAACCGCTTGTGCTTCGACAAGGAGGTGACCGTGCTGAACGATTGTCCGCATTTAACGCACTTGATCTGCATGCGACAGTCGGCGTGCATGCGCTTGTGCCGGCATAGGTTCGAGAACTGCGTGTACGCCTTGAAGCAGACTTCGCACTGGAACGGCTTCACGCTGCTGTGGATGTGGGTGTGTTGCTTCAGCCCGGAACTGGTTGCGAAGGTTTTGCCGCACTCGGTGCACGCGTGACTCCTCGCGCCCACGTGGTGCGTCCGAATGTGGCGCTGGAGATTCGACGGATCCGTAAAGACCTGCGGATTGTCCGACTGTTAGCGAAACTTTGAAGATGTTACTCTGAGGGGAGGACGTGTAGGGTTTTCTCCGGACAGAGATGGATGTGAGGCTTACCTTCGGACAGTTCTCGCACGGATAGTTGCGCAGATCCCCGTGGACGATGGCACGGTGACGGACCAGCAGCGGTCGCCAGGCGTACGCGCGAGGACAGCTGTCGCAGACGTGCTGTTCCGCGGGGTATCTGTGACAGGTCACCAGGTGCCGGTCCAACCTGCAAATCGAACTCATCAGACAACCGCTTCGGGAACTTACGAGCTAGGTCTTTAGGCTACGAGTCTAGGTTCACGAATCTCCGATGTCACTATTCTTTGGACACTCCCTCTAGGGGCTCTTCCTACCCGCGACGAAAAAGATTCGGAAACAGTGAGCAATTTAAACAAAGAAATTAATGGAACGTACGGAACAGTCACGTTATTGCTCCACTATGAAAACTCCACTGAAAGACATCTTTGAGCAAACGATAAAAATTCACTAAAAATTCACTTCATCTGGACTCTGTGTTCAAACCGAATCTGCGAGAGCTTGATTTCAGACAAGAGAGTTGGAGATTGGAGCATACAGATGTCAACGATATCTTTGAGCAACGTACCCTAAGTGATCCGAACCACGCTGTGAGAAGACGTTCGAGAATGTTACGAGCTAGGAGCGTGGTTTTACCGGTTGGTTCTCGTGGTCCAACACTGTTCCTTGGATCTTGTGGAGAGCTTTTGGTTTGTTCTCCGATGCAATCGCGAAGCTCTCCGGCGAGCAAGGGGTCTTCGGATGTAATCGATCCGCACCGGGGATAGCGCACCGACGAAGACTGCGCTCGGTGCAGTCGAGGATGATGACTAAGTGACTCCGGTAGCTCGGCGGCGGACAACCTCTCGCGTAATAACGGTCGTAGGAGAAAGGGGGTGGTCATCGGGGGCCGTTAGGTGCACACGAACGCTCCCTGGCCCGTTTTCCTCGTTCCCCGTTTCACCCCAGAGAGAGGAGGAGGAGGGTGTCGCGAGGCGGTCGCACACGGGTTATGGTCACAGGATGTGCCATGGTGTGTGCCGGCATTGATTTTACACCCTCGAACACACGTGTCGCGTGAAACCTATTCGTGGTGAGATAGTAGGCTCACGGTGACGGTGCGCCGTGCCAGATGAGCTGCGGGCACGCGACGCCTTCGATGATGCATAAGGGGGTGGCTCGATGCAACCGAATGCGGATCTCGCGCGTACTTTATGCGCCACAACAGGTGACTCTGCCCTGTCCTGCTCTCTGTGTTCGCCAACCGAGCTGCACGGAAGCGGCTGGTGTTGCGGCTTGTCAAGGAACCGGGAAACTGATGCCGGAAACGAACGAAATGGATGGCCGAACTTCGAACACCCGGGCCAACAAAGAATAAAAGTCGTCCCGGAAACAACTTCGTTGGTCCACCGAGTTCAGATTCCCAACCGAATTCTTCGTCGATTCTCGTTTCGTTAAATAAATTACTGTCTGATGCTGCTGGGTAGTCACAAAGTGTTAAATTGCTATGGATGGATTCTTGATTTTCTTTAAAACTACTGAAGAAAGATGGAAGAATTGGTTGCCCGACCAAATATTGGGGCCTGTCTTCTAATCTATAAGCTTTTGAAAAAATGTAAACTGAGAATTTGATTTTGTGTTGTACAGACTGGTTCGGTTATCATATTTTCATTATAACGTTCTTATACTTTCAATATCCTACTATTGTAATTTTCGATTTGTATTCTTCATCATGTTGAAATAAATCTCGTATGAGATTTCCTATAATGAAAAAAAAGATGGAAGATTCTACTTGGTGAAAGCGTGGTTCAATTTTCTGTCGGAGGCAGGCAAAGGTGAAGTGTTTATTTTCAGGCAATCAGAGCAACACGTGCTCTGATTTTTCGAATCGTGGGAAGGAATCGGTAGTACCGAGCGACTTCCATATGGCAGTCAGATCGGACAAGTATTTGACTCTTTTTTTAATGGCGCGGCGCAAACAGCACCGACCCCTGAAAAAGCCATCGTAGCTACCCCTCGAAATAGTTCGCGTGCTTAGGACCCCTCTGTATTTTCGTATAGAGCGCAACCAACGCTCAGATTTCGGAAGGATAACCAATCGTTCCAGTATTTTGTCGAATGATGAATAAATTTACCGGGGAACCAAGAAATACGCGAGTATCGTGAGACTCTTCGAAGGTTGAAGAGTATATGGTACGAACGTTAAAAATTTCGAAGCACGAATCTTGTAGCGAGAACAGAACGTCGATTCGTGGCTTGTCGTTTTAGGTGGCAATTCCCGACGATCTGATCCGAAGAGCGAACAACCTATGAATCCTTCATGAGTCGGCTCGTGTATCTTCTAATCGACGCCGAGTAATCCTCGGCTAATGAAGCGGACGTAATGACAAAACTGTTTCGCGTCGATACGAACGTACGAATGAATAATCTAATTCTTTGGCGGAAGGGATGAAGTTCATCTCAGCAAATTAACCCTGCTGCTTTTTTCGTGTTTTACAGTCTTTTCTAGTCCACTCATCTGTTTCATTTTTAAGGATAACAAGATTGAGTTGATAAACATTTTTCACAGCGCACAGTGGTCCGGTAACCCGCTTTTTGTGGCCAAAACTATTGTAGCGTTAATTTTAGATTTAATGATATCTTATTATAGGTCGCTGGATTCGTCTTGATACCAGTTAGAATATTACGATGTAAAATATATGTTAAAAAAAAAAATAAAAATAATAATTAATAATTACTAATAATAATATATAAAAAATATTAATATTATAATATTAAATATTAATATTATTTTGATGATGGACTAAACTTTCAGAAAAATCATGTCTGAATGCTAACATTTTTGAACATTTTTTTAAAACTCTACCTAAAGTTTACATTGCACTTAACTTTATGTCCCTTGTATATTGATTGCAACATGCTTATATGACCATTAATTAACTGAAATATACCTGCTCACACATACGAAAATATAGTAAAAATTTTCATTTTAGCAGTGTGTAAAGAATAATTCAACTATTTAGTTGTTCCTCCAATTTCATGACCTAATATTTAGAATTTCGAGGTTGTAACGTATTCTTATTATAAGCGAAAAAAAATTTTGTTGAAATTTGAAAGTCGAAAAATTGAATTTTGACCACAAAAAGCGGGCTCCGGGACCACTGTGCAGCGTGAAAATGGACGGCTCGACATTAAACACAGCGTTCAGAAATTCATTTGAATATTTCTTACAAAGGAGATTCCATAATTTCAGAAATTTCAAAATGAAAAATATGAAACGGGTCATTGGACGAGTGCAGTTAGGTAATATACACTTCCTCTAAGTATACACCTGAATAAAAAATCACAGCAGGGTTGATTTGAACGAAGAATTGCGCAGCACTGACAAGTTTCGAATTGGTGGTTGAACAGGGAAGGTTGAAGAGGGAAGGTTTTTTTATATAAAATGTACTCACAGTTCGATGTCCTGGAACGGCTTGTCGCAGACAGTGCATCTGGTCTCGCCCTCCTCGTCGTCCTCTTTGTCCTCGTCGATGGTTCCACTGTGTTGCGAGGCTGCAAGCACAAAGAAGAAAAGCTTGTTGAAACAACGCGTCGTCTACGGCCGAGAGACAGGGTGGAAGTCGTAATTCCGTTCCAGTTTGTGACGGGCTGCGGCTCTATAAATTACACCCCCGTGAACGATGATACGTGACCCGTCGCGGTGCGGGCGAATTACGTGATCGAGAACTGTAAGGCGGGGGCCAGCGGAGAGTGGCGTGACAAGTGGACGCCGGGATTGTTCCTGAATTATTAAATCAAAACGGCACTATCGTTGCATCAGCGACGCGAAGAGCCTAGCCCTATCTGCGAGCAGCCCTACAATTCTACCCCCGTGGAAATACTCACGAAATTAATGCTCACAATCAGTTCGAAGTTGATCGACGTGCGCTTGGCGATGGAATGCAGAAATATTTGAGACAATGACACAAGCACTAGCTTCTCCACCCGTTAGTCGGTCACGATGCTACCACGACCGAAGACAATAGACACAATGATGCACTGGTTCGGCCGACGCACATTGTCCGTGAGGGAAAATCCCAACGGGAGTGTCAAGAATCGCTTTCTATTGGTAAAAGCTGAACACGAGCCGGCCAATCAGGTGAGCTTACAGGTGGCCCCTGCGACCTCTATTCGATGGCGGGACCGAAGCCACGTCACAGTGCGGCGTTCTTATGGGCGGACGAGACAACAGTCTGTTTTTGACGAATTCTTATTTTAAATTTCGCGCTGATCACAAATATACTACTAATAAATATATTAAGGGTCTCTGAATAGAGGTTAACAGTTTTTCCACATAATACCGTTTTTTCGAAATTGTTAAACTCCATTCAGTGTGAAATTTCTTATAACACCTCAAATCACACTGTATATTCCAAAAGTACTCATCAATGCATCATCTATAAAAATGAGGAAACATGACCAAAAATTAAATTGAATTTCAAATAATATTTTATAAACATTATATAAATATTATTAGCTTAAAATTTTGGGGAAAAATATTATTAATCATGTAACTGGATTCGGTATTTTACGGAGAACCAGGAAAAAATTATCTTCTCTTTTTTTAGTGAATTTTAATATAAGCGTGTTTTTTAAAAAGTTTTTTATATATTTTATTTTCTACTTCTATGGTCATCGGAAGCAAGTGTGTATATAAATTTCAGTAGGATTGGTCTATGGGAAGCGGCTTAAAATTCGATTACAAGATTTGACACATACGCGTGGCAAAGAAGAGCACAGAGCGGTTCAAAGCCGTTTGAAGCAAGAAATGTTTACATATTTGTGAAGTATAATAGTGTGTAATCGAAATACATCAAAACTTCAGGATGTTTTGACCCGTAATTGAGAAAAGCTTATCTGAAGATATTAACGCCAAACGTGATTCCTGGCGTTTGTTGGGCTAATTTTAGATTCCCGGCATTTGTTTCATATACTAGAGACATTTCTGAAGGAATTAGTAAAGCCAAATAAGGTGTGGAGGATAGTTGCATTTTGTCCATAGGCGGCCGCACTGTGGCAACGGCAGGTAAAATCATAAAACCTCCTCCAACGAGGTGCGACCGTTTCACGAATGTTTTATATCCTTCGTCGAGGACGTACGACATTAATCCTTCACTTGTTGTATGTATATAACTTCGTTAACCGGATTAGAGCGGTCAAAAAATAGAGGGCCGCATCGTTGCAACGCAGGTAAAATCATAAAACCTTCTTCAACGAGGTGCGACCGTTTCACGAATGTTTTATATCCTTAAAAAAATAGTGCAGTGAATCTTTATGCAAAATAAAAATTGTTTGGATCAATTACAGGGAGCGTTTCAATACGGAATCAGGTACGAACACTTTTGCAGTGACCCGATATATGAAAATATAAATTTTTTAAAAGTTAATTTAATTAATTGAAAATACTTCTGTTTACAGTTTCAAATTGCTCGTTTTTATTAAAAATATAATCTGAATCGGTAAAACGGTTACCCAGCTGGTTGCGATTAAAAGTGGACAGGTGTTAATGAATTTATAATTGTATCGCGAAACGAGAGACCGATCGAGGCAGATCGAGTATTAGATCGACGATTGGCATGATCGAAACGGCAGCACCCGTCCTCCAACGGTTATTTAAATCTGCCGCTACACTTGTCCCGACCATATGGTCAGATGATGGCCCCCAACGGACCTTCATGGGAACCGGGCACAGCCCCTACGCCACCAACTACGCCCCAAGCCATGAAGCAACCCCCTGCAGAACGTTAATCGTTCCTCCATCCAAGACTAATTTGAAGCGGCACGCCGTGAATTTAAACAATAAAGGATGCGGTCGGCCTCGTGATCCGCTAAACGGGGTCAGCTAAACAGACCTCGAAAGAGGACTACAAATAAATAGAAGAAAGCCGTTCACAGAGGAATAGAAGAAGCATAGACCAGTTCGCGTACCGATCCTGATACCGGTTCGAGAAAACAAAAAATTGCGAATATGAAAATATAGGCAGAATTCTGAAACTCACTAATCTTATGTTTGCAATATAAAGCGTACAACTGTTTTAAAAAATGTTTTCTATTTTTCTTTTCGTTATTTTCGGTCTTCAAAAAATTTGAAACTAATTCCAGAATAGTTATAAAAGTCTCTACTTGAATACTGTTATCAATAAAAGATACACATTTTAAGGATTAAATTTGGAAAAATAAGGGTACCCCACCTATCCCTTTGGAAGAATTCAGAAGTGAAATTTCTCCAGCGTGTCCACAGAGAGTTAGGTATATAATTTAAGACTAATCCAAATATTCTAGAAAGAGAGAAAATTGATAGAATATGAAAAGAAACATTTTCCTGCGCTCATCATTCGACTAGAATTTTCTGAAAAACAAAAGATGGCTATCCGTATCAATCAAAGAGTTGGATGCTGTTCGTTGTTGTCTAACATGTCTCACGGTCTTGGCCCTTTCAGGTGCGTAATTAGACGCTATCGTACAACGTTATGCAAACCCCCGTTTTCGGCAACGAAAAAAGCCGCCGTCAGATAGTGGAAAGTCAACAGGTGGGATCAACCGGCTACACCCCCTGCGGACGCGTCAGTTGGCGGTTGCATGGGAAAAAGTAACGGAAATCAATGTTTCCGTGGCATCGTGAGTTACCATGATCCAACCAGACATCCCGAAGAATTCGAGCGAAGCGACGAACACCTCGAAGCGGAACCGAATGCCTCCTCTGCAATTAGGCGAACGAGTTAGGCTCATACGAAACGGAATGTCGTCGCTATGCTCTCGCAAAAAAAAACCGATACTTCCAGGAACGGCACGACGCAAATAATTCACTATACAGGCCAGCTAATTGCGTGTTACAGAACGCCAGATGAGCCTACGCGATACTCCGTTTGATTGATAGTAAAAGGCAGGAAATTATAATATTAAATATCAGATTAGGTCAGAATCGTGCACGCATTTTCCCCGACTCATTCCAACTCGTTATAAATAAACGCCTGACATTCTAAGTTCGCAATTTCGCGCTCCAGATTCCCACGAAACTGTTTCACCCGTGATCTCCATTGTTTTTCTCCCCGAGGGAGAATAAACCCCCAGCATCTTTCAAATAATCCACAATGCATTCAACATTGCACAATTCTTTTGCAAAATATTTGACACGTATTTTTGTTAGCCGGTTATCGCTGAGTGTTATGTTGAAGGGTTTCTGTGAAACCAGGCCTCAAAGATGGGGAAAACCGACGATTTTAGTGTCCGGATTTTTTTTTTATTGAAGCTCTTTAGGTCCTTAGTTTGGTCTATTTAGCTTTACAATTTAGTTTTACAAAGTTTCAAATTGATGTTACAATAATACAAGATTTATATAGATAGTTTACAATCTGTGAAATAATTGTGAATACAAATGCAAGCCTTAATATTAGGTTTCGCTATAAACATGTCAATATTTAGAGGTAGCTGGAAACCCATTTTATATAGGGAATACAATAATTTGTGCCTCTGAATGTTATACTTTTCGCACTGCCAGATAACGTGGAATTAATTAATTCTATTAATCGTGGTAATGAAACATCTCTTCTGGAACTAAAAAATACTGGAACTAATTTTTTCCCTTAAATAAACCTTGCCTCCTGATAATTTCTGGAGAATTCTCTTTGGCCTGTTTCTTGTATTTTTCATATATATCTGTGAAAGGAACCTTCGGAAAATCAAAGGAAGACGAGGAAGTAACCAGAGTGAGATGGAACCCAGATTAATTTAACATAGTTGTTTTTTTATTGCTAATAAAAAGATTATATTTCCTTTTAATTTCAAATATGCGTGGAAGTGTCGCGATTTAAGGGAGCGAGATGAAAAAATGTTTGCACGCATTTTGGGCAACGAGCAAGGTCTGTCCCACGCGAGCGGAAAACGCGTCCGAAATCGACGAAGTCGAATGTCAAACAAGACGTGTCATTAGTCCGATGAATCAGATAGGGTTGCAGGGTGTCACGCGTTTTCACTCTCCCCCCGCGCGCGTGCCACCCCCTCGGAAAATAGTGTCGCGTGCCCTTTTATGTGCGGATACCCCTTTTTTTCGTGCGCTGTCTCTTTCTCGGCCTAGGTCGCCCCGTAGGCCAGGTTACGCGCGTGTTAATCGACAATACCAGGCCATAAATTATCCGCGACCCTAAATAGAGCCATCCAGAGAGCCGAGAGATGAGCGTCTCTCCCGAGCGGTACGCAAAGCCACGGGGAAGGGAGCGGGACGTCGAGGGGGTTGGAAAAACAGCCGCCGCGAAAAATCAAAACCATAACTCACGCTAACTGCCGTCGCCAGTTGCATCGACGCCCCCCGATGCACGAGAGCGCGACGTGGTTTACCGAATCGTCGGGAAAAATGCGTCTGTCCTGGGATCATAAAACGTATGGCTTGTCATTCGGGAAAAACTAGCGCGCCAACGGAAATAGTTTCGCTCGTTTGCAGTCGTCTCTGTGACAACACTCTCTGCACCGGATTTTTAGCCGAATCGTCGATTCCCTTGATTGATACTGTGTGTCCAGTGACGATCAGAATTCTGATAGCTGGAGAATTATTGGCTTCGTGTCAACACTCACGATTTTTGATTATTTCAAATTTTACCCTTAGTCTTAAATGGTCACGAAGAAATTATTGGGGTGGAAAGACAAATATCACAGACGTTATATTTCTAGATGTTTTACATCGTCCGGAAGCAGGTGTGATATGATTAATTTTGTTAAACCAAGCGAATCTGGAAATTGCAGTCGGAAAGTATCATGCTGTGAGTATTAACCCTTTGCACTCCAAATTTTACGTTTTTCTTTCTTTTTGTCGAGTCACACTAGACAAAGGAGCGCAAAGGGTTAACCTGTGAACGTTACGTATAAAAATGATAAAGAAAATACAAATACGTTCCAGATTGGGCGAGTGTAAATTAACGCTTAGACTATTTTCGCGTAAAAAATAATTTTGCGAAGTACAGTATTTTATCGATAATTGTCCCCAACACGGGACTGCCCAGGGACAATTATCCGCCAGGGATACTGTTCTTTGCCACGAATGCCACGAATATGTCGGTGAAAGTTCCATAAAAAAAATAATGAAATAATGAAAAATAAAGACGTTTTGTAATTGGATCAGTTATGTTTACACTTCTCGGTGACCGCAGTAGTGGGGATAAATTTATTTTGATTTATGGATAAAATACTGTACCATGATATGGTATGTTTAAAAAGATCGACAAGCAAGGTAATAAATTCGGAAGGAAGGGTCTCACGGAGACAGATCGTGCAGCAGCGTGTGCCTGATAAATGCGGTAGTAAAACGGGTAAGAAAAAGTGTTTGAACCGAACGGTTCAAGCCGTAGGAGGGATGTAGTCGCCATTTTAATGCGGTCGTATGCATACGCGACCCCATGTATGCACGTTAAAACAATCCGCTTCCCGCCTCTGTCGCGCGTCCTGTCTCTCTTCCTCCCTTCTCCCTGTCTCTCTGTCTAGAAAAAAAATGATCCGCTCAAAGGGAGACAGGGCAGAGATATCCCTCGGAAGGGCTGGTACAGGGCGTACCGTTTGTTTGACATCATTATTCTCGCTGCACGCACCAGCTTGCCGGAGATTTCGCGTTGAAAATGGCCCCGTTGGATTAACGACGGCGCCGTTCTGCCATTTCCGAGCACTTTATAGACGACACTTTTTTTCTCGCTTAGTAGACACCCCCCGGGGGAAAGATCACCGGGGTGACACGGATTTAATTCGAACCGGGAAATCTTGTTATTCGGCGAAAACGATTACGCATCTAAGCTGAAAACGAATTTAAAATTCTTTTTCTACTGGAAACATTTTCTCAAAGCAAGAAACAAACGTCAAACTGACAAACGAGCCAACCTCGAGATACGCGACGTATGCAACCCCTCATTCGTGATGGATCACTTCATTCCAGGCTGTGTTAAGAGAAATGCATTAGAAACATTTACACTTTATTTACCAGATTGATCACTTAACGTTCTTTTAAGAATCGATAATCAAGACCAGAGAATTTCAAGCAAACATGATTCGATCATTTATGGAATTTTATGTAACGAAGTAGATTGTTTCTGACTGGAATATATTCTTGGTTTCATATGAATCATTTCTAAACATTGTACTCCAATATGCGAACACCATCTGTGGTTCAACATAATTTTCAAAATATAAATTGTCGTGAGGATGGAACGGTTAAGAATTCATTTAGTACGATCATTATACATACGAACATAAATTATAAACACAACCAACAGGAAAAAAATCGATGAGCTTCCGTAATCCGGAGCAAACATTCGGCCGGAAGCGTCGAAGCGGGTGTTTCCGGCGCAGGCCCCCCTTCGGCCGACGATTTACAACAGAACGAAATCTTTGAAATTTTAATTGTCCCGAAGGGTGGAAGCGATTTAATTAAGAAGCCCGGAGTCGCTGTCTTCTGTCCTCCGTGAGACGTTTACGAGCCGCGAGAGTTACGGGGAAAAATCCTCGGCGAATTAACCGTAGACACCGCGCGCCGAACTTCGCTAATAATCCCGGTTTTAATTACCGCGACATCTGGGTGTCGCTTATAAACCCCGTCCATAATCTCCGGCCGGCAGTCATCGGGACTCTGACCATCGCGCAGGAGTTACAACCAGATAATTGTCGCGCAGCCAGGCACCTAAGACCCTCCTCGAAAATTTCAATATATCATATGTACACCATCATGCTTATTACTTCTGTACAACTTTCATTATGTTTTTTTTCAATCGCTTGAAGAAGAAATTAGTTTATTAATTTCTATTTCCATTTCTATTAATTTCTATTAATTTCTCTTTTCATTAATTTCTTTCTATTAATTTCTATTTTTATTAATATATTTCTATTAATTTCTATTTTTATTAATTTCTATTTCTATTAATTTCTTTCTATTAATTTCTATTAATTTCTATTTCTATTAATTTCTATTTCTATTAATTTCTATTTCTGTTAATTTCTATTAATTTCTATTAATTCATGCGATCGTCAAAACGGAATATTTATTTCGCTTGAAGAAGATTTGAAAAAGAGGAAATTCAATTTAAAACCATCAGAAATATTGAACATCTCTTTCGTGTTCTTTTTCATGCATCACGACTGTTAAGGGTGGAGATATCTTCCTATTTTAAGTTAAAGTTTTTATTTTGCATAAACATCCGCAGTGATCGATATTGAAACAGTGACGCAACTGTAAGTTAGATATAAACATTCTTCTTCTACTAGAAAATTATTGAGAACAAACAGGGACACAGAATAATAAAAGCATTATAATAATTTAAAAATACTAAAATTATATTGACTCTACCAAGGCAAGGCAATACATTTATTCCACTTCGTTTATAATCGAACTAGAAAATCTTTATTTTCTATAAAGAATAGTTCAAAATATACAGACTCCGATACAAGTGAAATAATATGACAAATAAAATTTAATTCTTTCAGCATGGTTGTTAGTGTATATTTCGCAGCTCGTAATGATCACGGTTTCGAATTCGAAATTTCTATATTAACGGACTTGCGGAAGTTGGTCCGGGAACTTCGCGGAGTTAATGGAAGGGCTGGCTCGTGCCTCGTTTATTGGTGGAATCGAGTTCGGGCCAGCCCCCCGGCGAAGGATGTTTTATAACGAAATTTAAAGCGACACGAGGCCGGCCGGGAACGCCTCTATCTCGAGATAATCAGCGCTTATTACCGAACAGGACAGGGGTTAATACGCAACGGCCGGCCAGGTGAATCACGCCAGGAATCACGGGTGCATGACGAAGCGGTGGCCTGCAGTCAACGATTCACGATTTACCCTCTATGTCCTCCCTCGCATCGGCCTTCGCAGACTACCCTGTACAGAAGACACCTGCCCACCCCCACGCGTTCCCGAGTCCCGACTCGCACACGATCGCGATCCCGCAAACAAGCACGAGTCAGCGCGATGCGTATCGGCCCGAGAAGTCGTAAAGCCAGCTTGCGCTCTGTTCGCTAATTCGACCTATCGTAACCGGTTCGATTATCTGCCCCGATCGTCCCCCGTTTCCGGTCTCTTTGTCCAGAGTCGATTGCCCGCTTGAAAATTATTCGATAAACCAATTGAATCTGTCTAAACGAAGTGCCTCTAGCAAATTTTTTTATAGGAGCACAATTAGGAACTTATTTTGCGCTAAAGTTGTGCTCCTATAAAATTTAAAAAATCTGTCCAGAGTCGATTGCCCGCTTGAATATTATTCGATAAACCAATTGAATGTTACTAAACGAAGTGCCTGTAGCAAATTTTTTATAGGAGCACAATTAGGAACTTATTTTGCGCTCCTATAAAACTTGAAAAATCTGAGATAGCTGTCGAAGCTATTTTAACTTCGAAATCTAAAGTTAATTCGACCTATCGTAACCAGTTAGATTATCTGCCCCGATTGTCCACCTTTTCCGGTCTCTTTGTCCAGAGTCGATTGCCCACTTGAAAATTATTTGATAAACCAATTAAATGTGTCTAAACGAAGTGCCTGTAGCAATTTTTTTATAGTTTTATAGCTTATTTTGCGCTCCTATAAAATTTGAAAAAATCTGAGATAGCTTTTTTAACTTCGAAACCTAAAATATTTCCATTGTACGCGTGATTTATTTCCTTCGATCCATACGAAGTTTATCAATTAATGAATTAAATCGTTGTCAATCTCTCAGAGACGAACTCTCTAATTATTTACTTGAAGCCCAGCTCTACAGAAGCGTCAGCAGCTCTCGATCAAAGTGGAGGATCGATGAAGGACCGTGAAGGGAAGAGGCTCGTTAGAGGCTCGAATAATTGATAGAATAGAGCCGGAGTCCTTCACGCGAAAAGATCGTAGCGATACTCACCGGTCTCTCGATCGCTTCTGTCCTCGGTTGTGTTTTCTCCAAGCATGTCCTGCAGCTGAAGAGGTTCTCGAACGCCGAGAAGAAGCTCTTCACCGGCCACAACGTCCCTCACCGTTTCGTACACCATCTGCGGACAAAATCGCACCCTTGAATCTTCTCCCTTCGTCGCGAATCATCCCGAGATAATCATAATATTATACATAATGCTCGGACGCTCGTATCTCGATGATGGTGTAACCGAAAACAAAAGTGTCTCGAATATAATTTCTCAGGTTTTGTTCATACAAGCTAAATAATCTAATGTCATTCTTTAATAATGATTGCTTCGCAATAATAACTACAATGAACCTAGAACCATTATCTGCTCTTTTAATTTAAAAAAATCTACTTATGGACTATTTAATCCAATGAATCCCATTATTGCAACAATCGTGCAATATTTATAACAGTATTGATTTGTTCATTGAATTTTTGGAAAATTTTAAAATGCAACTATGCAAGATTATATGATAATACTTATCGATTGTAACAGTATTATTTTGTTCTTTTTTCTTTGTCCTTGTGCGCATGTTCCTTCTTCCTCATTAGTTAAGTAGTCTTGTATCTTTCTCTTTTTTTTTTCATTGTAAATACTTATGTAAAAAGGGCTTCTGCCCGTCTACATTAAATAATAATAATAAGTAATAACAAACGAATACAATCATTTGCTATGTCCTACAACTTTTGTCTGACACGTCGTTTCATATCAGCCATAATGTTCGTGTAATGGAATCATGTCCTGAAAACGAGATTTTCAACGTACTGTGTGTCGCGCCGATAATCGCGATCGTTCCCGTCCCGCTATCGAAACGGCGTTGCAATAATTTTCCAGGGCCATCGCGAGCGGCCATTAAACTCTCGGTTCCGGGCGACACGTACTTTACATCCGAGTCCATAACGTTTGAAAGCGATCAAAGGATCTTTATGGTGTCCCCGAAAAGTCATTACCTACGGCGATAGCTGCAGAGAGACCGTGTCCCCTGTTCCCACAACGATCGCAGGGCGTGCACCAAGTCGAAACGACTCCGTGGGGTGACTTAATAACGAAACACCCTGTATACGATTTTACTTGGGGCGCGAGGAGTCCACAATACCATGTGCAGTGGTTCGCACAGATAGAGCATCGAAAGGACGCCCACATCGGGATCTACCATATCCTGCGACCTCCATTCGTGGCTACCCTTGCACAGCAAAAATCATGCTTTCGATCTCGGAGAAATCTCTCTCCTCTCTCTCTCTCTGTCAAACATGTCTCAACAATATCCTGTATAAATTTCTATAAGTCTTAAAATTTCCAGAACCTATCGATTGTACCAGTATTAATTTTTTTTCTTTGTCTTTGTACGCATGTACCTTCTTTCTTATTAGATAAGTAGTCCTGTACCTTTCTCTTTTCTTTTCTTTCCTTTGTAAATACTTATGTAAAAAGGGCTTCTGCCCGTCTATAATAAATAATAATAATATATGTGATTGCAAGTTTGCAGACTGCTATGAATTACTGAAATATTTTTAGGGTGCTTCGACAGAAGGATGTCTATTTCGAAGGAGCACGTTTCCTGTAGAAATTAGGAGACACATCCTTTGAATTCGCGAATTTACATCGAATGTATCCCGGGAACTCTCTCGCCACTATTTAATCGAACCACAGCGAGGTACAAGGTACCAGCAATTTGGCAGTTGGACGTGCGCCGCGAACTTGCTCGCGGTTTCCGTTCCATCGCTCGTTAACGAGTCTCGACAACGGTCGCCCGGTGTGTTTCTTTTTTTTATGAGTTTCGCCGCATGTAAGGCTGGTACTGACTCTGACACCCTGTAATTATTCCTTCCTATTAACTGCAACTGTCGATTGAGAGCGCGTGTGTCAGTTGCTCCGATCGAACTGGTAAATGGTTAGCGAAACGATACCGGAGTTCCGAAACAATTAAATAAGCCCGCGTGTCACTGAACGGTGACCGGAAGCGCGTCGGAATCGATGAAAAATTTAGTAGCATGGTTAGGCAAATTACCTGTCCGCCGATGAGCACGTGGCGCATGTTCACGGTGTGAGGACTGCTGCTGCTGCGAACGTATTTCAGCCAATTGTTCGTCTCGTGCGATGCGTCCAACCAACCCCTTACTCCGCTGCCGGCCGTACGCACCTGAAAATCGAGGAAAAAGTTGCTAGAAATCTTCTTCTTTTGTTCACGGTTTTGCTTTGACTTTTTCATTGGAGTTCATCGTTTAGAATAACGATTAATCATATTATAAGGTTGCATAGGGGTATTTAAATTGTATAGTATTTTTTTAGTATTCTTCAGGAGCTTCATAGAGTTCATTCAAGAAGAAATATTTAATTCTGGAAGTAAAATATGTATCATCTCCGAATGCAAAGGGTTACAATTATGCGAAGAAAAAGTTCACCTGTTTCTTGCAATTGACTTGGAGTGCGATTATAGTGGAGCGGCAAGCATCGATAAAATTAATGTAATAAAATGCAACTAACCGGCATTTTTTTTGTGTAAATAGTAAATATTATAAAACAATGTTAGAGGAAAAAGTAGTACTGTTTTTTATGCTCAACACAATGACATATGCATTTTTATTTTATTTGCATTATTTTGATAGAAATGAAGATGACCTTCAATTTTTTAAATGAAATGCTATACATTTCTATTAAAATAATGTACATGAACAAAAATGCATGTGTCATTGTGTAGCGCATAAAAAACAGTACTACTTTTTCCTCTATCATTTTTTCTAATATTTACTATTTACAAAAAAAATGCTGGCTAGTAATAGCCTCAACACCCTGTATAGTGGAGCGATTCATTGCATTATTGTTTCTTCGCTGTGTTGCTCCACTATAACCACGCACTTAGAGCGTCTTTATTTCCGAACGGAACAAAGCCCCGAATTTTCGGCAAACCACTGTAAAGAGCTCCCCGGCACCTGACACGTTCGCAACGAGAAGGAAAGCGAAGTGCAAGGTCTGTTAAGGGATGCATCGCGCCCCGTGCACGTGCGGAAAATAGTTCGAACGACTGTCAATTTCCGGAGGCGAACCGCAATGTTTCGGATCCGGGACATTGCGTTTAACGGACTGCCGCCCATCGGCGTGTCGCCCTTCACTCATCACCCTTGCTCTCTCTGTCTCTTTCGCTGTTACTTCCCGCCGCAGCATCCAATAGGGTGCTGTCTGCTCCCTACTTTTAGGGCGAGACAAGTGATTTTTTTCAATTGTCTTGCGCTCGGCCACGCAACGCTCCGAGACGCTTGGCCGGCCAAGCGTCTCACCCTGATACGCCCCTGGACACCCTGCGCCTTTCGATGGGACCTCTCCCAACTAATTCTACCCCTGCCAACACCCTCTTCTCACGCTGTAAACACATTTTGCACTTCCACCGTGCCGTTCGTTGTCAGAATATGACGAAATGCTATAGAACTTTGACACTATCATATTTTACGATTAGACTGGATATTTTTATCATCAATTATCAATTCTCTCAAGATATCAATTCTATTATTAGTGTGTTCGTTAAGTTGTAAGAAATGTGTGAATTGCATCCTGCAGTTTCTATTGAAACAATTCACCCACCGCTCGAAATTAGAATCATAGTTACGATTAGATAATCATATTTTACGATTAGACTGGGGATTTTTCTGAAAAACTGCAAAACATAATAGCCAAGAAGATATCAATCCTCTTCTTAGTGTGTTCGTTAAGTTGTAACAAATGCGTGAATTGCATACTGCAGTTTCTATTGAAACAATACACCCACCACTAAAAATTAGAATCTTAGTTATCATAGATGAATCTTAGTATCATATTTTATCATATTTTGCGATTAGACTGGGGATTTTTTCTGAAAAATTGCAAGACATAGTAGCCAAGAAGATATCAATTCTCTTATCAGTATGTTCATTAAGTCGTAAGAATGTGTGAATTGCATCCTGCAGTTTCTATTGAAACAATACACCCTCGAGATTAGAATCATAGTTATCATAGACGTATGAATGTGAATTTGCCGTACCACCTGCCGGTAGCTCTTGCAACTAGCTCTCGTCCATAAAAATCAATGGATCTCGCAGGTGGATAAGCGTCTACCTTTCAGGTAAGTAATCACAGTTACCGATCATCTGAGAACTGAGAGATTCTTCTCTCCTGGAGATAGAAAGGTGCGGAGAGAGAAAGAGACAGACAAACCATGGTTCTGGTAGCCTGGCTAATCCTCGTGGCTCGAGTAAACTGTGAAAACATCGGATGATCCTTCTGGTATTTACTCGCGCATCGACACTTCCCAATTCGTGCTCAACAACCTCTGAAAAACAGGATCGTCTTCGATCGTTACCGAACCGTGTGAGCATTTTGCTACCGTTTCCGGAAAAAAGCGAGATCGAAGTGAAGTAGGCTTGATTCTCGATTTTCGGCGAGATCAATGATTTCTCAGGAGCCACCGTCGAGTATCAGTGATCGACCCACGGTAGCTCAGGTAGCCGGTAGACTAGTAATACCTTGTAATGCGGGAATAAGAAGTGGGACAGTTTGGCGAAAGGGAACACGAAGAAAGAGGGTGTGAGGTGGTAGAGCGGCTCGGCCATAATGGCCAGTTTAGCAGGCCGCTAAGGAGCGTTTCCGGAAGATGGGCACGAACGATCCACCACAATGGATCCCTGCGACGCGACAGATTAGGATCTCTCGCGAGCGACACCTCCGACAATGATGCGCAAAGCTCGTCGATCCGTGAAACAGTGTATTCTCGCGAAACACACAGATCCGAAAACAGGAGTTGGCTAAACTTCGTTGCTCCGTGATGAAATCGAGCGTGTCGAGATGCACCGAGTTTCCAAAATTTCAATTTCGACTAGGCTATTAAGTTTCACCGAACGTCGGACGTTAATAAATGGCTCCTCTAGACCTGGAGGGGAGAGAGAGGTCTTTCACGGTTTTTGGGAAGAAGCTCGTGGCTCTGTGAGGCCCTCGAAGGGGGACTTTCAGCGCTTTGTCGGCACGCTTGGACATGTGCTAACAATTCGTAGGACAGATTTGTCTAGCAGTGGAGCCCGTTCGCTCCCATAATCGCGGCACAGTGGTCTCTCGGAGGGTTCCGAAGCTTCTCTCGTTGCAAGCGGAACGCGCATTAACGAAGGGGATTCTTTGAAACCACGGCAAAAATCTTAAACCATATATACTAATAGACCCGGTATAGTATGTGTATAGGAAAACCGACTCTGCAGCTCGGCAAAGATAACGAACGTCGTGACGTTCAAGCTAAGTCTTGAGATTATTTCAAAATGGGCGAAACAGCAAACCGACGCCGTCACTGCATACTCACTTATACACAATTACACACTTTAACGGTAATATGAACAAGTGCATTTGCTTCAGTTTGCTCCGTGTGAATTTTGTATGTTTATTTAAAATGGTGCGAAAGTGCTGTATTAAAAGTTGCTGTACTTGAGCATAGCTTATACATGGATTTCATGGATCTTATACTAGTATCTCACAAATATGGCTAATTGTTGTTGTAAATCATCAGAACACTTTCTGAATCGAGAGTCGAGATTTCCTAACAAATTATTATTAAAATATCTCCTAAACTAATGATTTTTTTACACAAATAGATTAATACTTTTTTGTAAAGAATATGAAGAAGCATCAGCTGATGCAATAAAAAATATATGATTCCATTTATAAAAACATTAATGACCTTCATATGTCCCTCAAAACCATTCAACTTCATCTGAAACATTGTTTGCTATGCGTAATAATAATGACGTAAATCTAGATGGCAAAATGTGGCGCCCCACCCTGTATATGGTTCAAGGCAAAAATAGTCGGGCATCTCCGACGTTGTTCCATTCGCGGCGTTCCTGTCGCGAGGTGGCCGAAGAATTAATTGCGGCAGAGCTTTATCTCGGCACAATGTCGACGGACACGCGGGAAAAGCGATCGCGGAAAAGGGTACTGAGGACGCGGGTAACAAACGAGGCCGAAGCGGAAACAAACGAACAGAGAGAAACGTGGAAAAAGAACCGAGCGAGACACTGCTCCGCTCTGCATTGCTCCGCATTGCTCTGCTTCGCTTCGCTTCAGCTCGGCGCTGCTCGAAGCGCGCGCTCGCCACGCGAATAAATTATAATTGCATGATTCCTTGAGCCTCTTTGCCGGTTACGACGCAAGCACGCGCCGCTGCGAAATTGCTAAAATTGGCAGAAATGCGCGACCATTTTAATTACACCCGCGCGGCTTTCGCACCGATTTTTCTCTGCGAGAACACTCTCGCCTCGTCTCTCTCTCTCTCTCTTTTCGTCGCCGTACTCGGGAAATCGACGCTTAGCCGAGGCTTGCGATGATAATTGAACGACGAACCTCGTTTCGATACCGCGTACACAGGGAACACGAAGGAAAATGGGAAAATTGCGAGAACTTAAACCCTTCCGAGCTTTCTGTGCCAAATGGGCAATCACCGGTCGCGGGCATTGTTGGCGAACGAGAACCAATTGTTTAAGCTAACAAACTGTGCTTTGTATGTTTACTAATGCTATTCGAAATTGACATATTGTGCCGCGAATTTTTCTTCTTTGTTATCAACAACTTTCTAGGGTTTTCAATGAGTAATTTAAAATGTGCTTCGGAAGATAGTTCTTCGATTGGTACAATCTCTTTTAATAATTGTTATTGTGTGGGTGCAAATCTGAAGGGTGAATACTTCGTACAAAAATAATAAATATTCAGCGTGGCTGGATTGATCGGAAAAATTGTCAACTATTGTAAGTGGTTGCAATGTATGTCTGTGTATATTCGTACAATCTCTTTTACTAATTATTATTATTTATTGTAGATAGGCAGAAGCCCTTTTTACATAAGTATTTACAAAGAAAAGAAAAAAAGAGAAAGATACAAGACTACTTATCCAATAAGAAAGAAAGAACATGCGCACAAAGACAAAGAAAAAAAACAAAATAGTACTGGTACATAATGCTATTCATTGGATTAATTAATCCATTAGTAGATTTCGCTTTAAGTGTTTGAAAAAATTGATTGGCGCAAGTAGAGAAGAACAATCAATATGATTATTAATTGAATTAAAAATAATTGTTATTGTGTGGGTGCAATTCTAAAGGGTTAATACTTGGTACAAAAATAATAAAAATTCAGCGTGGCTGGATTGATCGGAAAAATTGTCAACTGTTGCAAGTGATTGTAATGCTTTGTCTTATCAATGTGTGCCTGTGTAAATGATTGTCAAAAGAACGAGAGTCTCTGAAAAATAATTCCAAAGACCTAACCACGATTTTTATAAGTCCCGACCCGCTTAGAACTGGGACATTCTGCGTCCTGGAATGTCCTGGAAAGGAGAAGATCCGCTGGACGTTCTGTCAGGAGAGGAATCCTCTTCTGCGCAGCATGGGGCCGGCAGGACAGCCGTGTCTCGCACAAAACACGCGATCGTCTCCTTTTCCATTGTAACCTCACACCTCCAACAAAAACGAGTCGACGAAAGATCGCTCAACAGCGGTCCGGGTTTTACCGAAAATACCCTACGAGAAAGGAGAACGTTAGGCCGGCCAGACAGCGCGGCAGATCCTACAGGATCCTCCTGAATGGACCTTCATAATTGACGAGGTTCCGAAGGATCTACCACCGAGCAACGACTGATCCTTGATCGTGATCTTTGCCGTCGAGCGACACCTCTACCCACTATCCGGCCAGTTGGCCCGTCACGTGGAACGTGTCCATTCACAAAATTAAGATATCGTGGCGGATCCCTACCTGGATCCCTCGATCTTTCACGATTCTTCCCGGGACTTTGTGAATGGGACGCCACCATTCACACGATTCGGAGACGAATTGTGTGGCAATTATTGACAGCTATCATTCGAAGCCAAACTCTTCATACATTAAATTGTTGCATATAAAAATTTCTTTTTCACAGATAATAGGAAAATTGTATAAAATAATTGCAATCTTATCGAAATGATACAACGATTAAACCTTCTGTAAAGAGTGTATAAAATGGCTTTAATAATTATCTGTATAAAGACTTGATATAATAATAATACAAAGGAATACAATAATTGAAATCTCTCCGCTCCGGTCTTCGCAGGACCGATCAGTTTGGATCAGAAATCGGTAGATCGATGCAAAGATCGAGCGCCACCTATGGATGAAACTGTGCAAAACGGAGAAGAGTTAAACGGGTGGGAGAATAAATGAGCGGCATTCATTGTCCACGGCTAACTTATGGCACCACCGAGAGGAGAGGGCGAAGCGTGTCCGACCAGGGACGGAAGTTATGAATAAAACGGATCGATAGCGTATGATAGTCCCGTGATGGCCGACGCAAAAATGCTTTTAGCCGACACAGCGTGTCCTCCCCCGCCTGGGAAAACCCATCTCCCATCGGCTTCTTTCCCGGTGCCGTGAACCACCAGTCGGAACTTTGCGGAACCGTTCTCGAGGATTTTTCACGCATCGAAGCGGATCGATAACAATTTTTGAAATAGCATTTTGTCAGCTATCGAAGCAGCGTGACGTCGCCGCTAAGAGAACTGCGAGGGCTTGTTCTTGAACAGTTCTCGAGGATTTATTCACGCATCGAAGCGGATCGATAACAATTTTTGAAATAGCATTTTGTCAGCTATCGAAGTAGCGTGACATCGCCGCTAAGAGAATTGCGAGAGCTCGTTCTTGCGATCAACGAGGGGATGATGATCGAAGCGGCTGTTAATATCGTGATTGGACGCAACAATGGCGTATCGAATTCTATGCTACTCTCCCCTGCCTCTTCGGAAGAGAAAGAGGCACGAACAAGCTGCCGCGCCCCGTCGAATTTCCCAGAGTTTCCAGAAATTCGTTGGGCGTCCCGCAGCGGGGGTGAGCGAAACGGTCAATTATCATCCCCTAAATAACAGGACTGTTTACGATTCCGTGCGTCGCGTAGCTCGAACGCGATCCCCCGACCGAACGCGGCATTAACCGTTGGCGACATCTTTGCTTAATTTCCTCGCGCAGTTTAAAGCCTTCCCCTCCCGATGGGAGGAGGGACGATTCTCAGCGACTGACGGAGCCTTCCGGCAGTCTTAGTCACTCCTTAATTAATTTCTGGGACGAGCCAAGCTCCATCTCGTTCATCCTCGAGAGCAACGACGACGCCATGCGCGAACTACTCGAAATTCACTAATTCCTACACCGCCAGAAACGGATTCGACCGGTTCGCCGAGCGAAGGTTAATTGCATTTTTGATAACCAATCGCGCTGTATTCCGTCCGCCATAAATCATCCTCCTTGTTACGCGAGCGTATCGGTACTTAATCGATCGTCCGACGCCAATCGGAAGACGATCGACGTCTCTTACGGATGCACGTTTTGCGGCGGATTAAACCAACGTTTGGAAACTCCATTGCCAAGAAACCTAATTGAACCTGATGATGAAATTCTTGGTCTTTAGTTATTTCTTTATGAAACTATAGTCAACGTGTTTGAGAGATTCTACTGATTCGAATGAGTTCAAACACGAGGTTATTCGGAGCACATTTGAATCAGGACAGATTTAGAATTGCAACTAGGTAATTTTTCTGTTATCGAAACACACGTGTCTTCTTCTAACTAGCTCGTATACTTGAGGTTCTACTGTGTCGAGGATTAAACAGGTTAATATGCTCCGAATTGTATCGTGTTTGGAACCGAATCAACCAGAAAAATAAATTTTTAAAAAACAACGTTTTTCGTTTGAAATCTTACAAATATTTTCATAGAAATTCAAAATTCACAATCACTAATTTTCACCACCGTCTGTACGAGGCTTAGGAATCAGTATGCGTCTAGGAAAAATTATTTTATACTTTTTAGTTCATTTTTAAAAACGTAGTTTTTTTAAATTTATTTTTTATTTCCATAATTATTTTCTACTTTTTCAATCGATTTTTAACAGCTTTACCAGGTTATGAAATGATAAAAGTTCGCTAATAGAATCGTTCACTCTGTACCATTTCCTACGTTCGATATAAAAGATCAGGGAATAGCGTCTACACGATACAAGTGACATCTTGGTCCCGAAGTTTCCATATTGCCAAGAGATTATTGGTTCGCCGTGTTTCCCAGAGATTGGACACGCGTTTCCCCGTACTTGACCCACTTGACTCGTAGCAGGAAAGTAATGCAAGTAATGACGGAGCAAACGGTGCCCTTCGACCCGTGTCTAACGCGAAACAGATGCCACCCCCGACCGACTCGGAACCTCTTTCAACCCCCATCCAGCGTATTTCTAAGGGAAGCTACCCTCGGCCTATCTAACGGTATAAATTATATCCGAGTCGCGTCACTGCCAGCCCCTTATATGATCGATCATTAGAGAGGTTGGCCTGCCAGAAAATTTGCCAAAATCGGCTGATTCGAATCTCCTCGAGACCGGAAGCCATCCCCCTAAAACCGGGACGATACAGTTAAGAGGAAAACAGAAGACTAGAATCAAAGCTATTTCGTAATTTTTGTGCGTAAGATTCTTTTTTCCAACATATATTTTTATTGTATTAAAAAATATTTTTAAAATCCAAGTCCTAGGAACCAATATGAAAAATATATATAATAAAATATTTTACAAACCACGCTTATATTAGAATGCACTGAAAAGGAGAAACTAATATTTTTTGATATTAGTGACTATAAATAAAAGCGTGGTACGCCAATCTATATTAACATAATCTTCATGGACGCTCCACGCTTTTATTTACAGTCACTAATACCTAAAAATATTTTCTCCTTTTAGTGCATTCTAATATAAGATTGGTTTTTAAAATGTTTTCTTATTTTCTACTTTTTAGTCTTTACTAGTGAGCGTATTCAGTAAGACTCCTCCCACCTGACCTAATCCAAACCAACCCAGTAAGTAAACTGAGCTCCTTCGGTGCGAAGTGGGCCAGTGGAGTGGGGATCGCTGCACGCGATGACGTACTACCGAACGTCACGCGGGGAATATTTAAAAATATTGTTTAAATCCTAAACGCACAATCTTCTAAAAAAATTTCTTCTTTTTTTAATATTGCATTGTCATCCAGTTCTTAGTTACGTTGAAAATGTGAAGTCTCCAGCTCATCGGGAAGTGGTTTAAAATTCGATTTCAAGATTTCACGCATACAGCGACAACTCGGCAAGCTAATATAAGCGTGGTGATAAAAAAAGCCGTGCTGTGAAAACTATCCGAATATAAACGTGATTCACTGTACGTATCTTGTTAGTGATGTACTTCGAAAATTGCATTTTGGCCAGCTTCTCGATAAAGGGGAATCGATCGCGCGACGTCTTCTCCTTTGGCGAATGATCGGGTCGACTAAGCTTCTTGGAAGCTGGCGAACAAGCCTCGACATATCGCCGGGAGGCTGAGCAAAGCCCTGATCTAATTAGCCGATAGTCGTGATTAGGGCTGCGTTACGCGAACCCGGTGTGTTTCTCCACGCAAGTGCATCCCGATTCATGAATCCCTCCGGAACACAGGGGACAATTAAGTCGACGGTCGGAAACCGCGCAGCTCAGGCTTACCGGCGGCGTCGTGATTAATGCAGACCAATAGCGGAAGGCACACACGCGAAACGCCTCCAGGCTGCAGTGTATTCCTGTGTATATTGAACTTAGGCTACCTCCCCGAACCTGACCAGATTAGTTCGGTCATTGTGGCGGAACCTGTACGCTGCCCATGTGCATACAATCTGTCAAACCGCGCGAGTGATCGCAAGCTGCAAATTCTGCCAATCTCGCGGTGGTATTCGGGAGCGATACTACGCTGAAGAATTCAACGGCTCCAGTTAATCCGAGAAATCGTCGCGCAACCAACGCGATTCCAAATGCCATGAAGTTTCAGGTTAATACAGACGGCCGTAAATTTGATAAAACGACACGGATATCATCGAATTGATCAAACGTCCCCGTGAAACGCGATTTCTTCTCTACCCCCCGTTCTTTCCCGCTGGGGAACAATGACTGGCCCCGTTGATTGCTTTTCGAGTCGCGGTCGGGATTGAGTTTGCATTTTGAATGCGCCGCGGCGGCCGAGCAGAACGCTCGCCTGCGATGAATATTATGGACAACGACATGCAAATTTAATGATAAGTTCATTAACCGAAGTTCATTACACTGCACCCCGGTTTTGTAAATTAAACGTACCCCTGGCCACTAACATATACATCATTTCTGGGAGGATTTTCTACAATAATTGGATCTTAGAAGAAATTGGTAATTATTTACTTTAGGAGCTTCCTCACCTTGAAATATGTTATCAAGGTCATCATACTGAACAACTTTTTCCTATACATGTTACCGCCGCTCGATTTTAGTTTTCGAGATATTTGCAAAAAACTATTGATAATATACTGTATTGAATTTTTCGTATTTCTGCACGCTCCGTGGTTATGTCGTAGAGGAGGCGGAGAGGCGACCACGCATACGAAAATCCTTTTATGTATATGTTGTATATTGTATACCTGTGTTATTCATTTTGTGTTTGATTAGAAACGCCGTTAAGCAATCGCCTATGCTGATACACGAAAATCCAAGAGAGACAATTCAATATAGTATTAGCAATAGTTTTTTACAAATATCTCGAAAACTAAAACCGAGCGAGGAATATTTCAAAATTAATTACAGAATTGCTTTCTACAATTTGAAGACAGCTAAAGAAAATGTCGAAACGAAAGTGCTTCTAAGTATAATAATTATTTTTTATCCAACTCTATCGAGCATGACCCAGCAGGAGCAATTTTCGAAAATCCTATGCAACTCTGTAATCGTTAACTACGTGGTTACCGCATCAAACGGCCGAGACATTGTTTCCGTCAAAGGGCAGAAATTCTCCGGTGGTGGGAGGATCGGATCTGTGGAAGATTTCGAAATTTCTTAGGGGGGTTGGGTAGGTAATCGTCTCCGTTGTATGTACCCGGCCGTGTCGCGTCGGGCCCCCTTCTTCTCCGGGCAAAGAGTAACCGGTCCCGCAGATCCGAGACAATCGGCGGCACATCAAAGGCGGCGATTGTTTCCCGTAAATTATAACCGGGAGAGAGCACTTGCTCGACTTCTCGTTATGAGTTGGCGAACAAGTTCAATTAAGTTCACACCGGCGAAGACGAGGAACGGCTTCCTACACACGGCGAGGCCCTATCCGGCGTCTCTGCCGCAGTCAACCCCATGGAACTACCTAAACGCCGGAGACAGAGAACGGGAGAGACCGTCAGAGGGAGAACACGTTGGCGAGGGGACAGAGAAGCGGAGAGAGACCGGTGACAATGAGAAACCAGGGAGCCAATGCGTTTATTATCAACTCGCAAAGTTTCGAACCGCCCCTTACGACGCAGCCCGTTTCAAATTCGCGATATTAGCAGCGTCTTAACGATCCTTCCCGTCGAATAAAAACAATATACTCGTATCAAACATATAACGAAAGAAGAAAATCAGTTTCGCTGCAGTTTATCGATGAAGAGGAACATTTAATTATCATAAATTCAATGGCGTTCAGCATCCATTCATTACTGCTGAAATTAATTAAATTATTTCTTCTACATCTTTGATAACGTCGATCACTTCTATGAATAAACATTAGCCGCGTCTTAACGATCCTTCCCGTCGAATAAAAACAATATACTCGTATTAAACATATAACGAAAGAAGAAAATCAGTTTCACTGCAGTCTGTCGGCGAGGAGGAACATTTAATTATCATAAATTCAATGGCGTTCAGCATCGATTCATTACTGTCGAAATTAACTAGATTATTTCTTCTATATCTTTGATAACGTCGATCACTTCTATGATCAATTCTCTGAATAAATATTAGCCACGTCTTAACGATCCTTCCCGTCGAATAAAAACGACATACTGGATTATAAATAATTAGATAAATAATTAGATAAATTAACTGTATTATTTCTTCTATAGCTTTGATAACGTCGATCACTTCTACGAACAAAATAAACTTGTACGACCGAGACAAACGGAACTCGTGTGAAGCAGAGAAAATTCGCGGGGCGTTGAGCGCGTTAATTGAAAGCAGCTCGTACCCTAATAGTCGTCGAATAAATTTAATAAACTGCAGACTCCCCGGAGCAACGAGATGTCGTCCGGGATATCTTTGGTGTCAACTGGGGTGGTAGATTGCAACGGGTCGAAGGTCCGAGGGACGAGGAGTGTCGGGGAGAGCGATGTCTTTTGAAGACGATGATTCCTAGGACGCGTCTCCATTGTACGGGACAGCCGGGTCAGCCTGGCGACCGGGCAACACGTGTCTGTTATGTCTATTATCGACAGATAGTGGGGTAACGAGCGGACGAGATTTATCACCCTCCGGTTGCCACCCCAGAGAAACGAGAAGCCAAGGGGTACGATGGGGTGGCGAAGCGAGAGAGAGCAGCCCGGTTTACAGCTGGTTTCACAGAAAGAAAGCCCCGGTTAAAGCCTTACAGTTGAATCTCGGTGCGTGCCGGCTCTTTTCGGCAAAAGTACACACGGAAGGCCGAACGAGATTTATAGGAACGCGGAGAGGACTCGTGTGCAACGAGATCCAGCAATATCTAAGGGACAATCGTCTGCCGAAGAAGCAGAACATTTCTTTAATTTTCTAAAGTCACGGAGAAACGGAACAGCAAGGGTTCGCTCGAGGGGAAATAGGCCTAGAAACTCGTTGCCGGTAGAATTTAAATGTCAAAATATACACGTTAACCATTCGGACGGTACAAAGCTGTGTCATAGGTGCATTAACATAATAGGAGAAGGTGCGGCCGCGAGCGAGCCTGACCAAACCCGTCAATCAAAAAAACCCGGTCCTCGAGAAAAGGGCTAGTTAGCCGACCCTTGCATTCTCGTCCTTGCCAAGGATAACGTATGCAGCCCTCCGGTGCATGCCGAACGGGAATTTCGCAACGCTCCGCTCCGAATTTCCCAATTTCATTTATTCGACACTTCCTCCATTCATTCCAACAGTTATTAAATCCGACGGAAGAGTATTCGACTCCAAGATTTCAAGCAACAACGTCTGACAAATTAATCCGACTTTCTGGAAAGGTTAACAATGTTGGTTTATTTGAAATAGTATAATCGATAAAACAAAAATGAATTTGTTTAATACATTTGTTTCATGTTCACTTTATCGCTTGCATTCATCGTGTCACGACGTCGTTCCTTGAGTATTAAAATAAATGATAGTTAATTCGTGTAAAACCAGATTCAGTTTATTTATCCCATATTTCCAATAAACAATTTAGCTAGTAGAAATGTCTTATGTCTACAGGCCTTCCGAAGGACTGCGATGTCTTCTTTAAAATAATTGTCTAAAAGAAACTATGGATTGGAAGTTGATCGCTATTGACAACTTAAATTTTCAAAATACGATTTTATCATTGGGTAAGATTGTCGAATGCTAGAAATGTTTCTTCGAAGGGTTACGAAAGTCCGAGTCTACCCCGTTGACCGGTGCAGGATTCGCATGATGACCGGGGGATCCTGGTCCGGTGGCACAAAGCCGGGTATTCCCCGCGCCACTTGATTGTCACTTGTTTCCTGTCGATTTTTCCCTGGCCGCTTCTTTCTCGGGTTACAGAAATTCAAATGGCGTGGATCACGGGTCCCGGTAACCCTACGCCTTGAGAAATCGAAGGTCAGTCGGTGTCGAGCCTCAACACCCTTCTGCCGATTCGCGAAACTCGGCGATGCTTGCGAAAAGAAGAGGGGGAGAGAAAGAATCGACGCGCGAATCGAGGAAGGCCTACGTCGACGTAAGGAACCGAGTCCTGGAGAAGGTGGAGAAGCAAAGGGGGTCGAGCATAATGTGGCTCATTGTCGAATCACTTCCGGGGCTTGACCTCCAGCAACGCCCCTAGGACCAGTTCACCTGGACAATGTCCACGAATAATGGGGCGCCGGTGTTATGCATTGTACCGACGGAACGACGGACACGTCGATTGTCTACATGCATACGGATCGGGCAAGAATTTAATAATATCCACAATAAGGGAACCACCTACGTTCCTCGAGGATCCTTGCGGAAGCCCTCGCATAAGTGGTGGGCGTGCGAGGAAAACCAGTCCAGTCCGCTCTCCGGACATTGTTATTTCAATGAAGATCGTTTCTCCAGGAAACACGAGAAGGGTGCGCGCGTAATGCGCTCACAGATTAACGCTAGATCTGCCCTAAATACCGTTGGCGAGCGTCCCTTTATGTGGTCGCAGATCGAATGGTTACAGCCGCTTGCATAGATCAATGATTTCACCGTTAAAACTGACACGGCTAGGCTGTGGATTTTTATGGAAAATAAAAATTGTCTGCTTCAATATCGAGAAGTATAAAGGGGTGCGAAAGGGGAAGAAATTTCCTTCTTTGGTCGTTATTAATTCATTTTCCAGGAGCACTTAGTTCTATTCGAATTCTTAGAGAAGCTCCAATTATTCCCACTTATTATGCTCATATTGCGAAAATGAAATATAATATTCCAATATTTTCATGGTTTAATATTTTATTTTAATTAAACATAAAAAGATTCAAGTATTTTTGAGAATATTTCACTGTTTCCTATTGCAGTTGTTTATAACAATTTCAATAATTGTTGGAGAAGCAACGTGAGACTCCTCGAGCGTCAGCGGTTTACCATGAAGTAACGTTCCCAAACGGGGATGTTTTGCGAAAGTGAGCGAGGGTGGTTCGAAAAAAGCCGCCGCGCGCGTTCTCTTTTTGTGGGCTCGATTCCTCTCATTATTGGACAGTGGGGTGGCTCTCGTGCGGTTTACGCGAGGACACGCTTCGTCGAGTGTCGCCATTTATATGATTTGTCAGCGACATACGCCGCTAATGGCGCGGCTTTCCAGCCGATTTCACGGAAAAGTGGTCCGCGCGATCGTCGGGCCGCGTGCGCCCGCTTCACTATGAAAAACAACCGATCTTCCGCTCCTTTTTTTCTTTCTCTGTCGATCCTCTCGCGATCTCTTTGCTCGCATTCGATCTCTCGTAAAAAGAGAGAGAAAGGGAGAGACCTCGAGAGGGGTCGTCAGCGATCACGCGGAAGAATCGTCGATGCTTCCAATATGCCGATCAACGAGCAGCGAACGGCAATTTCGAGGGGGTGGCCCGATTCTATGCATCGCGGAACCGGACCCTTGTGATCCGTATGGAAATACTGACTATTACGAAAGCATGCATTCCTGGGGAACAATATTATTACCTTTTAGATAATAATGCAAATTTACGAAGAGAAGTTCCTCCATATTCTGGAAGTACGAAAATTTTATAGAAACGCAATTAGGAACTTATTTTGCTTTAACATTTACTAAAACAAATCGCTAAACAAGTCTTTCAACTTTCAGTCTTTTTCATGGAAATACTGACTATTACAAAAACATGCATTCCTGATGAACAACATTATTACCTTTTAGATAATAATGCAAACTTAACAGTTTTTAAAAATTTTATAGAAGCGCAATTAGGAAATTATTTCGCTTTAACATTTACTAAAACAAACCGCTAAACAAGTCTTTCAACTTTCAATTTTTTTTCCAATGGAACAAAGGTTTGTGTCACTTTCCGCAGGTTTTCATTATTTTAATTCAGGTTTGAGTTCAAAGTTACATTCCTATAAAATTTTAAAAACCTGACCATAGGCTTTTCTTTCCAGCAGCCATTCAAATAAGAATTTCGCTCTCCAGGGAGACAGTCGACAGACTTGTCGCCAGACTTGTCGATACGAGAAAATATTAAAGAAAGGTTAAAATAATACCGGATAACCAATAAATGTAGGATCGCACTGGAAGAGCGTAACAAGGGCGACCGATGCAATAAACGCCACAAGATTGATCATTTGAGGTGGGTTCTCGAGATCACTCGGCAAATTGGAGCGGTACCCTCGACGCGAGGGTCTCACGGACGAGTGAGCTAAGCCTAAGATTGGTTTAGTCGCCACGAAGGCACGCCGCGACTCTGCGGATCACGCGTCACCGAGCAAAACGCAACCGGAAAAGTGGATCCTCCCCTTTCTAGCTCTTCCTCCGGGTATTTCTGCCAGTTTCTCGTCGCCAGCCCTCCGGGAGGATCCGAAAAACGAGAATCGGCCAGCGTGGCAGGTGGGGTACCACCGATACCTCCCTTCCAAACCGTCTCCCTTCCGCTTCAGGTGTGCATACCGTAAGTGTCCACGAAATGCGGGGAAAATGCTCGATTTAGGGGATCGTTTTTTGCACCCTCTTGCCGAGGTCTATTCGCGCGACACGCCTAATTCGCTATCTTCTCGCTCCAGAAACTCTGTTCACGATAATTACACTGCGGATTTGATGCATTCGTAATAAACGAGTAATGTCTACAATTACTAATAATTAATAGGTGAATAAGTATAATAGTAATAATCAATAATATCATATATAACAATATATATATAGTAATAATAATAATATCAATAGTAATAATCATAATAATCATGAAAAATGAGTAAGCGACATTTAAAACAGTTGTTTACCGGCAGTTTATATTTATATTTTATTTTCCAGGAAAATCAATAAACCATTCTACTAGAATCACCTTTTTATTCTGCATAAAGACTCGCAGTCTAGCGTTACCTACAACAGTAAACCGTTCGAAACGAGATCGTAACACGAAACACCGAGTTGAGGTGTGCAGCGTATAAAAAGTATTCTTGTATATAACGATTGTTTCTTCGCGTAACAGTTTAAATGAACTGCAACCTTTCCGAAATGGCGCGTCGGTTTCCGTCGCAGAAAATCGAACGTGTCGACGATACCGTTTTTCCATCCCCTTCGACCGCGCGAGAGAAGTTCGCTCTTTCCCGGGGAATGTGAGAAAAGGATTAGGCTTAGGGGATAGCGTGCGAATCGAGCGAAAGGGATCCCTCCTAGATTTCTCCAATTTCAGAAAAGGATCACGCTCGACGGTTGGGTTCGTTACGAGCACTGTGTGATGTAAATCGCGGTTTCAGCGATTCCACGGATTTCGAACGGACAAAATCATTTTTTCCTCCCCTCGTAACCACCGCGTCTTTCTCCCGAAAAATCGTCGACGAATCGACACAGAGTAAAAACATATTATGACGCGAACACATCCGTAAACACGGTGAGAATTCAACGGTCGCCACACGGAGATCTCCGTCGGCGATGCTTTCCGCTTTCTCGTTTCTCCGGTCGTGTGCTCGCACGTTCGCGCGCGCGTGGGGTTGATAGATCGGGCCGACGAAACGAAGGGGTAGTTTGGCTTTAATCGATCCTGTAATCGCCGGCCCGACAGTTGGCCCCGGCTGCCTTTTTGTCGGCAGTTAGATGGATGGCGCCATTTACATTTTGTCAGTGCGACATGCGCTAACGTAACATAACGCTGCCGCTATCATATCTATCACACCCCCTGGACCGGTGCGCGCTGCCGTCCAGTCGCCGGACTCGCTCACTGCCATAATCCCGTTTTATAATGGCCGGCGTTTTTCGCGACCCGTGCCTCGATATAATCAGAGGAAAATTTTATAAATTACCGGCATTACCGGTGATTTTATTATAGTCGCAATTTCGATCGGTTTTCGGAATGAACGTGCTACCCACGTTCTCTCTTCTGGAACGATTTCACGGACGGTTTCTTCCGATTTTGACTCCGAACCATTGATTTCACGGTCGACTTAAACACGAAGACAGTTTCGAAAGAATTTTCAGAACTGGATCGTGAAAGAGAGATGTAGGGAAAACTGTCCGAGGTAAGCCAATTGACAGATCTGTCAACATGGATGACACCTTCGACGAACGAACCGACCAGGTGTCTGTCGTCGTAGAGAGGAGACGATTCTGTCTATCCCTCTTCCTCTCGTCTTCGGCATCTGCCGGATAATACCCGGGATTATAGCAGGATAGCAAGCCCACCAACACTGGTTTTTCCGGCAGAGTATTCCTCCGTTCGATCCCGAGCCGTAAACAGATCGATCATCTTTCAAACGGTCGGAAGAGGAGCCCGGGCGCGAGATGATATCGCCTGCGAATCCTCGGTTTTGCGGGCGACCCTAAACGCACGACCTAAACGGAGATTATTCGACTCGCTTTCCCGGTCGCGTTTCTTCAAACGAGATTTCTGAAACGGTCGGGAGCTTGTCGATATACGCTCGGCTTCGTTTATCCGCGCCTCGAAAATCTGGTATAACATCGCGACGACGACGGGACCGATAAGCAAGAAATGCAACTCACCTCCCACGCGTAGCGGGGGTTGAAAGGCTCGCTAGCCCATTTCCCGAGGAACGGGCCGAACCTTGCACCCCGTGGAATGTCCCTCCTCGCTCGAACCTGAGGTCCTCCGGGCGATGAACCTCCCACCTCGACTTCCGGCACAGGTGACACCCACTCGCGGCTCGACGGCTCCTTCTGCTCCTGCTTCACCGCGTCCTCTGCGAACGGCAAAGCCACCATAGACATCGTAAACACTACGATACACCGTGTTCGACTGAGTGTGTCGAGCATTTCCTTACATTTCTTAAATAGCCTAGAACCATTATCTGCTCCAAGAATAATATCCGACCAGAGCTTCATTTTTAATTTAATTAATAATCATATTGATTGTTCCTCTCTACTTGAGTAAATCAATTTTTACGTGCCGGAACGTGAAGTGAGAACAAGAATAGCTTTTCAAACACTTAAAGCGTATCTACTAATGGATTAATTAATCCAATGAATCGCATTATTGCAACAATCATGCACTATTTATAACAGTATTGATTTTTTCATTGAATCTCTGCAAACTTTCCAAATGCAACTACGAAGGATTATATGATAATACCTATCGATTGTACCAGTATCATTTTGCTTGTTCTTTTTCTTCTTTTTTATTCTTTGTCTTTGTGCAAATGTCCCTTCGTTCTTATTGAATAAGTAGTCTTGTGTGTTTCTCTTTTTTTCTTTGTAAATACTTATATAAAAAGGGCTTCTGCCCGTCTATAATAAATAATAATAATAAATTTCCATCCCTCCCCTTCGACGAGTAACGAACAAGTCTTTAACCCTTGCGTCGATCAGCAAAATCTTCCATAATAATCAATGACATTGCATTTTAAGTGAAAACAGCGAATCAGCTCTTTTCATTGATTAAAATCCTCGTTCCTAACGTTCGTCTTCAGAATTCTTTCGACTTGCTCTTTACACAATCTGACACACGTAGTCGAACGCTTTGCATAAGAAACCTAATTAGCATGCGATCCAAGGAAACAATAACACCTAGAACTACAAGACCGCTAGCAGCCACATCGTAATTTAGTAAATTAAATACTCTCGATAACCGGCTCGCCCCGCGATAACCTACTATTCTAATCCAGACAATTAAGCGCCACGTCTCGCGACAATTTACACCGTAATTCGTAACATTAACAGCCGCGGTTGACCCAGTATTCTAATTTACGCAATTAGCCGGTGCGATGACGTGGCAGCGGTTCTACGTTCAAAGGGAAAAAATCCTTTTTACTCACGATAGGAATCGGTTCTGTAAGCGTCCCGGGACCTGGAGTAGTCCTTGCGATCGGTTTTCTCGTAGTCCCAGGACTTCTCGTCTTCTCTGGACGATGCTCTGTGCTGATCCTTTTCGTAGGTTGGTTGCTTGTCCATGGCTGGCGAGTAGCCTCGTTGATAAGCGGGCCTGGATTGAGGATTGTAGTCCTGCGGGACATCGTGGGCGCTGGTTGCGTGCAGGACCTTCAAGTCTCTGTACACAGGGTTACTGGTGCCACTGTTGCTGTTGCTATTGCTGTTGCTACCACCTCGAATCGACCCGTTTTCCTCCATCTCAGCGTTCTCACCGGCACCGATACCGACCGGCGTGCCAGACGTCGACTCGCCTTCGTCGCTGCTTCCTGGAACAAGAAATCGTACCATCAGAGGACTCAACTTGAAGACACATCGGCTCCCGTTTCATCGTCAACGAAGATGACACGCGTTAAACAGCGGCCACCTCTCGTACGATCATCCACGGATATCTTGGCCCACCCATATTCCCGGAGAACGAGATCAAGCTGCCAAATTGAACTTTTTTTCCAATCGCAATTGATGTTCGACCGTTCAGGAAATTGAATTCTAACTTCTCTATGGACTGTCAAAAATGACGGAATCTAATTCTTTGCTTTGTAACAGGTGGGATTGGAGAAATACTTCTGTGGGGATCTGTTCAGCATCATTAATATTATTTCTGTATTAACAATCATACGATCGATAACAATAACATCATTTTTATGAATTTCATTTTTTCTAACCTGACGAGTACGTACACTTTTGCAAATTTTTTCAGACAAAGACTACAAGTAAATCAATGTATAGCTTATTGTAGTTAAAGAACATTTATGTTTTAACAATCATACGATCGATAACAATAACATCATTTTTATGCTTTCAGTTCTTCTAACCTGAGGAGTAGGTACACTTTTGTGAATTTTTTCAGACCAAGATTACAAGTAAATCAATGTACAGTTTATTGTAGTTAACGAACATTTATGCTAACTACATAAATTATACATTAAACGCATAAAATCCGCAGTCCAACAGACAGTCAGATTCGAAGGATTGCACGAGCCGCGGGAAACGTCGGTCCCCTTAGTTTCCGAGGGAGAGACAGTGAGCGCGAGAGAAATGGATGTCGGCGTGGAACGGTTTGTTTGCCTAGACCCCCGTTGTTTTTCCCGCACGAGGAGGCTGGACGAAATCCTAGGCACACAAGGACAAGTGGCAATCGAAGAACACTATCTCCTCGAGACCGGCGCGCCGGTCGGTTTTCACAGTCACAAGCTCGGCGAGCGTTGCGATGCGACACCCGAACCAAGGATGTTTGACGCGATAAGCCGAGAATTTTATTGTCCCCTTCTCCCGAGCGTTGGTTTTTCGTTAAACATCTCGCCACGACCACACGTACGAACTAGGATTATTTCTTCGAAACGATCGACGTCCACGTGTCATTCTCTCGTACGACAGTGACGATTTCACGAAGAAGTCTTCGTGAACCGTCGTACAGAGTCCTCTCACTCAAGATATACCCACGACTTCCTGATAACCAAAAAAAATCGTGACCAACAGCATCCAACATATTCTACTTGAATGTCCCAAATTCTCTTCTCAACGATCCAGATTTTCCATTGAAAATGACCTCAAGTCAAATCTAGGCGAGGACAACATTGGAAACGTCCTCCTTTTTTTAAATCTATCGGCATTTATGAATTACTATAAATTTTTTGTTAATATTAACTGTAACCCTTTCAGTAACATGTAATATATATTTGTTTGTAGACCATGTGGTAGCTAATGACTTAGATGTTAATGCGACCACATTAAAAAATAAACCATTAATAAATAAATAGAGTCCTCCGAATCTGGATTTGTTTGTATAACTCCGGACCGGATACGACGGGCCCTTCTAATACCAGCCGCGTTATCTTCGAATCGAAAGATATCCCCGGGCGTATCGGCTATCTAAAAGCAAACTAGGAGAGGTTTGCGGTCTCGTCGCGCGTAGTGACATGGAGACCTGCGACGATCCAGAGTCCTCTGCAAACAGGCTTAAGCTCTCTGTGAATCCGCTAGGCTAAGCAAATTGCCGACAAACTCGCGCAGGTGTATCCGAGGAAGAGGGCACTCGCATTGTTGTACCTTTTATGATGTTCCGGAACCAACCAGCACCTCTCTCCAATTCAATCGACGTTCTCTCTTACGTTTTCCCTCGAGAAACAGGATATCGCGTTCGGTGTAATAAAACGTGGAAATTATCAATTTTACGGGGCCAGCTTCAATTCCGTTCTAACCGGGAGAGAAAGAGCAAACAGTTGACGGATTAAGGATCCGCCGAGTTATGTGCGCCGCGGACCAGTCGTAAAAGGAAACGGTGATCCCGAACAGAGAGCTAATCGACACGAAAACGCGGAGACAGACGATAATAGTGGGGGACACGAGCACGTGAACCCCTGGAGAATGATGCCTCCTGGTAATCGGGAAATCGTGGGATCCTTTAGAAGAATAATCGTAAAGATAACTAGCTCTCGACCCGGGGAGGGATATAATCGGCGAGCATTCGAGCCTTGATAAACGGATATCCGATCGATTGGATAAACAACGTCGAGAAATAAACAACGGTGGCAGAACAACTCCAGAGAATGACTTTGTCGTTACGATCTGAGAAGAGCCGATCTCTTCACCCTCGCACGGATAGAAAACTTGAGGAACCTCTCGTGCGACTCGTCGATACGATGCAACAATAATATTTGGAAAACTCTTGACGCCCAGGGGTCTTTGACTCCTGTGGGACACGAGTGGCTCCGACGTTTTCATTCCCTTGACAGAGGCCACGAGTACTTGTTCAACCATACGCGATATTATCCCCGATGATAGCGGCTCGAGAGGCTTCCGACGCGATTAGGGCTCGAGTGCCCGCTCCCGCTTACTAGAGAATCGAAACTCCTCGTGGGAAGAGTCTAGGACCCCGACAACTTTTTGCCCAGTGGGCCCTTTCGCCCTCCGGTAAACAGGTTGCCCCAATTAAACCGTATTAACGCACTCACGCCGCTTATTTCGCCCGTTTCCTAGCCGCGTCGTCAGATTAATTAATTTTCAGTTGGAAACTGAGAGACTTTGACTTTGTACAAGACCAGAGGCAACTGTACAATCTTATTTAACTCAATAACAGCGTATTGATGCACTTTCGATGATGACCTGATCGGTTTTCTATCTAAAAAAATGTATGTATTTTACGGAAAATTAGCGTTTCATTCTCTATAGTGAAACGACTAATTGTGAATCGAGTACCTAATCCTTTTCTGCAGTTCATCCAATAAATTCAGATCATAATACATATTAAGCGTGTCGCTTATACCGCAGATAAGAAAAGAGTTCGGTCATAAATTCCAACATACTGATTGTGAGTTACTGTTTGATTCGCTTTTTCGAGTACATGAATTAATAGCCAGCGGGTTTTACGCATTCAAGATAATAGCGGGTAGATAGAATTTATAATAATATCCGGCTCATTCAAATGATAAAAGAAGAAAGACGTTTAAGATGAGTAAAGCAGATAAATAAGGCAGATCGTTTTTTATTTGAATTGTCTAATTATTTACAAGGACGACTAACTTTTGTACAGAGTCTTACGATAATAGCGGATATATAGACTTTATAATAATATCTATATCATTTAAAATAAATAAGGGAGATCGTTTTTTATTTGAATTGTCTAGTTATTTACAAGGACGACTAACTTTTGTAAAGAGTCTTATGATAATATCGGGTAGATAGACTTTATAATAATACCCAGCTCATTCAAATGATAAAAGAAGAAAGACTTTTAAAATAGCTAGACAATTCAAATAAGGCAGATCATTTTTTATTTGAATTGTCTAGTTATTTACAAGGACTTTTGCACGGAGTCTCGAGCAGTTTAATTAAGGAGCCGAGAAACTGTCGGGGAGATATTCCCCAGCGGATCCCGGAAAAGATAATTAAGCAAATTGCGAATCTATTCAGACGCGAGTAGACCGCATTGCCTCGACCGCACAGGACATCCTGGCGATACGGGGATCGTGATGGAATAAGGCCCTAGCACCCATTAGCTCCTATCGTTTACCGATTCCGTTCGCGAATCTAAATTCCCTTTATCTCCATGTCTAATTAGAATAGAACGTCACGAGTACGATCGAAATAAAATCTAACATCTAAATTCATACTTTCATAGCCGCGACAAAAGCAAACGATAACGCCTGTCATCACAGAATTCGATAGAAACTAAAATTAGACAAAGTAACGTATCATTGCGGATTGTACTCCGGATAGTCTGCGGTTCGGTTTCCTTCTGCGACGATTCTCTCGGTTCGAGCAGTTCCAACGAACTCTCCGCGACGAAATTCTCGTCGGAAAACCACTCTCCGCCAGAGCTACGATACGATCTTCAGCGAATCGATTAAAACCGATCGTCTCTAATCGGAGCGGAATACGATCAAAATAGATACGAATGCGAAAGCTCGCGATATCGATGTTATTTCCTGCAGCGTGACACGAACATTTTATCGGGCGCACTTCACCTTCGATCGTCTGTACCAATAAATTCCGTTTCCGAAATTCGAGTAATCACTGATGGTGTGAATGGAACTTACCGTTCATCTTGTAATCGACCATGGACCGTGATAGATCGAGACCGTTCATCTGTGACGAAGACGAGGGGGTGACAGAGACAGTCCAAAAACAATGTTCCGAAGAAGAAGATTAACACAGTCCACACATGGTTGTCGAGTCACAGGAGTGTCTCACAGGAGTCTCACACGTGAACACACTGGTCGACGGGCGACGGGATCGCGGTAAATCGCGTGCTGCTGATCGTGTCCATGATCCGCGGATCGATACGCATGATCGTCGACGACGCGATAAAGATTCCCGGCGGGGGGTAAGAGCGAGCGAAACGGTGTGGTCGCGCAGGGGGCAGTCGCGAGCGGAATTCGAAGAGGAATGCGCCGAATTGCGGAGCGGAGCGGAAAACCGAAGCGGAATGTGGTCCGCGGCGCAGGCCCGGCGAAGACGCGATCGAAATAAGAAACGGATAACGGGAAGAGCGCTGCTCCGTGTCAGCTGGCTCTTGGCAGACTAGAGGATCCGAAATCTGTTGAGAAGAGGATGGCACGACGAGGGCTCCCGAGGGAAGCCAGGGACGATCCACGGGGTGTGGCGGAGCCGCTTCCATCGAGACCTCTGGTTGGCCCACGGGCGGAGCAACCCCTATCGCATTCGGATCCCCACCAGTCCCGCACAGCATCCCTCGAAAGTGCGAGCGAGAACCAGAGAACGAGACAAGAGACCGAGTTACACTGGTGGAGGAACCCAACTGCGCTCTCTCTCTCTCTCTCTCTATTTCTGTCTCTTATTCTCCTGCGCTCTCTCCTTCTCTATCTAGGAAAGTCTCTCGCGGAGAGAACGACCGCAGGGGTGGGGACACGAGGAATCAGAAAATGTGACACTGATAACGAACGAGACACGACGGTGGTTGAACGTCAAAGATCAGCCCTCGACTCGACAACGATCCAACGCTCGGAAAAAATCCTTTGTGCTACGTGCACCGAGGGTGATCGATCGAGAATATATTGACTGAGGATCTTTAGACTAACTGATCGGCTTCTAAATAGCTGCACACATTTTTCACTCCTTCGATCTTTGTATTGTGATAGCAGACTCGTGATCGACGCTTCAAAGTAATGTTGTTAATTGAATTCTATTTTATTGGAGACGATCCAAAAACCTTTTTTTCTGGTCAATCCAAAAAGTCACTATTACTCGTAAATAAACCTAAAGTTATATAGTTTCACAGAAATCAGGAAACGGACAAACTTTTTTTAATCGATCGGAAGAAGACTTGTAAAGGTGAATCAAATACTTGATTGCATTGTGTAGAACGTATGTTTAAAAATTTCCTCAGCAGAATTGAAAGGAAACGGAAATTTTCCGGGCTTTCCCCAGCAAGGCAGAAGAGGCAGGCTACCCTGTCGAGAAGAGGTCGAATGTCAGAATGTAATGGTAACTTCTCGTTATTAACTTGCGGACTTCGCTGATGAAGCCCAAAGTTACATAGACAGTTTGACAGAAATCAGGAAGCGGACAAACTTTTTTTAATCGATCGGAAGAAGACTTGTAAAGGTGAATCAAATACTTGATTGTATTGTGTAGAACGTATGTTTAAAAATTTCCGCAGCAGAATTGAAAGGAAACGGAAATTTTCCGGGCTTTCCCCAGCAAGGCAGAAGAGGCAGGCTACCCTGTCGAGAAGAGGTCAAATGTCAGAGTGTGAAAAATTTTTTCTCCACCGGCCGAACCCTCGATCGAGAAGTGCTCCAGAAAGTATGGCAGTCGGCGTGGACCCCACGCGGAGTCAGGGTCAGTGGAACAACCATCGAAATCTTTATTGGACAGGCTCGGTCACCTTTTTCTTCGGAAAGTAGCTGTCACGAGCCTGTCTAGATTTCTCGCCACGACCACCGTTCACAATTCATTGCGGTCTGGTCGCGTCACTCTTGGCTTCGGAGTCAATCGAAGGAGTAGAATTTCGAAAAACGCCTTTCTCCGTCGCTTTTGAATAACGTTCAACCGAAAACGCGTAACCGAAACTGCATCCGAGTCGTTGCACTTTCGTCCGTTTTATAAAAACACGGCTACACACCGTTCAATTATTCGTGATTCAACGAAACGAGAGAATCCTGGCTCGAATTTCTCGTGGAATGTAAATCGCGAGGGAGAGAAACGGTTGCAAATAATAAGCGCGCGGGAAATCGCCGAAACAAATCTTCGTTTCTTGAAAATCGAGTCGGGGGAAGGTTGCGGGGGCGACAGTGTGTTTCAGAGGCAGGAAGACATGTGTCGCGTACAGTTATATCGTTCTTTATGGCCGGCAATGTCGGTGCCCTTCGTTCATTCAACGCGAACGTCGTCCGCGCGATATTTGGCCAGGGGGTTGATTTACACCCGCATAAAAACGTCCTCGCGCCCTCCGATGTAGATCTCACCTCCTCCGTCGAGCTTTCGCGAAATCGCGAACTTTGACAAATGGCGGGCGCGGCACTGATTTCGAACTTTCACAGTTATCCGGGACAGAAGAATGTTCGAAAGCAAATTCTTTCGATAATACATTTATTTCATCCTTTTGAATATTTCTTGTCGTGAGACAAGTCAAAATTGGAACGTTTAATTACATTTATACTCGATTGCAACAAACAGTAGTTAATATAAAATAAATTTGTGATTTCAAACTCAACGTTTCGATCCCTGTATGGATCTTCTTCAAGAGAGACATTTTTCCGTCTGAAAATTAAATACGTTTATATATTGAAACAAAAAAGAAATGTATTGCGACACAGCTGTGTAAACATATCTTAGAAGAAACAATTATAAAACACATACTTGCTGCGGCAAGATAATTATTAAAATAAAAAATAATGAGTTACAATACGTGTTAATGTTCTAACTGATTTAGATCTGTACCCTGTTCGTTGCAGTCGACCATAAATCTAAAAAATGTTCCAACTTCGACGTACCTGATGACAGAGCAATTTTGTAATAGCTTGCATCTATTTTATGAGAATGTTCGTCATTGTATCGAGTCTGGAAGCATCGAGATGTTGGTCATTGGGGAAGTTATAGTCGAATAAAGCGGCACCTTGACACAAGGCTGCGTGCACAGGCTGGTTCTCGCCAGGCGTCCTGGCCGAGAACGGGGTGATCGATTCGGGGACGCGGGACGTCGGGCGTCGTCGATGACGGCGATGGCGGAGGGGTAATAAATAACGGGAGTATCAAAGGGTTATCAGATCTAAGCAGAGCTTCTAGGTCTAGCGCAACTTCTGACACGTAGAGTGACGATGCCGTAATGTCGGTGGCAAAGTGTGCGCATGTAGGGTGTGAGAGAGTCCTAGGGGTGGCCAGGAGAAGGTAGAAGGGAGGGGGAGGCGCGAAGCTATTAAACTGACAGAAACACTTGCCACCCCCTCCTCTGACCCAGGCACCCCCTCACGGCCGTCGACTCACTCTCTCTCTCCCTTTCTCTCTCTCTCTATGCCATCCCTTACTCTCGGAAAGCCCTTCGTCCCTTACTGCAACAGCGGTGGTTATTAATATTTTTCACACCCCCGAAAATTGTCTCCTGTGTGCCCGTCGAGCCCGGCAACTTTCGCACCAACGGAGAAGCAATTTTACAGGCGTGTCACCGCCTGTCGCTTGTCAACAAGCCGACGACAAGATACACGGGGATGTGTCCGTGGGTCATTGTTCGCTGCGACCTTTTCTACGGTGGATTCCTCCATTAAAATTCCCGAAAGCGAACGGTTGCGGCGTGCACAAAAACTTTATGGTGCAATTTTATCCAGAGAATTATTACTTCAGATTGAAAATTGAATTTTTGTGCCATTATGATTAGGACCTGCAAAATGCAAGAAGACTATTACACTTTAACTTCTCAGTTTTCATTGAACTACTTCGATTTTCTAAAAAAAATTCTGATCGCAATATCTCAAGAAACGATTTCGACCTTGTCAGGATTGCAGATTCAGATTGTCGGAGAGCCTAACGAATTCCGATGCGTATGCAGATGGGACAGAAGGTTTGGTATGGGGTAACAGAGGACGAAGAGGCTCTCGAGTCGGGCCAGGATCAAGGAGTTCGATCGAACGAGGACTCGTCTCTCATCAGCGGAATTCGTCGACCGTTAACGGTCCAGAGAACAGAAAGAAGTAGCTGGCGCGCGAGGATGGAAGAAGAAAGAAGTCGGTCCTCGATACCGATCAAACAATCAGGCTGCTTGGTCGAGTGGTCTTCCAAGAGAGTCCGCGGTAGTCGACTTCTTGATCTACCCCAAAGCGATTCGCGCGTCCGTCGACAAAGACGGGGATATACCGGTAGAACGAGAGAGAGAGAGAGAGAACGAAGGGAGAGTCGTCGTTGAGAGGAAAGAAGAAGAGAAAAGGAGCGGGACGAAGGTAGAAGAGAGGAATAATCATTGCGAACGCGCGATACGCTAGGTGAAAAGGATCGGGAGACGTGCGTGTCCGTGAATGCCTTGTACCCTCGGTACACGTTTGTTGGGCTTTGGGGGTATGTCCGTGAGTGCCCGAAATAGCGATTGGTGAATCCACGTACGGCTGGAGTCGCCTCAACGGTCGTGACGGGAGTCTATAATTTGTGTTCGAGTCGAGTTGGTTCTCCGCGTTGTGTACGCACACGCGTGTTCGCCTGGCTTTCGTTGCGCTGCCCTCTAATGCGCCATTGAGAGGTACGTTGATGTGGCATAAGTAGTCGGGACCAGAAGAAAGAAACCGCGCGCGCGCTCCAACGGAGTGAGAGAGTAAGAGAGAGGAAAGAAGAGAGAGAAACGCGCGCGAGGCTCTCTATGAGACTCAGGAGCACCGCCCTCCTGCCTCGAGGAACTTGAGACGCGATTGTTGTGCGCCGCGTGCACACCGTGTACCAGAAAGCATTGTCCCTCGTTAGAGGCCACCGGAAGTCACCGGAAGACGATCAACTAACGGAAGACCCTGTACCAAGGGGCTCCTCCTGCCCCACGACGAGACCCTCTTTTCTTTCTTTCTTTCGGACAGACTTTGCAGCTTGTCTACACGAGACCCCCCTCACACTCCCCCCGCGGAGATACGTTCCTTTCGACTTAACGATTTTTAAACGCGTGATCGCGAACTTAGACGAGACACGTTTCTTCGCCCCGCGGCACGATTTTATCAGCCCTATTCTGTATCCGTTCTTCGCTTTGTACTTTGCCGAGAGCCTGAAGCGCGTTGGACCGTGATATGACTGCCAGAGGCTTTACAGGGTAGCTAACTCTTGCAGGACCAATGGCGACTGTATCTCTCAGATAGACATGTGTTTAATCAGAAAAAACAAAGCAATGTGTTTAGAGTGTCAAATCATACTTTTGCACTATAAATTTAAATAAACAAGCGAATTACGCATTATTTTTACCACGTTTTTATTAGCTCGCTTTCTTGTTTGTTTGTTTGTCTGTCTTGGTCTATCAATCATAGAGTTTCTCCACTATCTGTACGAGGTTAAAAATCGATATGCGACTAGGAAAAATTATTTTATACTTTTTAGTCCATTTTTAAAAACGTGTATTTTTAAAAGATTTATTTTTGTTGATTTGCTTGTCGATCCGATAGCCCGAGCTTTGCGATAGTATTAAATCGACTACGATTCTAGAAATCACTCTTGTCTGCAATTATTAAATTTCAATAAATAAAATATAACGTACCTATATTTTTAATCTTATTAATCTTCCTACAATTTTCAACTTCACCTACACAATTCTGCTATAAATGTATAAAACCGCAGTATGCAACCTATAAGAGATATTTTGTTTGTTTTTCTTTACTTTACAACGAACAAAACAGATTGTTGTCCTATCTAAACGAACTATTCTCCAACCAACTATACGATGTCCAATAAAGATCCGCGTGTTTCGCAGTCATGCAATGTCCTTGACTCGTCTGATCGAAAAAGCCTGCGAAGAAAGTGGTGCTGATGTGCCGCATCCAACGATCTACGAGTTAAAGACACGAGGAAAGGATTATCAGCGCGTGCACGTAGGAGGATACCGTTTTACGTAATTGCAGGCTCGCGCACGAAGGTGGTTTTCGCCTGACGGAGGATCCGTGTCACGGGGTCAAGATCGCCGGAAGTAACGTAGCAGAAGATCCCAGATGCGGCCGATAGAATTGTGGCACGCGAGCGACCGGAACCGGCCGAAGTAGGGAAAATCCGGTACACATTGGGCCCTCGTGCTCGTGCAACACCCTCGCGTTGCAAGGTCTTGTAAGGCTCTTTACAAGCCTGTTTTCTCTCTTGCATCCCTACATCCCCTACCGAAGCTGAACAATCGTTTCTTTCCGTAGAGGCGAACGATATTATATACCCATTTTTGCTCGACCGGTCCTCAATTTTTCATTAGCTGACCCCGGAGGAGTTGAGGGGTGGGGGAAAGTGGCTGACGGTATATTGATTTTCCGCGAGGTTACAAAGGCCGGGCTCATAATTTCGCGCAAAAGTAACAAAATTATTGGCTCGGTGTGCGCATTGTTATCGACAAACAGCGGTCGGGCTGGTCAAAATTCATTGGTAAATTAAACGTTTCGGCGTACGTCATTCGGCGAACGCAGTGGCACGGCGGGTCGCGGGATTAATTTAGGAAGGTTTGTGCATCAAGTTTACATCGCGGAGCGGAAACAACGAGTCCGCGCCGCGGCTCGTCGTAAGCGCGTCGAAACGCGCGGCGTTGGACATACTAGAGCAACGCATTGGAGAACATTGGCCGTGGCTACTGCTCACACCGAACGAAAAGTGGGAGAAAGAGAAAAGGGTGGAGGCAATAGCGAGAATCAACAGCGATATACGCCGTAATATCGGCGCAACAAAGTGCAAGCTTATTGGAAAACGCGTGGCGAGAGAGCGCGCGTGCTGCTGCGGCCAGGAAGCCCAGGACAGCGTGCAAATATTGATGCATTAACAATGCAGGCTAATTATGTTTTGGTTCGGGCACGGTGTTCCCTGTCGAGGACGGCGCGGCGACGACGATACAACCCCGCTACCGCTGGTGCTGCTACCGGTGGTTGAAGTTTGCGGTGCCCACCAGCACGGCCATTTCGCCATTGTGATCCGGACTTCAGCAAACAGCCTCCGGGTGGCTCGCAGGCGTAACCCGCCGTTAAATTAATTTTATCTCATGTCCGACATTAATTTTCTACGGGCTGCTACCGGGCTCGGTCTATCTCGATCGCCCCACCCCCCTATCCCCGCCTTCGACGA